>CM056584.1:69675704-70275704 GCA_029721435.1 Gymnothorax reevesii
CAACACGGTATGGAGGGCTGTTGCTGCGGAGTGCGTGTGTGTGTGTGTGTGTGTGTGTGTGTGTGTATGAAAGAATCACAGAAAATGGGAGAGAGAAATAGAAAGTGTGATTACATGCCTCTGTAAAATTTTCAGTGTTAATTCAACTCCAAAAGAGTTTATATGAGTTGGTCATAGCCGTCCTGGACTGAAATAATCACTAATGGAGTTGAATTAATGCTGGAAATTTTATTTTGAGAGTGTTTTTAGCAATATACAATAAGTCTGTCTTTGAGTGGGAGTCTGTGAGCAAGTATCTGCTTGTCAGTCTCTGTGCAGAAACTATTGAGGAATGTCAGGTCTCTCACTGTAGACATTATCTCTCATTTTTGACCAAACCCCTCTGGAATGGACACCAAGAACTGAGACCGTCCTGAACAGAGGCTGTGGGGCCCTCCAAGAAAAGATGAAAGGATTAAAAAAACAGGACAAAAGACTGAAAAAATCCCATCAGTCAAGCCATGCAGAGCGAAGCGTCTGCCCTGGGTGGGGCGTGAGCTATATTTAGCACGACTCGTAAAACAGTGAGGTAAATTACTGCGCAGCCCAGCGTCACTGTTAGAGACGCCGGCCGCGACTCGGGCCTTCCTGTTTTAGCCTCATGCGAGCCCGGGGCCAGCTTCACAATGGCCCATTGTCTCCCGGCCGAGCCGCGTTTCCTGATGGGTCAGAATTCACGGAAATAGGGGCGCAGTCCAAACAAACACAAAACGATATGTCACTGCCCTGATACAACCAACCACCCCCAAACTGCTGTCACCACCGCAGCCGTTCCCTGATAAGCCCTCAGTTAAACCGTCAATATCTTTGAAGAAGAACCAAGAGGAACCACTCCAGAAAGGCTCTGCTCCTGCCAGGGAGGTAATTAATGTTGCACTGCTTAGCAAAACAGGGAAGAAATGGTCGCGAATGAGGTGCAACCTAGCACTACATGTCATAAGACACATTATAGCAGAATATTTTAGCTTGCCAGAGGCTGCCATTAGCCTATCGGTTATATATTGAGGAGGTAGCCATGCTAGCTATGGACAGCTATAGATGCCTCACTGCACCCACATTTCAAGAGTATTAAATTCAACAAAGCACGTGCCTACACATTTAATCCCTTTCAGAGCTCAAACGCACATTATGGTGACCAACGACCTGATGACCACCAGGTTTTTTTTAGGTTTAAATTACTTGTTTACAGTTATACCTGCTCAATTATTATGAGCCTCTCTTAGTCTCAAATGAAAGAATTTGACAGTTTGTTCTTAGTTTTCCAGAATGTACTCCCTGGTACCGTCACAGTCAGAGCCGAAGGATGAATAAGGATGTCTGAATCTCAGATAGATCATCCTCACAGCTCTTCGCTGTCCAGGATCAGTCAGAAGGGCTCACATGAATGTACCATATTGTCGTTGCCTGGCAGGCAATTTGCAACATGTTCACAAAACATGGAAAGCAAATACCACCAGAGCTAGAGCATAACTACCAGACTTGTGCTTGTCTTAAGAGTTTTGAAACAATGAGGAAAAGACTTTTTTTTTAACGAGAAAATTTGAAACGTGAAATTTAAAGTTCATGTCCTGACTTGACATAGTTCCATATGATTGACGCAAGATCAGCACACCCAGGTCAGCCCAGTGACGTACAAACAAACCATAACATTTCTGATGAGGATCTGAGTATTTATGGGTCTAAATTTGCTCTGTTTCGCTTATTTTGGTAGACGAACATGTTCTTGGGAAATACCACAAGTTTGGAATGTTTTTGATCCTTGGAAAACATTCCTCTCACCTGAGTCTTTGAGGTAATGATATTTCCTGGTATTTAAAGGCACAGACGTATTTCTGCGGGGTGTTTGCCACGACCTTGGGGGCCAATGACGGCACAACAGCGTGGAATGGGTTAAATTTCTCCGGCGGATGGTAGAAACTGCAAAAGTCATTTCCTGGAAAGAAATTATTTTTCTGTCTGGGAAACTCTCTTCCTACTTTACAAGCCCCACGCGACCCACCTTTTCTTACTCCTCAAACTCCCCCCACCCCCCATTCACCTCCTTTTCCTCTTCTGCTCCCTTCGTTCTGTTTCTTTCTACTTCAACTCCTCTCTCCTTCTCTCTCTCACTCTCTCTCTCGAGATCATTGCCGTTCTCATAATTATTTTTTGCCTTGCCTGTCATCTCTTGGCTTCTTGCAGCATCTCTGCATGTTTAGCATGAGATCAGGGGTTCGTTTCCCAAAAGCTTTGGTGCTTCCTAAAATAGCAACTTACATTGTTGCTAACATATGTCAGCAACTTACATAGTTTGAACCGAAACTCCGGTCAGCACCTAGTTAACATAGTGAGCAACGTACCCCTGGTACAGTGCATTCCAAGACTTCTCCAAAGGTACCCTCCCCCCTTCTTTGAGTTCCTGTCGTCTCTCCCTTTGCCTCCGGTCGAGAGAGCCACATTCCCCTGCTGCTCCTGTAATTCCCTCGCTTTCTCCGCATGCACACGCATGCATTGCACATACACCGTGTCCAAAAAGTTCATGCACCCCAACATGTCATGGGCAACATGTCTGTCTCCAAAATGGGTTGCACCAGGTGTTGTGAGGTTGTTTAATTAGTTCATCTGTTTGCAAGAGGCCTGTACATTTCTTGGTTGACTAAGGAGCATGTCACTGAGAGAACGTTTCTGGTAGTGCTGCCACGATGGCCACACGAAAACCTGGAAAGGCTGCTCTTTCAGAGCCTCAGGTCTGAGCTCAAGCCATTGCCTCACGCAGGGCAGGGAAAACCTGCAGGGAGGAGCTCAGGACCTTGGCAGAAGAAGAGGTGGCCGAGACACCAGAGTTGTGACTCCCTTGGAGCCCCGTGCAGGTCGCCCCTCAGTCCTGAGTTCCAGGGCCAAGGACCTCATCCCAGAGGCTAAATGGAAAGAGACATCAATCCTGCCGCAGACTCAGTGGAAGACTGAAGAAATTTGGGGAAGCAGTCTCTGAGAGTACCATCCATTGTTTTCTGACTGAGAGCATACAGAAGACAGCGGATTCCTCGCCTTACCAAACTGCAAAAGGATAAGCGGCTGGCTTCGGCAAATAAGTATGCCACAATAATCCTTTGTAATAATTTCTCTGATGACTGCCCAATCTACTTATTTCCAACTCCCAATGGCCAAAACGACTGCATCTACACCGACTATCGAAAGACAGTGCCACCTTCGGAACAATCAAGTCAAGTCAAGTTCAGCGCCCATTGCATGGTTTGGGGGGTGATCTTCAGTGCTGTCAGAATTGTATGTTGACCCCAGGGCACCACCATCAATGCTGAGTATTATGTCAAGAACATTCTCCAGCCAGAGCTACTTCCCATACTCACCGGAAAAAAAGAAATCGGGCCCCGTCTCTGCGAGGAAGATGTTCAACAGGTGTGCGGAAATGGATTTTGTGCAAGATGATGCCCCCGCACATACTGCTCGTTCAACTCAGCAGTGGTGTTCTGAGCAGCTTCCTGGTTTTCTATGCAAAGAAGAATGACCACCCAACTCCCCGGACCTCAACCCGATTTAGAACTCCTGGGGTATCCGGAACAGTCGGGACTTCAACAGCCCACCCCCTACCACCATGAAGCAGCTAAATGCGAGGGCTGTGCAGGAGTGGGGCAACTTTGAGCTTCTGTTCTAAACAACTTAGTGCATTCTATGCCCCGCAGGCTGAGGGCAGTAATTAAGATGCATGGGGGATACACTGGCTTTTGAATAAATACATTCTGTTGAATATTCACAATCTGAGTTGACTTTTTCTGTGGTGCATGAACTTTTGGGACAGTACCCACATGTACAATGTAAATACATGTAAATACAAACAAAACAGTCAGTCATAGTGTCTCAAACACAAGCGAACCAATAAGTATTGATCCAAAATATATTCCACAGGAGTTGACGGTCAATCTGTAGGAGGCAATTAACCAGTGGCAACATACCAACCTGCTCTTAATTATTGATTGTGTTTGTCAGAGGAAGAGTGAGCACTATAGGCACACATACTGTAAACAACGATAGTCCCATTAAGTTATGCAAACTTGCATCTTCTCTTTAACTACACTGGCCATAAATTTTAGAAATTGAACACAAGATTATACATTTTCTAAGGTTAATCTTCATCTTAATTGTCTTCATGAATAGTGAATTAAAACAAAGCTTACCCTTCAAGGTGACTTTCACACATTTAGTTGAGTTAACTCAAATTTTTAAGGCTGGCAGTGAACTTTTCTTTTTGTAAGTTTAACCAGATCGAAATTTGCTACATTGAAAATCATGTAAATGTGTGCCAAAAGACTAAAAAAAAAAAAAAAAGAGAAAAGAAACAAACAAAAAGCTAATAAGCGGTGATAATTATTCTCAGGCACCAGGAGTGAATAACCTCCCAGCTTTTGAACTCTCCGGATTGTTCTATCATCAGTGTCCATTATAATTAAGAGGGCAGGCATTCCATGAGCCTGATTTGGACTTGAGGAGTTTTGAAGGGTTGACCCCTACATATCTGAGTTTTCAACCAGGCATACAAGCTCACCCACAAGAGCGCACAGACATACTCACTCAAATACGTATACGCGCAAACACACCCAAACAGGTAACACTTTACAGTATTGGTACATTAGTTAATTCAGTAATAAGCATTACCTACCAATTAATTAAAGGTTAACTAATGTATCAGAGAACTAAATAAGCATTAGATAACCTTAACTTACTTACAACTTATTAATGCTCTCTGACATCCTTATTATGAAATTGAAAACATTAAGTATCCCTTAAGTAACACCTCAAACGATAAAACTATTCAATAATGTGTAAATTAATACCTTGGTTAACATGAACACCATTAGTAAATGATTAGTAGACCCATTAGTTTACTATTAATTTACTAATTGTTCATGCTTTTTACTGCATTAACTAATGTTAATTAATGTAGCCTTATGGTAAGGTGTTACCCACAAAAACACTTAAAAGGAGAAAAATGGTCAGGTACAGAGAATCTTATAACACAAGGATACAAGAGATAATGACTCACTGCGAGACACTGAGCCAAACCACCGCACAAGTACAGTGCACCAGGGGCACACGCCACAACAAACCACACACATAGGCATTCAAAACCCCCAGAAAAATCACACACAGGTAGACATATAACACAGCCTTGGAACAAAATTGTGAGAAAAGAGAAAATAATGGCGCAAAAAACAACAGGCTGGGTACTTAACTTTATTCCCAGGCCCTCTCTGTGGTCCCGCTACTGTAATTACATCCTCATTAGACGTACACAAATGAACTCTGATCTCTGTCTCTTTATAGCAATGGTAGTCTAAACAAACTATCTGAATGCAGCCTGCTGCACTGTTTTATCACAGCGCAAAGAGACTGCATGCCGGACCGCCCTTCAGCAGGACCGAAGCGCCTCAGTAATGCATGGCTGCATGTGGAATCCAGCAGTAACACTTCTACATGAGAAACATCCAAGCCGCACGGCTGGAAGTGTAGCCCCCGGGCTGCATAACTGCTAGCAGACAGGCTTCAAAACAACCAAGGCCAACACTGCTGAATCATGTTGCGCCAACAACAAACTCAATATACTGTAAATGTTTTGGCATTTACAATTATGTTGGTATCAAAAGATTCCCAGTATAGTTTCCTGAGTTTGTATCCAGAGATTTTCCATTAATTAAGTCAATCTGCTACCCACTACTGGCTGCTTGCTACGGCACCGCCACTTTGAAAGCTTGTGAAAAAAAAATTACAACTTGGGTCGAGCCACTGCTAGAAACTCAAAAAATAACATGAAGAATATTGAGAGTTTTACTTTAAAAGCACTTTTATTCGGAATTTACCAATAAATTAAGACTATGGGGCGGGGGGGGGAGTAGATAACGGATGATGTTTTAGGTCTGGCGGTCTTCACTCCAGAAAAATCCAGTGTCAGCACCTTTATTGCAGGAAAATTCCCATATAACTTGAACCTTGAACCCAACGCAAAAGTTTGAGACAAAACACTGTCTAGTCGATATGCAATGGCAGAGAAAACAAAAAAACAAAAGGCTTTGGAGGAATTAAGCAGATGGTTTTCCTCAGCCATTCTGACAATAAAACAAAAGTAAACAAAACACACAGGTGATTCTCTGAGTTTTATATCATTTGTAATCCACCAGGGAAAGGCAGAAAGAGGCCATTTTCTTGGCTGGTTCTTGTTGCAGCCAAGTGTAAACAGTTAGAGCCTGACCATTGGACACAAGTGCTGTCAAAAGAGTAGAAGGCTAAACACAGATCCAAAAAATGTATGAACATTTCCCTGAAAGCTACGCCGAGATAGAAAACAGAACACACTGCGCTGTAGCCAGAGATGGAAGCCGAAAGGCTAAGACATGGGAACTCTCAAACACTTAATTGGGAATTAGAACACAAAGAAACGTTATTTTTTTTAAAGGAAATGCTGTTATTCCATGGGTGCATCTCAAAGCGTAGGCTGCATCCTTCGAAAGCAGCATTTTTAGGGGTCCTCACTTAGTTCCAACCGATAAACTGACATGACCTCATTTCATCTCCGTATAACAGCTTTGGTTTAAACGAGTCGTCACTGGTTTCCATAACCTTAACCTTAACTCTATCTCTGGACCCTAAACCTAGCCCCAAACCTAACCCTAACCCCAAAGTTATCCTTATCTCTGACCCTAAATGTTACAGTGGCGGATGGAAATATATGAAGATCCCTAAAAATGCAGCCTTAGAAGGCTGCTGCCTGTGCTTTCAGATGCACCCCATGTTTATAAGAATGGGAAAAGCTCTAAGACATGGAACTTCTCTAAGGCGAGGGAACTTTTGTTTGCTTTTATGGTGTTTGGAGCGAAACTGGGTCGGCTTTCAGTCATGGAATACGCAGGAAGTTCACCACATAGTGCTGCTGAATTTTGCCTCAGAAAGGGCTGAGATGTCGCGGGTGCAGCATTTCGAGGCCTGTGGTTCCGCAGGCGCATATTTGGGGGAAAGGGTTGGCAGACGTCAAAGCGGAGGGAAAAAAAAGAAGCTCAGGGAAAGAACGGACACGCAAAAATTTGCTGAAATGCTTTAATGGTTGACAAGAAACTGGCAGCCTAACATCTGCCAAAAGACTTCTTTTTTTCTTTCTTTTTAAAATTGGTTTCCCCTCGCAGAGAGGGCTGACTGTGACCCAAAGATTCATCCTGACAGGACTGGCAGAAGAAGGTCGCTGAGCGATGTCATACGGTCCGAACTTTACAAACTCTAAAAACATGGCACTTTTCACAGTGACAGCAGTGGAGTTTCAGCTGTCTTCCTTCTGATAAAAGAACAGAGGGAGGGCGAAGCGAAGGAGAAAGGCGACCCTATAGGCCGCTCACATTCGCGGCCCAAAGCAGGCTTCGGTGGTGCTGCCGCCAAGAACTGTTTCAATAAGGAGAAGAGGAGCTAACAGCTTCGAGAGAGTGAATGAGAGGGGAATAGAAAGAGAGCAAGAGTTTGAAAGAGGGGTAAAGAGCGGTGGAAGGGTAGATGGGAATGAGAGAGGGCGCAGAACACAAGGTTCAGCTGAGGAACCTTTAAGACTAGGTCCATGTCTAACGCTGACTCTTATCACAATTAAGCCCAGGTTTATCGCAGGCCTGGTTTAAAGATCAGTAAATGTTTCAATTATGCTATTCCAGAACTCCACTATAGCCCCACAATCTACCTTTTTAATCCTCCTTACTTTAGCACAGCGCCCCCTGTGGTGTAAGCAAAGTAAATCACGCAGTTGACTGCAATGGAATTCTGGAGTGAAACAGTTTACAATTCAAGCAAACAATCAAGTGGTTTTCATCAGAAAATGTTCACTAGTGATGAAGAAAAGGAAGCCGGGTTTGCTGGTGTGCTGATAAAAGCTAAATTTTGTCTGTACAAGCAAAGACCATGATTGCAATGTACTTGCATGAGTCGCAGGGTAATTCAGTGAAATGACCGCATTGGTTTTGCAGGGAAATGTAGTGAAGTGCATTGGACTGGCTGTACACATGAGAAGCATACAAGCTGAAGCTTTACCATTTTTAGAGGCAGTCCAAAGCGTTCAGTTCCTGGCCATTGAGCGCTGGTCTTAATTCGCCAGTTTTCTGAGGAATTCTGCTCTCAGACAAGGCTGATAAGATTGTCTCTCTCAGGAAAGTTAGAGCCATCTTAAGTGCGCATTACCTGGGCCTGCAGGATGCCAGCATCGTTAGAGGACGGGCCATAAAACCTACTGCTCCAGATAGCGCACCCTTGAGCAGCACATTCATGTATGGTGAACGCTCCAGCGTTTCCTGTCAAGGTCGTGTCCTGTTGGAATGTAAAGTATGGATTCTCACCCCTCCCCCACCTCCCTTACTGCCAGTTCAGTGTGGCACAGTCAAGCATGATAACCTCAATATAAATACAGCATAAGCTATTTTACCCAAGTCTCATTATGAGTCTGTCAACCCAAGCATGTGATTGCATTTCAGATGCACAGATTCAACAGAGCCAATCAAATACATTTTTATTGCGAGAGTCTGTGACATGGACACAGGGCCGCTAGCCATTCATCAACCCATCTGTCTGTTTCATCAATTAAACAGTATATTAAAAAAGAAGTCAATGTAATTGCACATATCAAAGACATATTCCGAGTATGAAATAGAATATGGTGGATTCACAACTCTTTGATCTGATCTGACATAAGATTGAGATTATTGTTTCAAAATAAATGATACACTGTAAACCCTGACAAGTGTGGTGATCTCAAATAATTTGTGGAAACTGATTATCTAAAAATAAATAAATAAATAAATAATGGATTATTCCAATCCAATGATCTTGTGTTCACAGCACTCTAAAACATGTAAAAAATAAATAACTTTACCTTATTTTCTTTAAGTTCCTTCCCTACAATACAATTAAGTTGGCCTACACAATTTTTTTGAGGTAATCAGTTTCCACAAAACATTTGAGTTCACCACACTATCAGGGTTTACAGTGTTCATATCAAGGTTTTGACATTTTGACAAATCACAGTAAATTTTAAAAGGATGAACAACAGTCTTTTTTGCACATTGAATTTATATTAAACGACCGTTGTAATCGTGTGCTAAGAGCATATCTATTTTTTGTAATCGATTATAAGGAACACGCGCGAATAGATACACTTGTTTGAATGATGATCCGGTTTCACAGGGAAGCCTAATTCGAAATAGAATTAGGTTTTGAGGTCAGAGTCTCCATGCAGAAATCAGATAGTCTAAGTCCATGAATATGATCAATCTGTGTCTGTGAAAGTGGCAAAATATGATCAATCTGTGTCATTGAAAGCGGCAAAAATCACATCTTCACCATCCGAATTGATTTTCATTCAAGTCGACGGGTAGCCTATGTTTGTCGCGCAGGTGTTGCTGGGCAGCCGCGTAAATGGGTAACTGGCGTTATCAATTCGTGGGACGTTTTCTTAAAGCGCTTTTGCTAAATAAATAGAAATTGAAAATGCGTGTGGAAATATCCGCCTTGGTAACACAGCAAAATAGCCAAAATTTCCTTCCATTCCTCAGTAGGCTATCAGTGGTAAGCGTGAACCTGGCGCTTATGTGGAAACGAAGCACGTGCACTTAACATTTATCTGGTTTATTAACAGTCTATCCCGCTTTGTTTCACAGTGCACGACCAGTACCAACGCAGACAGTGGACGAAATTAGAATTAGAAATCTTCCCAGTTCCGTCCCAAACGCTGTCATTTCCCAGTGGTGTGCGAATGTCTCTTGCTGATTGCTGATTGGATAAGGCTACTCTTCAGTCTTTCTCATAACTTGCAATCGCCCACCCCTTTATCTCCTCCTCGCGTTACGCTGTTCTATTTCCAAGCAGTAGCGGTCACTCTGCATCAAGGAGTCCTGCTGGGGATGAGCGGGATGAAAATGAATTTTAAACGGATACATTAAAAATATTGAAAAGGACCATCTTTCTGATGGGACAAGAAAATTTTCAGGCAAGAAAAAATGGATTTGTTTAGTAGTTTTCTCGCGGCGATTTCCGCCGTACTGAAGGTAAGCATATTGGATCTAGGACTCTAAAATAATTAAAAGTTGTGTGATTACTTTTTCGGCATGCTGTATTATTATTATTATTATTATTATTATTAGTTTTTTTTGTCATTTGCACAGTTTATGAATGTAAGAAAATGTAAAATTTACATTAAAGTGAGTGAGCAAACACGAATTAAACGCAAGAACAGAAACACATTTTGCAGAAAAGGCTGGACCGTTAGATGCAGATATAACAACAATGTTACTAATGCTTGCAGCTTGTGTCAAAAAAGTTACAAGCGCTCGTTGTGGACGGAACGATGAGTAGAATTTTGCCGCAATCAGCTCAGTTATATAGGCAGCGTTGAGCAAAAGATTCGGCCTTAATTGATCATAATTCAATATTGACATTAGAATTTTTTGGCTAACTATGTTCCCACATAGCCTATATAGTAATGGGATAAATGAGATTCAGTTTAACTGCCACGCTGGGATAAATCGTCCCGGAGTGATAATGTTACTGCTGGCTCGGATGACTGGGTAAAAGTTGGCCGCAGAGAGATCTGCGCTTAAATTATCTTTGCCTATAATTATCATGATGGTCAAGTCTCTGATAGCGTCACACCGAGAATAATTCCTTTGAAAATCTATGATATAGGTGATTTTATTGGGCTGTTACTACAAATGGTTCAAGATTATTGTGTGTTGCCTGCTCTTAATTGCAGTGTGTATCATATTTACGTTTGTGGCTTTTTACGAGCCTGTTAATGTGATTGACATTCACATTCGGCAGAATTTGCTCTCGTGAACGTGCGTGGACGCGCGCGGCCGGGCTCCCGTTAGATGGGAATGTAATCTCCGCGGGAGTGAAGCAGCCTATATTTAAGTTTGTTTGCGCCGCGATTTTTTTCCTTTATTCGCAACCCCTTGATTTCTCAAATTTTTTAAAATCTTAGTAGCATCCCATAGTGCACCGAATACTTGTATTCAGCATTTTCACACTTTGCATTTTCATGTTAAAAATTACAGCCTTATTCATTTGATGTCCTAGAACGGAAAACTCTTTTGTTCTTTCAAGTGACTTGATCGTGATGGAGGGAGAGCCACAATTCTGCAGTGACATGTAACTAAAATATGAAGTCAGGCCACATATAGCCCGGTAATAATGTGATCAATTACAGGCGGTATCGGCGTGTAAATGTTCCTCTGGAGTAGTGACGTTTTTGGGATTTTGCAAAACCATTGACCAACAGCCAATCATTAATTTCTAATGAGTATGATTTCGGTCGGGGTTTAAGAATGAATTGGCCTCATATCTACTCAATTAATAAAACAAAAAAGAGGCAGTTGGCATCAAATGCTAAGGCTGACTGTAAACTATTTCACACACTATGTAGCCGATTTTGTAGTTGAATGATGATCGGAAATATTTATCTAAATTGACCTTTCCTTGTTAGATAGAGAAGAAGGAAGCTGTCAAATGATATTTCAATTGTTTCCATATGCATTTAAGAAAATAAAACGACATTTAAGTATTTGATAATTAGAACATTATTAAAATAAACAACGATGATGGGAATATACAGAAGATAAAGGAAGGTAATCGACAAAATACCAATAAGAAAGTGAAAAAGATATTGCCAACTGCAATAGTAAAATATGCCTTTAAAGCACTGGAATGAAGTTAAGATCAGTGTGTTTGTGTTCTCCGGAACCTTTGAACAGTGACTGGTGACTGACTCAGCCATTGAGCTCCAGTTTGCTCGCCCCTAATGACTCCTGTCTCAGGTCAGGTCATCGCTCACGTTTGCAACACAGACGTCCATTTATACGTTCGCGAATTGTGTCGCCTGTGCCGATCCGCAGTCAGTGAACCCAGCCCCAAGAAACAATGTTTCAGCGGCACTCTATAACCCCTTTACGTAAGCATCTCTTTGAGGACAGGGATACGAACCTGCCCTTTCCATAACACACGTATGTGATAAACGGAGAGTGGAGAAAAAATGTTCAAGGAAACGATGGAGCAAAGGAGAAGAAAGGGGAAGCTTGAAAAGGATAGTGGATCGAGGAAGAGGGGGAGAGAAAGCTGTGAAGAGAGGAAAGGATTACAGAGGGACAGGGCAGAGAGGGCAGGACTGGATCGTGGGGGAGTTGATGCTGGGAGACGGCAGAGCCTTTCTGACTCTGTGTTGCAATGTTTTCCTTCTAAGTCCATGAGAATAGAAAAAAAAATGTCATTGAACTGAGGCAGTGGGCCTGAGTGTAAAATGAGGCCTTATCTTGCGTGTTTGTCCGTTTGGTTAATTTAGTTAAGGATTAGCAGAGCAGCTGGAGGCTTGGAACTGGAGAGTGGGAAAGGGGTGGGGGGAAAAAATGAAACCTACGGCTTTACGGCAATGAAGGGAAAAATGTTTTGATTAGAAATGAAGATGGCTTCACTGCAGAGAAAAGGTCCAAAGCCTTGAGAGAAGGTCAAGTACACGCGCGTGTTTACACGCGCACGCACGCACGCGCACACACACACACACACTCACGTGTCCATACACACTCACACACACAAGTGCATACACACACATACACACACACATCATTGTACTTCTATCCTTGCGAGGGCATTACATTGGCCTCCATTCATTCTCGGTGCGTCTCTATAGCTTTTCCCCAAATCTTAACGATAAGCTGCACATATCCAACCCAAACGCTTCACCGTAACCTGTCCCTTAATCTAACCTCACACCCAACCTTAACTAATGAGTCACAATTTGCCTTTGTAGTTATGAGGATAGGAGCAAATGTCCTCACTTCCCAAGACTGTCCCGACTCTGACAGACGAAATGTCTGCTCCTCCTCACTTCGTACCGAGTAAAGGCGCGGGCACATATATACACACCCTGGTGTAATACGCTTGCACATGTCTGTGTTGTGCTATACACTGTAAAAAAAAGTTGCCTCAACTGAAAAAAGTTATTGTCCAGGCTGCCTTAAAATTTTAAGCTCATTGAACTTGAGATGATAAGTTGAGGTAATATTCAACTTGTAATCGTAAATTCAGTTAACTTGAAATTTTAAGGCAGCCTGGACACTAACTTTTTTCAGTTGAGGCAACTTTTTTTTTTTTTTTTTTTTTTTACAGTGTATGCATTCAAGTTCATGGACAAAAATTGTTTCCCAATACAATCCATTCTGCTCTACTGTGCCTCTGCATTCACAAATACGACTCCACATGTACTAATGTCTTCCCATGGGAGAGCACTGTGTTCCTATCATGCTATATTAACCCCCGCCCCAGAGAACATTTCACTGCATGTCAATCCCAAAGTGATTTATGTTGGAAAAATAAAGACTCATAATTAGACATGATGAACGACTACTATTAAGATGGGCAGCAATTTACTGAAAAGAGCAGCATGGGAAAAAAGAGATTAATCAACATAAAGAGTTTGGATGGGTTTAAAAGCCCTTGCAATACACCATCTGGAAGGGCAGTCCCAACAGCCACAGGCCCTACATTTGAATTGTTTTTCATGGTTTCTCAAAGAAATCCACAGTTTAAATACTAAACTTTTAACCCTTTAAGCGCCATAGGCAACTATAGTTGCCCAATGGTGTAAGATATCAAAACCAGATGCTGTTGAAAACCTATCTTGTGTCAACTTGTTTAAAAGAGCTCCCGCTGGGGAGCTCTTTTGCACAAGTAGCTACATGATAGGTTTTCAACAGCTCAGTATAATTACATTCTTATATCCTTGAAAATTTATTCGGCGCTCAAAGGGTTAATGGTGAATTCCCTCACTGGCTCAAGTATGTGAAAAGCACATTTTTGCTCAAACAGTCAAAAAGTCACAAAGGAATATATTTATCTGCGAGCCCATTACCTGATATTAATGTTTGATTAAGATTATAATGAATTGTAGTTTCATGAATAGAGTCTCAGTTATTATTCACAAATGCAAGTTGTTTCCCCTCAACCTTCGGTTTATCTTTGCTGTCGTAGGTTTTTATCGGGTGTTTGAGATAGCACAAGAGCACTGTACTTGGACAAACATACGACACTCACGGCCACTCAGACGCTCATTCGCTGGCACACAAAGGCAAGGCAGCGGCTAGCATAGCCGAGCTGTAAAAGCTATCACATGAAGTCTAAGCACAGTCACTTGCAGTTGTAAGCAATTTGCTTGAATCATTTGGTCTTAGGCAGGCCCAAGTCTCGGGTCACACCAAAATAGATGTGAGGTCGCCGCAACCCGGGCCTGCAGCTGACCTACACCAGAACAGAAGTACCTTCTCTTGTAATTTGTACTTCTGTGGTTCCAGATGTTCATTTCGAAGCTTTGGAACCACGGAACTGCATGGGTCACAGTTTATGGCCACAGTTCAACATCTGTTGGTTGAGATCCAATGGTGGAGAATGCTTTCAAAATAAAAAAAAAAAAGTATTTTCAAGCTGTCACCAAACAAGAACCATTTCAAAAAAACCTTCGACTCTAGAAAGGATGAATTAAAACAAAGAGGAGCCCTTCTGGAAGCATCTGTTCTGAGGGTATTCTGGGCTTTCAGCATTCGGTTCACAAGCTGTTTCCATTATAATTTCTGAGCTTTGCGGTTTTAAGGGTTTACCGTAGAAGCAACGACACAACGACCAGACATCGCAAGGGTTTGTTTTGTTCCTCCAGTCTTGCTCATATTTCTGATGGGTGTGCGCAGGCGGTATATTTACAGAGTTCAACAGATGTGGAGCCGTGTGCGAGTGTGTGCCTGTGTGAGTACGTGTACACAATGTTGTAAGAAATACGTGACTGATTACAATCAGTATGGGTAAGCCTGGCGAGAACAAACGTACATGCTTTCAGCTGGTGCTCCTTTTTTCCTACGCGGTTAACGAGCTGATCTGCAGTACCTAAGATTGACCAGAAGAGGCGCTTTGGAGTTAGTCATGAGGCAGTTAGGACCCTGATCACAGAAACTCTACTGTAAGCTTAAAGTCTGACCACGATATGATGAAGAACTCAGGTAGAGGTGTGACGACTGGTAGACACAAAGTCACTCAGCTCCTGTTGCGTTTAAATTTAGGAATATTCTGGAGAGTAAGAAATGAAGTCCTGAAACATGGACAAGACATTACATTCATGAATGTTTGCTTTCTGCTGTGTTTATTTTTTAAAATGTTAAAAGTTCAATTTTTAGCATGGAGTGACCGGCAATGTCAATTATCCTGCACTAGGGACCGTGTTAGAAAGGTAGTTCACTTTCTACAGATTTAGTATATCTGGTGCATCAGATATCAGGATCAAATCACCATACACAGGAGAGACCCAGAACAGAATACAGGATTTTAACCCCATTCTAGCTTACCTGCCCTTCCAGCACACTGAGAAAATGTGACCTTAATCTGTGCTCGGGGTGAACAACCCCACAGGTTACATGTGCAGAAGCTTAACTACATACTTCTGCAACTACATTTAACAAAAAACAAATCTGAATTAAAGGGGAATTTAAAAGAATAACCGATTCCAATTGTGCTTATCGTGGAGAGAAGTGCAGGTGATGTGTGTTATTAACTATTTCTGAATTATGCCGGGAAGAATTCAAATGAGCTTTAAAACTGGCTACAGCCTTTATCACAGTTCATAATTTTTATGCAAGAACTGTAATAGCTCAATACTTCCAACAGGTTTGCCATCAGGCAATAATATTTAAGAATCTCACTAGTGTCCAGGGATGCGTTTACCGAAATCATGCTAACTTACATAGTTGGACCCATTTACTGTGAATGGACAAACATGTAAGTTGCTAACTTAGTTAGCAGCTATGCTTTCGGGAAATCCACTATTGAGCGAGTTTAGATTTTTCCAGCAAATTTAAGTGATTTAATCCAAAATGCACTGAACGTAATTAGTACCTTGCAGAACTTAGTTTTGCCCTGTTATGCTTGGATATACTGTACATTGAAGCAAGCGGCTTCTCATTTTTTCATGAATATACAATATGAGCAGCAGATTCTTCCAGTGTAGGATGCAACCCCCAACGCTACAGGAGTTGTACATGACAGCACAGAGGGTTCATATGTAAAATATCGGACTATAGTTAATAACTGATCAATAAACAGAGGAAAGCAATCTAAACAAACTGTGCCACTGTGCCCCACATTTCTCCCCAACTCTCTTTTTCTCTCTTTCTCTATCTATAGACTCAGTCGCAATAGCGGAGCTTTGGTTTGAATGAAGACAGACAACCTGCTCAAACCAGGTTCACAGAGCGTTAAGTGGATTCAGCGGCGGATGGACGAGGAGGAGTGAGGGAAGAGATTAAAGACTAATCCAAGACAACACCAATCCCTGTCTAGCATTTTTTTGACACAGACACACACTGGCAGGGATTAACTGCATTTAACTCACCGCCTTTCAACAAATTTACATTTTATAGGATATTTGCTGTGTGTTTATTTTTGAGGAGGGGGACCTGGAATCTGGGGGTCGCCTGTTTGCTCAATTCAAAAAAACAAAAATCCTGGAGGAAGAGGCTGGGTAGCAGGTGGTGCGCAGGGATCGAGAACAGCGCAAAGTTTCAACGAGGGATTTGCCCCCGGAAAACTGCCCAGCCAGAGTGGAATTACGAGGACATACAGGGTCTTGGCACAACAGGGCAAGGACTGTTTGACTTATCTTTCTCTCACTGATATATGCATTCTTTTTTATTTCATTTTTTTTTCAGAAACCCATAGACGGTAATTGTGAACTTTTGCATAATGCTTCTGCCTAGTACTTTATTTTGTATTTTTAAGAATGAAAATTCTAGCTTATGAGATATGTGGAATTTAGTTAAAACAAAAAAAAAATCAAAATTTAGTTACGAAACTGGCAACAGCTGAACTTGATGTTTGTTTATACTATCGCACAAGAGGTGGCATTCTGTTAGACTGTTTTGGGCGCACGTAACATGCTTAACCGACCGACGTTTGGATTGTTTGCCTTTTGGAAACATTCCTCCGACACCCACTCGCAGAGGGGAGTTTTATTGCTGAAGCCATTTTTGTGTGGAAAAAAAATGAGACCAGCTGCTGGCTGTGTAGGCTTTTTGGATCGGTGCCATGGGAACTGGCCCAGGTGGATGTGAAGTAAGTCTAGAACAGGACTAGAATTAGGAGCAGACAAAAAAAGGTTCTTCAAAATCAAAACCTGACCACAGTTCGCTAAAACCCTCTATTTGGTCACACAAGAGAGCTGGCTTCCTGTGGGACACTTTACTGTAGCTATCGCTAGTTGTAGGCAAATTGTAAAAACCCACATACTCGTGCATTTATTTTAATGTAGATATCTTCTCAAGTCAAGTTATAGTATTTTTAGTGTTTGTTAACGTAGAGAATAATATTTTAAGAAAGGTAAAACTGAACGTTACTCTGTATTTCAAATATAATTAGATGTTTTGCCCGTAAAAAATGGTGTAACCTGCTGGTGTAGGCATCCTTACAGTGATAAACTGCATTGGATAAAGAGCTGCTTCTAAACATTTTCTTTTAGTCTAAGATGAGGTTTCGGAAGTCTACATAATGAAACAGAACGCAAGGTCAGACAGTGAATAAAATTGTATTTTCATATATAGGAGATGTATGAAGAGAAGCTATATTGCATTTTGAAGCTTTTATAAGTTTTTTTTCCTTTTGAGCCACTGAGATATTTTCATCAGTAAAAACACTTTTGCAGTAAGGTCTAGGAAACCATAGACCAAACACGCAGCAGAGCCAAGCCTCTGAAGCCCAAAGTCTGAGGATATACTGTTCACCCTTCTTATTAAGACTAAGATTTAATGGACTCAGGTCATATAATACTACAGTACACCAGTGGACTTTTCAATGAGCATTGGAATAAAGGAGAGACCAGTGGTCATTTTTTCCTCAACTTTTCAAAACAACCATTTTTTCCCTGAAGACCTCTGAAGTAACTCCAAATACTTTCTTCCCAGGTCAGAATGTTTATGGTTTGAATACTTCCTCTATTATGTCAACTTCCATGTAGGAATTCAACAACAGCGGGTTTTCGGGCCATTGCTGATGTTGGCCACTCGAAGTTCAGAGCCAGGGAGTTTTTGACCGGTTGCTTGGTCCTTCTTAGCCAAGTCTTGAGAAGGAGACTTCTCCTGCCCCTTTCTGGAATTAAATTTTGTTTAAGGTCTTTCCACATACTTCCTGGTTTGAACTGAAGGGGAATATTTAGTTTTTTAGGGGAAGGACACAACCTGGACGCAGCCATGAGCCTGGGGAAGCTACCGGGAATTAAGGGCCTGGTGTCCGGCTCTCAGGGGAAGCGTCGCTTCAAGAACGACCTCTCCACGGACATGATCAGCCCACCGCTGGGCGACTTCCGCCACACCATGCACGTGGGCCGCGGTGGCGACGTGTTCGGCGACACCTCCTTCCTCAGCAACCACGGCGGGACCGGCGGCGAAGACAGGGACTCCGGGGGCTCCAAGACCGCAAAGTTCTTTTCCCGTACCCTGCGCCACGTGCGCAAGACCCCCGTCCGCCCTCGAGGAGGTTCCCGCGACCTGTCCTCGCCGCCACCGCTCGTCTCCCCCATCATCAAGAACGCCATCTCCCTGCCGCAGCTGAACCTGGACAATGGTTGCCTGCAGAGGGTGCTGTTCCCCACTTCGCCCAGCTGCCCGGAGTCATCATTCTCTTCCTATGGTGAGAGACTGAAGGGGGCGCTAACTTTGTCTGGCTCAGCAGAGCCACATTGTGAGCACACTTGTGTAATACTGCATACTGCTAGATCTGTACACTGGCTCAGTTTTAAAGGGTTATAATGCTATACAATTCACTCAATATGGCTGCTACCACCCTAGCATTAAATGCAGTCAACAGTCAGCTTTAATTAAGTTTAACCCCTTAAACTCTAACTTTTCATTTAATTTTTCCCTGAAGTTTTTTCAGATTGTAGGACAATGTCAAATACATATTCTGAATCTGCTGGCTGCAGCGCGTCACACTTATGCTGAGAGAATATTTCAAACGGAGGCTGCCATGTTTTTATGGCCACAGCATAACGTCAAATGTAAAATATTAAGATCTTGTACAACATTGTTTTCACGTCTCCCTGTAATTCAGCAGGACGTATTCGGGATCGATGGAAATCTTAGGATCTCAATTAGAATTTAAAATTGGCTTCAAGTTCCACAGGTTTGAATACAGCTGCTGCATTTTAAGGGGATAGATTTGGCTGTAATTTGAGGGCAATTACAAGTTTAATATGGCGTGAAATGCACAGGAATTGCTGCCCTACAATGCTGTGTCACTGTCCAGATACTTGAGGAACTCATCGCATAATTACAGGTGATTTCAACTGATGAATGATCACACGCTCTCTACGAGCTGAGGGTGAGTCATAGGGAATCACCAATTACCTGTACACTGGTACTTTCATATATTCACAGTTGAGACGGAGGTACTCACTGGCTCTTGCGTATCTGCTTGTGAGAGTGAGTGTGTGCGTGCGCGCATGCATGCTCCGTTTGTATGTGTGTGAGTAAGAGAGTGTGCCTGGGCCTGTCTGCTGTTGGATGATATCTGGAATGTCCTCCCTGCCCCCCAAATTGTTAGCCAAGGAATTTACACAATAATTAGATGCAAAGAGTGACGGGATGGCAATATTGAGTGAGTAAACTTATCACTCATAAGAGTCCATGTTAGACGCAAGACAAATGCACACATCATATTAATCTCACTTTCATATTATTACCATCCCACCGTCTCCTTCTTTCATTCAGCTCTCCTCCCCCCTCCATCTCTCTGTCTTTATCTCTCTTCTGCCCCCTCCATTTCTCATTCCTTCCCTGACTGAAGAAAGTGCCCAGTAGGCATATAATTCAGTCTCCCTCCCGCCAGCATTCAGAGCCAGTGAAGTCATGGCATGGAGGAATGCAAGTGGGCTGGGCCAAAGTTCACCACATAAAAACACCTGGCAGATGCTGGCCTGTTTGACACTGTCACCTGCTGGCGAAAAGGGCAAACTGCATGCTGAACTCTGCCTGACCGGAACAAATCCCTCCCTGTGTAAAATGCCCTTGTTTCTCATCCCACAGTCTTGACTTGGGTCAAATACATATTAGTTTTGGATTCATACACTTTTCAATGTTTTGAAACCATTGAAATACTCAGAGATAGTCTTAAACTGACCATTTGGTCCTCTAATCATGTTGAGGTTCACCAAGCAAGATGAGTAGAGCAATGATAATCATTTGTATCCAAAACAAATATGCATTTGACCTTGTCTGCTATAGTCAGGCAACTGTGATTCTAGTTATTTCCTGCTTAAAACAGTAATTACTTTCACTGGCCACAGGTTTGCAGTCTGGATTCGTCACCCTTCCACGCCTCTCTCGTGCCGACCGCCAGGTGCAAGACTGCTCCGGAAGCCCGGATTTCCGGCGCAACTCGCTCCCGGATGAAGGCGACTACTCCATCCCGCGCTCAGACTCCATGACCTCGTTCATCGTGGACCTGGGGCCCTCCCTGATGAGTGAGGTCTTCGGCCTGTTTGACAGCCCCAACCACATCAATGCAGCCAATCAGAGCTGGGAGGAGGAAGAGTCGGAGGAGAGAAACTCCACCCCTGAGGTGAAGGCCGACACCCCTTCACTCAATTCGCCCTCCGTGTCCTCGCTGAGGCAGAGTCGGACCAGCAGGGGAAGCTCTGGAGACGGAGAGTGTGCGGCAGTGGAGGAGATGGAGAGCGAAGACGAGCCGATTAAACTGTCCACCCCGAGTGAGCTGATGCAATCCCCATCCAGAGAGGAGCCGGTCATGGAGCCTGAAAGGTTTCAGATGGCCGCCAAAGTACTGGCACGACATTACAGCCCCAGCGGGGTCTTAAAGGGGCAAGAGCAGAATGGAGATGAGGACCACCTACATGCTGGCACTGCTACTAAAGCTTCAGTTTCTTTCCAGAAGAGGGCGCCATACGCCTACCCTGATGACGATGAAGAAATTAAGGTTTGATTAAAACAAAAAATGTTTTCCATAAAAGCATCCGTGCCCATGGCTTTGTGAGTCGGATTTAAGACACCTTGGAGCTCGTCGGAGTCGTCACAGTTTCCCCGTGAGAGTTCCTCCATGACATTTACTGAATTATGAAGTGAATAACATGTATACAAAAAAAAAAAAATCAAAAAGCTGTACATACATACAATACAGATGAATACACCCTCATTGTACCAGACCATGAATATGGATTAGTATATCACACAAGATTTATAACAGCAAATAAGCATGTACCCATCGAACTGCAGAGTCCTGGAACACATTCTGATAATAGCACACTGATTATTAATGATTGTTAATTAGTGCAAATTTTAGTGTATTCAGTGCCAGACGATTCTTATTTCACTGAATTGCATTGAATGGAGTGCTGCTACCATTATGAACTTTGTTGCACTTCATATTATTCTTTATGACAAAGATAGTGCATAAATTTTGAGAAAATCTCAAGCTGCTTTCCTTTATCAAAGTGATTTAATTACACATGCTTATATTTGGTGATTCACTCTTTAGAGCCTAAAGTAGGAATGTCCAGTGTAGCGCTGAATTACAACAGGACCAAACGTCTGGTGGATATTACCACTGAAGCTGGCATGCTTGTTGAGAAGAAAAAAGAAAGACAAAACTGCAGAAATTATCATTTCAAACTAGGCAATGTATACAAATTCTCATACAAGCAGACAACTATTTACAAAGCATCTTTTTTCATAAAGGTCTTCAGCAAGGCTGGATTACTGTCAGTAACAGCCCATCCCACGTTTGAATACACAGTATCATCTACATTTAGCTCAAGAAGACTGTCGAGTATTTGGCCATTAGAGACAGTGCAAAGCATCTTTTAAGTAGGAAACTCCTGCTTAAAAGCTCCAAGGACAAGCAGACTGCGCTTATAGAAAGAACAGCAAGCCGGCGCAGGATGTGAGGACGAAGAAGGCAAGAGTACAAATGTGGAAACATGTCGTTTCCGGGAAGAGAGAGGGAGAGAGACTCGACAGAAAATAGAGGACTCCGTCAGGTAGCTCTTCCGGCATTTTTCCAGAAGTACTCAGCCATGGCTTTTACCGCCTGTTCTGTTAACTCAAACCGACAGAGGGAGCCTCTATCCCTGTGACTTAGCCTCTCTCTACGGACTTCACGCAGAACTTCGCCCAACTCCGCAAGAGAAGCTTTCCTCGGTATTTTTCGGAACCATCTGCGGTCTCTGGCGGTGGGTTTTCCCCAAAAAAGAAACCACCGCAATGAAACTTTGAATTTGATAACGTTTCAGAGAACTCAAGCGGAAAAAAGGGAAACAATATTCTGGATTTATCTCAGCAGGCGGAAGCTCACGGGTATTATGCAATAAGGGACTGTTTTGTAATTTTAGCCGTTCATTATTTTCTGACATGGCTTGTGCTCAACGCTTTTTAGCAGGTGGCTGAGGCAGGAGCAGGATAAATTAGAAACGTAACAGGGCTGTGCTCTTGTTACAGTGGCTTTATGTTACCCCTTGAATCGTGAGTTGTTTCATAAGGAAGAGGAACTGAAGCAAAAGCAACACCTAAAACCTACCAACTGATAATTTTTTGCTATCTCTGCAGGGCAAATGTACCTTACCCATGTTTTCCATGTAAATAATCAGTGTTTGGTGGTAAAGCTGTCAAAGCACTAAACATTCACTTGACACTGCCCCTGGGTTTATGTGCAGCCCTAAGATCCAGTCCATTTTCTCAAGCTCCCATGCTGTCTTCTGAAAACAGGAAGTGCGGCGCAGGGCAAAGGCTTCACTGATATTGTTTCAGCTAGAAATCTGTGGCATCACACAGGAATCACTAACTCTGGCCCTTGGATCCTAATCCAGCCCTGGTAATTATTGATTAACTGAACAATTAGCGCATCTGATTGGCTAGGCTGTCTTTATATCTGACTGCCAGGTAAA
Source organism: Gymnothorax reevesii (assembly GCA_029721435.1). Lineage (NCBI taxonomy): Eukaryota > Metazoa > Chordata > Actinopteri > Anguilliformes > Muraenidae > Gymnothorax > Gymnothorax reevesii. The sequence goes on from CM056584.1 coordinate 69,698,731, forward strand.
GGGAGGGTGGAAAACCCGGAGTTCTCGGCCTTTGAGGACCATAATCCGATGATCCCCGGCCTGGGGCTTTGGGAGGCATTACCTGCTTCAAGTGCTAAGTGCAAAATACTAAAGTGCATTGAATGACAAATGTCTATTTGGCACTGTTGAACCATGGCAAAGATGCCAGAAGGCTGCAAAATTTCCAATGGTTAGGTGGTCTTTTTGTATTGGTAAACCTGGTACAGCATTACTCTGAACCTGTATATATCAATTCCATGGTAATAAACGCATACATGCAAATACTTTAACAAACTGACCGATGGGTATGCCTGAGGATATCCATTTAACTTTTAAACCGAATTAACATACTGTACGTCTCATTAGCATAACAATCGCTACACTTTGGGAAATCTCAGGCCCTCCAGCCTATTAAGTAAAGAAATGCATTACATCAGAAATGCCTATTAAGATTACAATGTGTACAGTATGAAAGTGAAACATAAATGGCGCACTTATAAATAACAATATTCTGGAGTTCATAATAAAATGATGTTTTTAATAAGCTTGGCAATGTTGTATTTACATATTGTACCATACATTTCCCCAGAACTGTACAGTAATATTGTCCAAACCCTTTGAAAAATTACTATAGTTCCGAGCTATAGTTATCCTATAGATTTTCGCCACTATAGTGTTGTATTACTATAGTGAAATTATAGTCATTCAAACTACAGCAATACAGTTGTGTGGACGATTGTGATATCATGATACTGCTGACTGTAGTAATACTGTAGTTATAATGTGATGGCTATATAACTACCCTAGTTGTTCTATACAATCTATAGTAATACTATAGTTATGCCATTATACTACAGTTTACAAAGAAATAATAGGATACTTTCATAAGGGACGTAAACTATACACTACTGGTAACAGTCTGGAGCAGAGCTTTCATGCAAAGAAAAGAAACTTGCCCCCACTTCCACCAGATGATTGGTGAAATTTCTGGGAGAGGTTTTTGGAATGGAAGTCCAATAGCTTTCAAACAGGCTAATGAGACCGCAAACTCACTGAGGCTATGCGGCAATTATCATTGAAATCTGGGGTCCTTGTAGCCAAACACCAAGGCCTTCTGGAATTCTGTAAATTTCTCGGTGGAAACCAGATGCAGGGACAGTTAGCTGCTGATGAAGTTCAGTTTTGGCATTGATAATGGGGAGACTGCACAGGCACATGCCCCTGGATCCATGTTTTTCACAAAGCTGCTGTAGCTTCATCACCAGTGGGTGACAAATACACATCCAATGTGATTATAAACTTCATCCCAGCATGCCCCTGAGCTACTTATTGATTGGCTGTGGTTTTTTGGGAGGGGGGCTGTGGGGGCGGGCACCTCGGAGCTTTGACCGTCGGCTTTTTCGGCCGGGCCTTGTTGTCGAGTGAAGCCTGGGGCTCGACTGTTGATGGCGGCTGGATCTGAGGAGCAGTTCCTTGGGCAAGAGGTGCACCTGGGGCTCGGGGTTTTATGGGAGGCCGAGTCCCCAACTCCACTGGCTTATTAGCAGCCACCGGCGGCCTCTGGCTCTGGAAGGTTCTCCCAGCTGAGGAGGACAAGCAAACTGTGAATGAGGATGAACTAGAACATCATTGTGTGTTATTTCTGTCCTAAAATTTTGGTATTGAATCTTTTTGCAACAGGAAATTTACCTTTGCGTGGCGCTGCTATGACTGCTCTTTGTGGGGGCTGGTCAGGAGTTGGTTCTGACGGGAAAGATAAGGTCCGGTTCAGAATATAGGGGGGATTTTGGGTCCGGATCCGGACAGAATTATGCCTGGTACTGTCAGCAGTGGACTGTAGGTTCTGGTTCTGACTGGTGCTGGCAGAGGTCAGATTTGGATCAGGGGTCTTGGTCTGGTTCAGTTTTATGCTCTGATTTGGGATGTGGTTCTGGCTGCTCTGTTCGGAGGAGGGCTTTTCGAGTGGCTGCTTGCTCAGACTTGGGTTCTGGTTTTGGGGGGGATTCTCCCACACTGTGGTTCGGTGGCTTATTGGGCCAGACTTTTCAATAGAGGGTGCAGACCCACTCTTTGGTTTCAAAGAGCTGTGGATGAAAAAAAAGGAAACACCACTGAGCACGTGCAGAGCCATTTAACTCACACAAAGCTAATAATGTGGCCAGTGATTAGTCTGAGTATTTGTTGTGCACCAATCAGTGATCATGTTCTTGGTTTTTGCGTTTATGGGCAGAGTTCATGTAAACTAAAAGACTTAGCGGTACAACACTGAAGTGGGTCAAAGATATGATAATGTTGTGTACAGTGCTATATTTTCTACAAATGTCTCAGAAAGATAAGCATATTACTCATTACCAACAAACACTTGCCAATGACCTTCATTCGTGGCCCCAGCTCTTGCTGCTCGGCACTCCATAGATTAGCTATAGCAAGCTATTAAAGTCAATACGTCACACCTGAATCTTTTAGGCCTTGATAGGTTGCTGGTATTGAGGCAAAAATGAAAATTAGGAGGCCCTGTGACCCACCAGGAACAAGAATGATGACCAGTTCTCCCAGACAATACTGCCACCAAAATTATAAATGATATTTTATATGATACTGTACATTACTTACTTATGGTGAGAAGTCTATAAAGTTTTGGACAGTGACACTTTTCAAGGACAGAAATTCCTGAACTGTTAACTCCATACTAATGTGTTACTAACTCCATACAAAAGCTTCAAATCTGAGGGTACATATGAAAACTACAAGGGAATTACAGCTCTTTCAAATGGAGTCATTGTCCAAGTGCATAGGGGACTGTTAACTAATGACTAATCAAGTCAGGTTTCAGAGGTCAGGAGGAGGTCTCAGTCCTGTAAAAGACAGATTATAATCTGTGATTCTCCCTATGAATGTTAGAGGTGCTACAGGGATGTGATTCTCCTCATGATATTCAGGGGCGCCACAGGGATATGACTCTCCCTGTGTTGTTCAGCGGTGCCACAGGGATGTGAGTCTCCCTTGGTTTTTCAGGGGTGCCACAGGGATTTGACTCTCCCTGAGTTTAGGGGTGTTACCTCTCAGTGTTTGTTGGCAAAGAGGGGGCTGTCACTGCTGGGGCCTCCTCTGTTCCAGACTTTGCACCTGAGGTCACTGGTGCCGGAGGTGCCACGACAACTGGTTCAGGAACCTCAAAATCCACAGCTGTGAGAGGAAATAAACAAAACCAGGAAGTGACAGAGAAAAGATATGAGTGGTCCATTCTCGTGCAAGAGGTGGATTCCTGATTCGCGGTGTGGGACGCTCTGTACCTTCAGGGAATAGGATGTTAGCGTGCTGTATCAGCGGCTCGATCACAGTGACCACCTGCACTGAGGAGGCCGACGCCATGTCCTGCAGGGAATCCTCGCTGTTACAGGGTGAGAGATTATATTACTTTATACAACATAAAACACACACTTATTAATGCACACACACACACACACAAAAATGGCGCCATATACACCTGTATACTGAATAAAAACACACACACACACACACAACTGCTCTCCTGCTGTTTACATCATACATGCACACACACTACTTTATGCACCTATATACTGAATAAACCACAAGAATCTGACAACTCTCCTATGCAAGGTGTAAAAAACGCACATACTGTACAAATACTGCCCGACACATCTACATACTGATTAAAAGGCACAAATGTGACCATGCTCCAGTGTACTGTGTAAAATACACACACACACACACACACACACTCACGTACACAAATAATGCCCAAAACACCTATATGCTGAACAGAGAACACACACACACACACACACCTGACAAGTCCCTCCAGTACAGTGTAAAATGCACACACATGCATGAATTTCACCCTATACACCCATACATTGATTAAGCCATAAGACATACAAACACAAGTGCACTAACACAACCATGGCATTACGCTGCCACATTTGGGATATATAAAACACATACCTACACACAAACCCGCGCATATACTGCACGAAACACACACGCGCGCACACATATATACTGGTACGCAGTCTCACGCACACATGCAATTACCCTCTAATATACAGTATAAGACATATAAGAAAGGTTATACACTCATTTACTCAACAACTGAACACCTGTATGCAGTTTAAATCACGCAGATATACAGATACATGGTACACAGTTACAGTCACACATTCATGATTCCCCTTCTGTGAACTGCATAAAAGACACAGGCACATGGACACAAAAGAAAAATTTGCACACTGTATTACGCTGTATAAAAAAATATACACTGATGCTATTTCACAGGTTACAGCTGTGTAATCGTCTCTCCGAATAGGTCGCCTTCCATGGAAATTATGGGAATTAGCAAGCGTACCTGATGATTGTGTTCTGTTCTTGCGAACTTCGATGCTCATACACGACAATGACGACGGACCGAAGCACGGCAAGTCGTAAGACGCATCCAATGGTCGTGTACTTTTACCAATCCCTAACCCGGGTGCACAAAGTAACTGGCTTTGCCTGCATGTTGACCGAGTATGAAACCCAAGTAACCAACTTTGCGTACACGGTCCTTTGTGAAATAATTACACCAAAAAAATGGAATGTGATGGAAGCACGTAAATGGAATGGACTGCAGCCTTCTCTTTTAAGCTTTATTTAATCCGGAAAGTTCCACTGAACACAATGCTTTACTTTCTCGAGGGCAGCCTGAGGAAAATGCCAGATAGGACAGTTGCAATTGAGGAGGGATAGAGTGAAACAGGACTAAAGCCCCTGGAGTAATTTTTGGGTAAAGGGCCCTGATTCAGGGCCCAATAGGAGAGACCATCCCATCTTCATCTCTCCGGAACAAGTCAGAGTCCCAAGAGGTACTGGGAGAGACTGAAATAACAACTGTTTGGTGACCGGACAAGCAATCCATCATTAGGCTACTCTTCCGTTCAGATGGCTGAACACCTGTAGTAAGTTGCAGGCCGACATGGTTTGTCTTACATACATTACAATTTTCTAGAGTCTACAGTGTGCAGTTGTGTAGACTTCTCTTGTACTCAAACTGTACTGCCTTTGGTCATTAAACTGGGTTTGGGATAAGCTTGTTTTACCCACACTCCACATGCTCACAAACGCACAGAAATAACAGCACACAGTCGCAGACACTCGTCAGTGCTCATTACCCCTCACTGCGCGGCCACAGTAAGTTGGGTCCGAGCACGATGGCGATGTTACTGGGAGTCATCTTGTTCACAGACTGGTGCTCAGAGAGACGGGACAGGAACTGAACTAAGTACCTGACGGAGAGAGAAGACGACATTAAAGCGGGGAAGAGGGGGGTAGAAGGAAGCAGAGGGACCGGTCAGCCTTTGCCCAATCAGATCCCTCCCCTCCAGCACTCCACTACCAAACATCACTCCGTGTGAAGTCTCCCTTGCAGCCGAGCAGGGCACTCCCCATGAAGGGATACGCTTATGCTGTAACTACGCAACACTTCAGGACATCCTTGCCTCAATCCGATGGGAAACAAGAGGAGTCGTCACCATGGCTGCTGATGAAGGCGCTGTCTGACCAACTAGGGCATTTGCCATGAGGGAAAATGAGATGAGAAATTCTGCTTCTTTGCAAACTTGCAGTCCCGAGGTTTATGGTATTGCATCCACTCGGCACCAATTTATCTGGGACAGACTTTAACATTCCTTCCTACCTTTCATTGACGCATGGAGAAAAGTAAATGAAGATGGGGGTTTTATTTCTCTTTCAAACTTTGTGTCTAAGAGGCACCAGGTTCCAGGTGTGGCTGGTGCTTTGCAAAGAGGACAGGTGGATTCATAGGCCAATCATTTTTAATTAATATGTGCACTTCAGTAAAGATACTTCCGCAGTAAATGGCCTCAACATTCCTGGTTCAAGTTACCACATAGAAACCTCATAGTCCTTCTCATTCTTTTCAAACTAATATCATGCACTGGAACCCCTACAATGATTAGGGAACTCAATCTACTTCCCAATCGGACAGGAATAAGGAAAGAAAAGACTAAAAATGTGCAAAAGGAATGAGCCAATGGATGGAGACAGTGGAGAGAGAAAACAGAGGGAGAGAGAGAAAGGTCCAGCCAGAGAGTAAAGACAGATGAACAGTACATGCGAGATACAGCCTCCACATAGATTTCAATAAACCGAATAGGGCAGCAGTCTCGCATGTTCCCTACTACATAAACAGTGAATGGTTCAGCTTTTCACATACTGACGCTGTCTCTCTAATTGGACGTGTCCACATGAGAGAAGTGTAAGATGATACTGACGGGGCTGCACTGACCGGAGGTTACTGTAGTTCTCCGGGGGCAGTTTACCCAGGGCGCTTTTCAGCTGCTCCAGTTTATCAGCCACCTCTTTTTCCCTGGAGAGAGAGGAAGAAGGGAGAGAAGAGAGAGAGAGACGGGAGCGAGAGGAGAGACAGGGAGAGGGGAAAAGAAGGGAGGATGGATGGAGAAAAAAAGGGGGGAAAGGAACAAGAGTTCCCAAGAGAGGGCAAAAGAGGGGGAGGGCAGAGGGAAGAGAGATTGAGAGAGATAGACAGGCAAAGAGAGAGAGAGAGAGAGAGAATGGCAGAGAAAGAAGAGGGAGATGGTGAGAAGGAAGCGAGAGAGGAGTTAATGCAGGCACACATGGAATGCAGTCTCATTTACGATGATTGATCAAGGGTTAATATTTACAATGACCGGCCAACATTCCAGCCAATCCAAGGGCTTACCCTGCTGCTTTGAACCAATCAGAGTACAGTTCAAAGGTCATAAGAGGTTCAGGCAGCTCTCTGAGGTATGACTTCAGGGCTCCTTCAGGACAGAAATGCACAAGAGAATGAGAGACATACCGATGATGCATATCGAACAAAATGGCAGTGTGTGCAGGCGAATTACGGGCAAGAGAAACCTACGTTCAGTTGTCCCCAGAATTTAAACACTTACTTTCATTTCATTGAGGAACTACTGTCTGCCTGTGATACTCTCTCCTGTTACATGTTCACCAGCAAACGGCACTTGGACAGACTGGGCTGGCGTCAGAAAATGTTTTATCTGACTTCTCTTTTTTTTTTTTTGATTAATTTATTATTTTTAAAAAATCTCATTCCTTGGTGTGCAGTTCATGGTTCTCTCACACCCACTCGCTGCCCAGCCCGGGCTTGTTTGCCCACCTGCCACCGCGTGAGGGTCAGAGCTGAACTCGCTGTGGTCGAGGTTTCCGTTGTCTAAGCTGCACTTCAGCTTTTTCACAACAGAGGCTGCCGCGGCCAACCTGAACAAACCCTGAGAGAGAGAGAGAGAGAGAGAGAGAGAGAGAGAGAGTGTAAACGAAACGCATACACTCATACACCAACACACTCAAAGAACAAGACAGTCAGAGATTGCAAACCCTCGCCCATTTGACATTTGTTTCATTTCATGCGTCCGGACAGACAAACAGACGGAGCCGATTACAATCCCCTCGCTGCCCCTTCGGAGGAGGGTAATTACAAAATAAACAACAAGATAAAGCTACGCAGGTCTCTTAACATGTGAAGACAGGCCTGCCACACTGTGCTCAAATAGAATGAGAACCGCATGACCTCAAGTTGTTTATTCCACCGAATCTAAAGCATTTTTTACGAATAAATTTATAGCAGGCTCCAAAATTACTGGCAGCCCTGACTGACAATGCACGAACAATACTTCAAAAAAATTCTAAAATAATATATTTGTAGAAAAAGTCTGAATGACAACATGTGAAAATTCTGTATGATACTAGTGGTCCAATAGAGCCAAACAAAATCATTTACTGATTTCATTATAAAATCATTTTCCTCCAAATCAAGGTTTCACAATTAATGGCACCCTGAAAGATTATTGTGAAAAACAACTGCCATAATTAAACAAGGAATTAAATTCCATTTATTTAAGTTTTATCTAAATGTTAAGGAACTATTTTGAGCTATTACTTCACTTCCTGTTTGACTCGGGTATAAAAATGAGGTAACACACACGCAATATCCCTTTGTCGTCCAACACCAAGAAGAAAACAAAATTTAAAAAAAACTGTCAGTTCAAAAGAGGCAGATGGTCATTGACCCTCATAAACCTGGAAATGGACACAAGACGATTTACATACAATTGAATATGCCACCGAGCACTGTCAGGGTAATTATAAAAAAATGACAAAGATATGGAACTATTGTAAACCTCAAGGGTACAGGATACAACTGCATTTCACCCCCCAGAATACTAAGGAGGACAGTGAGAGAAACAAGAAAATCCTTAAGAATCACTGTGATGGAACTGCAGGTCTTTTTGGCATCTTGGGGTCACCAGGTAAAAAAAAAACACCATTAGGTGCCTCCTCTACCATCAAAGAGTTTTTGGAAGAGTTGCCAGAAAAATGCCTTTTTTGAACAGGGGCCATAGAAGAAAACACTTGCAGTTTTCCAAAAGTTGCTTAAATTATGACTGGATTAAGGAGCTTTGGTCAGATGAGACCAAAATGTAATATTTTGGTCATATCCCGCATTGGCATGTTTGGCGTCGAAACAGAGATAGATACAAGGAGAAGGACCTCGTACCCATGGTGAAGTATGACCGTTGGCCAGTCATGTTTTGGGGCTGTTTTAATTCAAGAGATCCAGGGGCACTGTTTAAGATTAATGGCATAACGATTTCCACGAAGGATCAGGATCAGGCTGACAATCTGGTGACCCCCACCAGTAAGCTGGAATTTAGCCGTAGGTTAACTTTACAACAAGACAACGACCCAAAGCATACCTCAAGATCCACACAGAAATGGGTCCGTGACAACAGAATCAATGTTCTGCAATGGCCATCTCAGTCGCCAAACCGCAATCCAAGTGAAAAACTTCAGTATGAGCCGTTGATTAACGCAAAACCAAGAATATGAAGGATCTTGAAAGGATCTGCGTAGAGAAATGTTCCCAAATGTGTGCCTTAACCTTGCCGAAAATTGCAGGTTAAGACTCCATGCTGTTACCCTTGCTTGCACGAAGTACTAAATGAAGGGTGCCAATTACTATAAAACCTTCATTTTGTTGAAATGCATTTTGTATTAAATGATTGTTATGATTTGTGGTGTTCCCATGCAAACATTAATAAAGCATTTCACACATGTTGGTATTTTCCATTTTTATATATATTTATACTTTTTGTGCATTTCTGGAAAGAGGTGCCAGTAATTTTGGAGCCCACAGTAAGAATGTGTACCACAAACCTGATTAGTTCCTCTTGAATCTACCCCTTTCCCTCATAGGACGAATTGCGACTGTCAAAATGAAAATACTTCCTCATGTTAGCCACTTCTACTCAATGCTGCCTGTTTCACTAACAGCAAAACGATCAAATCTATTGACAGCATCATCACCCAATTCTACTGGAAAACACTCTTCAAAAAAGCAAATCTCAAGGCGGTCATTAGAGATGCCCCAAACTTATCCTTCTATTACCTTGCAAACCAAATTCAATGTATCACTAAATGGATCCACCAAAACAGCGACAATACTTCATGGACAGACTTGGAATAATTATATTGCAAAAACCTGCCCCTTTCAGGTTTATCATTCCTCAACACAACCATCAAACAACATCTCTGTCAAAAACACAGTAATCTCGACAACTCTGACAGCCTGGTGGAAAGTTATCAAGACTTTCTACTCTACCACCTCACCATGTAAATACACCCCAATATGGTACGATCCTGACTTCAACCTTCACAGCGATGCTCTTGACTATCACACATGGGCACATAAAGTTATAACACACCTTCATCATCTTTTTCACAAAAATCAGTACATTGATTTCAAAGAGCTCATACAGAAGCATTGACTTGGGAGACGCCAATTTCTGAAATATCTACAACTCAAATCCATAATAAAATCCAAACTTAACATAATTCATAGCCCACTCAAACCACCGAAAGCAATCAGAGACATAACTCAATTTTACAAATCTAAATAAAGTAACCTCAAAACTATATTAAACAAAATTCTATAATCCTCAGATAACTCTAACAGTCCCATCAGCTCTCTGGAACATCAATCTAACCATCTCTTCTTCAGTTGATTTTTGGCTAAAAATAAATGAAAATATTTTTGCGATGACAACCAATACAAACCTACAACTAATCGAATATAGAATCAATCAGAGAATACATATCACTCAATACAAAATGGAATTGCCAAAAACAAGCACAAGTTCACAATGCACAATAGGTGCAGCAGATGACTATTTTCACACACTCTGGGCTTGCAAACGGTTCACTCTTTCTGGGTCTCCATAGCATAAAAGCTCCCCACTATTTTGGACAGCAAAATCCCTTCATCTCCACAGCTCTGTCTACTAGGAGACACTTCAGTCAGCAATGTACCTGACAAATACAAGAGCAGTCTGCTCATTTCTCTTACTGCTGCCAAGAAAACAATTCTCTCAAACTGGAAACCAAAAATCTCAATAAATATTAACAATTTGACTAATCTACTTACAGAAGACATACCTATGGAAAAACTTACTGCTTACAATAACAGCCAAATGACAGTTTTTACAGAAAGATGGTCTGCATTTTTGCCCACGTCGAGACGGACCGAGCACCGTGCACATTCCCACATCGACACACACGCGCACATGCCCACACGCATATATAAAGCCACACGCCACAATCGCATGTTAACATGCAAATACCCACTCAACCACATGTGCCTCTACACCCTTATACAGACACCAACAATCCTACACCTACACACACACACACACACACACACACACACACACACATGCAGAAACAAATATGAGGGAAAAAAAATCAGTATGTTGAATTCTTGGTAAAACAGATGCACACTCACATATAGGCACATCTGCCCTTTTCTCACACATGCGCACGTGTTCATGCACACACACATATATACACACACACGCACACACACACACGCACAGAGTTTTGTTATCCTCAGTCTTGTCTTGCTCGTCATGCCCTTCTTCTGTGAGGCTTCACCACAATGTTTCAATGTTACAATCAGACCTGGGGTGGATTACGCATAATCAGTGCGATTACGATTATGATGATTACAAGACATTTTTTAAAGATTACGATTACAGTCCTCCAAAAATTCATGATTACGATTACATGGTTTTAGAATTTATGATTACGATTAAAATTTCAGTCTAGATTACAATCATGATTACGACTGGTTAGACTAAGGTTTCTTTATGGAGATATCTTTATTATGGTATAGGTATATTGATGCATATATACTCTTCCAAAAAAGAAACTATACAAACATTGAATTGTTGATTACACTTTCTTTTCAATATGTTTTCCACATTTGTCAAAACATTTCATGTATAATAAATTGATGCTATAAACAATGTATAGTTTCTTTTTTGGAAGAGTATATATTTATAAAATAGCATGTGAAATGACTTAAGATTTTTTTGTATTGTAGAATTACCTGTGAAATAATAACAACTTGTACAAAAACAAATAATAACAGCAGTCCCTGCAATCGTAATCATAATCGTAATCGTAATCCAAATTACAATCCAAACCCGGGTCTGCTTACAATGTTACATTACTTCTGGTGAAAAACACTACGCAGTTATAAAGATTTATTGCAGCATAAGACAGATTAGGAAAATGTACAATGCAGACCACATTATTTGGAGGGGGCTAAAATTTTTATAGGTTTGGCTCTATGCAAACACATCGGTCTTTAAACTAAACCAAGAACAATTTTCATCCTGCTTGCCGAATCCGTTAAATACACAGTCCGTTTCATTTTAAAGATAACTGAACAACTGATTATGGAACACGCTTTATATAATTAAAAAAAAAAATAATTTGTGACACTCCATACACCTTGTAAACTCCAGGATGTTGGCAAAAATGTTTTATAGATCAGCTTTAAAAGAATACTACCAAAGAATAAATTGCAAGGCACAATGGAAGATGTCCTATGATCTGGAAAAACCGAGAGAGTTTATCATTGGCAAGGATTCTCGCAACTGAACAAAAACTTGTGGATTCAAGACTTTTCCTAACCGAAAAAAATAAAAAAAATACTAATAGAAACTTGATTTTGACAGTTCAAGTAACACTAACCGCGAGTGTCTCAAGATTTTCACCTCTCTTAATTACTGCACATGAGGGTCAAACTCAGTTTCTACCAAAAGTGAGAAACGACCTGGGTTATTCCAGATCACAGGAGAGATACAAACCTCACGACCAGCATGGCTAAGTTATGGTACAAAAAGAACAAAACTAGAGATCGTCTTGTGACGAGATCACAACAGCCACACTTCCTTCCCCCCTACTTTCGGTGCCCTTGCCTGGGCCACACCAACCTTCAAACTTGGACTTCATTTTGATAGATACTGAATGCCTGTCAAGTTTTGTGACCACATCTCACATGGTTGTGACACTATTGAGGTTTAACAAAATTTATCCACAGGTTTCTGTCCAAGTTTCTCACAACCACTTCTGTGGTAGTTCCTGCTATAATAGATGTCTCCAGGACCACATTTTGCCATGACGGCACGCACATACACTCACAAGGTGAGAACAATCCCACAGCGGGTAAATGGGAACGCTACGAGACAGTAGTATATAGACAGAAGAGAATTAATCCATTGACAAATAGACAATTAAAAAAAAAAAAAAACTGATGAGAAATAATGAAACTACAACTAAAAGCAAACCCCCTCACACCTGTGAAACATGAAGGGGGAAGTATTACGGCCAGGAATGTGTCATAAATTCACTAGCTCATGTCAGCTGATCGTAAGTTCCTAAAGGCAGTTAATCAGGCAACTGTTCCCTTATTACAAGGTCCTGCAGGCAGTCAATTGGGCATCTCCATTTTCTTGCTCAACTCATCAATGACTGTTGATCCCACCTGAAATTTGTCCACGATTTGTTCAATATGCTAAACCGTAGAGTACTCCAGGCATCAAGTCAAACAGAACAACAGGCCAGATTATTCTTTTGCTGGACCCTGGATCCAGCAAAACAGCCCCAGACCATCAAGTTTCCTCCTCCATGTTTGACAGTTGATGTCACACGGTGAGGTACAATCCTTTCACCTACTTGACGGCGTCAAAGAACCTGGGTAACCTTACCTTCTGTTTAAAACTTCTCGCAGTTCACCACTTACCTTTGTACCATTTCAAGCTATTCATTGGACTGGAACTGAATAATTTTCAATAAAAAACTAGAAAAATTGGGGTGTCCTGAAACTTTTGACTGGTAGTGTACTTACGGGATAACTTCAGTAAAAAATTAGAGTTTAAAGCCGAGGGTAAAAGGGTCACAGACTCTGAAAAGTGTTCACGTAACTCTGAACATGTTTACTGTGCTGGTTCATGTCTGTAGGAGACAGACCTGAGTCAGAAGGGGAGGGGGGTGAAGTGATAGTTTGTCAGCGGGTGTGTGCACACGTGCAGTAGAGTGCGAGACGGAGAGGAAGGAAGTAAACCGAGAGAGGGCCCCACCTCTTCCTTCATCCCCTTCTGCAGCAGCATGTGCACGCACTCCTGGATGGGCGCGGCGATCTCCCGGCCGCTGTGCTGGAGGTGGGACAGGAGGGGGGCTCCGTACACCCGTCCCGTGGGGACGCACGGCTTGGGCCCTGCGGACGAAGGCAAAAACACAAGAACTTTATACCCCAGATAAAGACACAGAAGATTTAAGTATGAAGAAGCTTGTTGTGGCTTGAGCAGCCAGTGGGAACATTTTATAGACCCAATAAGGATGTAAAGATCACCTTTTCCATCACCTTAAGACACCTTGATCTGGGACTAAAGGGACTGTGGGATAGGATAAGGTCATATTTTACTCTACCTGTTTATGTGTGATGGTATATAATATGATAAACTAAATTTCTTATACCCTTTCGTTAGTTTTTGTGCACATAAGTGGTTCTGCATATTTTAGCATTATTTGTGTATGCAGAGTGAGGTTTGCGTTTAAAGTCGAAAATTTGAATGAAAAAAACATGAACAGGTATTGAGGCGATGGCTGTGTGTTTGCAGAGGCTTTCTATTCCAGTACGTTGGGTTTTTGCGCAGACTCACACATGCAATGCACACCCACACGCACGCTTATACACACGCACACAAACACAGATACACAAAATTTGATTGCCTCTCACTGTGCACGCGGACATAAATACACGCACGCTTACACACGGGAAATGAATACACAAAGACATTCTAATACACTTATGCAAGCATACACACACACACACACACACACACACACACACACACAAGCTAATGAACATAGACATGCTAACACTTGGAAGTATGTTTGTATTAGTACCAATATAGAGAGACAAAAGCCTCAGTTTTCATCTGATATGGAAACAAACTTAGACATTAAAACTAACAGTCCACACTTTAAATTGAGAGTATTAACACATGAAATTAACATCGTATGAATTACAGACCATACACTGCAGTATTTCTCCCCATACAGACTGTACCACATTCACAAATACACACATACCTGAAAGACTATGATTCTCTTTCATCTCGTGAATATTTTTCTCCAGGCAGGCCAGGGATTTCTTATGATAGTCAGCCTGAAGCTCTAAAAGCTGCAGCAAGCAAAAAGAGACAACTGACGCACTACTGCCACTGACACCTTTAGAGACATAAACTGTTAATGGGCACAAGACGGATAGAGAGCTAATGAAAAAGCTGAACTCACACGAATGAAGTAATTGGTGTAGCTATCTTCCTTAGAAGAGAAATGATAGAGATCCGCGGAGTACTGGTCCTGTTAAAAAATCATACTCACAGTTACTTATTGACACAACAGGAATATGCTTTGGATCAAATGCTAGCCATGTTAGCAAATTAAGTAGTCAGTGATGGTAAAAATCATGATGTCACTGATGATGTAATCACCTTGATGCTCTGCAGTTTCCTCCAGGCCTCTTCTACCTCCAAAGTGCTGGGCTGAGACCTGAGTGACACGGAGACAGGGGATGAGTCTTACAGACAGGCAGGGCTAAGCATTGGTATCCAGTCTGAATATAGATGGGCGAGACTCTTTAACAACAAATGCAGGAAATTTGGGGAGAAATACATTTGCACTTAAAGACTGTGAACAAGGGCTCTCCAAATCTCAGTCTTCGAGGGTCAAGAAGTGTTGGTTTTCCACTCTCCCTTTACCTGGGAGTCAGGCGTGATGACGGTCTGACCAATCAGTGGCAAGAATGAACCCTTTCAGCGCCGCGGGCAACTATACCTGCCCAGTGATGTAAGATATCAAAATCAGACGCTGATGAAAACCTATCACGTGGCAACTTGTTTAAAAGAGCTCCTGCAGGGGAGCTCTTTTAAACAAGTTGCCACGAGATGGGTTTTCAACAGCTCACGATAACTTCTCCCGCAGGGGAGCTCTTTTAAAGAAGTTGCCACGAGATAGGTTTTCAACAGCTCACGATAACTACATTTTTAATTCCTTGAAAATGTATTCAGCGCTCAAAGGGCTAGCTCCACCAGGAAGTGTTGTGATCACTTGTCAATGTGTGTGTGTGTGTGTGTGTGTGTGCGTGCGCGTGTTTATGTGTATGTTTGCCAGCAGGATTACTTTAATTTTATGAGAAGTTGGACTGAATGAATGGAAATAGGTGATTAAATTTCCAGACCAATCTGGAAGCAGATCCAGATTCTGCAGCTGATTATAAGTGCTAGCAAATGAAAAGCTGCTAGCAGAGGTATGTGCTCTCTGGGTGCCTTCTCCTTAATTTTATTGCCAGGAAGCAAAGAAAACCAGGACTGGATTTGAATTCAAGAGCCATATTTGGGCAGCCCTGCAGTAAACTGTCAGTAGAAAGATACCATGGGCCTTCTGGTAAACATGTGCCATGTTTGCCTTCTCTTATTTTATCTGAATACTGTAGGTCTATCACCAAAAACATCGCAGACCTAAAAATCAGTGTTCATAGCAAAACTATATCTAGTCTACGCTACTCAAAGCAGTGCAAATTCAAGATCCTTTTAATTGCATTCACTGCATAGTTTTCTCTAGGTCAGAAAGTGCTGACAAGATGTTTAATACTTCCTTCTACGGCTTTGCCTGGGATAAATAATAAAATTAGCCAGTGTGGAGTAAGACGCTCCCCCTGTGAGCAAAGTTTCTGCGCCCTTTGCCATGCATTTTTAGAGAACTCAACAGGCTTGTTTTTTTCTCAACCATGTCATGTAATAAAGCTCAGACTTGATTTTAGTCACTGAGCAGAACTCATTAGCAGATAGTTTTCTCAAAACAAAAGTAAAAACTGGAGTTTACACAATAAAACATGCTGAGGACGAGCTAAAAGACAGAGAGCGAGAGAGAAAGCGAGAGAGAGAGAGAGAGAGAGAGAGAGAGATAACCAGGACAGAGCAAATTTACCAAGAACAGAGCTTAAGATGGGCGACATGCAAACGTGGGATTACTGACTTGAAAAGCAGCCTTTTTAAAACCCACAGACGCAAGCACAGACACAGTAAGAGAGTGATGACATGGGCTCTGATTGGCAATGAAGAACACATTAGGGAGGAGTGGGGCCTACCTGTTCCGAGCCGTGAGCCAATCAGTGGTCAGTTTGGCAAACATCTTCTTGTTCTTCAGAATCTCAGGAAGATCCTCCTGAGGGTAGATTCTGTGTTAACATCCGTCTGAGGCACAGACAACAACATCACTGGAGTCCCATTGAAGGAGAACACTATCAGTGCCTCCACCTTTAACAGCCCTCTTATTCCATCTGAGGGAACATGATCTATCCCCATACAGGGGCCGCACCATGGAACTGACCCCTAACGCCTCGAGATGGTGGACTCTCAAAAAGCCTCTACAAAAAAATTATTTTGTCTCCAGTTTTAACCCAAGACACTGGGACATTATAAGAGAAATATAGATGTAAAATTAAACATTGATAATATTAGCATAGAAAGAGTAAATGAAATTACAAATTGGTGTAATTCTACACCACAAAATCTGCTGGAAACCACATATTAAATATGTTCGGGGGAAGCTGGCACGGAGCATTGCCGTCCTGGGGAAAGCAAGGCAGATCTTCAACTTGAAAACACGATATATTTTATGTTGGGCATTAATTTTACCTTATCTGACCTATTGTGTAAAGGTTTGGGGAAACACATATAAAAGTAATCTTCAAACAATAAATATAATGCAGAAAAGGGCTATCAGATTCATCTACAATGTAGGATTTAGAGACCACACAAATAGACTTTTCTTAAAACTGCAAGCTCTAAAATTTCAAGATCTGATTAAGTTTAAAATAGCACAAAAAACATTTAAAGTAAAAAATAACTTACTCCCTGGCAACATAAATAAACTGTTCTCAGAGAGAGAAGGAGGCTATAATCTAAGAGGGGAACTGAACTTAAAAATAAATCGTGTCAGAACAACCTTGAAAAGCATGTGTGTGTCAGTCTCTGGGGTCAAATTATGGCACAGTTTAACAGATGAATTAAGGACATGTAAAACCATTGGCAAGTTTAAAAAAACATATAAAATACAAATTTTAAATAAATATAAGGATGAGGAACAGCAGTTTGACCCAGGACGGTAATGGCAGGGTTTAGACAAACATGGATACATTGTCTGTAATGTCTTCTTCTGTCTGTGCGCAGGGGGTACTAGAAGTATAAAATTCAGCATTATATACAGGTGCAATATTCTGAGTATATTTGTATACAAGTAGCCTATTGAATATTATAGTAAATAAATTGTAAGTACCATTGGTTCCTGAATAGACGGTGAATGTTGTAAATATAATAATGGAGAATTTAATAACTTGACTGTAGAATGTGGTAATACAAGGGGTAGGATTAAATAAGTTCTTACTTCTTCCTACTCCTTCTCGAGCATATGATCAAGCTGCTCAAGCAAGACAGTTGTCGACAGTTTGCCTTTTTGTTTTTGTTTTGGTACAGGCATGGTGACTATTAGTTCTGGTGATTATCTCTGTTTTATCTTTTAACGTGTTCGAAATAAAGAATTTCATTTCAAAAATTTCATTTCTTTTCATTTTACTGTATCTGGGGGCTCCGAAAGACCCAAACACCCTTCAATAGCTCAAAATATTTTTTGTTAAGCTTGATATTTCAAAAGTGCTTCAAAATTAATGAGAAGAACCATAACAATGTTTCTTTACTTGAAAGTCCTTCGAATGCGCTGTTGAAAAAAATATATATATGCAACTTTTATTTGTCAACCCTGTAAAGTATATTCCTATAAATCATACAGGCTAAGGGAACCTACAGAAACTGCTCTTGCAGAGGGCCAAAATTTTAACCTGATACCCTGTCTCTGAGACCTGTCCCCTGACTGAACTTTACTGCTTTTTAATTATGCACTGCCTTTCATGTTTCTTATTACTATTTTAATCACCGTCTTGATGTATGTTTTTATTTGTGTACTTGTGAAGCACTCTGTGTACTCGTACTGTGAAGGGTGCTATAGAAATAAATATTTACTTAGTTACTTACTAAGGAGAATACAACGTGCTGATGTGGCCATACACACGCATTAAAACACACGCTCAAACGCAGACAGGTGGGTAAAAATTCAGCGCGTTGACGACAAAGCCTCACCTCGCCGAGTTTATGGAGCGGCTGCAAAACCTCCTTCTCCAACTGCTGCTCAAAATCCACCAGAGTGTTCGCCAGGCGAGTCTGCATGAAGCAGCACATTTCCAGAACCTTCCTGAAAAACACAGGCACAACAAATATCCACTCATCTATTCATCTATGTATCTACCCATCCTTTAAATAACTCACCCACTTCTGCCTGAATAGGGCCACAATGGGTCTGGAGTCAAACCCGCCACCCAATGGCCAGGAAGCAAATATATAGATATTATATATAATTTATTCATATTTTACATGGAGATGCAACTTTTTTGGAAATGGATTTGCATGTACGGTATTTTCTTCATGAGAATTCATGAGAACATTTGTCAGCAAAATACAGGTCACCACATGAATGCACCATAAAACATCAATACATAATGTAAATTTGAGCAAATCCCTTTTCCACCAAAAACAGTCAGTGTGAGAAACAGCAACAGGTACAATTTAAGGTGGCGAGGAAGACAGGATGAGAGAACAGATGTTGTTTCTTCAGGAAGACATGAAAAAGGGGCAGCAGAAAAGGGAATCTGGGAGATGCGATGACACAGTAGGTCTGAACTAACCGCGGTCAGAAATGAAAGGGCATTTAAAGTCGATTCTCAGATGGGACGTAAAACGTCCAATGTTTACAAACAAATCACTTGCTTTTGTTGACATCTTGCATTGTCACATGACCAGTTTCATTCATCAACCAATGTTTTGTGTACGCGCGTAGATTATCCTTCTATTTCGGTTCGTTTGCGCAGGTGTGTCTCGCTGACTGGCCAATAAACAAAAACAATGGGAATCGACTTTAGATGCACTTTAAAGTACACACTGTGAACACAGATACTGTGGTGAACTCAGTTGTTTTGTGGAAACTGACGATCTCAATAAATTGTGTAAGCCAACTTAATGATTTCTATTTTATTTCTTTAACTTTTATTTAACCAAGGAAGTCCCATTGAGATTGAAATCTCTCTTTCAAGGGAGAGGACAAGTTGCATAGCCAATTAGATCAGAGGATGATTAGGTGGCAGGTTTAAAATGCAAGGTTGGGAAATTATCCATGACACCAGGGAACCACCTACTCTTGTCAAAGAGTGTCATATGATCTTTAATGACCACAGTGAGTCAGGACCTCGGTTTAACATCTCATCTGAAAGACGGTGTCTCCTTCAGTACAGTGTCCCCATCACTGCACTGGGACATTGGGGATTATTCCACCAGATGGAAGATCGCAACCTACTGGCCCACCAACACCTCTTCCAGCAACAACTGGTTTTCCCAGGCGGTCTCCCATCCAAGTACTGACCAAGCCCACACCTGCTTAACTTCAGCCATGCAGCTGGAGCAGATTGAGATGTGGTGTGGCTTGGCTACTTATGTTCCCAGTACTTAAAAAATGTAACGTACACACAATGCAATTAAGTTGGCATACAAAATTTTGTTTGAGGTAAGAGGTACCCAAAAAACATTTGAGGTTACCACACTATCTGGGTTTAAAGTTCAGGAACTAAAGCCCCGTTCACTCAGACTGTTTCCTGTTCATACTCACCTTATAGGAGAATCTCCGTCAAAGTCCTTTAGACTTTCGGCCATACTGACCGACAGCATCATTAAAGGGAGCTTTTTCTGTGGCAATGGGAGAAAAACAGTCATTTCAGACAGAGAATGTTTAAGTATGAGGCTACACACTGTAAAAAAAAATGGTTTATTCATTCAACTTGATGTAGTAAAGCCCTTTGTTCTTTGCCGAGTTCAGTTCAGTTCTTTGAATATAAACACCGGTGATAAACTCAGTCAAAGCAACAAGATAACTAGACTTAGTCAAGTTGAGTGAACAATTTTTTTTATAGTGCACCTCATCTTTGTTAAAGTCATAAACGGCAAGAGTCAGTGAATGTTCACTAACGAATGCCCAGTATTCTTGCCACTCTAATGGAGTGCATGAGCGTCCAAATGGAGGCCACCTGTACTCTGTTAGAGTTCTTCTGACGTGGAATATTTTTGGGCAAGTCATCAACAAATGAATCACAGAAAGACTAGCAGGAGAGACTAGCTGTCATGGTAATGGCCGGCCGGCAAAAGACACAAAGCCGACGGGCACTGGGACCATGTTCCCAAAAAGAGATTAGGGACCCAAATGCACAGGCTGAGTAAAAATATAAAACTCTTCAATTTAATTTAATTCAATTCAATTTACAAAATAAAACCCCGGAGGAGAGCAGCAGCATGCAGAAACATAGCAGGGCTCCAGGAACAGGACCAGAATACTGCTGCACCAAAGTAAGGTGCAGCCAACCCTTACATACCAACACTTCACCTCCACCTTAACAACCACACCTGTTGCCCGTTAAGGTGGAGGTGAAGAATGCAGCAGGGGGAGGGGCCTGCAGGCCAACACCATGACACTAGCAGTATAGGAAAGAGAAAATGGGTGAGTTATGTCATCCACAAGTTTGAAATAAATATTTTCTTGCAGAGAGCCTTTTCATCGGTGTGAGCAAATGAGTGACTGACAGCATAGGTGAGCAGGCAGAAGAACCGAAATACCTACGAAGGCTCACAATTCCATTGGCCAGTTTGCAAGCCTGGATGCAAGCCTATGTAGTGTAAAGTACAAACGTGTTAACACTCGTAGCACAGGATTTACCGTGCGCTTCTCTGTGTCCATCCCTAGCTGGCCTTGCAAACAGCCGGCCAGCCTCTTATGGATGACCTGGGCTGCCCTCTTCACTGGCTCCACCCTCTGCTCCACCTGCAGCCAATAAGATTCATGCATTTTGGCTTGCTGGGACACTTGCAGGAAACAATAATCTACAAGAAAATTAATAAATAAATGACTAAATAAAATCGAGGGCTAAACAAAAAGTAATTTTTCAAAAAAAGGAATATTTTGATGACCTTTGATCAAGGAATGATTTTTTGCTTAGTCGCAGCTTGATAAATTGTGTGTTTCACGTGCCGCAGTGAATGGTGAAAATATAAACTCAGTGGGCTGCATTTTAAAAAAGATTTGACAGCCACACTTGATCAAGATTCAGTATGAAAATAAAATTGTACACACAAGGTCTCTGGGACACTGTCCAGGAATGAGGGACTTATGGATAATGATCAACAGAAGCCATGAATCTCATGAAAGCTGCAACCCAGGGATGTGTTTCCGAAAAGCATAGTCGCTAACTTACAGAGTTGGAACCATTGACTGTATATAGTCCAACTATGTAAGTTAGTAACATACTAACTATGCTTTTGGGAAACAATACCCAGAGAAGCACGTCATACATTTGGTGTCCTTTGGGCACGTGGGGCAGGCACTCACCAGCACCAGGTCCTCCGTGAGAAGATCAGTGGCGTCCTGATTCCTGCCAGGCACACATGGAGGAGTTAGCGGAACAAACCGTGAATTCGGGGGGGGTTACAGCACATCCATGATTGGGATGGGGAGCGTGATCCAACTTATTTCATGCTCCTCTGAGCAAATTCTTGGACGTATTCAAAATGTTAAATAAATCCTACAGGAGAATTCTTTCTCATAGGTCCGGTGGAGGCTAAACAACCTGTACATTAGTTGTTTATAGCTGCGCTGATGCCAATTCTGTTTGAACCACAGCATTCTCAGCTTTGTCTTAATGCAGAGGTAACAGTAGTACAGGGACTGCATTCTTGCCTCACAGCGAGAATGTTGCGGGTTTGATTCTGGCCTGGGGTCTGTCTGAGTGAAGTTTGCATGTATTGCCTATGTGCGGGTGGGTTCCTCTGGGTACAGCACGTGTCCTTCCGCAGTCCAAAGACAGGCATTTCCCTCTAAATTTGCCATAACCATGAGAGTGCGCACGGACGGTGTATGGCCCTATATTGCTAAGTGTACAAAAGCTGGCACCACATAACCATTATCATACTGTAATGTACTCTGCCTGTGTGCTAATTTGGGGTGGCGCACTGAGCTTTAACTCTGACCCAGAGCACAGAGAATAAGGGGGTGTTGCTTGGCATTATTTTGTCAGTGCACCGCAAGTTCTTTGTGCTCTTTCGCATTCGCATCGAGCCGGCCCGCATGCCTGTTACCTCTCAACTGTCAACACACATCAAAGCTTCTGCAACTTCCATCTGTTATTTTACACCACCTACTTCACACCTCCACCTACAACATGTGCTCTAAAATGAGCGCGCTTGCTAAAGGTCTAATAGCCCACAATTTATGAGTTTTAGCAAAACAAGAAAAGGTTTGATCATCAAAACTTCTACAAATGTTCACACAAAGACAAGGTATCAACTTTTGAAACTGAGAATTTTCGTTTTTTGAAAAATATCTGTTCATTTCGAATTTCAGCCCAGGGACTAATTTCAGCGATTTTGGGACAAGGGCAACAAAAGACTGGAAAAGCTCTATAATTCTGAGAAATACTGCTGGTGGAACATTTCACAGCTAATTAGGTTAATTGCGGCAGGTCAGTAACATGACTGGGTCTAAAAAGAGCATCCAAGAGAGGCTGAGTCTATCAGATGTTAAGCTGGCCAAGGTTTCATCACTAAGCGAAAGACTGCGAGGGCGAATAAATTGTTGAAATGAGAATGACTTTTCTCAACATTAAATTGTAAAGGATTTGGGGATTTGATCATTTTCAGCACATTATGTCAGTGGATGATTCAGAGAATTCAGGTAAAACTCTGCATGCAAGAGACAAGGCCGAAAAACTAGTGTTGAATGGCAGTGATATTCAGGCTCTCAGGAGGCACAGCATTAAAAGCAGACAGGATTCTATAGTGCAGCGATGGTCAACCCTGGTCCTGGAGAGCCGCAGTGCCTGCTGGTTTTTAGTGTTACTCAGCACTTGATTAATGAATTAAAGCAGTTGATTACACATTTCTCATCTCACCAGGTGTCTTAGGTTTAATTAGATGGAGAAAATCAAACTCAGCACACCCTCTGGCTCTCCAGGACCAGGGTTAACTGTACTCCTGCACTAAGGGAATAAAAAGCCAATCAATCAATTACCAGGAACCACCCACAAGACTCCCAGAGCCAATTAAGCAGAGTTTAGTTTTCTCCACCTTATTTAAACATATGACACCAGGTGAGATGAGTTCAGTGTGTAATCAACTGCCTTAATTCATCAATTAAGTACTGAGTAACATCAAAAACAAGCAGACATTGTGCGTCTCCAGGACCAGGATTGACCGCCATTGCTGTAGTGGAAATCGCTGCAAGGCCTCAGGAGCATTTCTTTTAAGCACAGTCAGAGAACAGTTTGTTGCTGTATCCACAAATGCAAGTTAAAACTCTACCATGTAAAGACAGAAATCATGTATAAACAAGATTAAGAAATGCAGCCACTTTCTCTAGACTCAAGCCTATTTAAGATTGACAGGGGCGAAGCGGAGAAATATTCTGTGGTCTGACCAATCAAAATTTTTAATTCTTTTTCAAAAACATGGCTGCTCTGTCCTCTGGGCTAAGAAGGAGAGGGACCATTCAGCTTGTTATCAGTGCTCAGTTCAAAAGCGAGCTTCAATAGTGCATATTTCATGGGTAACCTGCACATCGGTGAGGACAGAATTAATGGCAAAGGAAGTACACTGGTTTTGGAGCAACATTTACTGCCATCCAAATGCCTTTTTCAGGGAAGGCCTTGTTTATTTCAGCAAGACAATGCAAAACACCTCATTCTGCTTGTATTATAATAACATGGCTCCAAAGTAAGAGTCTGGGTGCTAAACTGACCTGCCTGCGGTCCAAACCGGTCACCTACTGAAAATATTTTGCGCGTTATGAAATTGAAAATATCACAAATAAGGCAGCAAAGTGTTGAGCAGCTGAAATTCTACATCAAGCAAGAATGGGAAAACATTTTGCTTTCAAAACTGCTGCAGGTGGTCACCTCAGTTCCCAAACATCGAACGGCAGTTGTTAAAAGATAGTTGTTGAAAGTTAAGTACCTCGTTGTTCACATCTCTGTAGACCTGTTATTGTCACCTCACATACAAGCCCCGTGAGGAATGTCAGACTGAGGTTTTACCACCTGAGGGAGTTGAGGAAGTTCAGAGTTCCCCTCTCCATCTTAAAAACTTTCCATTCTGGGACTGTAGAAAGTGCACTGACTCAGGACATCTCAGTGAAGTTCAGGAACTGTACCGCCCAGGATCGCAAAGTCCAGCAGAGAGTGGTGCACTTAGCTGAGCTCATCTCCAAAATAGCTCTTCCTTCTCCGCAGGACATCTACAACAGGAGGTGCAGTTCCAGGGCGAGGGAAATCACCAAAGACCCCTCATATCCCAGTCACTGCCTGTTCATCCATCTGAAATCAGGCAAACGCTTCCATGTTCTGATGGCCAAGACCTAGAAACTCAGGAAGAGCTTTTTCCCCAAGGCCATCAGAAACCTCAACATGGACAAATCACTGAGCACAACATATCTGTGGCTGATACTGGAATAAATCCGGCACTTAACACCTAAAAGACTCAATTACGCCAGATTGAGTACACTTGCTGTGTTTTCTTTTTAATAACTATAACCACTATTTCTGTGCGTATGTGTGTGTGTGTGTGTGTATGTGTCTTTTCACAGTACTGGGTAACAAAAGTGTGACCGCGAAACAAGGACGAAAACGCCAATTCATATTGAATTTCAGAAGTTGTCATCTCTGCTAACAGGTAAGGTCAACTGTCCAATGAATTCACAGTTATTCTGAAGCATACCATTCATCTCGATGGATTACCTTGGACAAGAAATGCGTGCGAATGAATCAGTCACTGCATGATCGCGTTATAAACCTTAAAATATGAAATCAAAAACATAAATTGCACAGAAAAGTCATGAAAAAGCAGTCAGAAATGTTTTACCTTGCGAGTGGATGGCCAATTGCAGAACGATGATCAAGAATAAGGATGAATTTGGACGATTTTGATTACAATTTCCCTTTTCACACCACAGTCGTGGCGGCATACAAAATTATGAACATGATACGTATATGTATATGTCACGTATATATCATTCCATCAAATTCGAAAAATTCAATAAATTGATGCACATAATCAAGGAATAAAGATTTAAATTTATCTTTGGTAATGGTCATGATTTACTGGACACAAAATTATTTTTATTATTTGAGTTTATATTTTTCAAAGTCGATGGAAATTAGCAGGGAGGTGATTGGTTTATTGGCGCGAAGAGAGTAAATTTATCTGTGGAGCAGCACTTACATTCGAGCAGTGCCTCTTATTCCTGACCTGCCTCCCATGGAGCAGACGTCAGCACTGCAGACACTATGGGCAACAACTGACACCCGATAATTTCAGTCCGATACCCTCTTAGGTGCTGATCAGGAAAATTTTGTAACAAAGTGGAATTTATTCATTGGACTGTGAGTAAATAACTTATGGACAAATCAGCAGGATACTTATTAATTTTCTTATAAGAACTTCTTTTTGATGTCACATTTTGGTGTGCTTATTTGAGCCAAAAATAATTTTAATTAATATTAAAAAAAAAAAGGTTCAAGGTTCAAGTCCTATTTTATCTCCTATATGTGCTAAACAAAATGAACATGAATTAAATACATCAATCTTTACCTGCTGAAAATTAAACTAATTGTTTTTTGCTGTTTTATGGTACTTAACTATTCTCTGTTCTACTACCTAGTTTTGTTCACAGTTTAGCAGAAGGTGACCATTTTCCATTTTTCATTTCACAGCAAGTTGTAAGATGTGACAACAACGTATGTGCCAAATAAAGAACCTGAATCTTGAATCTTGAAAGATGTTACACGGCACAGTGGCAAAAATACCCCGGTCTCAGCTTTTTTGAAACATGTTGCAGGCTTCAAACTTAAAATGAGCACATATTTTTCAAAAAACAATAAACTTTCACAGTTTCAAAATCTGATTAGTTGTCGTTAGGTTATATTTCATTGTAAAAAGAAGAGAGTTTACATCATTTGCAAGTCATAGCGTTCTGTTTTTATCTACATTTTACACAGCGTCACAACTTTTTTGGAAATGGAGCGGCGCATGCAAAAGCCACATTTATTGTGTTGAAGTGCAGGGTTAGCATTTCAGTTTAAAAGTAGGGAGAATGGGGTGGGGGATGGTTTTGTGGTTTGGGCAATAACCAAATATAACCAGGGGAAGTTAGTTTAGGGCCAACGCATGCAGCTGTACACCCTCCCTGCACACTTATGCTCGACAATAATAGAGTTGCAATCCTGCAGTGTGAAATAAAACCAGATTATCACTGCAGGGTGTGAGATAGTTTGACAGATTCATTTGCGCCACAAATAATGTGAGAGCAAAATTTCACATACCCTCCAACTGTGCTCGTTACACACACGCACAAACAAACACATGCGCCCACCTGGAGACATTGCACTGACTTCCATTCATTCTTTGTGCATCTCTAGCCTTTCCTTACTCTTAACAATAAGCAATGAATGCTTAACCCAAACCCTAACCTGAACTAAACAGTCACAATTTGCTCTTGCAGTTGTGAGGACAGACAAAAATGTCTTCATATCCCGCTAATATCCCTACTCTGTTGGAAAAAAAAAAACATTTTCTACTCCGACTCCTCACTGTGTATCAAGTTCAAGAACACTCACACACACACACACATACACACACATGCGCGCACACACACGCATACACACATCAAATCTGAGTTTTTTAATGCTTACTGGAAAGTTGTTTTTCTGGTACTTATTAAAATCAAGAATTGTTTGTTGTAGTCCACCCGTCTCAAACTAGTGTGATCACATGCAATTCTACCGGCTTTCTGCACTGAGGTGAAGCTGCAAAATCCTCAACACGTTCTGTATTCTGTGTTTCATGACTGGTTTTGAGATTAAAAATAACTGCAGAAGTCAGTTCTATACACGGTTGCAGACACTCTGCAAGTGCTTTGCAAAAGCAATCAACAGTGTGATGAGTCACTTTATTAAAAAAAATAATGCCAGGCTGCCAGATAGTTCACTCGGTAAAGCATCGTGTTGCGAAGCTGTCACATCGCGGGTTCAAGCCCTGCTTCGTACCGGCCGGCAGTGGTCGGCAGCTTTTTCAGAGTAGCGCACAATTGGCTATACCGCTACAGGGTTGCAGACTGGGAAGAGGCTGCCGGGAAGGGAATATAATAGTTGCCTTGTTCGTTGCTCAAGATACTCCTGTTGGCCAAACAGGCGCTCGTCAGGAAGATTCTAAGTCTGTTCATGTCGAGGTATCCTCCGCCCTCGTTCTGAACTTGCAAAGATTCAACCAATGAGTGCTGACAGGCACGTGCTTTGGAAGAGAGCCGCAAACTGTCTACACTCTCCTGAGTCGGCAGAAGGGGTCGTATACGAGCAGGCCTTGTGCATAGTTTACCGATTGGGCATTCCAGATTTGGGTGGGATTGAAGATGCCAAATTTAAAAAAAACAATAAAAAACAAAAAAAATAATAATGCCATGTAAACAAACTATTAGCCTGACAGTAACATACACACCACACTGGCAACAGTGTGCTCGCAGAACACAGATACACAACCACTAAATCAACAAGAGATAGTAACATTCACAATAAAAATACTCTTTTTTTACTGCCAGTCAAGGGGACCAGTGAACTATTTCCTTCATTGTTTTACCTAGTTTTGACCAAAATTTCATTCGTAGCCAATTTTTGAAAACTTCCAGTTGTATTTCCAGCTGCTGGGCCAAGGGCAGCCAATTTAGCTCCAAATGAAAAAACTCATATGGACTTCTTTAATTGGGTCAACCGTATGCAGCAAACTCAGCAGCCATTTTGAAGAACTGTCAGTGTGAACTCCAGAAACTATCGTAATATCTTTCATTAAAAATAGCAAAGCAGCACACCAGTCAGCACATTTTAGCCAGGGCTGCACACAGAGTGAGTTGCATTCAGCCCCTGCTGATCCACATTACTGACACAGAGGAGGAAAGAAATCCGAGTGCCTGAAAATAAAGATCCTGCCACATTTTCTTGTGACCTCTGAACTCATCTGGCTGATTAATACAATTAATTTCACCCACTGGCAATAAAGTTGTGCTTTTAGCAAAACACGGCACCTGTAACAAAACTTGGGGGAGGACTTTTACTTTTCAGACTTGGATATTACACCCCTGCACAAAATAAAACTGATTCTGGGTCAGATCTGTGAAGATTTGGGAATGGGGTCAGCCACTAAAGGCTAAAATCGTGAGTTATTTGCAATCTCGCTAGTCGCACCATGTGATATTAAGCTCCCAGCACTTGTGGTTGGACAGTTGTTGGACGTGTTGTTGGCACACTGTTGTCGTTTAATAAATATATTTCATGAAATTATTTCACCTAGAATTCTTCAAACTACTGAGCTTTATAAAATTATTGATGTCGCCCAGTAAAAGCTATACTGCTGAATATGATCTTGACACCACCATCGAGAGCAGTCACCCGCTGCTGCCATAACAACTGCGATACCACAGGACATTAAGGGCTGGCAAATGCAGGTCAGGTGACCCTAAGTGAACAGACACAATCAAGGTGACTGGCACTTTTCCCGGAACAAACAAGACTCATGTCAAACAAAAGCGATAAGTACAATATATCAATTATGGTTTCAGAGACTGCTCATTTTGGTCCAATATGGGTTGAAGACGGCCGAGGTTTTGGCCTTGCTGGGCAAAAACGGAACTAAATCAAAATACACAAAATCAAAAGAGAGGTCGGCATAAACACGGCTGTGACAGATTTTTTAAAGGTCTATTTTAAACATGAATTTTAATTTTCTTGCGACAACCATTCACACTCCCCCCTCGCCACCCACAATCAGATAAGGTCAATAAAAGAAAAAAAAAATTTGTAAAGAACGAAAAAGAAATGCAATAAATCATTGCGCTTACTTCCCCACAGATCCAAACTGCTGCTTCAAGAGGTTCAACATGGTTGCATCAGCAACTGCCACAAACTTCTGCAATTTCTCTTTATTTTAAACCAAAAGCCACCCAGGAGGTGCAATCCAAGTCAGGTCCACTTTGGATTAGATTTTCTTAATCCAATATCTGCTCGTTTCAATCTCTCTGTTTTTTGTTCATTGTAAGCCTTCTCCCCGCCAGCCAGCGAATGGTTTTAGTTCTTGTTTTGGCGGTATTCAGGGTCTAACTGTCACCCACGCCACTCCATGCACGCACAAGCAGACCCGTTTCATTCGGTTACGAAAAAGGAAGTGACTTCAAAAAGCTGTAGTTGGTAATGGTGTTTTGAATTTCAGATCACAAGCAGCCAAAAACAGTCACCCCTCAATGGGAGAAATCAGCTGAACACGTAATGTCCACTTAATCCGCCACATGATTAAACTAAGATTATCGCGGCAGCCAGAAATCATGTGGTCGATTCTGCAGACGATATGGTGCAAGCATAACTCTGCACACCAGCAAACCACATGCTAAAGACGTTAGCCTCTTTTCAACTGACATTTGTGCACAGCCTTAGAAACAAGCATGTCACGCAAACTCATGTTCACTCGTAGCTGTAACTGAGTTGTAATAGTTTTAGCTAGAATTGTCAATGCATTGTTGAGCATTAATGTTGATTGAACCCGTGATATGAGGAGATTTCATTTTAGGGTTATAAGCACATCACTGCGGACATAACCACACACACACACACACACACACACAGACACACACAGTAATTTGAGAGGCTCTTTTGCAAACAGCAGTAACTGAACTTTCACATAACACCATACGCAGTCATGACACATGCAGAACTGCCACCTTCACCACCCCTTACATTTAAAACTGAAATTGCACCCCAGCCCGCACAGAATCAAAAGCTATCCACTGATAATGTCCTCCCATGAAAGCCATTTAAAATTTTGTTCATGTATGACATCACATGTGGGTGACCGGCCAGAGGCAAGATGGACTGTTCGACTTCAGCTAACCAGTGAATGAGGGGCATGCTCAAGATCGCAGAGTCGAGCAAGAGCCCGCAAGTTCGTGCTTCTTGAACAAATAAGCTACATTTCGTTTTGCAAAGACGAGCGGGAATGTCAGCGAGCAGTCTCGCCTTGGTTTTCAAGATGGCGTCCAGCATAGTCACAGCTTGTTCAACAGAATTTGATGCAAATCTTAGTTGGCAGCCTTGTTTGAAAAATGTGCAAGAACTCACGAGTCATTCAAAACTCTGCAATCTTGGTTCTTCATTATTCTGAGTGGTCTCACCCCATTTCAAAATGGCTCCAAATTGCTGATTGGCTGTGCTTCTGGTGACATGATAGGGGACCTTTAAAAACTGTCCAATCAGCCAGATCACTCATTTGGGTGAGTTTTGACTGAGCAGAAAGATGATGCCCAAGTGAACAGAGAATGGAGAAAAAGTATTAACCCTCTATTAACCACTGTAGCATATCTGCTACATAAAGTGAAAGGGTTAACAGCCTGGACACCCTGCCGGTTTTGTTTCTTATTGCCAAATAACCTTTTGAGAATAACTTGAATGGTCCGTCACTTTAATTTTTCCGTTCGCATTATTACCCAATGTAGCAGATCTGCTACATTTTGGAAAGGTGGGCCAAAGGGTTAATTTTTTTTTTTTTTAAGCTATTTTTCCAAATATTGGCCCATAATCAACATATTTGCCAAGGGAAGTGATTTTTGCACGGTTGGAAAGGTACTTGGTTAACAGAGGGTTGAACAGATGCAATCACCATAACAGGCCTGAAAAACAATTGAAAGAAAAGACCAATTGAGGCATTTTTCCCATTTTCACGCAAACAAATTAAAAAAAAAAATTAAATCAAACTGTGGTAGCATTTATTCTGGAAAGCTCTACGTTGCCAGATAGCCTAACACCATTGGGCTGGGTTACAGGAAGAGTTCAGCCATGTGACAGGAAGTAGTAATTTCATCAGACAATATGTTCTGCCAGCTACAAGCGGAGGTAAATAACCTCTTAGAGCCACCATGTCCTGCATGTGAACAGTTTTCACAGAGGTCAGGTAACTATTTCACACAAAGACGTTGCCTCATGCAGATTCCCTTCCATTCAAAGCCCGACTCACTGACAGCAGCCATGATGACTCAGCAGCAGTGATCAGGACGTGCCAGCAGGATCCTTAAATCCTGTGTGACACGTATAAACAAAGAGACGACACCAAGAAGGAACTAAAGAAAAGTGATTAAAAAAAATAGAGCATTCCGTTCGCGTTCACTTCTACATTTCAGTTAAAACACACAAACCAGAAGAAACAACACAAAGTTACAAACAAGAAGAACACATTTAATCCGGAGAGACATCCAGACTACAAATCACTTAATTCCAAGAGATATTCCCACTTGAACATTTGACCACAGGACGTTTTCAAGGAAGTACACATTATTTAACATTTCAACCATAGAAATATTCAGATTACTGAGCATGTCGCCCATGACGATATTCATGGGAGGTCCAATTCCTGTAATCAAACAGGACATCAGCAAGACTGAAGACCTCCAGAGTTAAAATAAATTAAGCCAGATGCCAGGTAACCAAGTGACAGCGACATGCAAATGCTGAAGTGGCCCCATACTGTGAGCTATACTCCCTAAAGCTCAGTACAGTAAATTACTTGACTTTACACACAGAGCTGTTGGACCGAATGACTGACAGAAAGATGGGAAATGCAGTTTTTTTGTGTTTGGTAGAGTAAATGTGGCGAGTGAAGCTCCTTTAGTTTCTTGTAATTGCAAAGACATTCCCAGCCCCGTTTCTCAGATGCAGATCAAGATTAGTCCACAGACAACCTATATTGTGTTATTAGCGGGTCTCTTGTCAAAGTTTAATTTAGTTTTGGTCTAGATTTAATCTGTACCTGTGGAACTTTGCTGCTGTCCATGTTAGGCTACTGAGGGGATAAAAACAGCAAAGGCCTACATTTTCGCAACTTGTGAAGTCCTGGTTGCGGTCCAAATGCCAGTGAGAATCACATGCATAGTTGCGCAAAAAACAAATGCATTTTTGCCCTGCTACTCTTCGCAATAGCCCAATAGCCCAATAGCCCAAAGTACAAAAGGTAAGCCAATGCCACTTTGTCCATGGTTACAGGAGCTGTGTCGCAATTACTGCGCATGCTCAGAACTTACATCTGACGGAAAGTGAATCTGCTTGACTGCAAGTCATGATCTGATTCCATCCTTGCCAGTATGTCTTCGTTTTGCATTGTATTTATATTATAGTTTCTCTGGCATTATGCTTTTTAGATTAAGGAGTTTTCAATGGAAATTTGTGGGTTCAAAGCGCTATTTTAAGCTTTAGCCCAGAGATACAAAGAATGTAAGCTGGTTTGCCACTGGCAAGAATTACAGATTAAGAAAAATACCTTCTAGGGCCCAGGGAAAATTAGGGAAATGAAAAGGGGGGAGAAAAGGGGGAAATGCTGCTCATCGGAGCTTCATGACCGGAAACGCAGAAGCAACGTTCCTATACTACACAGGCTCTGTTGCTCATGACCTAAAATAGAATGGTAAAACAGCGCATGACCCTGCCTTCAAAATAAACATCACAAGGCAACAAGCTGATGCAGTCTCACCTGAACCACAACTGTTCTACTGTCGCTGGAGTCCGTAAGTCATGCAGAAGACTGTGGACCCACTGAAGCTGCTGATGATGGTGGGGTGTTTTTCAGTCCCGGGGTGTTGTATTTAACATGAGCAGTGAGTGCAAGCTAACCAGCCTAACAAGGCTCCATATTCTCCTTTTCAATAAAGTGTACCTAACACTTCACATGCTTAAGGACTCCCAGAAACTCCCAGAGTTTCTGCCTCTACGTCATGACCAGGCAAGCTATTCCACGCGGTGACCACTCTCTGTGTGGAAAAAAAAAAATATTTGTGCTAAATTTACCATTTGCAAACTTACAGTTGTGACCTGCAGCTTTGCAATTAGAACTTGCCCTGAATAATCCTGCATAGCAAACTTTGTGTTTATCCATTTATTGGACTAAATCAGATCACTTCGAAGTCTCCATTTACTGATGTTCATTAAGATTCTTCTGTCTGCCCTCATAGCTTTTATCTTCTTGTCCAGGAATTAACTTTGAGTCTCTTCATTGATCATTTTCTAAAGCCTCTATTCCTTTGTTGAAGTGCAATGCCAAGAACTGCACACTGTACCCCAAGAGAGGTCTGACAAAGGTACTGAACAAATGAAGTATAACCTCCTTAGATTAATACTCAGTACGTTTGGCAGTACATCCCGGCATCCTGAATGGCCTCGTTACTACTACAGCTCAGTAGCTAGGACTTGGAAGACTTAGTTCAACAATAACTCCCAGGCCTTTTTCAAGCAGAGCCCATTCCTGTTTTCAACCTCCCAAGGAATAATGCAGTCAAATGTTTTCATTTCCCATACAGTGGGGTGCAAAAATTTGTGCACCCCTGGTTTAAATGTCTGTTACAATTAATCTCCAAGTGATTGAAAGCAAACCTGAACACTAAATGCAACAAAGTTAAACATGACAAATTTATTTTAAAGCAAGAATTTTTATTTTTAACTTTTTAGTTTCAAAACAATAAAACAAGGATAAGGGCCTTGTGCAAAAGTTTAAGAACACGGTCAGCTTGTACTTTGCAACTCAGCTATAACAGCTTGCGAACGCCTCCTGTAGCCAGCTAAGTGTCTTTCAATTCTTGTCTTTGGAATTTTTTCCTCATTCTTCCTGACAGAACACCTCTAGCTCAGAGATATTCTTCGGCCTTCTTGTATGCTCGGCATGTTTGTGGTCTCTCCACAGATTTTCAATATTAAAGTCTGGGGACTGTGACAGCCAGTAAAAAACCTTCTTCCACCTTTCCTGGAGGTGCCTCTTGGTGGATTTTGAGGTATGTTTCAGGTCATTGTCTTGCTGGAATACCCAACATCTCTTCAAAATTCAATTTCTGGACTTTTGGATTTAAATAAGCAAATACTTAGGAGCCAATGATTGAATCATTATTGCCCTGATAAATGTTTCAGCTGGCAATAATTGCTTCAATTTTGACTGATTCATTGCGTTACTTCTCATTTCTTAATAGAACAGACAACGCATCTTATGGACGTTGAACAGACGGC
Source organism: Gymnothorax reevesii (assembly GCA_029721435.1). Lineage (NCBI taxonomy): Eukaryota > Metazoa > Chordata > Actinopteri > Anguilliformes > Muraenidae > Gymnothorax > Gymnothorax reevesii. Next base: position 69,733,433 of record CM056584.1, read on the forward strand.
ACTGTGTTGAGAAAATTGTAACGCACAAATTTGATTAGTCGGGGAATATTCTTATGGCGTCCTGGTACTGAGGTCTGAGTCGATGTTGACGGTCACAGAACGTTACGGAAACGCGTTAGGATATTTCGATTGCTACTCCCCTTGGAAATGGCGAAAGCTTTCCCCAAATTAATTTACAATTGCGTAAGGCCCCAAAATGTGCTTAATGTGCATCATGTTTGATATAGAATGCATTGATTTATACGTCATTCTTCAAATAGGGGTTTTCGCTTTGCTCGTTTGGGGGCACTCAAAACTCAAATCCCGGAAAAGGATCCCCCCCACACCGCGAACGCATCTAACCGCAGCACAAGCCCGACTGACCTAAAGGCTCAGTGGGCTGAAGAGCGCACTAAGTTACACATTAATAGAATATCACTCCCCTGTGGCAAAGCAGCATCATTGCACATGACGCAGCGCGGGCGATTGCCAGTGGTCTGCTTGAGGACTTGAGACGGACCTGATTAGCGTGATTAAGGTTACCTACATTCCAGATTTTCGTAGCCTTGCCCATGAAATTAATCCATTCTAAAGAAACCCCCTCAAGAGCCCAAGATGATGGGAATTAAAGAACCAAACAACAAATCTTTACAAAATTTAAAACACGAATGGGAGGAATTTGGTGGAAAAAAAAAAACCCAGGAGTTGTACTTTTCTATAAACTTGATGCATTAGACATGAGATTATGACATTTAATGATTATGTTCATTAAAACAGTTTCTTCAGCATTTGGGAAACAAAAGTTCGAACTAATGCTGCATAAGTCAGACTGCGAGCCTGACCACTTAGGAATCTACCACAAGAGAACTGTTTAAAAGTGAGCATGGTGATAAAAAAAAATAAAAAGAAACCCTTTCATATCAAACGCTTGGCTGTCATTTTCCATCTCAAAAGGAATTTAATTTTAGCAAAAAATGGTCAACGTGACCTAACTCTCAACCATCCCGTGCATCATTTATTCTCCACAACACAAGCAATATGAGCCAGCAAGTATTCCTCTATAGCTTTGTCTTGGTTTTTGGCCAATGACATCCACGTATTTCTGTTTGGTTGTGTAAATCGTTTGCATTGTTCATTAAAAATAGGAAAATAAGCCTCAAATTCAGTTGACTTCAGATTTAAAGCAGAACTTTTATTTATACATTTTCAGAATGAGCAATCAATAGGGCAGGTAAACAATGCAATATGGGAAATTTGATGTGCTGAAATATGATTAAGGAACACCAATCACATTCCCCACACCTGTCTGCATCAGCAGTGCAACTCATAGCTCAGAGCCTGCATCGATTGGTCAGCCCCTTCAGTGGATGGCGAAAGAGCCGAGTTTCATGTGACCTCTGACCCGGACGTAGGTCACGGTGTCCTGGCCTCGGCGGTCAGGGAAGTGTATCTCCTGTCCTTCAGGCAGCTCCACCTCAAACCCAGAATCTCGCAGCTTTACCGTGACCTGGAGAGATCAGAGGAGACATGCACCTGGTACACCCGCTTGCAACAGCCATTTACAAGTCTTTATGATTTTAAATAATGAGAATAATGATTAGACTTCTCTCTCATACCTCTCTCATTTCATTTACGTCTGCCACTGCATGCACAGTGGGAATATGCTCAAAACGCTTTTTTTTCCCCCCTCCATTGTCCAATGGTCTGCGTGCGTGGCAGTCTGCCAAGCTACGGTACGCTGATTTACGAACCCCAAGATGGCAATGGAAGGTCCCACCTTGACCACACCTCCAAACAAATTTCATTGGTGGTTAGGGAGAGGGTTGGAGCACATACAATGCCATGCAAGAAGGACCAGGTCATGGTCTATGCGGGACTTTCCTTTGCTGCCTTAGGGTTCACATATTCGCCTACTGTGCCATTTGAACAATGATAAAAGGTCTTGTGCCCAAATCAGGAGCAGGTTACATCACCGCACCTCTCCGATTAGTGAATGACGGAGGGTGGACGGCACAGACTGGCTCCAAATGGTACGATACAACAGGGGCTGAGGTTCGCAACCTGTGTGCCACAATGCTTCCTCCCCCATGCCCGTAGACAAGTCAATGGCTGATGCCAGTGCCATGTGGTCCCTAATATTTATAGACCTATGGCCCCTACGCTTTTAACCCCTCCCCCACCGTCCCTCACATTTGAAACAGAGGGTGCTTTCACCTGAATCCAAGTACACTTGACCCCAAAGTCCAGTTTATTTGACAAGTGTGCTCAGGCACAGTATAGAAGTCTTCTTGGAAGAGGTGGTTTCGGTCATCCGTACTCGTACCAAATGTGAGAGCAACCGTACTGAGGTGAACGGTTATGCAACGTCTTAACCGTTCAACTCTTGTTCTAACAAACATGGCAGGGAAAGGATCTCTGGTCAAACGAAGAAATTAAATGTTTGCTTGATAATTGGGCAGATGAAAACATACAATCGGATCTGGAAACGACAAACGCAGAGATGTACGGATTTTGAGGGCATTTAAATTCCTGTGATTCACAAGATAGAACAGTGTCGTGGCAAAATTTAAAAAAAAAAAAAAAAAAAAAAAACAGCTGCAGTATCTCAAACTGCTGGATGCCTTGCGAAAGTGGGGCAGCTGGTGGGTAAAACCGTGCCAAATCAGATTTCAGAGAAAGTTCCCAACTGACCATCTCAGATTTTGTTCATTTCTTTATCACTTTAATGTCCTTGTTACCAATAACTGCTGTGCAAAATTTTAGGCCAATATCTCCACTAGTTTTGGAGATATTAAACCCTCAAAAAGGGGACAGGGCCCCATATTTAGCATAAACAGAAGTACTACAATCAAACATCCATAGTTTCATGGCTAATAACTTCTGAACTGTTCATACTAAATTGTTCAAATTTTCACACGATTCTTTGATAATAAAGCTCTGAACATGGGAGAGCGTTGTGTGTGACATATTTGCAGATTTATGGCATGCCAAATATGGCTTCCTGGAATGCGCATTTGTCCATGGTAGCACTTTTAGCTCCAGATTTAATTACACCAGATGTCTGATTCTTTTTAATATATATGAGACATGTTATAGTACTAATAGGAAAACATGTTATATCTGAAACAAAAATTCTACTCTCTCATATATAGGCCCCTAAAAACAATCAGCATACTGTGGCACGGTACAAAACAATCACACCTAGTGTGAAAGTGCCCCGAAATTACTCCCCTTGCTGCATCGTTGCTCCCCCTCAGTCACCACACCCGTCCACTCAAGTTACCCAATTACAGATCACCCTCATGCCGGTCCCTACCGATCAGTAATCCAAAAACCCTTGCTCCATTTCCCACAGTGCACTAGTCTCAAATTAACCAATATATGGCTGCATTCAAGTAGTGCTTTTTGCTTAGGAAAAGTTCCTAACCAATGAGGAAAGACCCAGAAGTTGTTACATTGCAGGCATCATCAGTGGTGTAAGATGCCTCTAAATGAATTTCAATGTTTCCTTGCTCATCTCCTTTAGCAAAGAGTATACTAAGCCATCCTTCACTCTGCCAATGATGTCCCACAATTCTGTGCAGCAGCAATGTTAAGCGATGCACCGTTCATTAGGCCATTCACTAAAAACAACTAAGGGATAAGGGCACATGATAAAGCCGCTTTGTGTTAGTGCAGCCTGATTCTCCAAACACCTCCACCTCCTCACCTGTCACTCTTTTCAAGACCTGTGAAGCTTTTTGTGGATTTTTGCCTGTGTTGGAGCATTTTCCTGTCCCAGTACATCGCAAAGCAACCCCACCAAAGGGACTGCAAATATCTTATGTTTATATCAATCTTGGTCAGTTTGTTTGTTTAATTAAATCTGTTCAAGTTTAAAATTTTGTCTGTCATCCCTTGCTGTCTGATATGGCCCCAATTTGTTATGACCCAACACATACTGCCTGGCTTTACATCACATGCTTTCGACTTCCTTTATCAGTGACAGACTGCATACGAATAGCTTTTTTGCTTAAGGAAGTTCCCAACTCCTAGAAAATGACCAGGAAGTATTTACATGACAGCCATGATGTTCAAATTCTCCCAATGTTGAGAAAGGTGCTTCTATGCTTCCTAACTCATCACCTTTAGCATAAAGTACACTTGAACCATGCTTTACAAAACGAGAGCAGATAATATCATCCCATAATTCTGTGCACCAGCAATATTTAAAGAAGCAACCATCTGTCCGGCCGATCTTGAAAACAATAACGGGCAAGTGGCACATGATCATGCCACCTAGTCTAAATGCATTCGGATTCTCTTCGCTGCACAGCTGGCTTCCAAAGCAGTCATGAATTCCCCTTTACGCCTTTTCTTTACCTCATGCCATTCCTCATCCAGGTTAAAGTGGTCAGGAATTAGGCAATAGGGACCTAATTTTTTGAATACTTGAACGCAGCCCTGGCCCTCACCCCAAAGGCCTCACCTTGACCTTTTCTCCTCTGTGGAAGGGGTTGCTCATATCCCTCTGCTCCACGCCCCAGCAGCCCTCACACTTAGAATTACACACAATGACCCGCCCATCAGTATCGTCGTGGAAACGAGGGTTAAAGTGCAAAGACAGGTCTTCGGGATCACTGCCCAGATCGATTTGGAATCTGGAGCGGGGAGAAATAAACCCTCCGTAAGGCTGGGCAAGATGGTCCAAAATGGAGTTAATCGACACCCACTGAAGTAGTGCACTCCAGAAATATTTTGATAGTAATGATATTAAATGGCTGCAATGATAGTAGTGCATTTGATATTATTGTAAAATGTCCTCAAATTCAAACAGTCCATACTTCAAATTGGGTGTATTCACATCCATATGGAGTAAACCATGCCAGAATTACAGCCCATTACAGGCCATTTTGTACATGATATCTACAGAAATTTCGACCACATTTATACTTCCCACCTTCTCTTCCCTCATTACTAAATCTCTGCTCAAATATCTCAAGCCAATTGCTGACTTCTCAAATTTAGATGCAAGAAACGGTAACATAGGTATCGTCATGAAGGTATCGTCATAAGAGTGACATGACACAGTCATGAACGTGTCTTAAACATTATGTCAATGTTTAAAACGTTGTCATTGAGTGTCATTCGGTTTGAGATGACAAGTTGACATTGTTTGGGTTGTCTTGATTATGACAACTTTGTCATAAGACTGACATGACACTATCATAACTGTTACATGACACATGTAACAGTTATGGCAGTGTCATGTCACTTTTATGACAGTACCTTCATGTAAAGTGTACCCCAAGAAACTAAATTCATGAACGTTGTGCTGTGCTTCGAACACCCCTGCATTCAGATGTACAGCATGAATACTTGGCAGAAACCCAAACCAGTATTATAGTAGTGCTGCAGAATTTAATAATCCACCATTGTACCTCTCTGCATCTTCCAGAACAGTTCCTTCCACATGCAGCTCATTTCCAGCTCTCAGTTCCACATTTCTCAGTTCAAGCTCCTACCCACAATCAAGCACATGCAGTTTCAGCAAAAGATCAGGGGAGGGCTTCCCAAAAGCCTCTTACCGCCAAGAACCTCTATCTGACTCTTACAGACATTCAAAAAAAATTATTATTCTAGCATATATTTCAAATGGTATTATAACTTGCTATAAACATAAAATATTCTTTAGCCAGGTAAGCTAAACTAGATCAGGGTGGGTTTAAATCCCATCTTAGACTCTGGCAGATCTTCAACTTACAATAGCATGATTGAGAACATATTAAATCAAAAGCAAATATACATTAGGGAATACTGAGAGGGACAACTCAAGAGCAATAAAAATCATTATCCGGCCCACCAATGTGTGAATATTTACAATCAAACAATGGAGCAGACCCTGCAAGTCAGGGGTGTCAAACTGACCTGTAAACGGGCCAAGAGGCTGCAGGTCTTAAATCCTACCAAGTAGAAGCTCACCTGAAAGCACTGATTTAATCAACTGATCTAGGCCTGCACAACTGATTAGTTGTGTCAGGTGCGCTTCTGCATTGTTGGAGTGAAAACCTGAAGCCTCTTGGCCCGTTTACGAGTCAGTTTGACACCCCTGCTGGAAGTGGAACAGCGTGAAAGGTAAAGGATCAAATCAGAAAAGATAAATAGATGATCACGCCAACATTGAAAGCAGGAGGACTTACCATTATACTGCAGACTCTGCAGAAAAGACAACAGGCTGGTCTTCTCTCTGGAGGATTGCAAGTATAGTATATGCCAGTCAGTCCAAACACTTCAGAAGACATGGGAAACACGAAGCGACATGAAGAATTCAAAGGAACCGCCTCACACTTTACCACTAATAGGCCTCATTAACAAGGGCACATAAAGACAAGTAAAAAAAATACACAATTGAATTGCATTAGTGCAAACTGCTAAATAAGCTGCCATTGTGCAAGAGCCAAACAATACTCCTTGCGGGAGTACATTTGCTGCGAAACCCAAAAAGTTCAAGAACTGGCACTCTTTTCACTGCGAATACACGAACGTTAATTTCCCTGACTCTCGCTCTCTCCCCTTCAGTTTTGTTCAAAGCGAGTAAATAAAATCCTGATATGACCTTGCTTTGAGACATCTCTCTTGCATGCAACTGCATGGGAAACACAAAGCCCAAGAGGTCAACGCAATTGCAACATCGTGCACGGTGTAATGTGAATATAGGCCACTAGATGGCAGTATTTACCTTTTTTTTTGTTAAGCTCAGAATGGAGTCATGTTTAGACATGTCCTGGACATGTCTGGGGCAAGTCTCAGAAAGTTAAAAAAAAGAGGTCTAAATGTGGGTGGGGTCTGCAAAAGAGTATATAAGGAAAAGAATTGAGACAGTAAAGTAGTAGGAGAAATTGCAAGAAGATGACCAGACCTGCCATTCTGTTCAAGACCAGTGACGTTTCTTTTGTGGATTTCTTTGCCTGTGTTTGAGCATTTTCTTCATCCAGGACATCACCAAGCCACCCCACTAAAAAGGGACTGTAATTATTTCTGTTTTTTCTTATTTATCAATCTTGGTCTTTAGTTGTAGGTTGTTATTAGTCTTTGTCTCCGTTAAAAATTAAATGTGTTTTAGTTGTTAAAACTGTGTCTGTCATCCCTTGCTGTTGCTGTTGTGTTGTTTTAAATGTAATAACAAATTGGGGCCATAACAAATTGGGGGCTCAAGGTCCGGGATAGACCATTGTGTGAGTAATTTATTGAAAATCTAACATTCCAAATTGTGAAATTGTTTTTGTGAATTTTCCTAGATATATATTGACAACAGCAATGGATGATTTCTTGGCATCACCAACCGTAGAGGTTTTGAAGTCTTTTAAAAAGACAGAACTGCTAGAAATTTGCAGACAGTTGGAGCTGACAGAGGTAAAACCAGCCATGCGAAAAGCAAGACTGGCTAGAGAGATAGTTGAATATTACATTGATGAAAATGTGTTTGCACCAGGAGATCTGGAACAGTTTCCAGTGGAAAATCCAAATATAGAAATGGAACTTAAATTAAAAATGCTAGAGATTGAAAGGGAGGAAAGAGAAAAAGAAAGGGAGGAAAAAGAGAAAGAAAGGGAAGAAAGAGAAAAAGAAAGGGAGGAAAAAGAAAAACAAAGAGAATTTGAGAGGGAAGAAAAAGAAAAACAAAGGCAGTTTGAGTTAGAAAAATTAGCAAGAGAAGAAAAACAAAGAGAATTTGAGTTAGAAAAATTTGCAAGACAGAGAGATTTTGAATTAGAGAAATTCGATAGAGAAGAAAGACTCCAAATGGAGCAACTAAAAATAAAAATTGCAACTGAAAATAAATTTCGGGCTAGCCAGGAGGTAAAACTGGTGCCTCCATTTTCGGAAAAGGATGTTGACAACTATTTCCAATGTTTTGAAAAGGTAGCAAAGAGTTGCCAGTGGCCAAAGGAACACTGGCCTCTGATGTTGCAAACTGTCCTCAAGGGTAAAGCTCAACAAGCCTATTCGGCTTTGTCTGCAGATGATTCCTCTAATTATGAGGTTGTCAAAAAGGTTATTTTGAGAGCTTATGAGTTGGTTCCAGAGGCTTACCGACAGAAATTCAGAGGTCTGAAGAAATCTGAAAATCAGACTTATGTTGAATTTGCTAATGAGAAGCAGGTTTGCTTTGAGCGCTGGTGTACTTCTATGGAGGTCAAGGATGATTTCAACTCACTAAAAGAGATGGTGTTAGTTGAAGAATTCAAGAACTGTGTTAAGGATGATGTTAAGACCTACCTTAATGAGAAGCAAGCACTGAACTTGCAATCAGCTGCCAAATTTGCAGATGAATATGTTCTCACTCATAAGTCCAAATTTCAGTCTAGCAGTAACAATAAATGGTCCCAATTTCAGAAAAAGGGTTACGGTGATACCCAAGATTCCTCACCCAAAGACAAAGACAAATCTGGTGATGGTGCTCAGAAATCCAGTAATAGGTCTGATCAAAGTGTGAAAGCTGACAGTGACAAAAGTGGTCTAGTTTGCAGTTATTGCAAGAAATCTGGTCATGTTACAACTAACTGTTGGTTCCTTAAAGCTAAGAAAGAAAAAGAAAAGGATACCAAACCAAATGCCTTTGTGAAAACAAGGTTAGAAACCCCTGTAGTAGATAACCAATCTGCTAAATTGCCTGCTTCTTGTGGGGCTAAAAAGCCTAATACAGCTGACTTTGTGAGGGAGGAATTTCTTCCATTTGTGTCAGAGGGATTTGTGGCTCTGAATGAGCATACTACTCCTGTCCCCATATATATCCTAAGGGATACCGGAGCTTCTCAGTCACTTTTGTTGATGGACTCCTTGGAGTTACGTGATGAGACCGCTTCAGGGGATTTCATACTTGTACAAGGTATTGAAGGGAGGACTGTATCTGTACCCCTGCGCTCTATATTCTTGAAGTCAGATTTAGTTACAGGACAGGTAAAGGTGGGACTTATGTCAAGTCTACCTATAAAGGGTGTTTCTCTGTTGCTAGGCAATGACCTGGCTGGGGGCAAAGTAGTTCCCCCTGTACATCTTACTTCACAGCCGAGCACTGAAAATGGGGATGAGGACCCATCTCTGTATCCTTCTTGCGCAGTGACTCGTGCTATGGCCAAGAAGGCTAAAGAAGATGATGTTGTGGTGCCGTCCAGTACATTGAATAGTCAGGACTCAGGTGGTTCGCCTCATGACTCTGATTGGCCTACTATGGTTTCTCCGTTTGAGGACTTATCAGATACTTTTATCAGTTCTCTATTCAGCCAGCCGGATGGGTCTGGTGATTCTGATGTGTCTGGAGACTTGTCTCTGTCCAGAAAGCGGTTGATTGAGGAGCAAACTAATGATCCTGAAATTGGTGTACTAAAGAGGAGAGCCCTTCCTGAAAAAGAAATAGATGCAGTTCCAGTTGGGTATTATCTCAAGGATGGTGTGTTGATGCGGAAGTGGCGCCCTCCTGATATCCCTGCCAATGCAGATTGGGCAGTGGTCAGGCAAATTGTTGTTCCGAAGGTCTATAGGAATGAGATCTTAACAATGGCTCATAGTTTACCTTTAGGAGGTCATCTTGGTGTTAACAAGACTGTTGATAAGATCATGAAACACTTCTTTTGGCCTGGGCTTCGGAAAGACGTTTCCAACTTTTGCAAAACCTGTCACACTTGTCAGGTAGTTGGAAAACACCAGTTAGACCCACCTGTAGCTCCATTGCAGCCTATCCCAGCATTTGGGGAGCCATTCTCTAGGGTCATTGTTGATTGCGTTGGTCCATTACCCAAGACTAGATCTGGAAATCAGTACTTGTTGACAATCATGTGTGCATCTACCAGATTCCCCGAAGCCATACCTCTACGTAACATCAAGGCAACTGCAATCTCGAAGGCTTTGATAAAGTTCTTCACGTTGTTTGGCCTTCCCAGGGAAATTCAGTCAGACCAGGGTAGCAATTTCACTTCAGGATTGTTTCAGCAGGTTGTGTATGAACTAGGTGCTAAGCAGATTCTTTCTAGTGCCTATCATCCAGAAAGTCAGGGTGCCTTAGAGCGGTTTCATTCCACTCTCAAGACAATGATGAGGACTTATTGTTATGACCATGAGAAAGACTGGGATGAAGGGGTTCATTTGCTGTTGTTTGCAGCTAGAGAAGCAGTGCAGGAGTCTACTGGATTCAGTCCATTTGAGCTAGTGTTTGGTCATGAAGTGAGAGGACCTTTGCTATTATTGAGTGAACAATGGCAAAAGGAAGAGCCGCAAATCAGTCTGTTAGACTATGTTAGCAAGTTCAAGGAAAGATTGCGTGCAGCTTGTGACCTTGCCAAAGAGAACTTGAAATCAAGTCAGGGAAAAATGAAAACTTGGTATGATCATAAGGCTAGAAGCCGTGAGTTTAAACCAGGAGACAAGGTCCTTGTGTTGTTTCCCTTGCAGTCCAATCCATTGCAGGCTAGATTTCATGGTCCTTATGAAATTCTGACAAAACTCAATGATCTCAATTACATTGTGAAGACTCCAGATAGGAGAAAACCAAAACAATTGTGTCATGTTAACATGCTAAAGCCTTATCATGACAGAAATGCTAGGGTTGCAGCTGTCTCTTCAGATTCTCCAATGGTCGAAACGTGTGAAGATGAGGGGGAGTTTCAAGATGATGAACCAAGAATTAAAGCTGAAGTTCTTTCATGTAAATTGTCAAACACTGAAGTGTTGCAAAATCTTGATGTAAAACTCCAGCACTTAGAACCCTCACAGAGAGATCAGTTTGAAAGGTTGATCAAGAAATATGAGGATTTGTTTCCTGATGTTCCAAAGAGAGTTACTATAGCCTCTCATGATGTAGATGTTGGTGATGCCAAACCAATAAAACAGCATCCATACCGGATGAATCCTGAAAAGAGAAAGATTGCTGAGAAAGAGGTTGAGTACATGTTAAAACATGATATTATCAGACCCTCCAACTCCGATTGGAGTTCACCCTGTGTGCTAGTTCCAAAACCTGATGGAAGTACTAGATTCTGTACAGATTATCGCAAAGTCAATGCTGTAACTAGAACTGATGTGTTTCCAATACCTAGGATTGATGATTGTATTGATAGTGTAGGGCAAGCAAAGTTTCTGACCAAGATTGATTTATTGAAGGGTTATTGGTGTGTGCCTTTAACTGAGAGGGCCAAGAGCATCTCTGCTTTTGCCACACCATCTGGATTGTACCAGTATGAAGTCCTACCCTTTGGCATGAAAAATGCCCCAGCCACGTTCCAAAGGATGATACAGTCTACAATCGCCGGATTGCCACACACGGGTGCGTACATCGATGACCTGATCACATGGAGTGACTCCTGGGAAGAACATCTAAAAGATGTAGAGACGTTGTTCCAGCGCCTGACCCAGGCTAACCTGACTGTTAACCTGAGCAAGAGTGACTTTGGTTGTGCTACTGTCACCTATCTTGGCTACGTCATGGGCCAGGGTAAGGTGGCACCCATAAATACTAAAGTCCAAGCCATCATGGACTTTCCAGTTCCTGACAACAAAAAAGCTTTGCGCCGCTTCCTTGGAATGATCGGGTACTACCGCAAGTTCTGCAAGAACTTTGCTGAGATTGCTCTCAGTCTAACTAACCAACTGAAGAAAGGCGTAAAGTTCACCTGGGATGATGCATGCCAGAGAGCCTTCGATCACCTGAAGTCTCTGCTGTGTCACTTCCCCGTGCTCAAATCTCCTGACTTCAACAAACCGTTCTCCATCGCGGTCGATGCTAGCGACCAAGCTTGTGGATCTGTGCTCCTACAGAGAAGTGACTCTGATGACATTGAGCATCCCGTGGCATACTTCTCCAGGAAGTTCAATCGCCACCAAAGGAACTATTCCACAATAGAGAAGGAACTGTTGGCTCTGGTCCTTTCTTTACAACACTTTGAGGTTTATGTTTGTACAGGACAAAAGCCAATGATTGTGTACACTGACCACAATCCGTTAATGTTTTTGAGTAAGATGAAAAACAAGAATCGGAGATTGTTGAATTGGAGTTTGATTTTACAGGAGTTTGACTTGGAAATTAAGCATGTGAAGGGTACAGACAATGTAATTGCTGATTGTTTATCCCGTGTTTGAATGTGTATATATATATCATGTGTTTGTATATTGTATGATATGTATATATAGACAAGTGTTCACTTAACCATTTTGTATTGAAAAGAAAAATTTTGCCTTTATGAGTCAAAATTTTTCCCTTTTGGAATGGAGGTGTAATGTGAATATAGGCCACTAGATGGCAGTATTTACCTTTTTTTTTGTTAAGCTCAGAATGGAGTCATGTTTAGACATGTCCTGGACATGTCTGGGGCAAGTCTCAGAAAGTTAAAAAAAAGAGGTCTAAATGTGGGTGGGGTCTGCAAAAGAGTATATAAGGAAAAGAATTGAGACAGTAAAGTAGTAGGAGAAATTGCAAGAAGATGACCAGACCTGCCATTCTGTTCAAGACCAGTGACGTTTCTTTTGTGGATTTCTTTGCCTGTGTTTGAGCATTTTCTTCATCCAGGACATCACCAAGCCACCCCACTAAAAAGGGACTGTAATTATTTCTGTTTTTTCTTATTTATCAATCTTGGTCTTTAGTTGTAGGTTGTTATTAGTCTTTGTCTTCGTTAAAAATTAAATGTGTTTTAGTTGTTAAAACTGTGTCTGTCATCCCTTGCTGTTGCTGTTGTGTTGTTTTAAATGTAATAACAAATTGGGGCCATAACAACGGATTGTAGCTTTATGAAAATAACTTGGTGACAAAATGCTGCTTCCTACAATCATAAATGTCATTCACCCTGCCCCGCTGCAGGATCCTGAGCCGCACGCAGCTCCTTACACGATAGGTCTATTATACAGGCGGATGGTTAACGATTCAACATTCAATGACTCAATATACAGGTCGAATAGATAACCCGCGTCACGCTTTCAAAAAGATTTTAAATTCTCCAAACTACCTTCAGGAACACCCACTGCTCATTAGACATCCGAGAGCAGAGGGTGGCGCTGTGAGACCTTTAAATCAGCATCGCTCTGGCAGCTGATTGGTTCATGAGGAGCCAAGCAATTTCCGGTAAGACGGAGGAAGTAGCGTAAAATAAACAGAGCAACCTGTCATTGCAGGTGATAGCGCAATTGTATTACAAAATGTGCGGTAGCTAACGATAGAAAATCGATAGCCGGGCGTGAGAACTTGCAGATGAAACCATATTTATTAATACACATCAACAATAGCCGCATTGCCCGACACAGCCCACCCGCCACGACGGTGAGATCATTTAGCTGAGATCTAATGTAACGCCCGCTAGCAGGCTAACGTTAGCATAGCCGTTTTACCCATAGACATTGGTTGACTGGATGGTGAACATTAACACTATTATTGAACATTTCAGGCTGTTGCTATGATTGTGATGGTATGATGTTGCTTTATACCGTTATCTTCAGGCTAACGTTAGCTTGTCCACAGTTCCTGTCAACGAACTAACGGCAGCTAGTAACGTTGCGTGGCTTCCAACCTGGGCTCTGTTTCCAAGACCTGGCGTGCATGTCGAGTGAGGAATAATTGAGTAGGAGCTGCCAGTGTGTCTCATGTCATCAGCAATTGCGACAACGAATCGATTCGCTTCACAGTTTCCCCGTTGTACAAACATAGTTTGGGTGGAATAAGCAAAAAAATTACTATAGATTAACCGCTGAATTATTCCGCTCGAATATGAAGTTGAGGACGTTGGCTGGCTTTAGTGGTATAATCACGCGTGAAATACATTGCCTTAACTTTTACTGAACGTGTTGTTAAGCGTTATTGATGGGTAACATGTATGCTTTATTTCTCACTGCCAGTAAACAATTCTAGTGCGAAGACCTGCGATGTTCACAGACATGGACTATGAGTTGGAGGAGGACAAACTGTAAGTTACAGCCCGATTCTCCCCAATGTCTTTAGCATGGATTTAACCTTGCTTTTTTGGACATTGTTGGACATTTTGCATATTTCTGTAATTTTTCTGGCTTAACAGTGTCACCTCCTTTATTTCAGTATTTTTATTTGAGTACCAATTGGATCACTAGAGAATATCGGAAGTGCCACTGGCATAACTTCCAGATTTTCATATTGTGGAGAATTTGCGTTGGTGCATTGACTGGTGTGATATGTTCCCTCAGTGGGATTCCCACTGTTCCTGGAACAGTTTCACTGAAGAAAGATGCACAGAACCTCATAGGGATCAGTATTGGAGGGGGGGCCCAATACTGCCCCTGTCTCTACATAGTACAGGTACACTTTACTGCATTCCTCTCATATTTTTCCCTAAGTTATTTTATCACAGTAATGTTTTATGAAAATAAAAGCTATCCTTCCTATTAAGGCTTTAAACTATTTTTACAGCATTGTCTTGAGCAGGGATCTTGGACAAAAATGGCATTTGAGACCCCTGGCCTTCAGGACTTGGCATTTTTCAAATTTCTCACCTTCTCCTTCTCGTGTAGGTTTTTGACAACACCCCAGCAGCGCTGGATGGGACTCTGGCTGCAGGAGACGAGATCACCGGAGTAAATGGGAAACCAGTGAAGGGCAAGACCAAGGTGGAGGTGGCTAAGATGATTCAAGCTGTCCAGGTGACTGGGGATAGTGGCTGGGGTAAGGGTGGGAGGGGTCTGGGGTTACAGGGGGAGGGGCCATACCCTAATAAACAGTCTTATTATTGTCACTTGCTGTGGCATCAACCCAGCCCTATTACATAGTAATGCTTATTGCCTAACTCCTTATTGCAGCTGCTGGTCATAATTCCTAATCAATAATGACTTATTGCAGTTGCTGTTCATACTACTTGGGTGTGATCATGTATCCTGTGAACTTGCCTGGGAGTCTCAGTCCCTCAGACAGCGAGGCCTATAACACCATCCTTCACTAATGCTGGACAGCATTGGCAGTTCAATAAATGGTCTTGTATTTGTCATTCCATTCTTTTCATTTAGCTACTGCTTTAATTAAGAGCAACTTACAGTGGATTAGGATTAGCAGGGACCAATCCTGTTAAGAGCAATTTTTAGGGGCCATGCTTAAGGGCCCTACAGAAATGCTGATCTTATTATTTCTGCATTAGGGCTTGAACAATCTCTGCATTTCTTGCTTGGAGCCCCTGGTAGCAGGACTTAAATTCTGCTCAAGGCTTCTGATTAATATGAAAAAGGAGAATGCCCATCATGATAGTAAATAAGGGGATTAAATAGGTGCCGACAGGAAGGACAGTCAAACTGGTCTTGGTCTGCTTCTCCTAACTGCCGTTCCCCCTTCTCTGTAATATACTGCAGGCGATCATTACATTTCACCCATTACATTTGGCTGGAGGTATACAACACACGGTGTCAAAAACCTGCAATTCTCTCCGTTCCTTTCATGCATGCTTTCATTAATGAAAAATGTATTAATCAGGTTTTGATCCTGAATGCTTATTGGCACAGAGCACATTCTAGTGATTGTAAATCCTATACAGTGACAGTTAATCAACAGTTCATTGTCAAAACAATGTTTACCCTCACACTGACCAATTATTATTAGAAATGGTGTTACAAAATGTGCAATCATGGTTTTAGTCAACTGTTTGATACAGCGCCATGTAGCTGTGACCATATTCACAATACAACATGGCTAATTGCGCTGCACTGCTTAATGATTGAGGTATCGGGCATACAGTTACGATCAAGGCTGACGGTCCTCATCCTGCAAAAGAGCTGTAAAAATGAACTAAAATAAAATCTACTCACGAGTATAGGCCGTGTTTCCCTCTTTGGGAAATACTGTGAGATATGTCGAGTGTTCTAGCGAGCTCTGATGTGACGGATAAGAGTCTCTGCTCGTCTGTCACTGCCCCAGAGCATCATGGGAGCCCAGTGTGATTAGCGGTGTTATTTTTGGGTCTTTGTGAGGGGTGTGTGGGGGTACCTCTGCTGTTTAATTTCCGCCCGCTCTGCACTGTAATGCTAGTCCGGGAGAGACTGTATTAATGGATTAACCACCCCCCGCCCTGCCCTTTGTTTTTCTATGGGTCAGTTCTTTGCCTCCTTCCTTTTGAAAACGCGTTTGTGTACGATGATGGCAGGAATCGCAACATCTGTACTAAAACACTCGCTATTGTGGTGGCTGTTGATATCGCATTTATATTACATAAACTTACTATTACAGGACTGCGGTAACGTCAGCTAATGGGCTGCGTGTACAGTATGCTCTGTATGTTTGGAAGCTTCCAGACTCTCGTTCGCACTGTGCTCAGCTGTTAATGATCAGAGGGCTCATTGGTTTGTATTTCATCGCAAAATTTCTCCATTTTACTCCCCACGTTATAGGGTGAAGCCACGATTCACTACAACAAGCTGCAGGCAGACCCCAAACAGGGAAAGTCTCTGGATATCGGTATGATGTTGGCTGCGTGTGTTCAGTTGGTGGTTGTGTGTCAGCTTGCGTTTATTGGTCATTGGTTGGTGTGTTTGATTGATGGTATATAAGTCTGTGTTTATTGGTGGGGATGTGTTTTTGACAGTATATTACTGTGTGTTTATTGGTTATTACCAAAGGGTGAGGGCAAGGGGTAATGTTTTTGGTTCGGTTTGTTTCTGTGTTTGTGTGTTTGTGCATTTGTTTCTATGTGTGTTAACACTTTAGCAGCGAAACAAATGGCCAGATTCACCCCAAATTCGGTTTAGGGTTTGCCACTGACCCAGAATAGATGTGTATTGAATTTTGGAAAAGTAGGTGGAAGTAAGTGCAAGGGGCGGGGTTTGTTGTGCCTGGCACCACTTATTAGTGAGTGTGTTTTTGACAGTATATGTGTGTGTCTTTGTTGGTTAATGGTGGGCGTGTCTGTTTGATTGACAGTATATATGTGTGTTTTCATTGGTTATCAGTGCTAAAGAAGGTAAAACACCGGTTGGTGGAGAACATGAGCTCAGGGACAGCCGACGCCCTGGGACTGAGCCGAGCCATTCTGTGCAATGGTGAGACTGCACCTCACACACACACACACACACACACACACACTTACACACACACTCTCACGCAAACGTATACTCAAACGGACGTTAGTATAGCCATACTGGTGAGGACTTTGTATTGATTTGCATTCATTTCGTCCAGCCTTTTCCAAACCCGGACCTTAACTTCACCTATAACCCTAAATTTAACCAATTAGCCACTATCCTTTGTGAAGACCACCTAAATTTCCTCACAAGCTCAAATGTCCTCTCCACATCTGTGGGTTCTCAAGAGTTGGTTCTCACAAGTATAGCTATACAAGCCCGCCCATGCTCACACGGGGCTGAATGATGGTGAACATGGAGATCTGGGGGTAGATGAAGCTGGATTCAGATGCTGATGAGAGGTGTTGGTTTGGCTGTAACACGGGGCTGAGTGATGGTGAACATGGAGATCTGGGGGTAGATGAAGCTGGATTCAGATGCTGATGAGAGGTGTTGGTTTGGCTGCAGATGGGCTGGTGAAGAGACTGGAGGAGTTGGAGAAAACAGCAGAGCTGTACAAAGGTAACGCCTCATACGGGCAGCAGTGGGAAAGCAGGGCTTTTCAACATGGAGCTAATGCTGCCAAGTTTAATGAAGCTGCATCTCCTACTGAGTAATATCTGAAGCGTTGACTGTTCCCTGTGAAGACTGTAGAGTTACGCACAGATGCAGTCGCAGTATGTATAGTCCTGGTAGATGACAGGATTATCACCATCCATTTCTCTTTCTCTCGGTCTCTCTCTCTCACATTTATTTTGCTCCTTTTCTCTCTGTCATTTGCTCTTCACAGGATTAATGGAACACACCAAGAGGCTGCTCAGAGCATTTTTCGAGCTCTCTCAGACTCACAGAGGTGAGGAACCTGGGCCTTGTTAATTCCACAACTTGTGCGTGCGTACATGCGTGCGTGCGTGCGTGTGTGTTCTTGTACTTGCAACAGCAAGGACTGGAAAATAGTTTTTTTCCCGCAGAATTGGGACATTATTGGGAAGCGAGGACATTTTCGCCTGTCCTCACGACCACAAAGACAAGTTGTGACTTATTAGTTACGGTTAGGGGTAAGGTTAGATTTAGGGATAAGTTAAAGTTGGTGTAAGGGATTGGGTTGTGCTTGCGTTGATTAATGTTAAGATTAGGGAAAGGCTGTAGAGACACACAAAGAATGAATGGAAGTCAATGCAATGTCCACACAAGGATGGAAGTACAAGGGTGTGAGCGAGCGACGCCAGTCTCTCCTCTCCTCCCCAGCGTTTGGGGATGTGTTCTCGGTGATCGGGGTGAGGGAGCCTCAGGCCGCTGCCAGTGAAGCTTTTGTGAAGTTCGCCGAGGCTCATCGCAGCATCGAGAAGTTCGGCATCCGTCTGCTCAAGACCATCAAGCCTGTGAGAACAATTAACCTCCTTACCCTCTCCTTCCTGCTCTCTCTCTCTCTCTCTCTCTCTCTCCCCCTCCCTCTTTCATCATCTCCTCTGTCATCGCTGCTGACCATCTCTCTCCGTCTCATAGCTGCCCTGGGTATCTGTCAATCTCTCTCCCTCATGGCTGCTTTGAGTTGCTCCATCTCTTGTTCTAACTGCACTGCTAACTCATTAATATAGATATTAAAGAGTGTTGGTGACAAGCTGCATCCTTGAAAAACCCCTCGACCTTGAGTGACGAGATCTGTTCTTTTGTTGCCAATTTTTACTCACTTAAAATCAAATCAATTTTTATCAATAATATCATAAACTTTACCCCCTACACCAGATTTTGTAACATAATCCTTCCTGCCAAATAGAATCAAAAGCCTTTTTATTATCCCCCTGGCATATAATGCGAGGGGGATATAGCGATAGCCATGTCTGTCTGTCCATCCGTCCGTAATCATTTCGTTTCCGGGGCAGAACTCAAAAACCGTTCAATATTTCTTTAGAAATTTGATGTGTAGATCTGATATATCATGTCGATGTTGGTTTTAGTATTTAGGAATTTCTAAATTTTTCTTTTTTTTTTGTTTCCAAGGCAACAAGTTGGACTTGGGAAGAGTATGGCTCGTTTCCGGAGCATAACTCAATAACCGTTAAATATTTCTTCGCGAAATTTGGTGTATAGATCTCATATATCTTAGAGATGTGCCTTTCGGTATTTAGGAATTTCTAAAATTTTCATTTTTTGTGTTTTCAAGGCCACAAGTTGGACTTAGTCTCTGGAAAACCAATTAATATTTCTTCACCAAATTTGGTGTGTAGATTTGATATACAATCTAGATGTGCCTTTTAGTATTTAGAATTTAAGAATTCTAAGTTGAAGGTAGTGTCACTGGTTCCAGAGCAATACATCATAATTACATAATTGAACATCATAATTGTTCAATGTTTATCTATGAAATTGGCATGTTGATCTAATGTTCCCTGTAGATGTGCCTTTTCCTATTTAGGAATTGCTGAGATTTAGATTTTTTTTGTGTGTTTCTACAGCCACAAATTGCACTCAGTTTCTGGTTAGGGTGGAGCTCATTTCTGAGGCATAACTCAGTAACAAAACTTTCAACATACCTGAGAATTAAAAAGGGTGTTTTTTGCTATTTGGGATTTTCTGCTTCATGAAAACAAATGGAACAGGCTCAGAAAAATGTGGAAAGTTACATTCCTGTAGCAGAACTTGAAGGTATTTTCGTGAAACTTTGAGAAGATATTTATTAGTACAAGGTACCTGAGGCCTCCCTGATTTTGCGGGGGCCGGGGGGGATATGCCATCTTCTGATGGCTCTTGTTAAAATCGATAAAGCATGCAAAAAGTTCGCTCTTACTTTTTTGGTGCACATGTTGATTAATTAGGGTGTGTAGGGCGTAAACATGACCGGCTGTGCGGTGTTTTGGAAGAAAGCCAATTTGTCCTTTACTCAAGACATTGTGTTTTATAAGAAAGGCCAGCATTCGGGCATTAATAATGCTGCAGAACACCTTCCCCAGATTACTGTTCACACAAATGCCGCGGTAGTTATTGGGGCTCTCTCTCTGTTGCCTGTGGCAGATGCTTCATGACCCTCTCTCTCTCTCTCTCTCTCTCTCTCTCTCTCACTCTCTCTCTCTCTCTCTCTCTCTCTCTCTCTCTCTCTCTCTGTTGCCTGTGGCAGATGCTTCATGACTTGAACACGTACCTTCATAAGGCCATTCCAGACACCAAGCTGACCATCCGCAAGTATCTGGACGTCAAGTTTGAGTACCTGGTGAGTGCCCAACACTGTGTATGTGTGTGTGTGTGTGTGTGTGTGTGTGTGTGTGTGCGCGCGCGCATGTGTGTATGCCTCTGCGCAATTGACACCCGTATATCTGTATCTGTTCTTTGTGTGTGTAGCAGCGGATACAGCCCTACAGTATGAAGCATGTTTGTTACTTTAAATAAGTAGCTGATTGGTTCATAGAAGACCATGTGATCCGCTTCGTCCAATCAGCAGCTGAAGCAGTGGAGTCACTGTGGCCAGAGAGAGACACAGGCACTGATGTTGTATTGATGCTGTGTGTTGCAGTCGTACTGCCTGAAGGTGAAGGAGATGGACGATGAGGAGTACAGCTGTATTGTGAGTTTCTCTCTCCTGCCCAAGCTGATGTAAATTACACATTTACAACCACCTCAAAACAACCCTTTTTAAACCTGCTCCAATGGTTCACTCTTCATTTTATTTATTCCAATTATGCTCCTGTGACATTTCTGGCATTTTTGTATTCTCTTAACCATGATGTTTTCTTATTTTGTTTTGCCTTAATATCTAATTTGATTGTGTTACTTCTCTTGTGAACTCCCTTTTTTTTTTTTTAAATTTCCTAATTCTGAGCGCATGAAAGCCACTTTTCGTGCATTTGTTACTTATTCCTTTGCTAAACCCAGCATTCTTTCTTTGTGAATGTGTGCTTTTTTTGGTGTGTGTGTGTGTGTGTGTGTGTGTGTGTGCGCGTGTGTGTGTGTGTGTGTGTGTATGAGTGTATGCTCATGCTTGTTTATATGTGTTCATGCTTGCTTGTGCACGGGCGAGTGTGATGGATATACGTACCTGTGTTGCATGTTTGTATACGTGTGTGTGTGTGTGTGTGTGTGTGTGTGTGTGTGTGTGTGGTGTGTGTGCTGCGGTGTGTGCAGGCGATGGGAGAGCCCTTGTACCGGGTCAGCACCGGGAACTACGAGTACCGGCTGGTTCTGCGATGCCGGCAGGAAGCCCGGGCTCGATTCGCCAAGATGAGGAAGGACGTTCTGGAGAAGATCGAGCTGCTGGATCAGAAACATGGTCAGTCGCTGTGCTGCCTGTGTGTGTGTTTTCTGCATTTGCTCTCACAGGATCAGTCTGTACCTCCGTATATCTCAGGGGTGGGATCCCAGCCCCTGGAGACCCACAGCCCTGAATTTTTTATAACGTCTCTCTGCTCTTACACACCAGATTCACACAGTTGCCTTGTTGCCAAGCCTTTGACCGTCTAAAATCATTAGAATCAGGTGTGCTACAGCACAGAGACATCTAAAGCATCCGAGGCGATGGCTCTCCAGGAGCTGCCTTCCCGACCCCGCTGTAGCTGCTCTGTAAAATAAAGGGTAACTCTGGACATACTCTTCAACTCCATGAGGAAGTTTGTTCTCCCCTTTTGGCCCATCTTGATTGGCTGGGAGCAGCGGGCAACCGAATTTTAGCAGTTTGGTACCGACTGTTAAGCCCCTTTCACACCAGGCTGCGCAGGGGCGCGGAGCAGCGCGGATGGCCATACGCAACGAAAATGACAGATCCGCAGGAAACTGAGCGCGGATGACCCCTTCCAGACCGGAAGCGCGTGTGGATCACGTGCGGAACACGTATGGTCGCGTTCGTACTGCGCTCAGGTAAATTGTGCGATACGCACAGGTGCGTTGTGACTGCAATCGTAACACGTTTCATTGCGTATGGGAGACCTCCGCAGCGTTCCGCGCAAAAAATTAAACATTAAATGTCAGCGCACCACTGCACATTACTGCGTACCCCTGCGCCTCCCCGCGGATGTGTTTGCGTTCTCCATGCGCATTAACACGTATGGCCATCCGCGCCTCTTCGCAGCCTGGTGTGAAAGGGGCTTTAGGCTTTGGCCTTGTTCGGGGGAAATAGGGGGAGTATATCTTGCCCATCATTTTTCTTTTGCATACATCTCTATACAGCCAGTCTATATATCTATACTGTGGGTGTCCATACAAATTTTCTGCTGCCAGTTTTAATCATATTGTGCTGGTCTTTCACTGGATTCAGATTTGTTATGCTGTGTGTAAACCTTCTCCTTACATTGACCCACAATAGTGGGTTATTTTGTTTGACGAGACATTATGCTGCCATGGTTACAGACAGGTTGGGCAAGCGACCGATATTTTGTAAGCTTAACTATCCAGGACCTCAAATATATACTTGTCTACTTTAAACTTCATCCTGAAGTGTTCGGCTAGCTGTTTTGCAACTGAAAATATCTGAAAACTCGAGAGGGAAAAGGTTAATGTCTGTCTGTCTGTCTGTCTGTCCGTCTTCAGTTCAGGACATCGTGTTTCAGCTGCAGCGGTTTGTCTCAGGCATGTCGCGCTACTACGACGAGTGCTACACCGTCCTGAAGGAGGCGGACGTGTTCCCCATCGAGGTGGACCTGTCCCGCACCATGATCAACTACGGCAACCAGTCGCTTTCCTACACGGATGAGGACGATGAGGAGGAGGAGGGAGGGGGCGGGGGGGGAGGGGGTGCGGAGGAGAGCGAGTCCGGGAGGCCGCAGGCGGAGAACGGGGGCGAGAAACTGATCGATGATGAATAAGCGAACGCTAAACGTTCAGCCCCGAGGCTCAGAAAAGCCCTCTCTGCTAACGAGTGGTGTTCAGTACTGCACATTCTATACCAGCTCAGAAATATCGATATCATTTCACTCTCATCCTGCCCTGAAGAGAATTTATCATTCCGAAGCTTGTTTTGGACTTGGCTGTTCAAAGAAAAAGTCGCGAAACTGAGGAGGTGTAGTGTTTGGCACAGCAAATAGTCCATGGTTTCATATCTGTCTAAATCTAACGATTTTTCCCCGCTCTATTTCAGTGAACTCTTCCTTTAAACTAAGTACTGTAGCCTGCCAGTCTTGGAGCTCAGTTTAATTCCAGTTTTTTTTTTTAAATTATTATTACGTAGAAGGTTTTACTCTGCCAATCAGATTCTACCGTTGAAGGTGTTTCGTCCTAAATCCCCAGTCACATGATTGTGTCTTTGTTTCTGCCTTAAGTGGAGTGGAGTGTTTCTCTCTCTGGCCCAGAGCTCCAGTTTGCCGTTGGAACATACAGTCATTGCTGGAGTGAAGGCCTGTTGGCACTGACCAGTCTCTGAAGTGTCTTTGTCCGAAATGATTAATACAGTGAGAGGAACTGTTTTCGTTGCCCGAGTTCAAGGAACTCGGGTGGTCACACTCCTTTTTGGTTGCTGTAAGTCGGCTGTAGTTGCAATCCAGCAACACTTGACAGTTAGGTTGTGTAAGCACAGTTCCCTCATGCAATGTGGTGTTAAGGGCCTTATCATTTATCATAAGGCCTTACTGCTACACTGATTGGCATCACTGGGACTTGAGCCAATAACCTTCTGATTGTTAGTTTAACACATTAGCCGCTACTACACTACAGATGTTCATATTTAGTGCAGATGGTGAATGATGCCTACTACAGCGTGTCTAAAATGCGGGCTGACAGCATTAGAGTACCCAGCGCTGAAGCTGATTTAACGGATGATCTAACCGCATCCGGCGCAATCGTAACCTTTCCTGTGATTTCTGCAACAGGAATCATCATCCATGAGCTGGGGGGTCATTGAGCAATGGTGTCCTGAGGTTCCTGGATAAGAGGCCCCACCTTCTTGCTCAGAACCACCTATCCTGTTCAACTTGCCCTGGCTCTTTGTCTTTCGTTTATTAAAGAGTATGTTCAATCGGAGTCATTTTTTATAATTTCCAGTCAGTTTTATGGAACTCCTTTGCTCTCAATCACCAGTCGCAGTTGTTACATCAGCGTTTGAATGTTCTGTGCATAAGATGCTCATTGAATTTTATCTGCTCACTCATAAAGTGTTCCGCACTGCAGACACCAGACAGTCATGGCAGCAGTTGAAAAGGGCCCACATTTTATTGGTCTTGAAGTCTCTGCTCACTTTCAAACTGTAGCAATACCACCTACAGGAAGGAGATAGCCTTGTGATAATCCATGTGAGGTGAGGTTAACCTTTCTGTTTTTGGCTGCTAAGCTTGGAAGAGGGAACATTCGTAAGCCTTATTTAATGTGATCTTAGAAAACAGCTATTGCCTTTTTGTGTTATATTGTGTAGAAAATGGGAGTGTTAGGCAAGGACTCCTATAACTTATGGTTCTGTTTAATCTTTTCAGGGGGAAAAACTGGGTAAAAACCTTTTTTTGTTGGGGAAATTAATTGGCCAAACAGGAGAGCACTTTTGGATTAGTTTTCCAATTATTTAAAGGGTATTTTTTCTGTGGCAAGACGGCAGGTTTAATTCAGTGGCGCTGCGGCGTGTAGATTCAAACACAATCTGAGACTATTCGCAATTCTCCTCCATCCAGTGGCACAGTCCCACTGTCGGGAGATGAAAGCGGCATTTGAGGCCCGAATGTACCGTCACTCTGTCCATCACCAACCGCAGTGATTTTAATATCTGCACCGCAGTCCCACCATTTTCAGTCAATCTAATCAAATACCAGTAGTTACCGCAATGGATGCACATATGATGATTACTCCTCGTGTCCCATTCAATTATGGGTCATTTGAGCGATTCCCTTATTTGGGCTCATAAAAGGCTCTGAGAATTGCGGTGACTTTGAACTGCTGTTGGAATATATCTGACCAGATTTCCGTATAATCGATTTGCTTTTCTGAATATAACTTTTTTTTTTGGTGTTGTGCTATGTGACTCTTGTGAAAGAGATCGAGATGTTTAGATTAAATGGCAAATGCAGTTTGGGATCATCAGCTGGAATCTTGACTTTTAACCTAACTGATAAACTACTGTAAGCGGCCTTTTGTTGTTGTATTTTCTTAATTGATCATGCCCTGGCCTCTGTGGTAAAGCTTTAATCAAATGTTACCCTTCTCTGATGCAAACCGGTGCAGCATAACCGATTAATACAAGACGTAAGATATTTCAAATAATTATACATGTATGCTTGCAGCAGACGCTGCCCAAGTCCTATTGCTGGTACACACTGCATAACGAATCTTATGGGAGCTGATCTTGCTCAATGGAATTCTAGACGAGGTCAATTTAACATACAAACACTAACTGTTATTTGAATAATATCTTGTGCATTTTTGTTGGTGGTTATTTCGTGTTTTCGCTTTTTTCTCTGTTTGGGCACTATGGGAATGTATTAAGGGAACCGTGTGTAAAAAAGAAAAAGAACAGTAATTATTTATTATTCCAGATCGGACTTATAATAAAGTATTTCCTAATGACAATTGTTGCCTTGTTCGTTCTATAATTTACTTTGGGGTAAATGGGGTGGGAGGCAAAGACTTCTCCTTTGTTTAGGTGCTGGGCCTATACTTCGCCAGCAGGTGGCCGAGACGTTTTGAGGAATTCTTGGTAAGTAAGAATTCAAACGCAGGCTGATGTGAATTAAGACGCAGCTGCGAATCACCTCGTGTGGAAATCGTTATTTGCCTTGAAGTATCAAAAACATAATGTCTTTAACTGCTTCTTTAAGAAGGTATTAGAAACAAATTACTTCTGACAGAGGTATCACAGATCTGGTCCAACCTAGCTGTCTATTTTAGAACTGCATATTATACATGACACGAAGTGACACATTCGAGCTTCATATACGGTTCAGTCAACGCTTGCTTACGGCAGCCCCAGTGGCCTAATGGATAAGGCACTGGCCTCCTAAGCCAGGGATTGTGGGTTCGAGTCCCATCTGGGGTGTGTACCTTTTTTGTGTACCTGTCCACTCTTATGAATCGAACTCATAATCTTTGCGGTGAAGCACTTTCACTTTATTACAGATTGTATTATAAATATCGTCGGCCTGCTGATAAAACCTCGTAACTCCAAATTTGATAAGAAACGAAAACTCGTATGTCCACGATAATAACATAAACATTGCAAAATACATTCTTGGAAGAAAAACAGTCATCCTACCCGAACACAGCTCAACTGCATTCTTAGATGGAAAATTAAACATTTTTAATGCTCTCCTGTAAAGTTTATCATTTTGAGGATACGACGTTTTATCAGCAGGCCGACGATATATGATGAAACAAGTGCATAATTAACAGTACGCCACACATATTTTCTTGCCAATGTTAATAAAGTCACTTGTTAAAACCTTATCCATAAAACGCGTTTCTTGACGTGAACCAACAAGCTTCAATATTTAACAAAGGATTGATCCCACTAAGCAGTTATTCTTGAAACAAGAAACATAATAAAAATAGGTTGCTTTACAAAACTGTTACACTGTTTCAACAGACTTGCTAATCAACTTATGTTTACATATTCAACCCTTCTATTATGTTCAGATTAATAATGCATTTTTGGTTGAGGTCAGTTTCATCTCCGCAATGAAAAACTACACAAGATGTTTGTAACTGAAAGTGTTACCCAATCTCCTCTTAGCTCATTTTTGCCCTCCTACTGACCATTTCAAGCGCCAAATAAAGCATGAATCCCCCCCCCCATCCTCCCCTTATACATCAATCATCGATTTTACATTATTATAGCAAAATGAATGGGACCAAATGTGAAATGAATGAGAAATTAATTTGAACATGCCCTCAGTCTCTGGCAACACTACAAAAACGAGATCAAAATTATGGTTATGATCCTGTGGTCAAAATGACCCAAACGACACCAATGCTTACAAAATGTGTTCAGAATATGAAATAGTTTTTCCGTGAAATTCATGGTCTACCCGTAAAGTTAGGGGGGAAAACTAGCAGAAAAAAAAGGATGTTTTTACAGACGTTGAACATTAAGTCGGGTCAAACTGACCCAGAACATAATAGGAGGGTTAAAGACAGGTGATTTCGTCACGACAGATAATGAAGGTCGATGCAAATTTAGCCAATGGGAACTGATAAAAACCAACCGGCTGCTTCAATCAGGAAATTCATGCACGCAGTGATGCAGAAGTAGTCTCATTCCTGCTTATGGAGAAGTAGGCAACTTCGCCCTTCAGAATCAATCGACGCTTTAAATAAGACGGAAAAACCAGCTATTTATTTCGGAATTATGCCATGTGCGTTTGACAAACTATAAAAAAAATTGACTTTATTACTTGACAAGATGCGTCTAGTTGTACTCTGTCTTGTGGTCGCCACTGTAGCAGGATCGAACCGTAAGTTACAAAACTGGGAAACAAAC
Source organism: Gymnothorax reevesii (assembly GCA_029721435.1). Lineage (NCBI taxonomy): Eukaryota > Metazoa > Chordata > Actinopteri > Anguilliformes > Muraenidae > Gymnothorax > Gymnothorax reevesii. The sequence goes on from CM056584.1 coordinate 69,760,815, forward strand.
TCCATTGTTTACGGTGACCATATTTGAAGCATATTTTTGATGATAAAACTTAAGTAATCAACTGATCTCTAGTTTAGTACCAGTATTCCGCTATCAAAAGAGTGTGCGGTTTGAGATCATGATCCCCACTTCACCTGAGTTTTCGACTGGTTTGTTAGTCTGCCATTTGTTATATTTAGACAATCTAAATCACGTAACAGTTAACCGGTTGAAATATGACTTCACCAAATGAAACTAGACCTGTGTTGCAGTAGTAATATAATAGATTAAATGCATTAACTAATCTATCTTGGCTTTCATGAAAGCATATCGCGCAAAATGCGCGACCTACAAACGTTCAAGATCTACTACCTTGCGAGCACGAGAGCGTGATCTTGACTTTTTAACCCCTTAGAGTTGCGGATGGCCACGGTGTACTGGGATCGTTCTCTCAAGGCGGTGTCACTGAAGCAAGGGGTTATGGAGAAAGACGGGGATGCATTTGGGTACTTCAACGACACCGTCTCTAGCACGGGATGGGGAGTGCTGGAACTTCGGGCTGGTTACGGAAAGACACGGGAAGACGACGAAGTCACATTCTTCCTCGCGGGATACCTGGAGGGTTTCCTGACGGCCCCGTAAGAGGGGTGTGGGGGTGTATCTATGCTTCTGTTTCAGCTGCAGTTTATGAAGGTAGATATGTTGCAAAATTCGAGAGCTTGTAGAATGTGATGTGAGCTTGTAGAATGTCACGTGAGAACTTGTAGAATGTGTTGTGGGCTTGTGGAATGTCACGTGAGAACTTGTAGAATGTGTTGTGGGCTTGTGGAATGTCACGTGAGAACTTGTAGAATGTCATGTGAGAACTTGTAGAATTTGATGTGAGCCAGACTGTATAAAAAGATGGACGCAGCTCTCTGGTCTGAAAAAAGAAGCCCATGCGGAAGCACCGTAAAATGGCATTCTATTTAATGGTCAGCAGATTGCGATGTCGGCGGCTGCAAAAAGAACTTCAATGCTATAGAAGTCTATGAGAAAAAGAGTCTACTTTCCCACCTGATTTTTCATTTAAATAATAAGTTTTCACATTATCTTATGGTAGCTATAGCAGGTTTCAAGTCTCCTCCGATATATCATGATGTTAATTTTTGTAAATTATGGTCCCAAGTAGACTAGAATAAAGCCAGAATATGCTTTAGAGGCGTGGCTATCCTCTGGTCCTCGTCCGATACGGTCAGATCCGCCTCTCACGTCCCTCCTCGGATCTTGATTCTTGCTCTCGTCCAATAGAAATCACATCCGGTTTCAAACTGACAACATGGCGCAATTCAAATTGCCAAAATCGAGGCTTCCTTTATGGTATGCTGAAACCAATAGGTGAAGTCACGGTTGCTTCGTTCATCTTTTTATACAGTCTATGAAGTGCGCTTGTAGAATGTCATGTGAGAACTTGTACAGTGTCCGGTGAGAACTTGAAGGGGGAAAAAAGTGAGCTTGAATGTAAAAATGTTTGCTTGTATAAAAAAAATCCACACACGTGTGAAATTAATTTGATGTCACAAATGGAGGGAAAAGCTTGAACCTGTAGAATTAAAATTTGAACCCAAAGAAAATATTTACACACGCGTGATCTGAATGTGAAGTCACCGAAAAAATATTCACAAATGTGTAGACTGATGTTTACACAAATAAAATGAAAGCAGTAAAATTGTGATCCAACATTTACTCAGTTGGGTTTTTATTATGCCCCCGGAATCGAAGATTCAGGGGCATATAGTTTTTGTCTGTCCGTCCGTCTGCAGTACTTTAACCTGCCGCCGGGGGCATCAGTGTTCCACGAACACAGCTTGTTTTTAGAATAACTAATGCCTAATATCCTTTACAACCAGAACTCTGCGGTTACAACTTCTCAAATCTGCTGCTACAACTGCACAAACTACTTTTACATGTAATAAAGAATGTGAGATTGGATGCATGCTTTTATTTACTACTTCATTAAAGTAGGAAAACAAACCAAAAAACAATGATTTGATTAATAGTTAGGGCTAGGCCACTTACCTTGGCTTGGTGCAACGTCACGAACTCTGAAACCTGCAGATGGAAACTTTGCGCTTCGTCTCCAATTCCTCCCTTCTGATTGGTCAACCCCCCCACACATACACGGGGGGGGGGGGGGGTTCTACAAGTACAGATTTGTTTTGCTACAGATATCTCGCAAAATGTGTTGCAAAACTGAAGCAGCGCAGATTTGCACAAGAAAAGTAGTTAGTGCAGCTGTGGCGGCAGATTTGAGAAATTGTAACCGCAGAGTTGAGGTTGTGAAGGATAATAGGCATTAGTTGTTATTTAAAAAAAAAAAAAAAAAAACCTCTGAGTAAATGTTGGATTACAATTTTGCTGCTTTCATTTTATATGTGTAAACATCAGTCTACACATTTGTAAATTTTTTTTTTTTTTGTGACTTCACATTCAGATCACGCGTGTGTGAATATTTTCTTTGGGTTCAAATTTTAATTCTACAGGTTCACATTTTGCCCTCCATTTGTGACATCAAACATCACGTGTGTGGATTTTTTATACAAGAGAACATTTTTACATGCAAGCTCATTTTTTTCCCTTCAAGTTCTCACCTGACACTATACAAGCTCTCACATGACAATGTACAAGTTCACATCACATTCTACAAGTTCTCACATGACATTCTACAAGCACACATCACATTCTACAAGCTCTCCAATTTTGCAACATATCTACCTTCATACAGTTGACCATAGTTTTAATTGCAGGCAGTAAAATTAAGTTACTTCCCACTTTTCTTTTTCTTCAGGCAGATGCGCAGTCACCACACTAACATGTATCCCCAGCTGATTAAGGACCCAAAGATGTTGGGTCCAGTGAAGGACTGGTTGAGGTGAGTGACCTCATCTCAAAATAAGTGGTGCCAGGCAGAGCCATGCACAACAAACACCGCCCCTCGCACACATATACTTTGACGTACTTTTCCGAAATTCAATAGGCATCTATTCTGGGTGAGTGGCAATCCCTTAACCAAATTTGGGGTGAATCTGGCCATTAGTTTTGCCGCTGAAGTGTTAACAAAGAAAGAAACACAGAAACAAATGCACAAACGCAAAAACAAACCTAAAACGATACCCCTTGCCCTCACCCATCTGATGGGGCGGGGTAAAAATGTTGATTGGGCACCTTGATGGCACATTGGTCTGTGCGTGCGCACCAGAAAGGCTGTGTCCTTCCCACAACGACCTGGGTTTGATGCCAGTTTGGGCCATTTGCTGCATGTCTGCCCCCATTCCTCTCCCCAACTTTCCTGTCTCTCTACTGTATAACTATCTAATAAAGTTGAAAATCCCCAAAAAAAATCTTAAAAAAAAAAAAAAAAACACTGGTTCATAGCACCGTTGGCGGGGGTGTCCTACCCCTCACTAAAGCATGTATGCCTGTATACACACACACACACACACACACACACACACACACTTGTGTAATGTGGGGTGCGGGTGGGGGAAGCCACTAGATGGCAGTATTGACTTTTTGTTGTTGTTAAGCCCAGTATGGAGCTAGGTTTTGGGCATGTCCGAGAGGGGAAAGTCCCAGAGAATTGAAAAAAGTCTGGAAGGTGGGAGGGGGCTGGAAAAGAGTATATAAGGAGAAAAATTGGGAGAGTAAAGTAGTAGGAGAAATTGCAAGAAGAAATAGTGGAAGGATACATTTGAACAGACCTGTCACTCTTTTCAAGACCTGTGAAGCTTTTTTTGTGGATTTTTGCCTGTGTTGGAGCATTTTCCTGTCCCAGGACATCGCAGAAAAGCAACCCCATCTCAAGGGACTGTAAATATCTTCTTTGAAATATTAAAAAAAAAAAAATCTTGGTCAGTGGTTTGTTTAATTAAATCTGTTTAGGTTTTAAAATTGTGTCTCTTATCCCTTGCTGTCCGATAGGTCATAATAAATTGGGGCCATAACACTTGCAAGGTATTCTCTCCCTCTCAGTAAACAGGACCAGTGGACCAGAGAACAGGTGAAACTCTATAAGACCCAGGACCCTCTGTGGCGACATGCTGGCTTCATCGTTGCCCAAATGGATGGCCTTCAGGCTGGAGTTGCAGACTGGGCAAAGCTCAATAAGGAAGAGGTATTAGAATCACACAGGTGGAAGAAAGGCCATTTTGTTATACTTTGATTTGGACCACCACACATTCAAAAGAGACCAAGGCCTGAAAAGATCCTTCATTTCGCCTGTACTTTGCTTTGTCTATTGTGGCAACTTGCAATGTAAGTTTATGATCATCTATGTCTGTGATGGGCATCATTTTAAGTTTAAGGCAATAGGTGAGTGAATTTGGTGAATGTAACTGACACCATGCAACACACATGCAACTATTGGGTGGCTTTACTGGGATTGAAGTGTGCATTTTTACCCCTCAGCCCCGAATAATTTGGGCTGTGGGGTATTGTCATCACGCGCGGCATCCGTCCATCTGTGCACAATTGTATTTCGCGCATTAAGTCCAGAACACCACTGCCGATCAACTCCATTTTTGGTGTGGGTGTTGGGAGTGGGTAGCTACAGAAGCCTATCAAATTTCGTTGCCAGGGCTCGACAAGTTTTGAAAAATTCACTGGCCCAAACCAACTTTTCATTAGCCCAAATGTTTGATGACCCTTTTCTGTGGATTTTTACTTGCAGCAAGGAAATCTTTTTGTTTTTCAATAAATAAAATGCTTCAGTGTTTATAATATATATTTAGACATCAGCTTTTAGACATGAGACTTCGATGCCATCAAGCACACAGTGCTACAGCACCTATGGTGAGGCTGCAACACGAGCACTCCCCTCTCACATTTGACTCCAACTCTGGAGTGTTGTGCAGTAACCAAGAAGGCATTTTGTTGGTGGGCAAACTTTCCAGCTCGGTATGAAAGTTGGAACTTGCACAGTCACGTCGCAGAGTTTCCGATTTCCGGCTACGTGCACGGGACTTCAGACGGCTATGTCTTAAAAATTTTAAAACATTCCTCCGCGATTTCCTGCTTTCAATCAAAAAAATGCTACAAACTTTGAAAGGCTGACATGTTCTAACTGGCAATCTAAAAAACCAATAAGTATGCATGGAAATCGGGCGATGGCCGATCGGGCAAGTCAGGGTGAGGTGCGCTGGCCCTATCAGCACTTCCACAGGTCCGGGGCCATCGGGCCAATGTACTTGTTGAGCCTTGATAGCTCTCCAATGTCTAATATTTCAGCCACGGCTGCCATCTTGAATTTGCATTCCGCGCATTAAGACAAAAACACCATTGCCGATCAGCACCATTTTTGGTGTGGGTGTTGGAAGTGGGTAGCTACAGAAGCCTATTGATTTTCGTTGCGCTCTGATATCTAATATGGCTGCCACGGCTGCCATCTTGAATTTGCATTCTGCGCATTTAGTCCAAAACGCCATTGCTGATCAACGCCATTTTTGGTGTGGGTGTTGGGAGTGGGTAGCTAGAGAAGCCTATCGATTTTCCTTACGCTTTGAAATCTAATATGGCTGCCATCTTGAATTTGTATTCCGCGCATTAAGTCAAAAACGCCATTGCCGATCAACGCCATTTTTGGTATGGGTGTCGGGAGTGGGTAGCTACAGAAGCCTATCAATTTTCGTTGCGCTCCGATATCTAATATGGCATCCGTGGCTGCCATCTTGAATTTGCATCCACGCCAGAGGGGTAACGCCCCTTTGCGGGGCTATTTTTCACTTTTTGGATAAAATGTCCCATGTCACATACTGGTTTTCACCCTCTTCCTCTTTGGTGTCTCTCATTCCTCACCTGAATCAAGTGAACTCAAACTGACGTAGTTCTTCAACGTAAAGTATGTTAACCCTTAGATCACTAAATACAGCTACAGTCATGTGAAAAAGTGTTTGCCCCCTACCTGATTTCTTTTTTTATTATTTTTTGCATATTTGTCACGCTGAAATGTTTCACATAATCAAACAAATTTTAATGTTGAACAAAAATAACCTGAGTAAATACAAAATGCAGTTTTAAATCGTGATTTAAATTTATTAAGGGAAAAAAGCTATCCAAACCTACCTGGCCCTACACCTTGTCCCAAAAGTTCATGCACCACAGAATAAGTCGACTCCGATTGTGAATATTCAACAGAATCCGTTTATTCAAAAGTCTGAGTATCCCCCCTGCATCTTAATTACTGCCCTCAGCCTGTGGGGCATAGAATGTACTAAGTTGTTTAGAACAGAAGCTCAAAGTTGCTCCACTCCTGCACAGCCCTCACATTGAGCTGCTTCATGGTGGTAGTGGGTGGGCTGTGGAAGACCTGACTGTTCAGGATACCCCAGGAGTTCTCAATCGGGTTGAGGTCCGGAGAGTTGGGAGGCCATTCTTCTTTGCGCAGAAAACCAGGAAGCTGAGTTGAACGAGCAGTATGTGTGGGGGCACCATCTTGCACGAAGACCATTTCCGCACACCTGTTGAACATCTTCCTAGCAGTTATGGGGCCCGATTTCTTTTTTATTTTTTTTCTGGTGAGTATGGGAAGTAGCTCTGGCTGGAGAATGTTCTTGACATAATACTCAGCATTGATGGTGGTGCCCTGGGGTCAACATACAATTCTGACAGCCTTGAAGATGACATCGCCCCCCAGACCATGCAATGGGCGCTGAACTCGACTTGTTCCGAAGGTGGCACTGTCTTTTGATAGTCGGTGTAGATGCAGTCGTTTTGGCCATTGGGAGTTGGAAATAAGTAGAGTGGGCACTCAGTAGAGAAATACCAGTTTTCCCAGCGTCTTGGGGTCATTGTGGCATACTTATTTGCAGAACCCAGCCACTTATCCTTTTGCAGTTTGGTAAGGCGAGGAATCTGCCGTCTTCTGCATGCTCTCAGACCCAGTTTCTCAGTCAGAAAACGATGGATAGCAGCCTTTCCAGGTTTTCGTGTGGCCATCGTGGCAGCACTACCAGAAACGTTCTCTCAGTGACATGCTTCTTGGTCAACCAAGAAATGTGCAGGCCTCTTGCAAACCGATTAACTAATTAAACAACCTCACAACACCAGGTGCAACCCATTTTGGAGACAGACATGTTGCCCATGACATGTTGGGGTGCATGAACTTTTGGGACACGGTGTATGTGGAAAAAGTAATTGCCCCCTAAATAATAACTAGTTGTGCCACCCCTGGTGACAAGAACTGCAATCAAGTGTTTGCAATAACTGGCAATGAGTCTATCTCATGCTCTGGAGAAATTTTGCAGAATTGTTTTAATTCAGCCACATTGGAGGGTTTTCGATGAGTGGCCTATTTTAAGGTCATGCCACAACATCTCAATCAGATTTAAGTCCGGACTTTGCCTAGGTTGCTCCCAAACCTTAATTTAGTTTTTTTTTTTTTTTTTTTAAGCCATTCAGAGGCGGACTTGATGGTGTGTTCCGGATCATTTTCCTGCTGCATAACCCACGTGCGCTTGAGCTTGAGGTCACAAACTGATGGTGGGACATTCTCCTTCAGGATTTTCTGTAAGAGATCAAAATTCATGGTACCATTAATTACGGCAAGTCGTCAAAGTCCTGAAATGGCGAAGCAGCCCCAGACCATCTCACTACCACCACCATATTTGACTGTTGGTATGATGTTCTTTTTATGAAATGCTGTGTCAGTTTTATGCCAGATGTAATGGGATGCGCACCTTCCAAAAAGTTCAACTTTTGTCTCGCCAGTCCTTAGAATATTTTGCTAAAAGTCCTGGGGATCATCAAGATGGGTTTTGGCAAATGTGAGATGAGCCTTTGTGTTCTTTTTGGTCAGCAGTGGTTCATGCCTTGCAACTCTCCCATAGATGCCATTTTTGCCCAGTCTCTTTCTTATTGTTGAATCATGAACACTGACTTTAACTGAGGCAAGTGAGGCCTGCAGTTCATTAGATGTTGTTCTGGGTTCTTTTGTGACAACCTGGATGAATCGTCGATGCGCTATTGGAGTAATCTTGGCAGGCCGGCCACTCCTGGGAGGGTTCACCACTGTCCCAAGTTTTCTTCATTTGTGGTTAATGGCTCACACCATGGTTTGCTGGAGTCCCAAAGCCTTAGAAATGGCTTTGTAACCCTTTCCTGACTAATAGATGAGTCATTATACACTAATGAGTTCCAGATGTGTGACAAAGGTGGTAATTTCTTAAGATGAACATTTTCTTTTAAAACATATTCTATTATACCCAAGACTAGCATGTTTGGGTGTAATAACCTGAAAGATAATAAAACATTTGGCCATGATAGCCAAAAACCCCAAACATCAAAATTCATGGTAATGTCACCATGTCTCCTAAAATGATGTGTGTTACTTTGACATAAATGTTGCAGTATAATTTGGAATGAATATATTTTAAATTCTGCTCAGCATAATGCAAACAGGATTTTGTTTGATATTGTTGTATTTCTTATATGAACTAAACTAGTCTTTTGAATATTGTGAAGACGTGGGAGTAGTGAAATCATGAATAGACTCTACCAATTTGATGGAAAGAGTAATGCACTTTATGACTGAAAATCATTTCAAATTCCCCTTGCAAAATGAAAAAGCCCATCAACTAAATGCATTTATTAGGTAAAGGTTCACCTGTATTTTGTCAGTATCCATCAGAAATGGTTGTAGAGATGACTGATTTGGCACGGTATACTCCTACCTTTCCATGGGCAAGCAATATCACAATTTTTATTGGAAAAAATGTCAGAATATTGATTTCAGATTAAATTCATTTAAAAATGGTTTGATGTGGGGCTTCCAAACTATTTCTATTATGTCTCATCGGTATCTTTAAAGAAAAAGAGTAAAAGTAACAATTGAATAACCAAATATTAACATCTCCTCCCCCCCCAGAGGGAGAGGGGAGACACACTGCATTTAACCCATCCTATAGTTAGCAGCAGTGGGCAGCCACTGAGCAGCGCCTGGGGACCAACTCCAGTTCTAAAGCCAGAGCCTTGGCCAGGGGTACTGGCAGGAGTAGTGCCCCTGGCCAAGGCCTACTAGGAGCCTACTTCACTTAAAATCTGTCAAACAGGTTCTATTTAAGTGATTTCTTGATTCAACAGGTCTGGCAGTAATCAGGCCTGGGTGTGGCTAGTGAAATTGAACTCAAAATGTGGTTAATCACAGTTAATTCATGATTTAATGGAGGGGGGGGATTACTTTTTCAGATAGGGCCAGGTAGGTTTGGATAGCTTTTTTTCCCTAAATGAATGAAATAATCATTTAAAAACTGAATTTTGTATTTATTTGTGTAATCTTTGCCTAATATTAAAACATTTTTTCACCTGAAACATTTAAGTGTGAGAAATATGCAAAAAAAAAAAGAAATCAGGAAGGGGCAAATAAATTTTCACTGCACTGTATTGTTGCTCAATGATGTAAGACAGGGGTTCCCAAGCTCAGTCCTGGGGCCTCCCTGTGTATGCTGGTTTTCATTCCAACCATAATTGCCATCATAGGATTTTAATAAGCTGTTAATTCGTCCAAGTTGGGTGCATTTTGTGTTTAAAGAACTTAATTGGTGTCTTGAGTGAAATTTTAATAGAAATATCCATGTTTCCCATGAAGAATAAAAGACCTTGAATATTCAGTTTTTTGTTTTTTTTTCTGCGTTGCAAGCAGTTTCAGGTAATAACATTTTAACAGATCAAATCAAGAACTGAGAAAATCAGTCACCTTCAATTCAGGTTGCTGAACACAGGTGATTTTAATTCTTTCAAAATTATTTGCTTGCGCACAGTAACAAAAATATGACATTGAACAGATTTGAACAACATTTGCTTGCCTTGTAAATTGTAAGTTTTTGCAACCATGTGCCCACAGTTTCATCAATGAGGAACCCTTTTTTTTTTTTTTCCTTTCTTCCTTTGATTGGGTACTTTTTTTTTTCCCTCTTTATGATGTTATTCATATATCGCAATGAAGAAGTGGAATTTAATCCTCAGTGTGAATGCATATCTGTCAAAATGCTGTGTGTCGAGAGAGGATGAGCTTGCTCTGCTAATGGCTGGTTTGTTTGTGCAGCCCCTGTCCATTTTTGATATCCAATTCCTGAACGGCGTTGGGGACCTGCTGGATCTGATTCCTGCTCTAATGCCACACAATGGGACGGGCCACAGACACAAGGACTTTAGGATGCCTGGCATGGGACACTGTTCCGCCCTTATTAAGGTCAGAGGACAAAAACATATTTTATATCCGAACAGGTCATAGTCCCCCCGCCACTCTCTGTTTGTCTTTGTTCAATGATCACTTGTTCTCGCTCCTCTCTAAATTGGTCTTTCTCCTCTGTCTGTTTTTTTTTTTTTTTTTTTTTCCTACAAGATCAGCATGTCCCCATTCACTCTGTTTGTCTCCCTAAGCCCCCCTTTTGACCCACTTAAACTCTCCATTTGTCTCTCCACAATCTACAGTTGTCCCCCTTATGATTTGTGACTTTCCCGTACTCTCAGCATTTGTCACCAGTCGCATCTCATTTCCGTTTGAACTGCAAAAGCGGTACATTTGCTCTGTTTTCGTTTCTTTGCAAAGCGGTGACCCCAGTTTGTTGCCTGTCAGATGTTACCAGGTTTTGAGAACCTCCTGTTGGCTCACTCCAGTTGGTACACCTATGCAGCCACTCTGCGCATCTACAAGCACTGGGACTTCAGAGTATCGGAGCCCAGCACCGCCACGGGCAGAATGTCCTTCAGCAGCTATCCGGGTTTGTGCTGGGACCCAGGGACAGGGTCCAGTACATTACAAACCACTAAGCGTACCATTCTTCTAAACGCAGTACTGGGAAAATATTTACAATGAGCACCATAATTCATTGGACAGTGAGACATTTTTACCCCTCAGCCAACTTTGGCCAGAGGGTTATTGCCGTCACCTTTTTGTGTCTGTCCATGACTTTGTCCGGGCCAATACTCAGCAACTATTGACGGTAGCCTTTTCAAATTTGGTATGGTAACTCTCTGTGACCCATAGATGTGCAACGTCAAATTTATTTATTTTATTTTTTTGGTGATTTGACCTTTGACCTTTGACCTTGGCCGAGGGGTATTCAGCAACGCGTTATGTTTTGTTATTTTGGTGCGGTTTGCCATGTCAGTATTTAATTTCAATTGATCGTGAAGAGGAGGTGGGGACAGAAGGCACAAGTCCCCAGAACGAGCCAGAACAGAAAATGGCCGCTGTACAATCCTGGCAGCGCATCACCGGGACAGAGACTCGGCGTCTGGTGATGTCTGTGTGTCACAAGTTTCTAGTCTTTGGATGCAAAGGGTATGAGACACGATGTTGAAAATGATGACTTTATTATACCTCACGGTGAACAGTTCAATATTTATTTATGTGGCCAAAAAAAAATGGGGAACTATATAGGAAAGGTGCGGTAACTTCTATACAGTTCATCTGATACCGATGAGAACACCTCAGACTTAAGATGACTGTCGACGTCTCAACCTGATTTTCACTGTACCCTCTCAAACCGAAAGAGTTGAGTACGGCATCAAAATAAAAAAATGTGTCACCTCATTGTACAATTTATTATGGTGTTCATCGCAAGTTGCACCAAAGTGAAGTGATTAAATGAGCTTGTTGTTAATCTGTTGCTCACTGCTTTTGACACACGAGATGCTGATTGTTCTGGTCACTTGACAATAGTCCATCATGGCAAGGTGGCATCCCAATTAAACATTTTTGCTTTCTCAGTAGAGCCCATTTTAATTTTCAGTTTTACCAAGGAAAGATTTTAGCAGTAATGATGACTTGTTCTCTTGTGTCCTGCTCCATACATTCCTGTAGGCTTTTTGGTGTCTTTGGATGACTTCTACATCTTGGGCAGCGGCCTTCTGATGACGCAGACCACCAACAGCGTGTTCAACACCTCTCTCTTCTCCAGCGTGACACCTGAAAGCCTGCTGGCCTGGCAGAGGGTTCGACTGGCACATGCCCTGTCACGCACTGGGAAACAGTGGGCACAGACCTTTTCTAGATACAACTCTGGTGAGGAACTTGCACCACACCCGCTCAACCTCAAAAAAGTGTTTCATTTAGTGCCTGGGCACTGAAGATTTACAGTTGTGGCCCAGACATGGGTTGTTTTTTCTTTTTTTTTTTCTTTTTTGGTATGGATGTAAATACTGTATTAGAGGTGCATCGATACCAATACTGACATTGGATATCAGGTCTGACTGATTTAAATAGCTGGACTAGGTATAAGTGGCCATCGGTTACCATCATTTTAATAACGACTCAGTACAGTTATATCCATGTATGTATTTGTGACATTGTTTTATTAAGTTAGGAAACACAGGTTTAGGTTACGCGTGATGTTGCCTTGCACATAAACGAATGATTCTGGTCTCTTCCACACAGCAAGGCACACAGCTTATTGATTAAACATATGAGCTTCATTCCTCTCTTCTCTCGAGTGTGGAATTTCGACCTGAGAGCAGACTTATCGATTTCCTGCGTAGAATTTGTAAAGTTTTTCCCCAAAATTCTGCTCTCACACTCAAATAGTCCCTGTTTAGCGCTTGGATTTGTGCTGCTTCTTCTCAAACTGTTTGCTTGCACTTTGACCTGTTGCTGCTGGGATAGACTTCCTGTGTGCGAACGTCAGCCTTTTCTCCTCACGTTCAAACTGCTCCTGTGTTTGGTACATTTAACATTTCTGCTTGCATTGGATTTTTTTTTTTTTTTTTTTGTCCCTTCAAGCTCAGTTCACCTCTGTGATTCATCCACAAAACCGAAGGGCAGGAATGGATCAACCTGGTTAACCCTTTCACCCCCACCAGTGCCCAGTTCACCCCATGGCCTTTGACATTCTAAATAAATTTCTGGTTGTCTGTTCTTATTCCTGATCGTTAAAAGAAACATAACAAAAAGAGTGCCAGATGGAAATATTGGGGAAAACAAATGCCAGTTACACAAGAGTGCCATATGGCACTACTGGGGGTGAAAGGGTTAATAATTGAGTAAACAGTCAAATGAAAAGGCCCACAACGAGGCAGGGACAATTTTAACCGTCAACATTAAGTCTGGCATCCTATTGGTCTTTTTTTTTTTTTTTTTTTTTTTTTTTTGGGACAATGTTTTGCGCAAAAATCCAAAGGCAGGCAGAAATGTTCTAAGCGCACAGAGACAGGTTGAGTGTGAGGAGAAAAGACTGCTGCTCGTGCAGGAAATCTGTCCAAGCGGCGACAAATCTGAGCGTGAGCAGACAGTTGAGTAGAAGCAGAGCAAATCTAAGTGCCGGCAGGGGCTTTTCAAGTGCGAGAGCAAAATTTTGGCAGAAAACTTCAAAAAAATTTGCGCATGAAATCGATATGTCTGCTCTAAAGTTGAAATATCCCGCTCTTGAATAAAGATAAAAGTGAGGCTCCCTGTAAACACTGGAATTGGATCAGTACTCTGTACCGACCGATACCCAAAGCTCAGGTCTCTGTACTGGTTTAGAGAATGAGAAATGTTGGATTGCTGCATCCCTAGTAAACACCTGAACATTAAAGTTGAATGTCCATCTTAACCTCCTGTTAAGTCTTTTCAAATCCAGTGAGCTGGAGCCAAAATGGTGTCACTCTTCCGACTCCTAGTCTGCGCACCGTAATGTAAGAACATGCAGGAATCCATCTGAAATTCCTGCTAATCTGCTTTAGATAAAAAGATCTTTTATTCATGGTGTGTTCTTCATGGTTGTGTACAATCTTCAAGTAACTTACAATAACCTTCATCCAAGGCTCTTCAGTCCTGGGTAATTTAACTTGGAAAATTTTAAAATGCAGAAGAAGCACAGGTCCTTGGTCTAGTAATTAAAGCTCTCCAAATCAGCAACCTGGCTATGTGAAAATAAGCAGACGTGTAATAAAAAAAAAAAAGTTACATACTGTAATTGTTTTGATAATCAAGGGCGGGTGTGTACTTTGTATTCAATCCAAATCTGCAGTTTGCTAAAGTCTGCTTCACTGCATAGTTCTGTTTAAGAACCACAAAATTCAAACTGCCACACCTGTGTTTTCCTTCAACTGAGAATGAATCTTTATGAAACTGCTCTACCGCTCAAAAGTTTGGGATCACTTGCAAATTTCTTTGTTTTTTCTGAAGAAAAATACATTTTCATGCATTTCACGAACATTTTTTTCCATTTCACTAACATTTTTATCCATTTCAATAATGATTAAAATTAGTCAGATGATTTTCAAAGAATGATCTACATTTTTGCATAGAGGCCTATTATCAGCAACTGTCAGTCCTCTGCATCAATCTGCTGGTATGGCTGCTAATCCAAGTTAAGCATTTTATAAGGCTAATTGATTATTAGAAAACCCTTCTGCAAATGTGTTGCACTGCTGAAAACCGTTGAACTAATAAGGGAGCGCAAAAGGGAGCATGGCATTCTCGAGGTTGATTTAGTACCTGAAGCATCAACAGTTGTTTGTTTGTTTGTTTGTTTGTTTGTTTACAGGCTGAAAATGGCCAGAAAGAATGAACTTCCTTTGGAGACCCGTCAGTCTATTGTTGTGCTTAGAAAAGAAGGCTATTCAATGTGAGAAATTGAAAACTTAATCTCTTACCATGTTGTCAACTACTCCCTTCAGAGAGCAGCACTAACTGGCTCTAACAAGGACAGAAAAAAGGAGTGGGAGGCCTGATGCACAACTGTGCAAGAAGACAAATATCTGAGAGTGTGTAGTTTAAGACAAAGACGGCTCTCAGGTTGTCAACTAGCAGCTGCGACAAATGGTTCCCATCAAACACCAGTTTCAGTATCAACAGTGAAGGTTTTTTTAGCTGCGACCAAGCAGCTCCATGAACGCTTCTGTCTGTCTGTCCGTCTGTCTGTCAGTCTGTCTGTGACACCTTTTTCACCATGTTCCTGTTGTCGTATCATCATGAAATTTTCAGGAGTTATTGACCTTCACCAAAGTGATGTCCATGCACAAGGTCGAGGTCAAATTTCAAAGGTCAAGAGGTCACGACCTTGTTTGCGGGTTTTCACGCTGTAACTCCAGTTAGAATTCATGGATCACTATGAAATTTTGGAAATTGCTTCTAGGCATAGTGGAGGTGTTCCCTATTCTTTTTCAAGGTCATCCGTCAAATCCCAAGGTCACACAGGTAAAAAAAAGTGTCAATTTTGCCAGATTTGACGGTTTTCGCACCGTAACTCAAGTTTAATTCAATGAATGGCTATGAAATCTTAGAACAAGCTTCTTGGTATAGAGGAGGGGTTCCCTATTGATTCTCAAGGTCATCTGTTGAATCCCTAGGTCACACCGGTCAAAAAAGTGTCGAATTTGCCCCGATTTCACAGTTTTCGCACCGTAACTCGAGTTTAACTTGATGGATGGCTATTAACCCTCTCCAGGCTCATGTTGCAAATTTGCAACAATAAATCAGTTGATGACTGATTATAAAATATGAAGACCACATGGGAAATGGTTTGATAAAGTTCGCCTTCCAGCTCAGTATTGCAAAAATACAATGTTAGTTCTACCAGCAGCCACTAGCGTATGAGAAATATTCTCCATGAATGAAAGATTTTTCAAATCTCAAAATAATAAATTGGGCTGGAGAGGGTTAAATCTTACAACAAGCTTCTTGGTACAGAGGAAGGGTTCCCTATTGATTTTTCAAGGTCATTTGCCAATTTCGAGGTCACACTTGTACAAGAAACCACCAGTCATGGACACTAGGCCACGTGACGGATGCTAGGCCAGGTCGCAGCTATTAGATCCCTCTGATCTACTTGTGTTTTTTTTGATGAAGGCAAAGTTTGAAGTACATTTTTATCATTTTCCATTAAAATCATTATTTCTAACTCAGGCAATGTCAACATGTTCTGTTCATTTGCTATTTTTCCTTTTCAGACTAATTTCATTTGTGTTTCCATGGAAAACAAGAACATTTCCAAGTGATCTCAAACTTTTGAGCGGTAGTGTACCACCCTCAGCTTTTTACGGCTTAAGACCACTAATGTGATTAGAATACCACGATCGCTCTGATCTGAATGTCACATCCACTGTTTATTGTCAAAAGCAGTGGATTTTGAGAACATTGTCTTGCTTTCAAAACTTTCCAAACCCTACTCTTCGAAGGTTTTTCATTTTGATCCTCTCTCCTAATGGAGAACATGTATTGTTGTGAATAGCTTGCTATTGGTGGGGTCTGACTGAGCTCCCTGTGTCTCAGGCACCTACAATAACCAGTACATGGTGGTGGACCTGAGCAGAGTGTTTTTGGGCAGCCGGCTGGAGGACGGAGCTCTGACTGTGGTGGAGCAGATTCCTGGGCTGGTGGAGTACTCCGATCAGACTCAGGCCCTGCGAAGAGGTGAGGCCGTCGGTTAGGGGGAGTGTGTGTGTGCGCATGTGCGCGCCTGCGCGTGTGTGTGCGTTTTTGCCACGGATTGTCGCACTTTTTCTGGTATAAACACGTACCTCCTTTTTCGCGATTGTGACAGAGCGGTCTGTCACTGCTAGCGGCCAGCTGAAATGCAGCAGAACTCCGTACGACTCGTTTCCTCTCAATTCAATTACACCTCATAACAGCCCTCATTGCTGCTAAAAGAAAGCCAGCTCGCTGTATTAGTTGCCTAACTAGGGCTGCGACAGCGAAGTACAGCATAGCAGATTCTGCAAAATTAAAATGTTTCACCTTAGTCTCTGCTCTGTACCTCCTCACTTCCCCACCTCACGCCCATCACACTTTTTCCCCGTCAAGCTCACACCATTGAGCACGCAAACCAGACTGCCAGAAAATCGCGGCACTTATTCATTTCTGAACACAAACGGCACTTCCGTCCACGGTTTGCACAGTGCATCATGGGGAAACCTAAATGATTTAACTTGTAGTACTTAGATTTTGGTTAAGAAATTTAGGTTTGTGTTTGTATTGATGGGGGAATTTTGTATCTTTAAGGAGTTTGTTCTTCCATGATTTGGTTGATGTATGGATTGCAGGGAGGGGGCGGGGCTATATAAGTTGGGGTATTCGCCCCTCAGTGGGGGGAAAACGAGCAGAACCCGAAGAGCGGTGAAGGGGAATGTTTAAGGCAGTGCGTGGGCCAAATGCCAGGGCCTGCTTCATTCCCCTGTTTGTTTTTTTTTTTTTTGTGAAGGACTTCGAAAACCCTATACAGGGAAATTGATTGGAAGTTGGCCAAGTGCTGGGAACTCCCCTATTGCTTTGGTTTTTATCGTTGCACGTTGCACTTTGGGACTGACTATAATAAAAACGATTTCTCTAAATAGACCACTTTGCCATTGGAAATTTTTTATTTTTGTGAACACGCGTCCGAACTCCCTGACCACAAAAAGGACTTTGTGACAGGGATCAGTAGTGCTAATGGCAAACGAAGCACAGGCATAATTCAGCAAATGTCATTTGAGGTCATGTTTAAGGTTTGGGGCCAGGTGTGAATTGAGGTCAGGTGAAGGTTAGGGTTAGGCATGGTTTGGGTTTGGGTTAGGATCAGGCTGTCCACAATGAACAGAGGTCAATCCAATGTCCTAATAAGGATAAGTGTACAAACAAGTGTGTGTAGGCTCCTATCTGCCCTGAAGGCATATGAGTGAAGTCTGGATCTAATGTAAACGGATCTCATTTTTTCCCAGAGCTGTTAGAAAAAAGGGAGGCATGTTGATCTGTCATGATTTTATCCTCACTATGGGCCCAAATACCTTTGCATGTGACCCTCCTCAACCTCCCTCTCTGTCCCTCCCTCTCTCTCTCCCTTCCTCTGTCTCTCTTCCCCTCATTCCCTCCGTCCTTCCTCAGGGTACTGGCCCTCGTATAACGTGCCGTTCCACAGCGAGATCTACAGCCAGAGCGGGTACCCGGAAATGCAGAAGGAGCATGGAAACGCGTTCTCCTACGACCTCTGCCCCCGAGCCAAGATCTTCCGCCGCGACCAGGGCAGCGTGACAGACCTGGCCTCTCTCAAGCACATCATGAGATACAACAGTACGTACGGCCGTGCACCTCGATATCTGTCCGAGACGATGCCAGAAACGCCAACTGTGCAAAGTATGAGCTTTTCTTTTAGCATACGGTGTGAAGTTATCAGCTACCAAACAAACATTGCCATCAGCCATGGGAGTGCTGTAGTTAATCTTTGAGTTTTTTATTATATACATATATGAGGATTTTGTTGAAAGTACATTGTTAAATACATGAAGAACAGGGTTATCAGTTCTGGAATCAACTGAGTTCTGCATGGAGGATTTTCATTCACATTTGACTTAAATTGTGGACTCTGCCGCAGTAACAGCCTTTAGGGAGTGTATCTGAGGTTCACACATCTTCCCACTAGTATTCTTACCCAATCTTGTCTGCCCTTCAAGATGGTGACATTGTGTAGACATTTTTTTTTTTATACACTAAATGTTGGGGTCTAGGTTTAAATGTGGCCTAGTTCCCCCAGCAGTTCTCGTTTTGATTTCATATCAGATGAAACTTTCACGTCTCCGTGGTTCTGCGAGATGGCCAGTGATTTCGAAATTCTCTGCACTGAGCTCGAGCTTGGGTCCTGTGTGAAATCCATTCTCTGTCCTTCACGTTTTCATTTCCAGTGGTGTTGTTTTTTTCACTCCAGATTACACACATGACCCCTACACAGAAGGTCATCCCTGCAAGACCATTTGTTGCCGTAACGACCTGGCAGAGAAGTTTCCAAGCCCAGGAGGCTGCTATGACACAAAGGCAACTATCATCATCATTATCACTTTCAAATCACTGCCAAACGCAGGGTTAGATCAAGTTTAAAGGGATTATCCCCCATTGAGCTCCTGGACTGTACTCTTACCTGTAAAGGAGTTGGCACCTCATAAATTTACCATGTTAAAGGAGCGGTGTCATGATTATTGCACATGCTCAGAACTTACATCCCAGGGAAGTGAATCTTTTTGACTACAAATCTAATCTGTTTCCATTCTTGCCGATCCTTCCTCATTTTGCACTGAATTTATACATTTTAGTTGTGCTGGCATTATACTTTTCATATTAATGAGCTTTCTACGGAAGATCGAGGATTCAAAGCACCATTTTAAACTTAAGCCAAGGAATATGAAGCTGGTGCCATCGACAATGATCATAGAAGAAGAAAAATACCCGCCGGATTTTGACTTGCAGTTGAGCGGATTTACTTAATTCACTGTTGTCAGCAATCGCAGTAATCGTGACGCAGCTCCTTCGAAGCCATGGGAATAGGCAAATGGCATGTTCTGCTCTTTTTAGCCCGTTTAGCCTCTAGCTCCGTAACCTTTTTGCCTTGTCATCCCGCTGCCACCTTCAGTTTTTCATTGATCCTTTTCCTGTTTCATATGCACTTATATGGGATGAGAATCTAGGCCAAGCTTGATTTTGGCCAACCGGCGTAGTAGCTTTGCCTCAATTTTTTTAATATCTACATCTTTTAAAAGTATAAAACCCAAAACCAGTGAAGTTGGCACGTTATGTAAATCGTAGATAAAAACAGAATACAATGATTTGCAAATCCTTTTCAACTTATATTCAATTGAATACACTGCAAAGACAAGATGTTTAATGTTCAAACTGAGAAACTTTATTTGCAAATAATCATTAACTTAGAATTTAAAGGCAGCAACACATTGCAAAAAAGTTGGCACAGGGGCCTTTTTACCACTGTGTTACATCGCCTTTCCTTTTAACGACACTCAGTAAACGTTTGGGAATTGAGGAGACCAATTTTTGAAGCTTTTCAGGTGGAACTCTATCCCATTCTTGCTTGATGTACAGCTTGAGTTGTTCAACAGTCCGAGGTCTCCGTTGTCGTATTTTACACTTCATAATGCGCCACACATTTTCAATGGGAGACAGGTCTGCACTACAGGCAGGCCAGTCTAGTACCCGCACTCTTTTACTGCGGAGCCATGCTGTTGAAACACGTGCAGAATGTGGCTTGGCATTGTCTTGCTGAAATAAGCAGGGGCGTCCATGAAAAAGACGTTGCTTGGATGGCAACATATGTTGCTCCAAAACCTTTATGTACCTTTCAGCATTAATGGTGCCTTCACATCTGTGTAAGTTGTCCATGCCTTGGGCAATAATACTCCCCCATACCATCACAGATGCTGGCTTTTGAACTTTGTGCCTATAACAGTCCGGATGGTTCTTTTCCTCTTTGGTCCGGAGGACGCGACGTCCACAGTTTCCAAAAACAATTTGAAATGTGGACTCGTCAGACCACAGAACACTTTTCCACTTTGCATCAGTCCATCTTAGATGAGCTTGGGCCCAGCGAAGCTGGCGGTGTTTCTGGGTGCTGTTGATAAACGGCTTTCGCTTTGCATTGTAGAGTTTTAACTTGCACTTGCAGATGTAGCGACGAACTGTAGTTACTGACAGTGGTTTTCTGAAGTGTTCCTGAGCCCATGTGGTGATGTCCTTTACACACTGATGTCGGTTTTTGATGCAGTACCGCCTGAGGGATCGAAGGTCACGGGCATTCAATGTTGGTTTTCGGCCTTGTCGCTTACGTGCAGTGATTTCTCCAGATTCTCTGAACCTTTTGACGATATTGCGGACCGTAGATGATGAAATCCCTAAATTTCTTGCAATAGCTCGTTGAGGAATGTTGTTTTTAAACTGTTCGACAATCAGCTCACACATTTGTTCACTAAGTGGTGACCCTCGCCCCATCCTTGTTTGTGAATGACGGAGCATTTCAGGGAAGCTGCTTTTATACCCAATCATGGCACCCACCTGTTTCCAATTAGCCCGTTCACCTGTGGGATGTTCCAAGTGTTTGATGAGCATTCCTCAACTCTCTCAGTCTTTTTTGCCACTTGTGCCAGCTTTTTTGAAACATGTTGCAGGCATCAAATTCCAAATGAGCTAATATTTGCAAAAAATTACAAAGTTTACCTGTTCGAACATTAAGTAACTTGTCTTTGCAGTGTATTCAATTGAATATTGGTTGAAAAGGATTTGCAAATCATTGTATTCTGTTTTTATTTACGATTTACACAACGTGCCAACTTCACTGGTTTTGGGTTTTGTATCATGGGAAACTGGTCATTAGTGTCCTTTTTAATTTTCTGTATTTGAGGCAGAACCGGAAAACGCCTGCGGGCAATTCCAGCATTATTGATGTTACATTTAAAGCATGGGACTCTAGGATGAAGGTGTCTCCCTATTTTGTGAATGGACTGAACATTCTTATTTTTTCACCACGATAACCATAGGCCACTCTCAAGGTCCACATATGACAAAATCAGAAAAATTCTGCTTCATAGTTCTTCCAGGTTGACTTATGTCTGCTTTATTCACATCTCATGCCGTTTTTTTTACGTTAAATTTACTTTCAATATCTCACTAATCTAGAAAAGAGACCGCAGAGATTGATTGATAATTGATAATAACGATTGATAATATTTTGAACTTTAATTACTACAGTTTTTAAGACAACAAAGCAATTGGCATAGGTTAATGAACTATTATCTCAACACACAGTTAAAGAAAAAAAGTCACGTTACGTTACAGGTACAATGGAGGAATACATTCCCTAGGATATCAATTCTAAAGAGTGATATAAATGATTAAATTTGTAATACTACAAGTAGAGCGATGATACTCAGTTGACTTATTCTCTTATTCACATTATCCGAAGACTGTATCGCAAAATATGCGATGGGGATTTCAGAAGATCAATAACTAATTGCTCCCACTCACTGGCAAACAGGAAAGTAAACTTCAGTCTTTAGATCTCAGTGATAGTGTGTTACTCATGTTACAGAATTTGATACAGTTCCACTCAGAGCTTATGAGGGGTTTTTCTCATTTTGTTTTATAAATGTAACTAGTGAAGGTAGAGGAGATGAATGCAGGAATCTGACTGTCCTACCTAACAGCTTTGGTGCTGTGTCATCTTGATTACTGCTCTGTAATTTGGGCCTCTGCATCAAAGGCTGATCTTAAGAGACTACAAATGGTACAGAACAGGGCTGCCAGACTGGCTCTTGGCTGTTTTTCAAGAACAAATGTTGATTGGATGCACTCATGTCTTAAGCGGCCTAAAGTTATCATTAGACTATCCATCAGATCTCTGGTATTTATGAGGAATATTATCTTTACTCAGAACCTTAGAGTCCTTGTTGACGAAATTGGTTTCTGCTCTGATGTTCACTCACACAGGACTAGAACTGCCGCAGCAGGACTTGTATCATTACCCTGTAGATATTAGGAGCATAACTGGAAAAACAGAATTTAAGAGAAAAGTCTAATCCCATTTTTAGTTTGCGACTTCTCACTTTCAGTAAACTATGCCATTTCCAAATGCGATGCAAGATGAGATCTAGTACTGTACTTTATTGTATGGATCACTTAGTGCTAGGTTGTGTGGTTTGTGTGGGTACTAGCGTGATTGTGGGTGGGTGCTAGAGGGTATGCACGGGTGGGTGGGGGTGGGGATGAGTGCATGTCTGTGTGTATTTTGTATATATCTGATTGTAATCTGTATTACTGTGTTTTAATTGTTATTACCTGTTGATATAATGTTTTACTGTTTTGTACTGATATTTTAAATTGGGCCCCAGGAAGACTAGTCTGTCGCTTGTGCGTCGACTAATTGGGATCCATAATAAACAATAAACAACAGCAATACCTTTTGAGGGTACCGCCCCAGTGACGAGCCGGTTACCCCTAAAGGTACAAATAGGTACTTTTTTTGAGAGTGTACCCACTCACTCCATGTTACACATTACTCCTCCTAACATCCTCCTGTAACTCCTCCAGGTGACAGACTTCAACATGGCTCAGCGGTTCGCGGCGGAGGCGATAAACGGGCCCACGACGCAGGGAAGCCTCCCGGCCTTCTCCTGGCGCAAGTTCAACAGCACCTCCCACCAGGGCCTGCCGTTCACTTACAACTTCACCTTCCTGTACACGCAACCCACCCTGGTGTCCCCCTGAGGCCCCACGGCGAAACCGTCCATCTGAACCCGTCTTCTAGTCCTGTACCGAGGCTTCAAATCTTGAAAATCTCTGTTTCTCCCCTGAGGATCTTATTTTAGTATGCCATCATCCTAAAGCTGCTTTCACACTGTACGCGAAACGAATCTTTCGCGCGATAGATTACATTCAAAGCCAATGCAAAGACGCGAATACACGCGAAACGTGTTGCGTTGACTTTGAATGTAATTGGTCGTGCGAAAAATTTGTTTCGCGTCCAGTGTAAAAGAGGCTTAAGGGTGGCAGAACTATGCTTCTAATGCTTCTATTGATGATTCCAGTATGATTTGCCACATGGCGCAAATGGCAATAATTGTTGATATTTGGCTGTGCTCTGCCACGCGCAATCGTTGGCTCCAGATCAGTGTCTTTGTATCAAAGTGCTTTCGCTCAAGATCAAGAAGGTTTGTTATGTGGATAAAGTAGGTGTTGTGAAATTTTGAAATGTTTTCAAAGAGTGTTTTCTGTCCAAATAACCTTTTTTTTTTTTTCTTTTCTCCTTGACCTGAAATTATTTAATTGTCCATAAATTCCGCGGGGCACTTAAATCAAAATTCCTTTTTGTACCAAACTTTTTATGAGTAATAAAGATGTTGAGTTTATACACATTTTGTTTTTGGTTTTCTCTGTGTTGGTTATTGATGGCACCCAATTTCCGAGTCCTCCCAGTTTTGTCTTGCAAGGCTCTAGACCAGCTATATTTTCAGCACTTTGATCAGCATCACTTGTGGCAGGACAGCCATTAAATTGGTTCGATCTAGGCCGTGATTGGTGGAGCCCAGCGAAATTTCGTACGCTCAGTGACTCCCTCAATCCAGTTTTGATGGCCAAGAATTGGTGTAGCTTGTCCATCCAAGAAATTTTAAAAATACTGGTTTCTGGACCGAGAAGCAAATGCAAGAACAAGAACTGAAGACCACACACACTGGAAGCTGCTCTTAATGACCTTCAATGAAAACCACAATGTGATGTTTTGGGCACAAGCAGTCAATGAAGGCACTATGGGTGCGTTCCGATATGAATCCAAAATTAAATTTGTCCCTTTCTGGTTCTACAGGAACATCTCAGATTTCTAGGGGATTGACTTCTATGGTTACAAATGGCCTGTTTTTCCGTTTTGAATCTTGCATAATTTAATGCCGGCGTCGATTCCCACACTTCCAAGTCAATCCATGATGAAAGTTCATTTTCAGACCATATGGCCAGATCTCTGAAATCTAATTAAAGGCCACACAGGGACAGGAAGTGAGTCATTTTCCTGAATGTGCTGGTAAGCAGAACTGATACTTAGCAGTACATTTTTTGGCACGTCGCACGTGAATTGAAAATAAAGCTGAAATAACTTGCTTATGAGACCGTTTCTTAATTGAGAGCCAAATGGATTTTGTAGAAAGTCATTTTGAGCATCAATCAGGTTGGGACCTTTTGTTACCTGAGAATTTGCTAGTATTCCTTCGACCACCTAATATAGGGTTTAAATGCCCACTAATTTAAGATGGCAGCCACACATGAATCTCAGTTTCAGTGTTTACTTTCAGTTTACTTGCATTTATAGTGGAATCAAAAAACAGTTGTCAAAGTCTATTTTCAAATTAGCTTCATTTTTTGATAGTTTCTTAAAATCTGGTCTTTCATTCCTCCTTTTCTGCTTGTGTCTGCGTACATTACCTGCTCTACCATCTTTGTTCCCCCCCCTTCTTTCTATCTATTACTGGCTGAATAAACCTACACCCCCCCCCCCCAACACACACACTTTTCTCAAATTAAACACCGCCCCCTTGGGACCATGATGGGTGATTCATACTTTCCAAATGAAGAACAAATGTGGAAGTGAAACATGTCTGTTTCTGTTGTCCTCCTCCATCCTTGTTTCTCAGTGTCTTCCTCTTGCGCTGCTCAGTTGAATGTAGTACAGTCTGGGGGGCACACGGGCCTCAGGCTAACGATGCAAACCTGCTGCTTATAAACAAAAAAAACCACTGCCACTGCAATGACCTGTCCGCCTGGCTCGGAGTTCGACAAACTGGTCAAGGCCTGCATCCCAAAGGCAGAGAGAACGTTTCTGCAAGTTACTGGTGAGTTTAACTCAACAAATCTTTTGGCACTCCAAGGTTTGGAGGGAAGGGTCAAACAGGGCTTGTGCACAGGTTTGGGGAAATCTTCAAAGGTATTTAAACACAGGATCTGGATGCGATGATGGACTTGGAGACAGTAGCTGTACGTGTATACTGAATAGATGGATGAGTCAGAGTCGGACACAAGTCATTCGCTTTGTCTATTGCAGAATCACCGCCTGTGCTGTGGGCCAGAACAGAGACTCCTTCCCAGCATGCAACAGAGGTCAGGCCATTCGTGTGGGTATCTGTGGTGGTTATGGTTAGCGGCTCAATCCTTGCCCTGTTTCTGTGGTTTATCGTTTACAGACGGCTCAAGCAGCACTCTCGGGCAGCAGGTAAACACTATTCACTTCTACATAAATGCCAATATTGATGTGATTCTTCAACAGTAAGGCTGAATCACCTGTAGATGTCCTATAGCTTCTTACTTTCAGATTATCTTCAGCAATGTACCTGGTTTTGTATCAAATTCTCTCATCTTACTGGACATGTTCATTGATTACAGTTAAAGGACTCATTTTTTTTTTGCCTTCCTCTTCTTGATTCATTCTTTTTTATTTCAACTGTGTTTTTTTCATATTCTTTATTTATGGCTAAATCCTTGTAGTGTTTGTCAAAAATGCTTACAGTGGTCATGCATATAGATGAGAAGTGATTGGATATAAAGATAAACAGTGGGCCACTCTTTCAACAGTGCATACTGGTTGAAAAGCATCTGAAATTTCCCCGATAAATTAAAAGATGATTTGTAAAAATCTGGTACAACCCACCACTTAACAATCACCTGGTTGTCTTTTGTAGGATACTCAGAAGTGCATGCAATCTTTGGTGAAATGGGTCAAATAACTTGCTGGAAAAAATTCTGCATACTGTCAGGTTGAGCACTCGCTCGATAGTGTGTAAAAGGGACTAGGTCACTTTGTTCAGCACAACTTGGGAGGAAGACTTCCAAAAGAATGTAGAAATAACTATAAACCCTTAAAAGGTGTGAGGTCACGACTAATGTGGGACAAAGACTGCTCGAAACTGAACACTGTAATGCCTGTGAAACAATCATTGTTCCAGAACGCTGGCTTTGAATTTTGAGAAATTGAGCTTTAGGTGTTAGTTCAGTCAGGCACGGTAGTCAGGCTGGTCACAAGCCTGTTTCTGTCCAATCATTCTTAACTTAAGCTCCTCCCACCAAATTGATGAGCTTTTATAAGCAAGGCAGTGTTCAATCATTTCTCTGGCGCCATGCCCTCTACACCGCTCACACTTGAGTTACAAGAAATGTTTCTCATCTCCCTCCTCCTCCCCAGCCTCCTCCTTTATAACTTCATCGTTCATCTTAAGCAGCACTTGGTCATTTCATATTCAATAACTTAAACTTTTACGAGATTTAAAATGGTCTCAGGCTCGGGAGGGAGAATTGATCTCAGGGACTGTCTGTGTCATGTTTGCTCAGAATGATCCACAGCATCACTCGAGCAGAGTCACCGCCAAACTCAAATGCAGGTCATCCTGCAATAAATGGTTAAATCTGACCGGTGTCCTGACCAAAACAAGTGTCGACCCACTTTTTAAAGTGTAAAAGACCGTGAGCAGTGCCGAGCGCAATCACAGTTTTTTCTGGTTTTTGAAGGAGACCGTGAACAGTGTGATTTTTACGCTCCGGCAGATGTACAAGCAGAGGCCTCGCCTGGGCTTGAGATGGCTGGAGGAACAGACTCGCTGAAGGCTGAAGGCGAGGGACCTCCCACATCCGGTCCCCAATTTAACGGCAGGCCCCATGGGCTCCTGAACCAGGATGTGCCCACCTGGGGGGACGTCTCCGAGTGTGACGCTGGGGGCAGGGGCGGCATGCACGTGTGTAACGGCAGGAAGGACCACGGGATCCCACTTCCTGCGACAGAGCTGGGAGACACTGCTTTAGTGACGGCTAAAACTGTGCAGTACCCCGTGTGATGGGCGGGGAGGAAATGCTCGTTTGTCCTCCCATCTCTCTCTCGCCCGACGATCTCGCTTTGCTCGGTCAACTATTTCTGGTGTCTTGTGCAAGAGGCGTCTGTGACGCAAACTCTAGATCCCACAGTTCTCCAGATCCGGCCGCAGATCCTGAGATTCTACAGGTCCAGGCTTGGGAGCCTCGGGGCCAAAAACAGCCTGGTTGTGTTTGCATTCTCTTGAATGTAATTTAATTGTCAGTAACTGAGTCTTGCCACAGTAAAAGCATGTATGTCTGGAGCGACAAATAAACTGCTATGTACGAGGAAATCTGGAATAAGTAAGTCCTGTGGTTATTGTCTCACTTGCTGAGGATCTCACAATCTAAACCTGTTCGCGGCTCACCACAGGGGAGTGAAACTCATTTCCTTTAGGGCCGTGGGGTCTGAGGGGTATTTGCGGCTTTTTTTTTGTTATCAGCACCCAATCAAAGTCTTGAGAATGATTCTCTGACCAATCAAAAACTAAAACAAATAACCACTGGTTTTAAATCACACGACAAATCACCAGAATGTGTGACCCTATGGGAGTTGGTCCAGATTCCCATGGTTGAACTTCTTTAAGGATGGGCAATTTCAAGTGGCAGTTGTAATCCAGAACCTCAGTTATCGCACTGAAGAGGACTTCCTGTCCGATATTATGACTGATTATGTACAGTGATGCCTTCTGCCTAAGCAATGAAGTCATGACCAACAAGTAAATGGGGGGGAAAAAAAGAAATTGAAATAAAAAATATATTTTACACAAGCATCTTGACAAATACGCACAATACTGTAATCACAGAGATATACAGAATCATTCTCTCAACAACATAATTGGAAAAACAATAATATTGCCAGTTCTATCTTCAGACTCAAGCCCATTTCATTAGAAGAAGTTATGAAGTAGCCAATGATTTAGTACATGTAACTTTCAGAATAGGAGAAAAATAAAATTCTTAGCACATTTAGGAAATGATAGCTTTGAAAAAAGTTAAACCATAGGTTCATTAGATAGGCAATGCTGGTCAAAAAGTCATGAGTGCAAATATGCGACATAAGGCCAGTAGTGTTAAACAATATTGCTTTCATTTATCTGTAGATTAAGGAATTCCATTAGGTATGACTTGTGAGTGAATGGGTCCCCATTTTCCACAGGAATGCTACTTCTTAAGAGCTTTTAATGGCGCCGTTTAAAGTGCAGATTGTGATAAGCGGTGTTTTCTCTGCGGGTTAGCTAAGGTAATTAACAGTGCTGTACTTACAGAGCAGGTGAACTGGGGTGTCAACTTACGGTCGATATCTGCTGTCTCTAGGCAGATATGAGAGGCAGTGGTCCACTGAAGGGCAGTATAGTGGCTTCACGTGCACATGTGGGTTTACAGACATCTCATATGGGCTAGCATAGGTTTAACTCTGTACATAAGCAGTAATGTGGTTCTCAGCTGAAATTCTTATGGCAGTGCAGGTACAAGCCTATATGTACATGCTTGACTTTGTAAAGATCAACATGCACATATTGCTCAAGATAAGGGTCAACGAGAATAGGCTGGACTGGCTAAGGGTTTTCACAGACATGCTGGTCTGAGGGTATGTTTACATGGACAGTGAGCGCCATAAAGCATTGGACAGTGACATATCTTTTGTTGCATTGGTTCTGTTGGCTGAGTCAATCACAGATTTGAATTCAACTTAAAATGCATTTTACATTCCGATAAAATGACTGAAGACAAAAAGCTCCTGAAACCGGCAGAAACTGAAAATGGCAGCCATACAGGCCTGGCAGAGCATCACCAGGGAAGACGCGCAGCTTCTGATGATGTCAGAGCATTACAGGCTTCGAGCAGCCATGGTGTGCAAAGGATATGAGACTAAATCTTAATTACAAGTAATTCATAATATTACGCACAAAAGGTGCGGTTATTTCTTAACGGTTCATCCGATATGAACGAAAACAGCCGCAAATTAAAACCGTTAGTCCACCCATCAACCTCATTGTCACTGCATTCTTATAAATTCGAAGACCTATAGTCCAGAATAAAAAATAAATAAATATAAATTTAAAATATGTCACTGTCCATTGAATTTTGGCACACATTGTACAGGCAGGGCTAATTGAGGGTCCTCATCATCTGCTGGTCTCAGAGGGGGTATTAGCTGTACTGGACAAGAATGTAAACATTGATTAGGGTGAGAACCAACTGTAATGCGTCTCTCTGTTTGATGATTGACTTCAGTTGTCACCATCCTTGTTCCTGGAGGTCTACCATCCTGTAGGTTTTCATTCCAACCTTGATACAGCACGCCGAATTCTACTGCTTAGCAGTTCAGTGAGATCTCTGACTGTGAAATGAGGTGTGCTTCACTTGGTTAGAGTGAAAACCCTCAGAGTGGTAGCTCTCCAGGAACAGAGTTGGAGACCACTATCCGAGAGGTTCTCGCAAGTCTTAAGCTTGGTTCATGAGAACCACAGTCAGCAGAAGCTCTCTGAGAACCATTGGGTCCACTGAATATCTTTTTTCGTTTGATCAACTAATCAACTAAATAAAGTCACCCCTTCTGGGCTCTTTAACCTGTGTGTCTTGTTGATTGTAAGGCGAAAACCAACAGGATCGCAGATCTCCAGGAACAGGGTTGGGGACTGTTGGTCTACATATGTGTGAAAAGGTCGTCCACCAGGTGCAGGTACTCCAGCTGCTGGTCGCCCTGACTCTCGTCCCGCTCCCTCCTCCTCTGCCGCGTGGAGAGGGTTTTCCGTGGTATTTTCCGCCCACTGACGGGCGACCGCTTCTCCAGACAAGACTCGATCAGTTGAGCCAACCCCTGCTGCTGCCGCTTGAAGTTCTCCCTGCAAGAGATCGCAACCTCAATCATTTTTCCATTACATAACATTTTCCCACTATAACTGACCCACGAATCACAGCAGCGTAGCCGGAACTGAAAACTGGGTAGGCATAGAGCGTATCTTTAAAACAATTTTAGTCCAGACTTTCTCAATCATTTCCCTTAATTAATGATACATTCACCTTTAAAGTACTCCCCTCTATCAGGCATTTCAAATTTCCCGCGTAAAGGGAAAGATGACAGCCATTCATTTGGACGTGCAATTTGGTGCTTTTCAATCAGCCTTATTCAAAATTGTGTAAAGCTGTATCAAATTTTTGTCTAATTTAATTTTAACTATAAAATGATCTTGTAGAGCAGGTTAGATCACCTCATGTGCCAAAAAGGTAGCACGGAGGCTTACCTGAGCAGTTTACCTGTCGTAAAGCATCGGCCTACTCGCGACTGAAATATTTTTCTGAACTAAATTTAGCCTGTTATTTAGTAGCCCTTGGATCACATTAAGCCGTGTCTTTACTTGTCAATGGTTTACTCTTACATTTGGAAAACCTGTTAATAAAAGAAAATTGTTGAGGACAAGTCGGGACTAATAATTGTCAAGAAGTGATGTTAGGTGCCCACCCAACGGTTACGCCACTGCCGTATCACAAAGCTCGCAATGAAATTAGATGCTGCTCGCCAGAAACAGAGTCACAGAGCTTATAAACACCTTATACTTAGCGGTTGACAAAGACCACCCTGTCGAAAAGCGTATGATTGTGTTATACTTCACCATTAACATGCAGTCCACAGTTGAGGGAACAGAGAGGACAGAAAGGCAGGGACATTTTGCTGTAGGGGAATAGCATGGGTAGAGCTCATGCAGTAGGCAGAGCGGTAATGACGGAAAGAGCAAGAAACACCATTTTGTGGGAACAGTAAGAACAATAAAGGGCGGAACTCCTGCTGTTGAGGGAACTAGAAGAACATAATGAGCAGAATTCATGTTTTTGGTGGAGCAGAAAGAACATTATGGGAGGAACTCATGCTCCTGAGGGAGTACGAATGACACAACAGGCATAAAAGAAACTTTTGGGGGAACGAAAAGGAACAGAATTACCAAAACTCATGCTCCTGGGGGGAAAGGAATCTCACAAAGGGCAGAAAAAAGTTTTGGGGGAACAAGAAGAGCATGATGAGCAGAACTCATGTTGCTGGGGAGGGCAAAAAAAAACAAAGGGTGGGAACACTTTTGGTGGAACAGACAGAAGGTGGAACGCTTGTGGCGGGGGGAACATAAACCACACAATGGGCTCCACTCACGCTGTAGGGGGAACAGGAAGGTTGTACTCTTTTCCCTGAACTCCTGTTAGCCAGTAGGTGGTTTCTGTGCCTCTGCCCTAAAAAAGCAACAAACAAACTTCAGCCTCGAACCTCAGCCTCAAATCACAGCCTCACAGCTCATTGTCCAGTTCCGCGATCCTGACCTTCAGGTACGTCTCCCCTCGCGTCTCAAACTCGAACTTGCAGTCCGTCCGCTGCAAGATGTTGATCGTGGGCTGGCTGACATGAATCCTCAGTGCTGGGGACAGCATATGGGGGGGTAGGCACAGTTAAGATTATGAAGCGAATTGATTGGGGGAATGGGCCAAGCCTAAAATGGCCAAACATGGAGCTTTTCGTGGTCTTAACGTCAAATCATTAGTCAGGAAATTAGCAAGAATTCAACATATAGGTAAGGGAACCAAGTATGGATGGCTTTTCCTTTTGAATGTTTAAATGTTTAAGCCATCGGGGGGGTCAATGGTTTTTTACAGACAGAGGAATTGATTACATCTGCTAGTTCAACTTTAAAAAAAAAAAAATAAACCAGCAAACCTTCCAGCAATATTCACCTGTATTCCGAAGGATTGATTGAATTTTCACTGCGAAGCTGCTCGCCTTCACGGTGAAGCAGTTTCCAGCTTTTTCCAAAACAGTCACACCGCAGCAGAAGTTAGCAAACAAATCGTGACTTGGGACTCCAGTGTGCATTTGTTTAATTCTTGATAATAATCTGACCAATGATTTCTTGTCAAGACCATAAAAGTGTGATATTTCACCTTTTTGAGCTTGGCCCATTAATTATTTTTTTTCCCATGAATATACATGTGCCCTTTCGCATTACTCACGTAGACCAGCAGATTCCATGCGTGAGGCTGTGTTCACGGTATCTCCAAACAGGCAATATCGAGGCATCTTAATGCCCACCACCCCAGCTGCACAGGGCCCTGGGAACAGATTACAAATGAACATCGACTGAAATACCCACCGGAGGATCACAGAAAGTAGTTTTCAATTAGCCATACATGCTCTGCCGATATCTGTGACTTTGGCGATCATTTGGGAATAAGCACTGTTCAGTTATTCACGTGATTTTATTTTTTGCTCTCAGGTCTGTTAAATACAGTAAGTGCGAGTTGCAGCAGACATCCAGACAACTTCTTAACATTAATCCAAACAATCTGGAAGAACAGGCAGTATATTAGGATAGTGGAAGCATTACTCAATTTCATTTATGGAGGGAATGCCTTTTAATATGAAATTAACAGGCTACTATTATCTGTAATTCTTTTGTAAGAACAGACCAATTGTAACCAGCCAAGTTCCGGGAATTTTACAAGCGAGAAGGATTTCACTCCAGACCAAACACTGACTATGTTAACATGCACACCAATATTCCAAAATTTTTTTGAATATGGCAATATTTTGAATTTGATTAGGGTCAGGCAAACAGCGTACTGCGCTTGGATATTTGGAAGTGAGCCTTATTTCAAATGAAGCATTTTCCAATTAACGTGGGTTACGCCAATATTATTCGGGTTTTAGGTGCATTCTTTAGAGGTATACAGCACAGCCAGCAATGGCGTCTCAATTTAGGCTTTTTTAAGACACATGGCCGCCTGTTTACAATCAGCAAATGGAAAAAACTGGAATATTTTGAGCACGTAATTAAAGTAAATGACAGACAAGTCACTGAAGATCTGGAGATTTTAATCATTAGTAAATTAGCAGTCAGGTGTGCCAAACCAGGGTTGAAATGAAAACCTACACCATGGCCCTGAGGACCTCCAGGAACAGGGTAGTTTATCGCTATACAGACACACAGGGATGACAGGGGGTGAGTGGGTGCGGTAGGCGGGGGATATGGGAGGCGTACCTGAGTGTACCCCGATGCGGATCCACACGGGCAGCTCGGGAAGGTGGCCCAGACGAAAGGTACCCATGAAGGACAGGATGTCCAGTGCCATGCAGGAGATGTCCACGGCGTGCCTGTTCCCATTCCGATTGGGCAGCCCCGACGCCACCATGTACGCATCACCGATCGTCTCCACCTGAAGGGAGGGATGGGGCGAATGAATGGAAAAGGAGAAGAGGAGAGAGACAAGAGGGGGGAGGGGAAGAGAAGGGAAGAGGAATGGTGAGAGGAGGGAGAGAGAGAGGGAGACAGAGGACAGGTGAAGGAGAGAGAGTAAGAGAGAAGGACAGAGAGAAAAAGAGGGAGGACAGAAGGAGAGAGGGGAAGGACAGAGAAAGAGGAGAAAAAGAAAGGGGGAGAGGAAAAGAAATACCGACAGCATTGAAAAGCAAATACTCTGTGAGCTGCAAGATTATCGTCCCATTTTCCTGCTGAGAACAGACAGTAATAAATGAGTAACACCACAATGTCTAAAAATGTGGAAACACAGTTTTCTTTCTCCAACCAACAAAGCTACATTTATGCTTAATGTAATTCAGTTTAAGTGGACAGAGCTGAGATTTTAAGAGTATGACTCACGTCCACTTTCCTGTTTTTCTGCATTCCCACAATTCACCACATGACACAGCAAACTCTCACACGGTAAACACAGCAAGTAAGCAACATGTCATTCCACAGCGATGCTTTCGTATTCACATCAGGGCAGACAGAAGTTTTAAATAGATGGTTGCAAAACTTCAGCACTTTTGACATCAGCAAACCCACTGATAATTTTTAAGGAAACGTCTACTATATTCTTAGAAACAATTTGATGACGCCCTGCAAGAGCCAATACAATTGCCTCATGAAGCTAAATATACCCTGCCTTATGTTCAGACTTTCATACATGCGTACTTTAAAAATGTTATGTGGTACCTCATATATCATGCTAACATAGCAACAAAGTATACAATACGTTAATGTAACGTTTTTATTGATCACTTTTATAACTGTTTATGCAGCTACTGTGTACATTTTATTTAGGAGTTCTACGGTCTCATGAAGGGTCATTCATTGAAACTCTTTTAGGGTAACTTCCCGATAGCGCTGCAATTTCCTCCGCAAACAAACCGGAGCAGTGGATGCCACACCTTGTAGACGTCGTGGTTGTCGAGGATGCTGTCGAAGTTCTTGTAGATGTCGTTGAGCATGTCTACAACCTCCATGGGTGTGCTGTACTGGCAGAGGGTGGTGAAGCCCACAATGTCACTGAAGTAGATGGTGACCTCATCAAACAGCTCTGGCTCCACACACCCATGCTCCTTCAGAGACTGTACCACAGGCCTGCAAGGGGCAAGTGGGTAAATTACGCTTTAGTTTTTTTTTTTTTAATTTAACCAGGAAAGTCCCGTTGAGATTGAAATCCCTTTTTCAAGGGAGCCCTGGGGGGTTGAGGTGTAGAGGTAGAGGACAAGTTGCACAGCCAATTAGATGAGGGGATGATTAGGTGGCAGGTCGAAAGAGCCAGGTTGGCCAATTTAGCCATGACACAGGGGAACCCCCCTACTCTTATCGAAGAGTGTCATAGGATCTTTAATGACCACATAGGGTCAAAACCTCAGCTTATCATCTCATTCGAAAGACGGCGCCTCCCTCCTTCAGTATATCGTCTCCATCACTGCTTTGGTGCATTAGGGATTATTCCACCAGGGGAAGATTGCAGCCTACTAGCCCATCAACACCTCTGCCAGCCCAGCTGGTCTCCCATCCAAGTACTAACCAAGGCAACACCTGCTTAGCTTCAGCCATGCAGCCAGAGGCAATTGACTGTGTTATGGCTGCTGGACTACGCCTTCACAAAAATTAGGTGATATTTACCAATGACAGCTGCTTGGCTGAAATTACAGAAGGATTGAAAAATCCCTTTTCACTGACAAGTAGCCTTGACCTTTTTAAATATTCTCCTTGATTAACAATTTTTTAAATGAATAAAATAATCCATCTGCAGTTAAATGCACAGCTTCGTCATTAATGCAATGCAGCAGCTATTTCAGTAAACTCAATTCATAGCTATTTTTCATTCATTTTATAAAAAAAGTAAGCTACTCTGTTAACTTCTATGTTCGCTTTAAGCACATTCTGGAAGCAGAATATCGAACCTGCGTATCATGATTGTTTAAATTACAAATAAAACGACGATTCGAAACAAGTATCCACAACTGAATAAGTTTACAGAAATTACATGTTTTAGTTCACGTCTCACCTGAACGCCGACAAATGGCCACACTTGATAGTGCTGAGCATTTTCTGAGTTCATGTAATGTTCACTTAAATAAATAATTGAAAATAGGTGAAAACAAATCATTAGCTGAAAGGTATTTTCACCTCGCTAATCATCGCTGCTGCATACCCAATGCATGCAGTCAACCAAGGTGAGCCTTTGTGGTTGTTTGCATATCTGGGTTTAGCTGATGTAGAGAGAGTGTTCCTGTACAAGATGGCAGCTGCACATCACCAGCATGGGGTTTCACTTCTGCACAGATAGGCCCTCAGTTTAAAAAAATGCCCCATTTAGGGGATTAAGACTGAGTAATGTGGCTGTAAGGGGGCAGCTCAGTGTGCTAATGCGACAATGTGATCTTTCAGTATACAGACAGTGACACAATTCTAAAGGGCAGTGATTCGCACCATGAGTATATCTATACCATCAAACTGAGGCGCCTAACTCTCAACACGACAAAATTGTGTCATCGTCCAAATACTAATGAACCTCGCTATGTGTGTGTGACTGAACCCTTCCATAGCGTGACGGACTGACCCAGGCAACAACATGCAGTTGAGCTGGTCGGCTCGGTCTCTCTCAGCCTTGTACAGGACAGTCCGCTCCTCCACCAGGTGTTCCAGGTTCCGGGAGTACATCTGCAGCCTCCGGATCATTCTGTCCATGTAGCTTTCGCTTCCCTGTCCGTGCAGGCTGCTGAAGAATCGAACAGAAAAACCAGCGGTTAGTTTTGACTTATATTTACTCCAAATATCTTAAAACACTTAAAGTCACCATGTTATGGAAGTTGGCAGAGAATTGCACTTCCTGTATTTGGCGTACTTCCTAATGAAAAGGAACATTTTTTGCCAGGCTGGTGTATGTAAAGCATAAGGGTTTGTTCATTGTTGGTGGAAGTAGCCCAGCCTGATTGGTTACTGATTGGTTCCATTGGTTGGCTTTGGCTTATGTTCTCAAAGCGGTTGGACAAGGGGGTAGGGCAGTCCTAAAGCCTTCCCGCCCAGTGACATCACAGGAAAGTTCTAACTGACGCCAGATTTTACAGATGGGCTTTTTTTTCTTGTGGGAGAATCACAGCCAAATTTGACGAGACGTTGTGAGCAGAGCTCAATTTTCAAGGTGCAACAATATCTGTGGTTGAAACACTGTAGATATGAATGTGCGCACCTACTAAAAGATTGATAAAATCCTGCTTTGATTGCACGTTGGCTTACTTCTTAGTTTTACAGTGTAGGGTGAGTGATTCTTCAATAAAAGGCAAAGAGGTCCCCTAAATTGAAGCATTTGGAAAGAACTTTGAAAAGACACCGCAGTGCTTTTGAAAGGCAGTGTGAGTCAGGATGCAGTTCTACTGCTGAAAATGTGTTTCTGCAATTTTACCAGATGATCTTGTTCAGACAGCTGTCAATCTTCTTGAAGTCTGGCCTCTTCTCTGGGTCCTCATCCCAACAGCTCTTAATGAGGCCACAAAGCTGTTACAGATACACACACACACACACACACACACACACACACACGCACGCACGCACGCACACACACGCACGCGCACACGCACGCACACACACACGCACGCACGCACGCACACATTCATGTGTGAATGAACATGCATGCCCACAGACACAAACAGACATGCACAGGCATGTGGTTACGTAGGCAGTCTGAACACATGCACAACCCTTGTAACAAGATCAGCAAAAGATTTCACCTTAAAAAGGGACAGTTAGACACTGCCAAGCAAAGAAGGCTATGAAGTTGTGGGTGAGAGTAGCATAGTCTCAGAATATCAGACAGAACAGCAGAAAGAGATATGAACCTCCTGTCCTCTCTCCCCAGCCGACTCCAACGTCAAGTCCGGCCGGAAAATGGAGCCAGATTCTGGGAATTCCACTCGGCATACCTTCTCTAGATCAAGAGAGAAACATAAGAGAGGGTCAGATTTAACATAGAATCCAAAAATAATAGCTACAAGAAGGCAGACCTTAAGTATCTTTAACATTTTTCTAAATGGCATTCACACATGCTGGATCAGAGCAACCAATTTCTGCGATCACGTTCCAAGGATGGCCAGCAGGGGCCTCTGTTGCAGAAATGATAGCAATGTAAAATCAGAAAGTAGGTGGGTGTACTGTCTAACAGCCTGTAGGTTGACTCTCTCTGCATAGCAGGGCTATTCAACATTAAGGTAAAGATGAGAAATTTAAAAAATTCATTTGGGTGCAATTTGGTGCATTTCAATCAGAGTTATTTAAAATTGTGTAATGGTGTTTCAAATCTTTGCTTTCTTTGATATAATTTAAATAGCCATGTATTTCAGGGTAGATTGCTTGCAATGCAGGAAGTGCCAAGAAGTTAGGAAGTTCTAGAATAGTTCAGCTTCTTTTGTAAAGTGTGCTTAATGAGTGAAATATTTTTTTCTGAATTGGATTTAGCTTATTATTTAATCATCTCTACCTTGCATTAAGGCAGAAGCTATATCTCTGGCACCAGGATTAAACACTGCTCTGGAGTGCATGCGGGCTCCACAGTGTGGCACCGAGTCCAGGCGGAGAGAGAGTAACCCTGTCCCCCCCAGTCCCAGCCCTCACACCTTAACCCTTTAACTGCTGGGAGTGAAGTGCGTGCCAGGCCCCTCCCTCTTATTTCAACCAGTTAGCTACTTTTCACCCTCACAAAAAGCTCTGTACAGCGAAAAAAAAAAAACTATTTACTAAACAACATTTATTTTACGATGAAAACTTAAAAGACATATACTGGACTTGCATCCATTCATAGTTTTAATTGACAAAATTATAAAGAGATCACAGAAAATCTGCAGTGACTCCAGAGTACTAGTTTATTCGCAAAAAGATCTTCTGTTTGAGACCTCAGCGCTCAAAACATATTTTATGTTTGAATGGTCTGGCGAGAATCGTTTGAAGTCCAACGAGTCTGAATCACTATCAAATATATTTTCTGCTGTTTAGATCACTAAAAATCGTGGGCAACAATCTCAAAATTTTTGAGCATAGCTAAGCCATGTGATTACACGAATGTCATCGATGAGGCTTGTTCTGGTTGTTCAAGACAGGATAGCTGCTAATTGAAACACAAAACAAATGTTTTGATTGGCCTAAACATAGCTCCTAAGAGAGTGCCATATTGAATAGGAAGGTATGGTGAGTGTGTGCCGTAGGGCACTCTTAGGAGGTAGAGGGTTCGGTGAGACGTCGGGAAGTGTATCCCCGCTCTGATTGGCCCGACCCCAGACATCGCTCACCCTTTCGACTGGAGCACGCTGGGGTGTAGAAGGTACACTTCCTCAGCAGGATCTCTTGTCCAATGATACCAAAGCTGTACACGTCGCCCTTCTGGGAGATTCCGGGGTCCCTCAGGTGCTCAGGGGCCGTCCACAGGTCTGAGAGAGAGATACAGAAGAGAGGAGCAAAGAGAAAGAGGAGAAAACAAACAGAGGAAGGGAGTGGAGGAGCAGCCCAGCAAAAATGTTCAGTCTCTAAAGGCATTTTATCCTTATGTGACTTGAAACCTTACTTTTCCCTCTCAAGTGGAAAATCTAATCTTGTTTTGAGTTACTTCACGCTTGACAAGGGAAATTATTCCCCATTAGCAAATGTGGTCAATTACTTGTCTAAATAAGCAAGAAAAAAAACTAGAATATGTTTTTACTCGTAAAAACATATGTCTCCCCCTACCCCTCTTCCCTGTCTAACCCACCGGACAGACGGACAGACAGACAGACAGACAGGCACATACCAAAAGGCACCAGTGCTGAACCTGAGAAGTATGCATGCAAAGTTTCATTAAGATCATGCAAACGGTTTTGGAGTTACGCTCCGGAAACGAAGTGGAAATGCGAACACGAAGAGGAACCGAGCCCAAAACAATATGTCTCCCCTCTCCCTCGGCGGGGAGTAATAACAGAAATAAGATTTCTGTTGCTTACATTGGTGAAAAAATCAGACTGAAATACTTGTCAAGATTTGTTTGATCTTTGCAGTACGGGGAAAAGACCCTGACCTTTGCCGGGCCGGAGGATGGTGTTACAGCCAAAATCGGTAACTTTGACCACCATGCGGCTATCAACCACACAGTTTGTGGATTTCAGGCGACCGTGGACTGCAATGTTGCTCAGGTGCAGATAGGACATACCCTGCCGGGGGGTGCAACAGCACACTGTCAGTTACCTCCATGAAGCATCAGACAATCTTCAGAAATCCTTTTCTGCTATTTACATTTCGAGTTTCTATGAAGTTACTCAGCTTTATAACAACCTTCACAATAACACTACAGACCACTCCCTTGGCATTATAATCAGCAAAGAGACTGTTATGAAACATTATAAAACGGGTGCTTCCCATCCTTAAATGTGATTGGCTGAGCCGCGTTCCATGCCGGTATAAAATCACTGTAACCCACTGTATTCTGAGGCAGACCGCAGCACAAAATATCCCTGCGGGTAACCACCTACTCAGCGCTGAACTGACTCATTAGGTAACCTCTGTTTCAAGACTTTTAGCTCGCTATTTAAATGTTAGTGAAGTTTAGCCTTTTAACTCGCTAACCAGTTGGCTATCTATCTAGCTAGCGATTGCATTGCAGAGTTCAATATCATTTTAGCTTGCTAGGTACGTTGCTAACTAGCTCGCTGTTTCAATATTAGCGATAAATTGATTTTTTATTTTTTTTTTTGTGTGTTTATTTTATGGGCAATGTGTAGGGTAACCACATCCATTGTAGTGAACAATAGCTAGTTGACAAGCTGGCTAGCAAACTAATGCACAACTCAAAATATTTTCCTGGAAACCGGCAAGTGTGGAGGACAAAAGTCAATCTTGTTCACTACTCTTGCTGTTGGTTGAAATGATTTGGCTGATCAGCGCGAGTTGAGAACAAGGAAACTCGAAAATCGAAACGAACGTAAAATTATTTAACGGCGCCTTTGGGAGACCGAAGGAGCCATTACAAATGGCCTGCTTTCATAGTATATCTACATTAACGAGCCCAAATAGCCTGATGTGACAAAATGGCGCTAGATGAAAAAGCAATCTTAGCGTCTGTGTTGCTTGGCTACCATTCTATCCACTCTATCTTGCTTGGTGGAAGAACAGATAGTTCTCAATTTTACTGTTTGTTATGATACTGTCTTGTACTGTTCATGTGTTACCATGTCTTGATCCATGCCATGTTTTGTTCCTGTTTATTCCTGCATATACTCCCATTCCATTCCCTCAGTTATATTCCAGTCCATGTTTTGTCTCATACCATGCATTGCACTTTGTCTCCCCCTGTCAGGTCTTTTGTCATGTGATCGCTCACTGCCCCAGCATTGTGTACCACACTTTCGGGTGATTTCATGGTTTCTGGGATTTCAACCATTCCTTCCAATCTCGTTTACATCCTTCAGCTTGCTTTTCTATTTTACTAACAATACTAACAGTTTGCTGTTTTAGTTAAACTTACTAACCAAGACTAACATTGTTTATAGTATTAACTTACTAACAAGCACTAGGGATTGTATAGCTGCACATTACTAATTGACTAACGAGCCCTCAGCACTCACCCTGTTCTTGTCTCCGCCCCTTCCCTTCACTCAATTTACTTTGCTGTGCTTCAGCAGATTCTCTGCACCTGTCTAATCACTGGTCTGCCTCTCACTTTGTGCACTTTAGAACTCCCTAACCAGAGCCGTATGTTTGTCAGTAGACTGTCTCTGTGATCGCTGTCCGTGTTTTGGCTTTTGCTAATTTCTTGTAATCAGGAACTTCCTCATGTTCATTCCTTTGTAATTAGTCTGATCCAATTCAGCTGCTTCCCCTTTGTAGCATATGACCTCCCCTTTGTGTATTTAAGCCGTCATTTCACTCACAGCTGTTGTCAGAACGTTGATCAATATTTCTTTGTACTAAGCACCTCGTATGCCATTGAGTATAGCTTCTCTTCTATTGGATTGTCTGACTTCGATTTTTGCCATTGCCCTTTTTGTCTTTCTGGATTTTGACCTATTTTTGTATGACCACGATTTCTGTGTTTG
The DNA here is from genome assembly GCA_029721435.1 of Gymnothorax reevesii. Classification (NCBI taxonomy): domain Eukaryota; kingdom Metazoa; phylum Chordata; class Actinopteri; order Anguilliformes; family Muraenidae; genus Gymnothorax; species Gymnothorax reevesii. Next base: position 69,802,232 of record CM056584.1, read on the forward strand.
GATGCCCTGTGTACGACCCTTGGCTTTGCTCATCGACTATGACTTTCTGCCTATCGTTTTTGTACCTCTGCTCATCTGTCTTACTGGTTCTGACTCCTGCCTGTCTAGTCGACACTGTTTTTGGATTTCGTATTGTGGCTTGGCAATTCCTGTGTTTTTTTGGCTTTGACTCGGACTCCAATAAAGGCATATGTTTTTTGGATTTCTGTCTCTCGCGACTGGTTCCTGAATTGTACCTCACACTGTTGCAGTATTACTAATGAATTGATTATGTTTCTTGTGCATTCATTTACTGGGCTATATGTAGGGTAATCGTTTTATAAAAGCAATAAGCCCCTCGAAGCAGTGGTTTACAGTGATTTTATAACGGCGAAGGGGCACTAAGGCACACCCTCCGCCATTATAAAATCAGTGTAACCCACTGCTTCTTGGGACTTATTCCTTTATTCTCAACTCTCACTTTCTCTTTATTTCCTGCTCAATCATGACCAACAGTCAGTACCTTCACAATGTCATGCATGACAGAGATTTTAAACTCCAGGTCCATGAAGGTCTCCTCTGGATAAGAGATCTTGTCATTCAGCACATACTGTAAAGGAAACAGGAAATAAGCTCAAAGTTTTTGTTTGTGTGTACATCTCTGTATGTGCGTCTTTGTGCACGTTTATACTATGAGCCAGTGGCAAAGAGTTACTGTGTGTGTGTGTCTGTGTAGCTGGGATCAAAGTCCCAAGTTAATATATTTTTAATGTTTATCATCTGCCAATAAATCTTCATGAATGTGAGAGCCAGCCTGAAGAATACAGCCTCACCCGCAGGGATCCTCTCTCGCAGAACTCAACCACTCCAAACACGCCGTGCTCGAACTTCACCGTGCCATAAAATTTGGTCAGGTTGTAGTAATCGATGCGCAGGAGCTGGCAAGTGAAAATAGTGCATGCGACACAGGAGAAACCAGATTTTAAACACAGAGGAGAGACCAGTTATTTAACACTGAAATAGATACGCTGCTGATAGAAATGGCAATTTCAAACTTTTCAAACGATTTTGAAACAACTGTATCAAAACGATTCGGAATGTGCACAGCCTACTGGCAGAAACTTTCAATGCTGGCATTATAAATGTTTTAAACAAAAAAAGCATGAATAATCGCAGATGAGCCTCAATGACAGATTGCGATAACTGATTGTTTTACTTTCTATTTCTATAATAATAGCATTTGCAAAAACACAAAATGTCAGTTATTTTGGTTTCTAACCATTCGCTCGTCAGATCAGTAACCAAACTTTCTTCTTTATTGGACAACTCCCACATTCTATTTAATTTCACCATTATTTAATTGGAGGAATCGGACAATAAATCAGTTGTTTAAAGACATTTCTCTGCCTGGAGGGAGGAGATAAGATGTAACTTTCGCTAGTTTTGAAAGTCCACACTGAAATGAACCTGGTGAAGTTGTTTTCATATTACTGGAGGTGCCGTTCCAAGAGATGTTCGTTTTTCAAATGTCATGTTAATTGGACGAAAGCCTTTGGACCCAACAGATATAAGCTATTCAATAAAGCTAATGTGCACACTCAAAGCCAACGCCGATATATCTATCTAGCTATATGCATCTGTATATTTTTATCACAATATCTATTTGACTAAGTAAATTAAAGAATATGTCACTCAAATTTTATAGCCAATCATAAGCTGTTGCTATACACCAATGATACTGTAAATGCTCAACAAAGCAAAAACCTTCCCAGGGTGAGAAAGGACTTTTTTTCTAGGACAAATGCTACTTGGCCATGTGACCGAAGTTTCTAAACAGCATTGATACCGATAGTGTTGAACGTGTTCGACACAAATCGAAGTATCAAAATTGTCAACAATGGCTTTTGATCAGAGAGGCCAGCGATTAGAAGCATAGAAACCACCACTCATAAAAACAACAGACTTTGCTGTCAAACAAAGAGGAGAGACTATCAGATAATGAGGAGAGACCAGCAGCCTGACACAGCAGAGATAGTGACGGAAAACAAAAGCATAAAGCCGCTTTCACACCGGACGCAAAACAAAATTTTTCGCGGGACAGATTACATTCAAAGTCAATGCAAAGACGCGAATACGTGCATGTATTCGCGTCTTTGCATTGACTTTGAATGTAATCTGTCCCGCGAAAAAATCGTTTCACGTACTGTGTGAAAGTATCTTCAGAAAGGTGCAGATAATGGCAAAGACAGATAAACAGGAGGCAGTCTCATGGGGAAACAAGGTAACTTTCACAATCCAGGTCAACGTTTGGAACATAGGCCTACTCATGATCATATCTGCCGGCGGGCATCGGTAGTATACTGGGTTATATGTGTCCCATGAAATGAGAAAAGGCCACCGGTCCTACAGATTCCACTCCTGCCAATAAAAGGCATGCAGTGACACTGAGTACATGTCACAGACTGCAGTCTTATCTTTGATTGACAGGGAGATAAGCAGTATCTGATGTGGGGGCCCATAAATTCACCCATAATTTCAGGTGGACTGAAAGTCACACAAGGGTATGTAGACGCAAGAAGTGGGCTCAGTGCATGAGGATGTGAGTGTGTGCGCGTGTGCGTGTGGCTGCAGATGGGTAGTTACAGAGTTGAGCTCGATCTTCTGCTTTTCGTTGAAGCACCCATCCATGTTTTCCAGCTCCTTCAGAATGATTGGCTGATAAATAAAAACAAAAAATGGTCAGAGCACCGTCCCTTTCCATGAAATGGGATGGGGGTGGATGGGGTACTACAGGGGTTCGTGAAAACAAGGGTAAGGACAAGAGGTAATGGAGCAACGCCAGTCACCTTTTGATCGTAGCGTCCCCGATGGATTCTGTAAGTGCAGTCCTTCCTGTGATCCTCCTCAATCTGACAAAGGGTGCAGAGAGTGAGAGAGATAGAGAGGGAGAGAACAGAGAGAGCAGGAGAAAGGGAGATGGAGGAAAAGAGGAGAGAGCGAGAGAGAGAGAGACAGTGCTAATGTCATGGTTTAGCCCCCGCCGGCTTCATTCTTTCTGCACAGGGACTGTGTACCCAAAAGCAGGATTAGGGACCCAAACGCACAGGCTGAGTGAAAACATAAAAATCTTTTAATTTAAATTGCATAAAAACTCCAGATGGGAGCAGCAGCACAAATAACCACAAACACAGGAACGGAACCAGAATACTGCTGCCCCAAAGTAAGGAGCAGCCAACCTTTAAATACCAACATTTCACCTCCACCCCAATGAGCCACACCTGTTGCCCGTTAAGACGGAGGCAAAGAATGCAGCAGGGGGAGGGGCCTGCAGGCCAACACCATGACAGCTAGGTGTAATGTCCAATGTCAACGTCTTCACACAGCACAGAATTACCTCGCATGCAACTTCAGGTAGCTACTCTCCAACTGAAAGTTGTTTCTCTGCAGAGCTTGTCTCCAAAGAAATTATGAGTTTGTTTCCAAAGGTCAGTTATCTATTTTACACATTTTGAGTAAATCAGCTTTTTCTGTGCTGGCGCCAATTGCATTTTATAGAAAAACACAAACTTTGACCACGAAAAAATACAAATTATAGTATGAATTTCTAAAAACGGAAGAAGCACAGGGCCATCACTCCATGGAATTATCTCAATTTTTGTCATTTTGGCACATACTGCATTCTGAAAACAAACACTTCAAATATCCCTAATCAGTGGGGAGGGTTGAAATTGCTGCCAAACTACATCAGAATTATGAGCCATAAAAAATGTTGCAATTGCATGTTTACAGCGGAACAGCTCTGACGTCCATTCAGCTGTAAAGTAGGCGCATACCATGAGAGAGGCTACGTCAGGGTGTGGAGATAAGTAATTTCACCTTGAGGGTGACGAGGCTGAGGTCTTTGTTCTCCAGAGTGGTGATCCGGTCAGGCGGGATGTGGGACCACTGCTTTTGGGCCTGTCGGTCCTTGATATTTCGCCTGTTGGCCGAGAGCACCAGGGGTTGCTCAGACAGCTACCCATCAAAGGCAACATTAAAAAACGAGGTAATTAGTCTGTTTCAAGACTAGGTAAGAAGATGAGGTAAAAAGCCTATAGTGTGGTTTTGAATTTCAACCATAGTAGTATATCCACTGTGACTGAGTCCCTCAGAGATGACTCACAACTGGCTCCAGTACAACCCTCAGAGCAGAGTAATACGACAGTCACCCCAAGTAACAGTGACTGCATCCAAAAGAGCATAGTTGCTTATTACCAAGTGTGCAATTTCTCTGTATTTGCAGTCTCTGCAGCGAGCACCATAATTAATTGGACTGTGACACATATTTTCTTATTTCGGTTCAGTTGGCTGAGTCAATTGCTGGACCCGAATCCAACTGAGCAAGTATTTTATACAGTTGGGGAAGAGATTGGAAGGCAAGAGGTCCCTGAAACAAGCAGGAACTGAAGATAGCTGCAGTGCAGGCCTGGCAGAGCATGACCAAGGAAGCATCTGCCTCTGTCTATGCGACACATACCTCAAGCGGTCTTTGCATGCAAAGGATATGCTACCAAACACAAAAAACTGATACACACTCAAAAGTATGCCGGCAGGTTGTTACAGAAAATCCAATGTTTCCTCACTCATTGGTGATGCTGTAGGTCGATAGAGCCAGCAAGTTTTGCAAACTCAGCAACAAGAGAAGAATCTTCCGATGACACAGGTCTCTGTGAGCCTGGCTCACGAACAGCACAAAGATAACTAGTAGCAGCCGACATCAGGTGCTTCAGAGACGAGCCTGAGTCTATCTGTGCACTATCACCTCGACACCAGAGGCTGCAACATTGAGCGTCATAATGTGGGGACAATTCTAGAAGCCCACAAAAATTTCAGTAGGGTCAAGAAAGTGGAGATGGGGCACATCAATATTCATGGGAGCCCTGAGGTCTTAGCTATGCCCTTACAAGGGACTGGGAGGAGTAAACTGGCCGGGTAGCAAAGTCACAAGGCCATCCTCACCTGTAGAAGATGAGGGCAATGCCTGTCACCACCACCACGCTGATGCCAAGGACGATCACCACGATATTCTGGACTGCCAGGGCCTCCTCCACGGTCGGGCTGTCGTCCGGGAGCCGGAGGCCCCTCCAATACCACGTCGGTTTATCGTCTACGACTTTGGTGAGGTTGGTGGACGAGTCGAGCTGGAACAGAACTTTATACTGGCGGGAAGGAGAGGTCGAAGCTCAGTTTTTTGGGGGATGGGAGGTTAGCATCTCAGAAATCAACACCAGCTGCAATGTACTGCATGAGATGCCTCAAAAACTTAACTATTACGAAACTAAGGGCACACAAAGGTACAATTCTACCACCAACCAAATGAGACATAGGCACTCAATGACAAACCCCCGCAGACTGATCGCCAACGCATCATCACACACCGCAGGAAATGAGAGGGAAATAAACTCATGAAGTTCACGTGCAGAGGAGAGCGGGCAGCAGGCAGCTCACCTTGTTGTCCACGGTTGACATGTACATGACCGTGAAGTTAGTTTCTCTGTCTCCGTATTTGTCGAGCACATAGTGTCCGCCCATACCTGCGAAAGGGTGCACACCTTCACTCATTCGCACCCACTCAGCGACTCTAACGACACAGCGCTTACACTGAAACAAGCCCTTCCGAAGCCAATCCTGAACACATCGAAATCACCATCAGTTTTCACTAGACCGTCAAAACTCTCTCAGACCTGCTAGAAGCTTAGAGAGAGCGGAGTATAGAAGACTAATAGATGAGACAGAAATTAAAGGTACCATAGAAGGAGACATTTCTGAATGGGTTGTTAAATGTGAGGGTCTCTTCTCGGAGCAACATCTTCTCCCTTAGTACATGACCGAACAGCCGCACCCCATCATGGTAGCCCGCAACGTAGTCATTGATCTCCCGTAGCTGGCCACAAAGACAGAGGGAGGTCGAACAAATAAAAGAGTGTGAGACAAGAGCATGAGAGAGCAAAACAAAGAAAGAGAGAGACACCGAGAGAGGGAAAAGTGACAAGAGAGGGAGTTCACTGGCTCTACAGCAGCACTGTCAAGCTTGAATGGTACTGAATGATCTGCAGAATATTGGTGGTGTTAGAAATTCAAAAAATGGGGGGATAGGTCCAAAAAGTGATGGAAATGAAAATAGAAATAAACCGAAGAGGAAGCAAGTAAAGATGATTGCAGGTAGAGGAAATAAAGTAAGCGGGAGTGGACAAAGCTGTGAGAACAGGACGAAGTTGGAGGAAAAGAGGTGATGTCCCTCACCGTGTCAGTGCCATTCTCCTTAAAGCCATAAGAGTAGTTCCTCATATTGGGCATGGTTACGACCAGCACGTTTTTCATGGCCGGAGAGCCCAGATCGCTATGATACTCAGGGCTAAAAAGGAAGAAATTATTAACACTGCAGGTCATTCTTGTGCCACCAGGGGCATTTGTGCAAAAGAACAACATGAGTTTAAGTGTTGATTTGGTGCAGACAGCATGTTTAACAAGTACTCAGTTCATCAGGGATCAGCTTCTCCTCCGTTGCAGACGTCTTATGGTGTTCGGTTAGCTTCCTTCCCCCAACAACGTCTGCGCACGTTGATCCAAATCAAAATGGCAGACGGCGGCAAACATGTTTTCTCTCGAGCTTTGGATAAAACATGCAAAACCTTCAATATTGAAAATATGAATAGCTTACAAGAGCAAGCAATGAACAACTTGGTTATCCAGAGGAAAGATGTCTACGTAAATTTGCCAACAGGTTTTAGCAAATCGCTCATAAGCATTCTGATTGGCTCATCAAGCACAATCACAATACGTCACGGAACACAAAACCTCGCTCGAGTGCGCAGACATTGTTGGGGGAGGGAAGTTAACCGAACACCATAAGACGTCTGCAACGGAGGCTAGGATCAGCTGTGATGATGAGCTGTTGATGGGTTTCTGCTGTGTTGAGTAGCAACATTGGGCCATAGTTCTCTGGCTCCTCCAGAAGGGGAGCAAAATAAAGCAAAAAATTAAAAAACAGCCAATCAACACAAACCCACAGAATTAGAAAAACAGAACAGGAATACAGCACTAACTTGTAAAGATCAATGAGAATGATCACAATTTCAGGGTCCAGATGGCGTCCGTTGTCTGTCAAATTGGCGACGTCTTTGGGGGTCCCGCAGAGAATAAACACTGCATGAATGAAGTCAAATAACCAGACTTAGGTCCCCTAAATCTCTAAATATTAGGACATTCAAACAATAGATGGCTCTAAAAAATGTGACAAAAACCAAAACTCATTGAGAAGTACACAAAGTTTAGGGGAGGAGATGTGAGTAAAGAGGTAGTCAACATATTTTGGAGAGGGATACACAAGGAAATGTGTAGCAAACAATTTAGGGTAGAAGATTTGGGTAAAGAGGTAGCACACTCAGTTTAGGGCAGGAGACATGAGCACAGAAGTAGTACACATAGTTTAGGATAGAAGACATGGGTACAGAGGTCGTACATATAGCAGGGGTCACCAACTCAGTTCCTGGAGGGCCACTATCCTGTAGGCTTCTGCTCTACCTGCTGTTCAGCACATCTGATTCAGCTAATTAGCCACTCAATTGCCCAGCTCGTGATCTTGTTAAGTAGCTAATTAGTTGAATCAGATGTGCTGAACAGCAGGTAGAGCAGAAACCTACAGGATAGTGGCCCTCCAGGAACGGAGTTGGTGACCCCTGGCATATAGATTAGGGGAGAAGACGTGGGTACAGTGGTAGGCACAGTTAAGTGCAGGAGACACTGGCAAAGAGGATGGCATGCAGTATATAGTGGAAAACCCATAGGGAACCAGAGGCACTCCTAGAGTGCAAACCTCCACCAAAGGCAGCACAGGCAAAATCTTGGTGAGTGGGAGCAAAGTTCAGTTATCGCGTGCCATATAGGATTTCAAGATGGCAGCCATGGCAGCCATATTGTTTGACTGATCGCGGTCAAAATCAATAGGGCCCATCCCTGATGTAACAGCGACCCACACACAAAATTTCAGAGATGTCTGTTCATTGCTTTTGGAGTTATCTCGTTCACAAACAAGCAAACGGCACCGATCGCATAACCTCTCCCTGCCAGCTTCGTTGTTGGCAGAGGTAATGAATGGTTGGATGGAAAAGGTAATGTGGAGGGGAAGAGAAGTTGCAGATGGGGACGTGTAATGGAGATGGGGAAACTGGAGAGGGAAAATGATTGAGAATGTGGCAGCACGTACAGTTGCTTGTCCTGTTTTTTTGTTGTAGGGCTGAGCGCATTTCCTCAGGTTTGCGTAGTACCTTCCTCTTTATTTCTGAGCTAAAATTGGCTGATGCGGCTTCAAGAGCATTGATGTACCTGAGAAATGAACAGGACCGGACATCACTATCAGTTTCACGAAACAGAATCCTGTTGCTGACTGTATAATGTACAACACTCAGAGCAGTCTCGAAAAGCTGCAATATACAAAAAAAACTACATTTCTGCTTTTTATACATACATCTGTTATACTGCAGAAGAATTTTAATTTGAAACCACAAACATTCCAGCCCAAGTAATGGCTTCAATTTATTTTCAATTGTGACAACGAAAAGTCTGATATGGGGACTCAGGAAAGTGTTCCAAGGATTCTAGTTTGAGACCTTTCACACAAAAGCCATTACAGTAACAGTCTTTACCGAGTGCCATAAAACAGCAAGGCTATGCACGTCAGCCCCTAGTTCTTATAGTCGGCAGTCTTTACCATGTCTACAGCCTCATGGTCAAAGATTTATGGATGATTGGGCAAGACTAAATGGACGCATCACTCAGTTCCCTCTGTTACAGGCGGTCACTGTATTAGGGTGGGAGGAAGCTTTCTGTGCCCATAGTGTTTCACACAGGCACCAGTGACAATCAAAAAATTTAATTATGTAAAAGCGTGCCTGCAATGCGTGTCAGTGCGTATGTGTGAGATGGCAATTACTCCCCCTTACCAGAAGCAGTCCTCTGACGAGTCCGAGTACTCCACTCTCTTATACACGTACGCCGTCTCCCAGCGCGGTTTCAGGCTGCTCTCCATATAGTGCCAGAAGTGGACAAAGAAGCTGGAGACCTTAAGCGCCGGGGGGAGCAGGCGCGTCAGGTAGGCCTTAAAGTCACATGACAGCCCGAAGCTGCCAGCTGAGATGATGGGTATGCTCAAATTAAAACCAGTCTCCAAGCTTTGAACACATCAAACACATCCAAGGGTAGCCAGATTAGTGCCCAAAATAGAACAGGGTCTATGACAATGGCATTGTGATCATTTAAGTCTGGTTGGTATCAGAGAGCTCGGTACAAAATTTGTTTCAAACTAATTTAAATCCATTGCAAATCTTCATCTGGCCGCATGGCAAAACTGCACCACATCGAACAGTTTAACCTTGCAAAGATCCTTGAATAACATGAGATACACAGAAAAAAGAACGATAAAGGGTGAGTAAGGATAAAAATAAGGATAAAATATGTAAGTCCGACTCACTCCACCAAATGGAACGTGGCATAAGTGCAGGACGGACCCAGCATGGCACAGCCGACCTCATTCTGAACCTGACACATAAACATTCATGTTTAGCAATTTTGCAGAAGAATTCATACTGAGTTCTTACAGTTGTCATTCTTTGGATATACAGCACATCTAAATTGCTGACCAACTACCCCAATAGAGAGATATCAGGCTCAATGGTCATATTTCAAATTGCCTGGGAATAAAATCTACAACCGCACAATAAAAAAAAATTAAAATGAAAAAATCGCTTTTCATGGGAATGTGTCGCACTGCTTCCTAAACACAGACAGAAAGAACAAGATAAAACTGCAAATGAAATTATGCTGTGCCAACTCAAAGGTCTTTTTCCAAACGCGTGTCCGACAGGACAGCTTGGTGCGTCCGTACTCACGTGAAGTTTTTTCAGTATCTCCACGCCCTCGCACGCGCTGCTCGCACAGCCTCTCCGCCGGTACAGGGAGGTGTTGAAGCCGAGATAGTTGGCTGTCAACTTAAAATTGAGGCCTGAGCAGCCATGGGTCGTTCAGAGTGAGAAATAAAGCAGACTGTTAGACAACTGCGTTAGTGCAAAAACAGCTGCTCGTGTTCAGGGGGCGCGTTTCCCAAAAGCGTAGTTGCTAACAAAGTTAGCAACTTACATAGTTCGTCCATTCACATTCAATGGGTCGAACCTTGTAAGTTAGCATCTGTGACTTCGGAAAACGCACCCCAGATGAGGACTGGGATAAAACGTTAAACTACTACAGTAGACAAATCCCTTAACCGTGTTCTCTAAAAAGCAATACATGGAGTGGCTTGCATATTTATGTCAATAGAACACCGATCCGGTGTTTCCCGAAGGAGTAGAAGCTAATGAAAAATAATATTTAGAAAGTGTTGTAAAGTAAGATTGTTGAAGATGGATAGAGGATTTTGTGTTGTGTTGTTTTTGTGTTTTTTGTGCTGTTAGTGATGTATTGTGAGGATTGTGATTGGTGTGTTGTAAATTGCGTGATGTTGTGCTGTTTAATAAACTTTAAATATTAAAAAATATATATATATATAGATATATATATATATATATATATATATATATATATGTCAGTAGACCTACATGGTCATTCTTAAACAAATATATTTCTTATAGGCCATTCAAAATAAACAGAGCATATGCTCGTGATCAGACGAGGACTGGGTTAAAACGTTAAACTACTACAGCAGACAAATCCCCTAACCGTGTTTTCTAAAAAGCAATACATGGAGTGGCTTGCATATATATGTCAGTAGACCTATATGGTCATTCTTAAACAAATATATTTCTTATAGGCCATTCAAAATAAACAGAGCATATCTTTAAATAGTCCATTTTTAATATTCACAGAAATTTTTAAAAATATATTTTACAAACCTATTTCATATATGTTTTTTCCACGTGGTGCCAAAGAAAAAACAGGAAAAAAGTTTTAATGCTGTCAGCTTATTTGCTTTTTCTTCTCATTCCAGATGTCACCCCAAAGAAAAGCAATACAGCCCATTCCAGTTCTAATATGGAGGCCAAACTGTATTCAAGCAGGAGAATTACCAACCTACCTGCTTCAGCGTTAAGATGATTTTCTATTTTCATTGCGCGGTCCACCGCGTCCCTCACAAATTTCAGACTCCACAGAGAGATCTCGTCTTCCAGCAGGACCACATTTAGAACGTGCGCGGATTTCAAACATTCCTTTATCACCAGACTTCGGGTCGTGACCGCAAGCAGGGAACCGACCCACATCAAATGGGTGTACAGCATTTTGACAGAGATGAGAAAGCCTACTTTATTCTTAAAAATCAAAGCAAAGCAACAAACTATTTGCTAATCGCAGACACTGCTCTAATTTAGTCGAAAAAAAACATCCCAAAAAAAAAAATCGAAATTTAGAGAGGTTCTGACTCACAGCGTCTCTTGATCTGCATTTAAGCTATCTATCCAGAATTTTAAAAAACGGTGGAAAAAAATTATAAAATAATAATAATAATAAAGGGATACTCGGTCGTTTAACGACCAGAACTCCCCTCGCAGGGAGTCCCTGCTTTCTAATAGAAATGTTTGATTTATCTATTGCGTCAAAGCATTTACACGAATTATCCCCGGGTTTGTAATCAATAACAAGGTCGACCAAGTCCTTACTTCAAGCGACAGAGGGCAGTGGCTCCGAGCATCCAATGAAATAAACTATCCAATTTTCTCCGAAAAAATGTTTAAAAATCGCGGTTTAAAAGTAGACAAAGAATATAATAACCATTATAGAGTGATAACTGCTAGCACACGGAATCTTAAGCAGCGTGGTGTTCTCAGAAATAAGTGATGATGTTGAGCAGTTTAGTGCCAGACCTTCCCCATTGCATGTTAATGAACAACCTAGAACGAGCTGTATGGTCATTCACTCGGGCAGGAGTGAAAGCCGAATTCACAGTCAAATTATCATTTGAAGTGAGAATGGCAATCCATTCATATTTTCATCTCATCAGCTCATGTGACCAACTAGGCCCACCGCATATAGGACCCGTCCATGGAGCGACAGGATTTTTAGCTTCATCCAGAAATAATGTAGGCCTACGATGCAAAAAATAAACAAATTACTTCAGTCTAGCTGGCCGCAAAACCAACCGCATAACTCATTGCTTGCATAACTCCATATTTTTATTCTTGATTTTTGGGAGCCTAAGCATAACAATGACTTTTTCACGAAGAGACATTGAACCCATTGAAGAAGGAAGGGTGAAAGAGCAACAGGAAAAAATAACGGGCATAAATCTCAGGGCCGCAGTTTTATTGACCCACTATCACAGAGAATGTTCCAGAAGCACTCAGGCTGTGAAAGGCTTCATGAGGGAAGAGGTGAGCAGTAATGGTGTGGGGGGCAAATAGGGGGTTTCAGCATATGTCAAAAAATAATGTCATTGTTGGTCTGAAGTGAGCTGCTGTAAAAATGAATCAGATCCACCCAATGAAGCCATTTCAATACAAACACCAGCCTACCTGTTAGTACTATGCAGCCCGAGGGGCTTCTCTCTTTTAACTCCTGTAACTCTTATTTTCTTTGACATTCTATATTCTCACACTGTCTTGTATTGTGCCATCCTTTCTTTGTGTTCAGTCCTAATACACGCACTCTAAATTAAAAAATGACTGATTTCCAACATAGGCCTATTTGTGCCTGGTTTGAGGCTTTCGGTTGATATGCAAGTAAGCGCAATACAACTGACACTCACTCACCGAACTCACTCACCTGCATGTTTTTAGGACAAAAATGCTTAGGTTGTTGCTGCTTTTTCATGTTCATTGACAGAGCCGTAGTTCAAGCGAGTGATTTGAGCTGCCGTTCTTTAGAGTGTCAGTAGAGGGTGCAGGAGGTTTGTGCTTCCTGCTTTGTGCTTGTACAGCACCGTACGGGGATTTGCATACCAGTCGACAGTAGCTCATTTCTGAACCGAAACAATTACTGGTTCCTCTAACATCTACAGTAGATTTAGCTTGCACATCATGTAATGTTCGTAAAGTTCACTGGACGAGGGATTCAGAAGCTCGGCTTTGACTGTGGATGTTTTGATCAGGTATAATGCACTGGGAAGGCTCCTCTCAATCGCAGGGTCAGGCAATAAGGCACTAAGTGGGAAATGAAAAACACTCCCATGTTTATTGTGGCTTTAAAACACTTTAATGCAGCACAGCTGGCAGATACAGGGTGTGATTCAGTCCCATAAACAATATGGCTAGTCCTAAAGACGAATTTAATCTTTTCTGGTCCAAGAACAAATAATAACAAACACATGCTCACTTTCTCAAGCAGAATTAAAAGCTACTGAGTCTTCATTATTCAGTTTCTTGTTTGAATACCGAAAAATGTCGGACTATTGTAAATTGTGAATAAAATCAAAATGCATTAGTCAATGTGTTATTTACAATAGAACATAGGTAACATTTCAAATGTTGAAACTGAGACATTTTTATCCACAAAATGAGCTTATTACTTTTTTGAGATATGTAGCAGCCATCAAATTTGAAATGAGCTCATTTTGTCGATAAAATTGTAAAATTTCTCAATTTCAACATTTTCTATGTTATCTCTGTTCTACTGTGAATAAAATACTGACTGGTGTGACTTAAAAGTCATTGCATTTTGATTTTATTCACAATTTTCACTTTGTCCCAACTATTTCAGAATTGAGGTTGTATATATGCAGGTATATACACATTTTTATTTATTTATTTTTTTGTTGACAGTTGATGGTGTTGATGAATTAAATCAAACTTGGAGTATAACTGAGAAAATATTTACCAATATTTGAAAATGCTAAATAGCCAATATTGACAAGATGAAGTGGGAGACCAAGGGGAAATGTCTAACTTATCCAAACTAAACCCTAGTGATTGATCAATGTTGGAGTCAGTACACACTGTTATAAACTTGCTCCTTTTTTTGCCAGTTATTTTAACTGTAATTTTACCATCAGTTTATATCAGAGGTTCCTTGTATGTTATCTATAAACCACAGTTAAATGCGTGCAGGAGACTACTTACAGTTAAAATAACAAGGAGACAAAGCGTTAATTTAACTGTTAAATTCAGTCGATTTATAACAGTGCAGGAAAAAACCATAAACAATGTCAAGCCTAATCTAAGTCATAACCATAATCATATATAAATATTTGAAACTGTGAGGAGCCTGAACAAAAAAAATAATCCAAGTATGTATTTTCCATTCATACATACATTAATGTTTGGGGGAAAAAATTGAGAAATAAAATAAATAAAACTTAAGGGTAGGTACCCCAGGAGAACAGGCAAGCATATTTCCCTTGCTTCAGTTCGACAGAAATTTGGCAGACAATATCTTTTGTATTGTGACTGTATCTTTTTAATAAACTATTTATTTCACGAATGAGTTATCATCTAATTAAACGTGATGTTTTGCTATTTGAACCGAAAGAATGCCTCATAATTGTCAGCCATTTTTTATACCGTCTATGGTCTCACCAAAACTCAGTTTAAAATTCAGCAACGAGTACCCGCTGGCGGAATCGCTTTACTTGTAATACTCATCATACTGCCATTGCGACAGGTGTCAGTAGACTGTCCTCTAGTGGTACAAAGGGAATCCACATATTCCTAAGCATCCGTGGATATTTTAGGTGCGAATTACATCTAGGCGGCTGCATATAACAGCTAACCCTAAAAGAATTCTAACAAAAGGTTTCTCAGCTGTTTTTGTAGTTTTAGGTGTCCTTAATAACACACTAAAATTTTACCAAAGTTTGACCTCTAGAAAGGTGTAATTTTCGAGATGGCATCCAAGATGGGCAGGAAGCCCTTCAAATATCCTAACTCCTTCATTATTTGACCTAGCCAAGTAATCTCGGTGTCTAACTCTGTGTTTTCTGGGTTTATGAATCTATTGGACTAGTCTACATTGCACTGACATGATTACATACTTATGGAATACATGATTTTGTGAGATTACTGTAAGGTAGTATCTTCGTTTAGGGTGAACCAGAGATGTAAACGATTTAGCCTATGTCATGTAACTCCTGCTCAGTGCATGTTCCAACGGCCCTTGATTATGTCCAAAACTGGACAGTTTTCACTGGAAGATGTAATGAGCTGTGAGCGCTGCTCATTTCCTATAACCCTGTTCAAGGACAAGGAAATCTTCCTAAAGCTAACAAGCCCCAACTAGCGCATTCAGTCACCGAGTCCTCAAGCAAGAAATCTAACAAAACTGCCCTAGATTCCAATCCCACCGAGTGAGCATTATGTCCTTGACGGTGGCTCCCTGATTCGCCACTTGGCATGAAAAAAGGGTGACAATTACAGTGTCATTGCACAGTCATGTGCAGACTTTACCATACGCCATTATGGTAAAGCAACAGCCGTTTTTGATGGGTATAGCGAAGGTCCTTCCATCAAAGATGATACATATCAGAGACGTGCTGAAAACACTCACCCCATCGTTAACTTTGATGCAGAGACTCCGTTTATGGAAAGAAAGGATGATTTCCTTTCCAGATCTTGCAACAAACAAGGACTTATCAATCTTATCATGACCAAGGAGCTGTAGAAGAGGGGCTGCACTGTTATCAATGCATCAGGTGATGCAGACGTGGACATTGTCAAAGCTGCAGTCAACGCCTCAGAGCATCAGCCCATAACCTTGATAGGGGGGATACAGACTTACTCATTCTTCTCCTCCACTATGCTGGTACGAACAACAGAGGCCTCTATTTTCGTTCACACAAGTCCAAAGCTGCTAAAGTGTACAACATCAGTGAGATAAAACAAGTCCTGGGCAGTGACTTGCGTTCCCAGTTGCTGTTTATTCACACCGTCACAGGATGTGATACAACTTCACGCATTATTATCCCCCGCCGACACGAAGTGGGAGGGGGATATAGGTTTGACCTCCGTCCGTCCGTGTGTGCGTCCGTCCGTCCGTCCGAGATAAAGGGGACAGCTTTACTCAGAAACTACTACAGATACAGTAACCAAATTTGGTGTGTAGCTTCAGACCATAAAGGCCTTGATTGAGTTCAAAAATGAGAAGCGCACGATTGGCGGGGGATGTTGTAGACCATGTTGACTTGTTGTACTTGTAATCACTAATCTATCATGCATATATGCTAATTAGAATATTATATGGCCAAAACGTATCAGGCACCAGTATTCCTGGTCTACAAGCCCTGGCAAAAATGTTGGAATCACTAGTCTCGGAGGATGTTCATTCAGTTGTTTAATTTTGTAGAAAAAAAAGCAGATCACAGACATGACACAAAACTAAAGTCATTTCAAATGGCAACTTTTTGGCTTTAAAAAACTCTAAAAGAAATCAAGAAAAAAAATGTGGTAGTCAGTACTTTTTTAGACCAAGCAGAAGGCCTATTATATTATTTATTATTATTATTTTCTTTTTTTAATTGCCTTATGGGCTGTTTCGCGCTGTACGTAAAGCCACTCTTAAATTTGCAATGCTTCCATCGGATGCAAAATTTGATGCATTTCAGTCAGCATTATTCAAAATTGTGCAGAGGCGTTTCACATCTTTGTTTTCTTTCATTTAAACTGATATGGAACACAAGTTAGATTGCCTACATTGCAGGACTTGGTAGGAAAAAAGAACAAAAAGTTGCATCAAAGTTAAAAGTTAATTTTTTTTTTTTTTTTGCAAAGTGTACTTTGAGGCAGTTATGTTCACTTGCCTTAGTAGACTACACTTTATGAAAAAAGATGAACTACTATATCTTCTATATTAACATTTGGCTCATCTTCTAAGAATTCTGATTTTGATTTTTTTGAATGTTATGTTGCAATGCGTGTGTGTTGGGTTACAGCTAGGCCTACAAATGTGTTATTACTAAACAAATTACCCAGTAATTAGACAATAAAGGTGTTTTAAGCCTGTTAAGCTGTTGGGAATAATAAAAGAATAAGGCCGGTGCTATTCAGATACTTGAGAATAGACGACTCCACCTTGTTGACAATCCTGATAAGTGTGTGTGTGGTTGTGTCTGGGAATTCCAACTGTTTGTGAGGACCAGGTTTCCCCACAAGTGATGGAATACCAGATTTTTAAAATCTTTTTGGGGGCATTTTAGCTTACCCGCCAGGTGAATGAACTATTATAGGAGCATTGATTCCAACTAGAAAGGATCAGGGCATTTCTGTTGACCTTACCTGCCATCCTATAGCAGCTTCGTGCTTTTAACTTCACATGACTTGCGCATTCTCAAATTTGAGCATCTTCCAAAGGTGAAACCGTCGCAAATCTAATAGCGAACTGTCCCATTCACGTAAGCGGCAGATAAGATGTGCAGTGTGGACCAGGCACATGAAAACAGGCGTGCGTTTTATAGGTGAGAGGTCGTAAATGTCAGTGTTAAGAGAGAATGAAGACACCGCCCCCTTCGCATGTGACTACATCTCCATGTTCTAATTGGCTTACGAGACACATCCTCCCAAAGAGGCCGTTTCAACAAAACTGCAGTGTGCGATTTAAGTAGAGTCGCGATTCGCGGGGTACTGTCAATGGGCACTCAGTCCAAATCTGCCCGGTGTCAGTGACAGGATGCGGTTGATCATGGTGACAGTGTTAAACTGAAGACGAGGGAAATGATTTAGCCTTTCGTTCCTTTTTAAAATAATTTTAAATACATCCCCGCGTCGGTGTGGATTCATTGGCAATAGCCAACACTTACATTAGTAGGTGTTGATAGGGGTTCGCTACGTTTTCAGTCGTTTTGAAATGGAGGGAAATTGTTGTCTCCCCATAAACAGGAATATTTTGTGTCTATTCGACGTGGACGGAACCCTAACTCCACCTCGAGAGGTAAGTGGGCTATATAAAAGTGCAATAAGGTCACGTTAAAGAATCAATGGTCCTGATGTGAATGTCAAGCTAACTTACCCGCTAATATAAACGTCACTTGATTACAAGTAGCTTTTCTACCAGTTACTCCTTGGTTGGCTGGGTTTTTGCGTTGTGTAACATTATTTGCTATTATTGTGCACGAAGGCTTTGCTAATTGTTATCCGTCTCTTGACGCAGCTAGTTTGTGAGGCACAGTTCATTTAAGATAAATCAGTTAACTGACGATCGGACCGAGTTTAGGTAGGATTGAGTTTCCAACCCTGCCTTTGCAAAATTCCAAAGTATATTGAAATAAGTGCTGAATTGATACGGACATGGGATGTTATAATGGTGGCTGTTGATGTCATCACTGGGAGGTGTTCGGAGGCGTTTGCACACTTGGCGCAGAGCGTAATTTACGATCGCGCTAGACCGTGCAAGACGTGCAGGATTAGGTTCAGGAACAGGCTTGGTTTTCATAATTTCGAGCACCACTCGCACATGAAAGTACATGATCTGTCGTCCAGGAACTTAAAGCGGGATGACAGTGGCACAGACTACATTGATAAAATACAGGTCTCTCTTTGCATAAGGCGGCTAAAAGAAGTCACATTTTTGCTTTACTGTAATATACAAAGATAAGATAATTCGCTGGGAGTTTTTGTTTGGTTGAATACTAGTGATGCGTGACTAAAATGTTTTGCTGTGGTGGTGACATCATGATAATGTTCAGGTGACAGGAGTCAGGGGATTCCTCGTGAAATCCTTTCGCCCTCAACAGCAGATTATTTATTGATTAGCATCCAAATAATCACAGTGTATCGTCAGTAGGCGTGTAGAGTGTGACGTCACATCATCTGAGTTCTTACCAGGGAAAGAACAACGCGCGTTGCGCTCGGCAGTCAGGTGGCTCAGACGGCCAGTCTCAATGTCACCTCACATTCCTGCGATGTGGCTGCTCTGCCTGCCAGTTCCCCGCCCCGGTTTTAAGTGTCTGGTCCTGTTGTCATAGGAGCCAGCGCTTTCAACAAACCAGCCGCATTCCGTTTTAATCGTTAAGCAGGTCTGGTCACACACTTCAATCGGTCAGAATCTGCAGATTTGTCGGGGTCAAATCAGCGCAGGCTATGCTAGCACAGCAGTTCCTCCCACAAGTTAGACTGACAGTGCGCCTGGGGCGCCAGGTGGTAGGACTAGCACTGCTTTCAAAGCAAATACAGAAGTTGCCTGTGCATTGGTATGGCAAAAATTTTCTGCCCGAGGTCACCAAAAGCCAAGGGATTGCTCTGCCCCTTATCTTTGTGTCCATTGCACTACAGAGCAGCTAGTCGGCATTAGCAAGGTAGCATTGTGTAATTCTGTTTAATGCAGGGATGTCAAACTAGTCCATTCAGGGTCCAAGGACTGCAGGTTCTCTGGCAAACCAAGCAGAGAAACCAAGCAAACCAATAAAACTAATTTAAAGGACTGATCTCTGCCTGCACAGTTGATTAGTTGTATCAGACATGCCTCTACTTGGCTGGAATGAAAACCTGCAGCCCCTCCACCCTTTTACGGGCCAGTTTGACACCCACGGTTCAAAAGTCCCACTGCCAGTTTCTCTCTGCCCCTGCTCTAGCAATTTGTGATTAGCCCGCTCTTATTATGCAAGGTTTAGACTGGTCCTCTTGCACTCATTTGTCCGTCTGTATGTCCGTCTGTCCTCCCTGCAGAAGATCGATCCGCAGTTGGACGCATTTTTCCAGTCCCTGCGGCGGAAGGTGAAAATCGGGGTGGTGGGGGGGTCTGACTACTCCAAGATTGCGGAGCAGCTTGGGGATGGTGATGAAGGTAAGAATGCGGTCTTCCTGCTTGCACTGCGTGTCTTAGGGAGGTCAGAAAATTGGGTTTTAGTCTCCTTAAATTCATCTCCCAGTTGTAACCTTAGCTGTCCGGTGACAGGAATTGACTGTGTAACCCACTGCTTCAGTTAGTTACGTACAAAATAACAATAACAGCCAGCAGAACCAGCCTTTGTCCTGTGCAGGGGTTGCAATTTGATCTCTCAGCTTGTAGGAACTGGAAGGAGTGTAAACCAAAATAACAAAGCCAGCTCTGACTTTAAACTCAGACATGCTTCTCATGCAAACCACACAGACTCTTGTGTTGCCAGGAGCAGCCAGCACATTGTGATGTCATCATGCTGACCTCAGCATTCCAGAAGCACACTTCTTACATTCCTGACACACTGGACTAGATTCCCCTTAAGGGGGACAGCTTGACTGTTTCATTTCGAGAGGCACACATGGCATGACTCATCATAACTAATGCTGGTGCAGGAGCACATTGGCTCATGAGTTAACACAATACCACATTGAAACAAAATGGAAAGGGGTCATCTTGGAAAAAGTGTTACATTGATGGTAACCCTTCTGCCTCAAAAATATCTATCGAGGGGGGTGTCAAACACCATTTTAGGGTCTTCAGCAATTCCCTTTCAGTAATCAGCCAACAAAGGCGTTGGATTATATCCTCCAAATTGGATAAATTCATTAAATAAAATTCTGTGCTTCATTAAATGAATTGATTCACGCTGATTCAATTGTACGTGAAATCTAAATAAGACGTTTCCTGTTTGGATGCAGTGGCTGATAGAATGTCAATAACCATGTTAATTAAATAGGTAATTACAAATAATTGTAATTAAACAAATAATTAAAAAAAGAAGTGGGCATAAAATCCTGGTATTGGCCTTACCCCACCCACAGCTCAGCCGCAAGCGATGTTGATGGAATTTTCAGACATTTATTCACTGCTTTCCAACCTTGAAGAGCACTTGATTGATTTGGAGAATTCAATAAGGGCCCAACTCCATGCTGAAAGTGAGTGGATTGGGTCCTTATTGAATTCAACAATTCTTATTTGTTTCTAGTTTTACCGTCTGTCATTCCTTTTACTCGGCCTGAAGATGCCATTCCGCCTTCTCGTTTTCAGTCATCCACAAGTTCGATTACGTGTTTGCGGAGAACGGCACTGTGCAGTACAAGGACGGGAAGCTAATCTCCAAACAGGTGAGCAGCAGGAGGATGGTGGAATCAGGGCTGTTTCATACCATATGGGCCGTGGAACTGGGCCTTAGTTTTATGAATTTATTAGACCTCAATTGCTTACTGAAAACATAGCATAATTCGCACCGCTTGCTGTTGTCACTGTGTTTCAGGCAATTCAGAACCATTTAGGGGAAGAACTTCTGCAAGACCTTATAAACTTCTGTCTGAGGTATATGGGCCTAATCAAACTGCCCAAGAAAAGGTGAGAGAGAGAGAGAGAGAGAGAGAGAGAGGTGGGGGCGGGGCGTGAGAAATGATTGGGAAGCGTGAGTGCTAACAGTCGGCTGTGATGTGACTCCCGACTGTTTTGCTGCTGCATGAGTAGATTGCAGCTCTGTTTGCACATTAATCTTTAAAGGGAGGTTCTTTGTTTAAATGATGAAACATGTACTTCAAGAGCCAAAACATTAAAACCGCTCACAAATGAAGCAAACAGCATTGATCATCTCGTAACAGTGCATGTCAAGGTCTGATGACAGAAATTAGACAGCAAGCCGAGAACAGGGACCTTTTTTATCCAAAGCAACTTATAGTTAATTACACCTAGTTGGGGGTAATCTCCATCATAGAAGTGCGAGGGAAAAGCTGTCACTTGATCCATTCCCTGCCATTAACAATATTTTCGGGCAATTATAATCGAACGCTTTCCCTCCACAGACAAGATATTCCGGCAATCAGCGCTTTCACGCGGTACGTTTACATATAGTTAAGTAGAGCTACGGCAATAGCTCGATGAAGCCATTTAATCGGACTACTGTCCTTGTCCCAGTTTACATGCTTACGAGCAAAGTTGATTTATTGACCGAAGAATGTCCGTCTCCGCCATGATAGGTGGCGATATGCCCGCTTTCAGGTTGTCCGTGTTGGAACTTTTTCTGGTTGATCTATTACGTCTCAGACCAAACAATCAACAAACAAGTTAGCTGGCGGCTAACTGGTAGCATGTCGCATGGCTATGCTCTACTTTGTGTCCTCTCTACTACCCCGGACTGCATTTCCCAAAAGCATAGTTGCTAACTAAGTTAGCAAGTAACACAGTTGGTTTATTCCGTCTGTGGTTCCAACTAAGTGAGCATCTGTGCTTTCGTAAACGCAGTCCTGGGCTTCCCGTGCATGTTGGATTCGGGTCAGGGGTAAAGACTAGCGGAAGAGACTCGTTTTTTCCGATGGCGAGTGGAAGGAAAATTTTCAGATGACGCACAAGTCATTTGAGAAATTGAACAGATTAATGGAAGAAGTTATACGCTCCCAAGGCTTAACTGTTGAAGCACCAATACCTATGCAGACGATGATTGCTACTTTTCTGCACAAACTTGCTCTGTTGCGAATCAGTTTGATGTTTACAAGTCCACAAGACTTCCGGGTCAAAGCCTTGCACCAAATGTACGGGAGCATGAGAAGTGCGCGTATTACAATTAGGTTCGATTCAAACGTACACATGGAGTAATGCAGCTAGTAACTGATTATCTGGGTGTGTTAGTCCGACTATGAGAAATTCGATCTAGTACGATTCCAGGCGGCCTAACATGTTTACATGTATTTTAAAAGTCTGGTTTTAGTCGGACTAACACAAGAAGTAGATTTTCTTTCCTTCTGTTATGTAAACGCACTCACTGTTATATAATGGGGGGCATGGTTACTGACCTTTCAACAAAAATAGGCATCTAAAGATCAATGGATATTATAAAAAATGCTGGCATCTTTAAATCATGGGGGAGAAAGTTTCAAGGCCCCAACAGTATGAAAATGTTTTTTGAAAACAAACTAGAATTTCATTTTTATCACATTGCTGTTTGGTTTCTGACTGAAGCTTTATTTTTGAATCACAAAGGTGAGAATGTGCTGTAAAGAAGAGATATAATTATCTCTGTGTGTGATAAGGCTGTGTAAGGCCCAGTGCAGTCTCCACCCACCCTCTCTCAAATGTATCTTTCCTGTTTTTTCCTTCCTCAGGGGCACTTTTATAGAATTCCGGAACGGAATGCTCAACATCTCTCCTATTGGTCGCAGCTGCACACTTGAGGAGCGAATAGAATTCTCAGAAATCGACAAGGTATCTGGTGAAGCTCCAGTACAGTGCATAAGTCGAGAGCAGTGGTCTTCAACATTGTTCCTGGGGACCCACTGTGTATGCTGGTTTTTGTTCCAACCACAATTGTTATCACAGGATTTTAACACGCTGTTAACCCTCTCCTGCCCAATTTATTATATTGAGATATGAAAAATCTTTCATTCGTGGAGAATAGTTCTCATACACTAGTGGCTGCAGGTGGAACTAATGTTGTATTTTTGCAATACTGAGCTGGAAGAGTAACTTTATCAAACCATTTCCCGTGTGGTCTGTATATTTTATCATCAGTCATCAATTGATTTATTGTTGCAAATTCGCATCATGAGCCTGGAGAGGGTTAATTGGTCGTAAGTGTATTTCGTAGTTAGAGCTGTTATTTCCCTCTCAACTCACAAGTTAACAGAAATATCTACGCTTGCCATCGAGAATAAAAAATACCGTAGTCACATTGCGATGTATTGGAAATGACAGCATAAAATGAGAGAAAACAATGTAACCAATCAAATTAAAGATGTAGTTGGCTCCTAATTGGTGAAAACTAATTGGCACATCATGACACATTTATTCAACAAACTGGTAAAGAGTCAAACCAGTTCTGTGTTATGTTAATCTAATTAAGTTCACCTGAAGTTATTGAAAGAACTTGAAACGTTTGTTTCCAGCAGCCTAATTTGGGGTTTACCAATTTCCTCAGTGTCTAATTTGATCTGTTTGAAATGTCATATTACTTGAAATTTCTTGCAGTATAGAAATAAACGCTCTATCTTCTGGGGTATGTTATTCTTCTTAGCATGTATGGATGTTTCTGTACAACATTTGGCTAAGGAGAGTAATTAACAACTCTAAACATGAAAAACATCTGATTAAGACATTAACAGCTTGTTTAAATCCAGCAATTACAATTGTGGTTGGATCAAAAACCAGCATACACAGAGGGTCCCCAGGAATGATGTTGAAGCACTGGTTTAGAGGGTTCCTTAATGAGCAGTACTGTAAAATGTGCAGAGAACCTGAGTTAGAAAGCCATGGAAAGAGAGCATGAATATTGGGCTGTCAGTGCTGTTTGAGGTGATTAGGCTCGGCATGATGCACGTCGCTCGTTTGTCTAATCCAGGGGTCCCCAACCCTGTTCCTGGAGAGCTTCCATCCTGTAGGTTTCTGCTCCAACTCTAATTCAACACACCTGATTCAGCTCATTAGCAGCTCATCAAGATCTCAAACTGGGAAAACGGGTGTGGTTTGCTTTGGTTGGAGTGATAACCTTCAGACCCGGTTGTTCAAAACTCGGATATTTTTTAACCAGCCGTTAAGTACACTTAACCGACTGTTAACTTTAACAGAGCTGTTATCTTGTTGTTCAAAACTCGGTTAACTTTAACAGGGTGTTAACTTGACGTTAAAGTTAACGCACCTCAGGACCATCGCTAACTTTTTAACAGTGTGGTTAGCTCTCAAAATGGCGTTCATTGCTAACGCTGCTTTCATGATGCCAGGTCAGCAAAGGAAGGACAGGGGGTATCGTGGACTGGACTTTGATATTGGAGATTACTCTAATGAACAGTTTCGTACCTGCTATCGATTTGGTTTAGCATCTATTGCTTACCTTTGCAATATTTTGCAAGGTGATTTGCAGCGTCCAACAAGCAGGGGTCACGCACTGAATTAAACAATTTAATTGATTTTACTGAAGTCATTCATTAATAAATATTGGCAAAACATAATATAAGATGTATGTGAAGCACCCTTAAAATCCCATAATTTTGACTGAGGTCCATTTTCCATCATATCCGTTCAGTTTGAAGTGCTAAGTGTGCAATAAAATAGATATTCAGAAGAGTAGTTGTGTGCACATCTCATACCAAATAGGTCCGGTGCTGGATTCATATGTAATTCAAGCAAAGAAAGTGAAAAAATCCGCACACTGGATTAAAGCTCCCAAACCTTTATAGAAGCAACATTTCGACCACTCACAGGGTCTTCATCAGTTTGACGTGAACCACGCTGTTAACTTTGACGGTGACGTGAGCTAATGGCATGACTAATCCTGTTTTGAACAACGCATATTTAACTTGTGGTTAGCTAACGGTCAGTCAAGGGTTTAACCGGCCATTAGGAGTTAACCGGTGGTTAAAATAACCGAGTTTTGATCAACCGGGCCCAGGTTGGTAGCCCTCCAGGAACAGGTTTGGAGACCCCTGGCCTAACCTGTCGCCACCCCTAAACTTGTTTTTGCACAGAAAGAGAGGATTCGGGAGAAGTTTGTGGAAGCCCTACAAGAGGAGTTTGCGGGGAAGGGTCTGAGATTCACCAGGGGTGAGTGACTTTAGTTTGTGATCTGCAGCTGCTGAGGGATTGGGCTCATTCTATTTTTAGCATATAACAACAGTATTTGGCACTTGAGCATTTTCAGTGTTTATTGTAAACAACAGCCCACCAAGGCATTCTCTCTCGGTCTCCCTCCCTCCATAATCTGTCTTCTATCCGTACTGCCTTATCTCCTGCCTTGAGTACACGGAGGTATCCATGGTCTGTTAACTAAACTGCACAGATATACCCGGGGTTAGTTCATAAGGCCAAACGTTGGGTTACATTGCGGAAGACTATTTCAAATGAATTGTCAGCAGAGAATGTTAGGTAACAGAAGCAATACTTCCAAGGAGGTGGTGTGTGGCTAACATTCAACATGACTGTGGTCAACATGACTGTAAATCTGCCCCTCGTCAAGTGAGTCACGTCACGGATTGCATCAACACAACAGGGCCTGTTCTACCAGAGATATTTCATCAAAGAATTCACTGCTGATCAAGTCATCAGTTCAACAGACTAGTTCCAACACACTCAACCTATCAAATAGCTCAACAGCTCGTGTCCCAAACTTTACGCAGCGTCATTATCTTTTACAAACCGCAAATTCGTGCATAGATGTTTGCCTCTGCATGAATGCAAGGGTTGTGTGGGGATGAATTAGCATTTTTTATCTAATTTTTAGATCATCATTATCGCATAATGGGCTAGCCAGTTTGCATCATGAAGGTTGAACTTCTGCATTCATGACTGGCCAATTATGTAACCGCTTGCAAATATATCACTCTTTGCTTTTTTATTTTAAAATCACTGCGGCAAAGAATCTGGGTGTACATGACAAATTGTCACAAATTCAGTCAAGCCACACAGACCACAGTCACCCTGCCTCAACCTTAGCGCACACGCCCAATCTAAAAATATTTTTCTCCGTCAAGAAAGAGGCAAAGGTTTACTCATTGTCAACTTTGGCAAATGATTTGTGAAAAGGACGCCTGGCTTTGTTGCGCAAACAACAGCAGAGGCCGTTATTCTTCCTGTGAGTTCAGGAGACACGTTCATTTAGTGACACTCCTGCAAAACTGGTCTCCCAGCACAGACACTCATAAAGAAACTGACTGTGCCTGACACCTGTGTTTGCACACGTACGCTCCTTCAGTGGAGGGTACCAGGCGACAGCAGCGACAGCTGACCTATAGCATTGTGTGCTGTGTGCGCGCGTGCAGGTCTGTGGTTAAATCCTGTGCAGAGTTTTACCTGAAAGCTGAAGCTTCACTGGGAATATTCTTGCGCAATATTGTGGGATTGTGACACATCGGGTCAATTTAGGTCAATTGATTTTAGGATGAATTGTTGCAGCAGTTTTAATTTTCAATGGGGGGGGGAGCTCTCACCTTCGCCTGAGGCAGTGTCAGGAATCTTATCTTTTGCTGCCCTTGCACTTTCATATTCTTGCTTGAATTTGAAACACAAAACCCAGGGCAAATGTTTAGTTGGACATGGCACGCAAAAAACCATTGCATGGCCCAGTCACTTTGTGCTTCTGAGGAAGATTTTACCAAGCTCCAATACTGAAGAGGAAGTTTTTCGCTAAATTTTTCCCCTGTCTCGAAACAGTAAACTTCTGTTTTCTAAACTCAAAGATTCCCCCCCCCCCCCGACCATCAGGAATTTCAGTACAAAATGTTCAAACATCCAAGCAGAAAATTCACTTGCAATGACTAATGCATAGCTAGCTGTGAACGTGTTTATGGGTGAGCCCAGTAGGCTTTTCCACTGTCCTGTGCGCGACCTGCAGCAGTTGCTGACGCTGTCCTTTGTCGCAGAACCTGCTCTGTGAAAAGAAGCCAACAATTTGGCCGGAGCTCCAGCTAGATTTGTTTACTCTGCGATAGTCAGTGAACTCCAGCGTCCGGATAAGCCGAATGATTTGCACGCCAGTGCCTCTATTGTCATCTATTATCTACAGTTAGAAATCATTTACATCCTATACCAGAGTTCCAAGTAGTTCAGGATGTTCATCTGTGGGCAAAAAGCACATTGACTGCATTTGGTTATGCAAGTAATTGGGCGCTGTGCAAGTAAGAGCGTGCTGAAGGGGTGGGGGGTGTGTGTGGTTTTAGGCTGTTTGATAGGCTGCTTCACAAATGTGGCCTATCTGGTTTTTTTGGCCAATAAAACAGCTTGTCCCTTTCACTCGTGTAAGAGAGAACTCTCTCTAAAGTTTGACTTGAAGCAGTTTGTTTATTTTTGGTCACGCTAGTAATACTTGGCGTGCTTTGGCATTTACACTGTAGGGCGTATCCCTCAGGCGAAGTGCATCACTAAGGGGTGGAGACAGTGCTCTGTCATTAGGGATACCCGCATTATTTTAGGTGTCAAACCTGCTCCATAAAGCACCAAGACAGGCTTTGTGACTGCTCTGTGGACCAAAACTACCACTGCCCACGCTTCAAGCCCTTATGAATACCAGCATATTAACCAACCATTTTCTTTAGAGAAGGGGGAAGAGGAAGTGTGGATTGGGAATAAGGAAGCGATCTGAGCGGAGTGGGCAACTTCAAAAAAAAACAGGCCCAAAACTCCTCTGACCTGGAAGATTACTGGGGAAATTTTTTTTTTCTGGGGAAAATGCTTAAAATTTCACAGTAAAAACATTGATACTTTTGGTTTGAAAGTTAAAGTTTTCCCATCAAACAGGATGCACCCAGGCTATATCCGTGTAAATACGGAGCTGTATTTGTCTTAACCGAGTCCCCTTCAGTCAATTGCGACTTCATTTGAGAATATCCTGAACTACGAAATATCCAGGCTTTTGCACTATGGAGACTGTTAGACAGGCATAATGTTAAATTTATTCAGGGTTCTAACATCTGAATTCAGACTTCTGACAGTTGCTTTAAAATGTCTGAGTAAGGAGTTAATTACTCGGTGTAGTTGCTTTTCTTTCTTAAACAAACTATTAATTTCAACAGGACATTTCTTATGAAATTATCTTTGTTTTGCAACCAATTGTTTTTATGAGCTTTCTTTAGTGTTCTCTGTAGAGCCAAAAAATAATAACAGTAATAATAATTAAATAATTAATAATAATAAATAATAATGACAATAATTCATTTTTCATCATACATTCAACCGGATGTTATGCAGGATAGTAGAAGAGTACATCAGACAGAGCAATAAATCGACAGAGTAACGACAGTCTGAATTCACACTTGGCCACCTCTTGCATCTTTAGCTGACTTGACAGCCAAAAGGTTCAACATAAATCGGCCCAAGTCGCATGAGTGAGATATAAATCAGATTTTTCAAACCACTTCGGGAGGAGACTTGAGACCTATTGCGGCTTCAAAGTGGTCGAGCCACATACGGCAGCTCTGTGCTCCACCTAAAAAATTACGTCTGCAGCCAGAACATAAACGCACAAGCATTAGAGGAACATTTTCTCGGCTGTCAATCAACGGACATTTATATTTAGCACAGGAAAACTGCTAATTCAATTTTCATCCGCCAAGCAAAGTTGCGCTGGTGTGACCGATTGTAAACAGAATGTGACTAAATCCTATACGGATGTTACACAAATAGAAGACGGATGAACGGCGGGCGTAAACTGGGCCAGTGTATGAGTGAGAATGCAGTGCATTTTTGTTTGTCTGTTTTCTGCAGGGGGTCTGATCAGTTTCGACGTGTTCCCCGAGGGGTGGGACAAGCGGCTGTGTTTGGAGGTGCTGGAGGGGGACAGGCTGGATGCCATCTACTTTTTTGGAAACGAGACATCGTTTGTAAGTGCTGGATAGATGGAGGGCTGGGTTGGGGTAGAAGATTTTAGTTTGAACTGAGGGGAGTGTGTGACCTATTCATTACAGCTGCATTGCAGAGTGCGTATGTGTCTGTAATGGACATGATTGGTACAGGAAGTACGGACCAAGCAATTACAGCTATATTGTAGAGTGAGTGTGTGTGTCTGTTTTGTGAATGTTTGGTACAGGACGTACTCGCCTAATAATCACAGCAGCATTGTAGAGTCAGTATGTGTGTTTGTTTTGTACATTTGGTACTGAAGTACTGACCAAGTAATTACAGCTGCATTGTAGAGTGAATGTGTGTGTCTGTTTTATACATTTGGTACAGGAAATACTGAACAAGTAATTACTGCTGCATTGTGGAGTGTTTATTACCTCCGCCCAATGAAGTTTAAGGAGGTTATGTGATCATTACTCTTTGTCTGTTGGTCGGTTTGTTTGTAAGCAGGATTACGCAAAAAGCGGATTTATCAAATTTAGTGGAATGATTAAGTATTGTTCAAAGAAGAGGTGATTTGATTTTGGTAGGTCAAGGTCAATGGTCAAGGTCATGGAAAAGGCCAAAGACACATTAAAAACATATTTGTGCGAAGACTACAGGACTGCATAAACACGGGTTCCTAGCTAATACTGGCTAAAATAAAATTGAATACCTTGGCGGAGGTCCTTCCGCTCTCTGAGTGCAGCTTTTAGTGTGTCTGTTTTGTACATGATTGGAACAGGAAGTGCTGATCAAGTAATTACCTCCGCCAGAAGGTAATGTTATCGGCAGCGTTCGTCTGTTTGTTTGGTAGTTAGTTGGCAAGATAACTCAAAAAGTAATGGACCGATTTTGATGAAATTTTCAGAGAAGGTGGGTATAAAGTCAACAAACAGGTGCTTAAATTTTGGCATATCTAGGCCAAAGTACAGGTAAGATATACGCCAAAGTTCAAGATTTCAATTCTTTCCGATTGGCTAGTTGTTCAATATGGCGCTGTGTACAGTCTGAAATACGTTGGTGAGCTTAACTATTTCCGGTTTGCTTCTGCTACTGATCAATCTCCATCAGATGATGAGCAGATGACAGGAATATCATCCCGAAAATGTGATTTCAGCTATATCCATATTCCCAGAATTTGGCTTAATAAACCACGAATGATGTTTGCATGATTTGTCTCGATTACCTATTACTGATGTTTGTTCATTGGCACTGTTAATGAGGCATTTGCTGCTCCAACGAGACGAGAGGATTTCTAACTAGCAACACATTTCCAGCCGTTCTCACTGATGAGTGATGAACTGGCTTTAAGCGACAGATAAAATACGTGAAAATATCTGATAATTAATGTGTAAATAATCCATAGCTTCGAAATGCTGTTTCATAAATCAAACATTCGATCCACGCAATTTTAATGTTGTTGATACTTCATAACAATATCGCAGTAATGTTACTAGCAAGCCAGTTGCATCACAAGATGTAAAAGTAAATTCAATATAAAACCTAAACAGAAAATCTTGCTAGCAATTCAACTTTGCTACTGCTCGATGAAAAAATGAAAGCTAGCTCCAGATATTAATCTAATAAGGAAATTTGGGTTGTGTAACACTGGATGTTTGTCACTTAAAGCCAGTTCATGACAGTCACCAGAGCAAACGGCTGGGAATGATGCTAGGTAGAAGCGTCTGAAACCCTCTTTATCAGTGGGGCAGCTAATGTCTCATTAATTTAACAGTGCCAATGAACAAACAGTAACAGCTAATCGAGACAAATTATGCGAACATCATTCGCGGTTCATTAAGCTAAATCATGGGAACAGCGGCAATGGTTAAAATCACATTTTCGGGATTATATTCCTGTCACCTGCTCAGCATGTGATGTAGCCTGATAAATGACAGAAGCAAACTTAAAATAGTAAAGCGAGCCGGCGTATTTCAGAATTTACTTAGCCCCATTTTGTGCACATAGCCAATTAGAATAGCACAGCGGATATAATTCACGTAGGCTTGCTCACCACAAGCCATGTTTCCATCCACACGTTTTTATGCGAATGAAGTCCTATCGAATTAAAATTCCTTATGGAAACGGTGACATTCGACTTGATTTGAAGAATATCGACACGAAGTTTACACGGTTGATCTGATCGGATTTTCTTTTGATCGGTAAAAAGCTTATGCGATAAATGCTGATGGAAACGTTATTTGCCGAATAAATCTGCAACTGCATCGTGACGGTGTTTTGATGCCGTCGTTGCCTTCTGATAATGGTTTGCTATGTTGCGAATAGCTGGCACATAAGCACGTACAATTTGTGCAAATTATCATCATTTGAATGGTAGACGCAATTCATTTTGGCTTACTAGCTAAATTAGTCGGCTTACACGCTACTTTTGTTCACTTGAAGATTCTCCGATTCAGTGCGAAAATGAATGGAAACAGCTTAAAATGTCAGAAATCCATTCGATACACCAATTTGACCGCATAACAGCATGTGACGTCATTACGCACAACTTTTTGTTCACTTTAATTACGTTGGATGGAAACGCATTTTCACCTGCTTTTTTCGCATGAATATTTTTGACGCACTTCAGATAGTTCAATTGACAAGTGGATGGAAACAGCTTCAGACAACTCGGAAATTCTATTTCAATTGTTGTGCATCTAGCGCAGCGGTGGGCAGCGAGGGCCGTATCTGTCCCTGGTTTTCACACCAACGTCTGGTCTTTTATTAGTTGATTGTCTCAATTAGCCAAACCATTTATGAAATCTGACGTTTCATGCGCATTTCTTTAAATTATCATGAAACTACAAAGACTAGTCTTGTCTCCCTTCATAAAACATTTTCCTTTGATCGAATCATTGCGAAAATCTATATTTGTGCATGCAATCAATAAACTCAATTAGTCAGGGTAATTGATAGGAATAAAAACCTGCATAAACACCGGCCCTCCAGGACCGTGATTGCCCACCCCTGATCTAGCGAATGGGTCCGGAGTTCCACTCGCCGTGCTGTAGGGTTTTGCTGCCACCTGGCGGAGGTATGCGCTCTCTGAGTGCTTTTCTAGTTACAGCTGCATTGACGAGTATATGAAGAGTTTATTTCCAAAATGCAATACGTGCCAAAATTACAATAATTGAGATGATACCATGGAACGATAGCCATATGCTTCCTACGCACCGTGCAAAAACCGGTTTTTTAAAATTCATACAATAAAGGTGCATTTTTTTTTCATGGTCAAAGTTTGTGTCTTTCTATGTAAAATGCAATGGACTCCAACATAGAGAGTGCTGATTTACTCAGTAAGTAAAGTTTGTTTTTTGTGAACAAACTCTTCTTATGTATGTGTGTCTGTTTTGTACATGTTTGATACAGGAAGTACTGATCAGCTGCATTGCAGAGCGTGTACGTGTGTCTGTTTTGTACATATTTGGTACAGGATGTTCAGAAACTAAACCACGCACAACTTCTTGCAGGGGGGAAACGATTATGAAATTTTTAATGACCCTCGGACAATCGGCTTCACTGTCTACTCTCCCAATGACACGGCCAGACTCTGCAGAGAACTGTTCTTCAACACTCCACCCAAAGAGTGCTAATGAATGGCTGAGCCACTTGTCCTCTTTTCAACCTCATGCTCCTCGACCTCCCCTGGTGGCCAGGATATGTATTGCACTGAGCTGTATGAGTATAGAAAGAGAGTGGTGGTAGAAGTGCTAGACCACTATTTAACTACTTGATCACTAATTATTACTATTATAATATGATAGTAATTGGTGCATGAATGATGAACAATCCAAGGGGGGATGGGAGGGGGGTTCATGGCTGGACCAGAGAGACAAAAATAGCTTTGAAACATGGACAAACTGGCACCAGGATTTTGGCGTGACGATATCTGTAAAAGGATAAAAATGCTTTCAAAGGCAGATTTTGTTAGACGTGTTTGGATCCATGAATTTTAATCCTTTTACTATAAGCTAATTTTTTGTGACTTCAGTTGGAAATGTGTAGCACGTCAACATCTGAGGTATTTGTGTTCTTAGAAGAGTTTAACACCCTGTAAATTTCCAGTGTCCTTCGAGTATTTTGTGAACCTGCACATGCGTACACAAATATTCAGTTATTTTGCACTCCATGGGTCATATGTAAATGACTATTTTTTTTTCTTTTTTTTTTTTACAAACCCAAAGTTAAGGCTATGATAGTGGAGACGATGGTGAGTAGCTTGTGTTGTTTTAATGCAGAACAATAATCTAAGTAACTGAAGAAATGTACTGTACTCTCTTGAGCAACAGTATCTGTGTGCAAGGAAGCTGTTTTGAATACGACATTGAAGACTGTGATGCAGAGACCCAATCAGATCTATGCAAATGATTTGGTTGGAATTGTAGTATTTTCATGCTCCTGGGTTCGGAATTTCTCAGTCTGCTCATGCAATCAGTCTCCTTCCTGTAAAGCCAGTGTGAAGACGGTGTACTCAAGCAAAACTGTTCCATAGCTACATTATCACAGAGTGTACCATCAGTAATTACTCTCGGGTTCGCTTTAATACTGCTGCAGCAGGTGACCAAAACCAATACAGTGCAGAAGTGCTAGACGAACCCTTTCCATGCCAGTAGAAAGGCCAAGTTCACACGTGCTACAGCTAAAGTCAAAACTGGCCCTTGAAGCATTTTATTTGGGGAACAGACTTTTTGTGGGGGGGAAAAAAAAACCCCACAAACAGTTGGAACAGTTTGAGTAAAGGGCTCATTAATCAGTCATTGCTGACGTATGTTAAATTTGAAGTACTGTTACAAGTTATATGTTTCACAGCATTGGAAAAACAGATGGGAAGACACACTTATTGCATTAGTGCAATACAGGCATCAAGTCTACATACCTCCCGCAATCCTGTGAAGTTGGATCAGTTCTGCTCCATTTGAATAGGAAGGGAATCGCCCCCAGTGCGTATTCCTGTGTGCTAATGCAAAGCAGCTAGTGACTCTCACTGTTCATACAATGTGTATTTGAAGGAAGACACCAGATCTCCCCTGTACATAAAATAAGAGAAGTAACACTCCTTTAATCTTAAAATTCCTTTGGGGGGGCGGGGGCATTTGGCTGGCAGTGTCAAACTCCAGTCCTGGGGGGCTGCAGTTTTTGCTTTCCTAGAGTCTGACTAAAAATAGTTTCCAAGGGTTTGATTTGGGTCCAGGTGTATTTAACACTCTGCAGACACAGTGCCTCCCCGTGACTGGATTCTGGCACCCCAGATGCACACAAGCCAATCAGTTGTAGCAAGTAAAATGTGAAAAGTCAAGTGATAAATGTTGTCTCTTGAGCATGAGCTGGTTCGTTAGTCATAAAGTTTTGTCATGATTGAAACTCCCTGCGTGCTCTGTGTGGTCAGCTCTTTGTTTTTGATCAATGAACATGAAAGCTTATAAATCCAGTCACCGTCTATCTAAGTGGGTGTCCTTATCCGCAACTAAGGCCCAGCTCACAAGCACAAGTGTATTTTTATAAATGGAGTTTTTCCGCCTTCATTTTTCAAAAAAAATCTCCGTCCACACCAAGATGCAAAAATGCTATTTAAGAGCCGTCAAGAAAAGAGCGCGGCGAGCCGCGGTTGCACCAACCGGCGGTGGTCGGCAGCTTTTTCAGAGTAGCGCGCAATTGGCCATCGCGCTACAGGGTTTCAAATCGGGAAGGGACTACCGGGAAAAGGGAAATAAATAAACAGCTTTGTTCGTTGCTCAAGCGCCTCCTGTTGGCCAGACGGGCGCTCGTCAGGAAGATTCTAACCCTGTTCATGTCGGGGTATCCTCCGCCCTCGTTCTGAACTTGCGAAGATTCAACCAATGAGTGTATAAGAAGCGGTGGCTGACAGGCACGTGCTTCGGAGGAGAGCCGTGAACTGTCTTCACTCTCCTGAGTTGGCAGCAAGGGGTCGCAAACGAGCAAGCTTCGTACATAGTTCACCAATTGGGAATTCCAGATTCGGGTGGGATTGGAGATGCCAAATTTATTAATAAAAAAAAGCATGGCAGAACAACACGCAGCAAAGCTAGAAGTATTTATAATACTGGCAAAACTACGCATCATTCATATTATGGTATCAACGTCGCCACTGCATTTGTGTCCGCTGCCTAACCTTCATGTTAACGAGATAACTGAAAAAACGTTCCAAAGATCCGTTTCAAATTTTATGTTCCTTTAGATCTCATCAAGACAGAGCATTGGATTGATTTTGGCCATTGCATCATTAAGAATAAATTGATTACCTGATTAATTTCTACATATGAGTTCCATCATGTTGCCTGATATGTAAGAAATATCATTTTGAAGTTTTGCCATTTGATTCTTTCACTCAATCAGTTGCTGAATACCTCAGCAAAAATGTCAAGATTGAATAATAAGCAGCTACATTTATTGATGAAAAATGAAAAACAGTAAAGTGTATTTTTCATTATTAATAAGAACAGATGGGCAGTCTGAGCATGTTGAAGATAAAAATGAGTTCAGTTTGAAATAATGCATTTCCCAATATTGAGTTCATGTGGACAGTTTGATGATCTCTACAAATGTATTCAGTTTACTGCAATGTTTGGACAAATCGGTTCCAGTGTTAATACTCTTGTCGTCCAATACTGTATGTAGGCTTTACTTATGGGGAGCTTCTGTTCAAGGGCTTTCGCCGAAATACCTTTTGCTGTCAGGTGCGACAGCTTAGGCTTTGTGTGATGCAAGACCATTTCGGCCAATTACGACCCTTGAAAACTCGCTATAAGGCACACGCTATGATGTCACAAGCCTAAAATGTGTTTTCTCTGTCCACATGCGTACAGAGAAAACGGAATTTCATAACATCTTCTCTCTGGCATTTGCTTTTCGAAAGCCCCGTTTTCAGTGACCTAAAAGGCAGTTTGCATGTGGAACGAAAGGCCGAAACGCAAAGAAAATGCTACGTTTTCGAAATTACGGCCGTACATGCGGACAGGGCCTGAGTCTGTCAGAGGATCTGCTGGGGACCGTATCGTGAAGCAGATTTACTGACTTAGCTGGGTTACTCCACTAAGTAGAGACAAGTGGAGTATTTCTTACTGCAGGCCATGTTCTAGATCTGGGACGATTTCAGGATTATCCAGTAAAATCAGACATTGAGTTTTGGAATATAGGACCCTGGTTGTCGCGCTCATTCAGCTCTTAATTAATCAAAAGGGCTGTGGCCTTGAAAGAGAGAAATAAGGACACCTTATACTTCACAGCTCTGCCAGGGAGCCTGGTTTTTCTTTGACGGGATTTTGTCAGTGGACCCACAGAGACCAACGCGAAGATAACCAAGATTATAAGTAGGGCAGTTAACTGGAACACCAGTCTGGCAATCAGAACATTTTTTTTTTTTATTTTGCAATTCAATTTGTCATGATTATGACCTTTTATCATTCACAGCATTTTCAGCAGAAACAGCTTCTTAAAAAACAGACATCTTTTTTTTTGATCAGATGAAACCATGATTTTTAACTGTCAAAAACATCCTTTTAAGTAATTACAAAAAAAAAAATTAAATGGTAGAAAAGGTGCATAGGAAATGTGATGGTATAGCAAATCACAGGAAAACATGAGACAGCAATGATATTGAGTTTTAAGCCATCGGACAATACGCAACATTCCAGATAGACCTTACTACTTTTCTGACAGAAACTAAATGTTCCTTCCACAATATAAAAAAGGGGCTCAGAATTTCAGTAATATTCTGCACCCAATAAAACAGTTAATCACAATAGACTATAATGCAACTGAATATTTTCATCGGCTCTGAAACGGACTAATAGAAGCTGAAGTGAATTTGGCAGTATTTATACAGAAATCCCAAAGGCTATTTCAAAGGTGGTAAAACATAACACTGAAGTCAACTGCGGATCAATCGCAGAGTTGCAACTTCAGTCACGCCTATGTATCAACTGGAGCAAAATGTTAGATCAATAATTCAGGCGAAATAAAACAAAATAAAGGCCGACATAAAATGAAATTGACATAAAATTCCCTTGAATTCAGCTAGCACTGCCCACAGTCCTCCAGTGTTTTGCCTCCCTGCAATTTTTTACCTGCTCAATAATTCTCAGCTCCCTCTCGTGTTCCAACTTCTTTCGTCAACATGAACTCGCCGTCCTTTTCTCCTTTCGCTTTCAGTGACACTTCCTCATCTTCTATCCAGTGTTTACTGCTCTACTTTCATTAGTTTTTAACTCTTGCAACACACACACCAGCAGTCACACACACGGTCTTACACATGCGCACACAGACACACACATATCATTTCCAGAGGTGGAAGAACTAAGTTTAGTAGGTAAAAGGTAGAATTTCAGTACTAAGCACCTCTTGCGAATTAGCACAATTTTTGTTTTGCACCTTATGAGTGAAATTCGCCAATTGAGCTCAAGGTTTGAAGAAACAAAGAGCCCGACTTTTACCTTCCGACCCCCAGGACTTCACTTCTCAGTCCATTTCCCATAATCCTCCCCTATAATCACGGCAGTGGGCCAGATTTGAGGTCTAGGATGGGATTACATCTCCAGACCACGTCTCGTGCTTCGTCCCTGGGTTCAGGTGAGTGATTCTCACCTCCACTGCCTGCATCTTCAGGTTCTTGGGTGGGATGGGGCAAACCTTGTACGTGACCTCATCTCCTTCCACGGGCACGTACTCCCCCTCAATGCTACGGACCAAAGGATTTTTTCAAAGATGAGAGACTTCTATACTTTGTGAAACTACTGTAATTATACACTCAACTAAAAGACCCCTTGACAGTTTTTACATGTATGGTCAGTATCCTTGATTTACTTAGCACGTTCATGGAAAACTTACATTTTTTTACCAAGCACTGTGCTGTAAGTCTACCTTCATCTTGATGCCTCATTTTTATGACTACCCATCGCTCGTCATAATAGTTTTTGAGTTAGCCAGTGTCACTTACAGTGAACTAAACTTGATATCCATGACTAGGGATAATTTTATTGTACCCAATCTGACCAAAGTTTGGTGGTTGTCCTATTACCTCTGGTCTGCACTCTTTTTACGTTGCTTTCAATATAAGCATCTACCCAATAAAATGAAATGTAGTTATTGAAATCAAACCATGGTGCCCACCACTACATTACTACAACTAATACCACTATGAACTATACTACTACTTTTACTACTGATAATAATACTCAATCATACTTATAATAATATTACAACTACTACTACTACTACTGCTATGAACTATACTACAACAACTACTACTACTAATAATAATCATAAAAATGATAATAATGACAAAAAATAATCAAATAATTGATTGATGGCAAATAATCAGCGACATAATTTCCATGGAATGAGCAATGTGCCATTTTTGAATAGTAGGGCTATAATTTTGTATCTGTGTGTAAATGCCTTTTCAGGTACAGCAAGTTTATGATTCATTCGCTCAATTTGTCAAAATCGCAAGGACTGCAGAAGTAAATTTAGTATTTGCACTAGAATCTAAGGCAATCATACATGAAGCATCGTCCTAGAGAAGGAAAACAAATAAATTAAAAAAACATACAGACACTCACTCGGAGATGTGAACGAAGATGTCCTCCTCCCCATTGGAGGGCTGGATGAAGCCATGACCCCGGGATCTGGAGAAGTTTTTGCAGACGCCTTTGTACGCCGGCCCAGAGATGGCTCTGGCAGTGCTGTAGGTGGGAGAGGCAGGAAGTGAGCCTGTTAACCAACCTGAGTGGCCACTTCACCCAACCACACATTTACCACAGAGCGCTCGAGGAGCAAGCAGAAGTGAGCGACGGCTTGTCCCCGAGACATATTTTCACTATGGGAGTTGATCTCACTGGTTGATCTCGTGAAGCCCAAAACGGGAACAGCTACCATATGACATAAATCAGTGTCAACTCACAAAACAAACAAGGACCTACGCTTTCACAGAGCATATTAATTCTATTCCATGCAGGAACCAGACCAAACTCAACAGCAGGCATATCATTCAGCCCATCCACATGTTAGAATAGTGCCTTAAAACAGTGTTCCCCAACCCTCTCCTGGAGGCCAACCTGTCTTGAATGTTTTAGATCTCTCCCTGCTCCAGCATAGGTGATTCAAATGATCAGGCTGTCATCAATCAGCTTTAGGGGGTGATCAACGAGCTGATCATTTGAATCAGCTGTGCTGAAGCAAGGAGAAATCTAAAACATGCAGGAGAGGGCTGGGGAACACTGCCTTAAAAGATACCCAACTGTGGGGCCCATCGACTCACTATAGCAGAGGACGAGCCACCGACGGCGCAACACCGACAACACAGTCGGGGCCTTTCTGACTGAATGAGCCACAAACAACAATTAATTTTATTGGGAGTTAGAGAAGCCTGCTCACCCGCAGCCCGGTGGTGGTGTACTTACGCGGAGTAGGTGCGCGTGCGCTTGGTGGGCAGCGGGCTGGGCAGCTCGGCCAGTCGCTGGGAGGGGCCCTTCTCCCACACGCGGCTGCCCTCCCTCGGGAAAGGGAAGGTGAGGGAGAATGAGCCACTGCGGGAGGAGGGGAGCCGGGGCTCAGGGGGAGCGGACACGCCCGGTTCCTCCATCACTGTGTGGGGATGGTCAGAACCGGTATGGGGCTACAGTCAGTACCACTGTGGTGCTACTGTCAGTACCACTAAGATGCTAAGCTAGCCAGTACAGCCACTGTGGTGCTAGCTTCAGTATCAGCGATGCTACGCTAACCAGGGCGGCCAGAGTGGGGCTCGCGCCACTATCACTGAGATGCTAAGCCAGCTAGTACAGCCACTATAGGGCTAGAGTCAGTATCACAGAGATGCTATGCTAACAAGTGCGGTTATGGTGGGGCTAGTATAAGTATCACAGATATGCTATGCTAACCAGATCGGCCGCTGTGGGGCTAGCGTCAGTATCACTGAGATGCTGAGCTAAACAGTGCAGCTGCTCTTGGGCAAGCATCAGTGTCCCGGAGGGGCGAATTGACAGAACCGTTGTGGGTCAGAGTAATTAGCAGTTAAAGTGGCAACTTCATGAACCGCTTGCCTGCATGTCCCTTCAAGACAATGTCGCCGAGCAATTTCCTGTAACGCACAAATAGACAACAGAAACTGTGAGCTGACTGTACAAATCTGGTGTATTGAACTATATTTCCCAAAAAATAAATGTCCAAGGCAAATGAAAAATAATTTGCCTTTTTTTGCAATATACAATCAATCTTGCAAAACAGCTTTAAAAAAAACATTTCATTGCAATACTGCAATTACAACTAAATGAAGAGTTTGGTTCCAAAACGCTACAAGTGCCAAAATTACAAAAATTGAGATAATACCATAGAGCAGTAGTCCTGCGCTTCTTACACATGGTGCAAAAAACCGTCATTAGAAATGCATACTATATGGTGTATTTTTTCACGGTCAAAGTTTGTGTTTTTCTATAAAATGCAATAGGAGCCAACAGAGAAAAAGCTGATTTACTCAAAATGACTAAAATGGATATATTGCATTTTGGAACCAAACATTTCATATATAGGCTAATGCTCAGAGGCAGCAAGTCCGGCTAGTGTCAACGTAACTCATCATGAACATATTTATACAACTCTAAGAAATTTCCAGAAGAAGCATTGCAAACCAGGTTTTAAAGAATGTACGTGTTCATTCTTGAAGATGTCAATCCATTACACAGATACACATTTTATCGAACCATAAAAGGTGAGCATTAACAAAAGAAAGAGAATATGGAATATTGAGCAGTGTGTTTACAAAAAAATCATTTCTGGTATGCTTTCCCTCACCAATTGAGGACTAAAACTATTAATAACAATGTACACAGCATTTTAGAAGCTTTAGCCCGCTAGAAAAGGAAAAGTAGCAACAGTAACGGTCTTCTTCCTCCCATATCCAAAGAGAATGTTTATTTGCTTTCAGTTAATCATGAACATTTTAAGTTCAAATTTTCAGGCCGAGCCCTCGGAGCAGAAAGAGCTACCATGTGAATGAAGATGTCCTCTATTGACAAAAGAGGTCATTCAGCAAGACAGAGTGGCAGTGAAATGTCATGTGGCGATCAGTTCCACAAGAAACAAGGATTATCAAGAAAAGGTACATAAAAACGAATTCATCATCGGAAAGCATTATAAAAGCACGCATATAAAGTGTAAACCAATGATTACCACGTTCTGGAGAAGATGACATTACAAAATATTAATATGGGCAGTGACTAGCTGCAGGTAACTTTATGACCAGAAAAACATGACATTGACATGTCAACAGATCATATAAACTGTCTACACTGGTAACAGCGCAGGCTATTGTAATAAAAAAAAATATATCCCAAGGGTCTTCTGCGCGCGTTGTAACTCTGACACGAGCCAGTGTCAGTGTCACACACACAAAACGGTTTCCAGACGCTGGAAGTAATCATCCTCCTATTACAAATACGGTACTTAGCCCTCAGTGACCAATATATATAATTTTTTTTTTTTTAGGTTACGAACCTCCATCCAAGAGAATTGACGCAAAGACCAAAAGTATCAACTATCAGCTTCTTGAATATCACAACATTCGCGCATCTAATTGCCTTAATTAGCCTGGTCTTTAAAACACGGAGTTTTACTTCAATTGACAGAGGAATGGCGGAACGACTTGTACCGTTAAAACTGGGCCAGCCGTGAGTACAATATAAACGTTGATGTCCACAATGCAGACAGAAAATGCATGCCAAGATTACAGGAAAAACAAAGCGAATGAGCCCATTGACCATTGAAATTACGAACCATACTTACCGTAAAATATTAGCGGATCTGTCGAAAGGCGGAAGTGCATGTCAGGCCAGTGCCTGTTACTCAATAATGATAAATATGAAACGGGAATAAATCCGAGCATATGCGCAGAATACGCTTGTCGCTCAGACTGGGCAGCGTGATTGAACGGGACTCCGCGTAGTGGGCGGAGATTGGGCGAGAGCCCACGCACGACTCACGTAAACGCAAAAATGCGAGAGCGAGGTGCCTTTGGGTTTGTTGACGGAATTGGATGGAATTCAAGTGCAGTTTGCCCTCTGAAATACATACCGCAAACAGCAGAAGGCATTACTATTCCCGAAACATCAGCATGCCAGTTGTTACATGTCACGCAGCCACACGCCCACCACCACCGTCGGGTTTTTAACTTCCTTAAGCAAATATGTTCTTGCCACAAACTACCCATAGAATCCAACCCAAACATAAATTACAGCTCAGATTTAGGAAAAACATAAACACCCACAGTGCTCTCGTTTATTCAGGTCATGGAGTATGCACAGATTTCGTCTGAATGTCTCCTCCACCGCTCAACTCCAAACTTAAACCAGGACAATGCATTCAATACCTCTAATATACGAATACATTAGATAAAACAAGAGGGAAAAAAACTTCACGTTGAATAAGTATTTTATTCTCATATTCTACCAACATTCACAAAAAAAGAATACATTAAATGGCATCAAAAATCTTGCATTCTCAAGCAACATCTACAGCTGCGGGAACCAACACACCAATGAATGTTTTACCAACTAAAAGTCACCATTGGCTCAAAATCAATAAATATAATGGATCTTTGGGTAAAAAAAAAAAAATGTACACACAATTGAGAGCTTTTTCATTCGACTGCCTGCAAGTGCTGAATTGGGCAAAAGCTCTGAGCAAGGGGGGGGGGGGGGGACTCAGCTTCAAAACCAGAGAAAGATCAGGCAGTGTCTACTGAGGTTAGAGATGCTAGCAGGTGATGTTTCGCAGCTTTGGAGATGTGGCAGTCCCACGGCCCCATCAAAGCTCCCTGTAACATCCGTGTTCTGGTGGGAGGAACTGCAAGGGACACTAAATCCCAGTTCATTTGTACTGATAACAAGCAGATCCAGGGCAGGCTTGGAGTTAAAAGACATCCATTTACGTGGGTGAGCCCCCCTGTACCCCAGTTCCCATTGATCGACAGACCCTCCCCCCCCCCCTGCCATTTTGTCCACATTGCTAGCTGTTCCACCACGATAACAGTCCCAGGCCTGGTTCACTGATGGAGCCCTGTAAGGAGGGAGAAAGGGGAGAGAGAGATGGGGATTAGGGGGAGGGGGGGGGGTGCAAGAGCAGGAAGACGGAATGTTTTTCATTCCTGAAACACATTTACACAATGCAGGCAATCATTAAAGTTCCTTCTCCACATACTTCTCCAGTTTCAGTGACTGGGAACTGACACCTCTGAAATTAAGTCCACACTGAGGACAGCTGTACTGTTCTGTGTAAAGCACTTTGGGTCAGTCTCAATGGATAAGGGTGCTAATAAATAAAACTGAGCTAAATTTCTTTGAAACTGTTATTACAACTAAAAAAACAACCTCTTTTGATATTAATATTTCTCCATATTGGCAGAAAGCAGAGATTCCAAATACGAGCCATTTACTCTGGACGGCACAAACGGCCATTTCTGAGAACATATGACCCAGGGCTGTGAACCATCCCCAAATGCATACTGAGAGAAGCTGAATAAAAACCAATCAACCTTTCCCACAATGTCAGGGGGATTTATGGTTAGAAATTAAAGCAGCATTCACAGGAGCCCTTCAGAACCGAGACC
The DNA here is from genome assembly GCA_029721435.1 of Gymnothorax reevesii. NCBI lineage: Eukaryota > Metazoa > Chordata > Actinopteri > Anguilliformes > Muraenidae > Gymnothorax > Gymnothorax reevesii. Next base: position 69,845,973 of record CM056584.1, read on the forward strand.
GCGAGCCCCCCCTAAACCAACTCATCGCGGACTCGCCATTTGTAGAATAAAGTTTAATATCTTTTTTCTTATGAAATACATTTCTCATTCTCCCTTATTTCTCAACATTTCATCATTTAACATCCCATTCATTTAATTGTCTTCTATTAACAATCATTCTATTATTCGTCATCTTTTAATGATGTGCAATCTCTTTCATTTTCAGTCAAGACTTTGCCTTTCATTTTAATTACTTAATGTGCTTTTTCTAAGGTTACATTCATTTTGTGTTCTTGATTTTTAACATTCAGTCAGTACAGCTTTTTAAGTGGCATGTTATGCTTGAAAGTTCCTGCAAGATTATTTTGATTATTCTTAACTCTTAAACCGCTAAATTCTTATTAACCCCATTGCTCCAGAAGGTAATCATTTGTTATTAAGTTGACAGATGACCTTCATAAGGACTCACAGGTACAGTGAACCCTGCTGAAGGTCATTGCCGACTAATTTGCAGACTAAAAATGGAGAAAAATTGTGACCTTTTGAAAGCTGAGATCTGAAATTTAGCTTCATATATTTTGTGCCTTGTGTGACTACAGCAGTGATTAACACTGTAAGAGTTAATCTGCCATTATTCCAGCACCAGTGCAGAGCAGAGCTGACAACCCTTACGTAACTGAATTCCTGTTGGGCAAAAGGGTAAACAAATGAAGAAGTGCACAGGAGTTCATCATTGAGCAAGTATGTGATTGAGCATGAACAAGTGACTGAGTTATTCGGGAGTGTGTGCAACTAATTGAGCGAGTGTGTGCAAGCACAAGACGTGATTGGGCGTGCCTGAGTAAGTGTGTGATCGACTGAGTGAGCGCTCTCTCCTCTCTCACCAACAGAGTGTACGGAGCCTCCTTCAGCCCAGCCTCCTCGGTTGCGGTCGTTGATTGGCTGTCACCCGATGTGACAGCAGGACCTGTCGGGGAGGTGTCCAGAAAGACCTGGTCCATGACCCGGAAGCGAATCTCCTCCCCCTGGTCCATGTAGAGGTCGTGAGCCCCCTCGTCGGTCTCATACTCCCAAACCCACACCTGTTCTGCCTCATCACTGGCAAACGGTTAAGGACGACGGCAGCTGGACGCGTTTTTCACCTGTATTTACAATTACTTTTGTCTTCTCAGTCCTTTACTGGAGTCTGGGAACAAGTTTTTTCTCCAACCTGCCTCTCACTTGAATATTTTGGTGACAAATTATAAAACTAGGACCAATGTTTCTGTAGACAAATGGCCAAAGATAGAGAATTTACATGTACTTCGAAAATTTTTGAAACAAAAGGGCACTTTCAAGGTCAAAGGTCATTGAACGATGCTGTCAATACGTTCAACACAAATGGGAAATATCAATAGGTGTAAACAATTCACATGATAAAGTACAGAGACTTTAATAGGATATGTCGCCATTTTCCAATTGAAAGACACATGAGAAATTGTAATTATGAACATCATGAAGATTATGACAACAGAAATAATGAAACATTCATTAAAAATTCATGGAGCAAAATTTTATTTGTTGATCAAACTTGGTACATCTTGTCTCTGGGATTCTCTGAAACAAGTATCAACTCAATCTGCCAGATGGTTTCAGAAGATTTTTGAAAATTTCCACAGAGTAACCTTAGGTTTGACCATCAAGGTCAAAGGTCATGATACCAAATAAAAGCCCTTTTATGACTTCCTACCTGTTGTGAAAACTATTTGCATCAATATCGCCAATTGTGTCCATGTTATAGCACACTGAAATATTCCCAATACTGAGTACATGGGAGAATTCAAAGTTTCAACATTCAGAAAAAAATCTGGAAATCAATATTTCGAAGTTTTTCGGAGGTTTCGGAGAAGAAGAGTCTAGAAAAACTGCTGACGCTGATGGTCAGACAACAGATGCCAGATGTCGCATTATGATAATAGTCCAACAGCCCATCAGGCGCCACTGGACAAAAGCTTGAACAAAAATGACCCGCCTGAACTACACGTGCTGATTAGATGAGATGCCTTGATGACAGCGGTTATGCCACGGACAAGGGCTCAAGGAATCCAAAGACACCATTCAACTTCAACTCACCAAATATCAACAAAAGGCATAACTTGAATGACCACATTGTTAAACGTTGGTTCACAGGAAACAATATTATCGCCGCAGATGTCAAGTACTGATGCCAGACTGCCAACAGACCAACAGTAATACTACATGGTCCTCCATGATGCAACCAAACACACTGAACTCTCAGTACAAGAGACAAACTGTCAAAAGCCGCTTTCACACCAGACGCTGAACAAATTTTTCACACGACAGATTACACGCGAAACGCGTGTATTCGCGTCTTTGCATTGACTTTGAACGTGATCTGTCGTGCGAAAAATTCTTTTCGCGTCCGGTGTGAAAGCAGCTTAAGACTACCATATAAATGCGAAGGATACAATTTCGCCGGCTGTTGCAGAGACTCTGGTGGAATGATGATGTCATCAAAGAAACCCAGACTAACTGTAACCCAGAGACCAAAGCAATGAGCACACTAAGGGAGCGTGACCAAACTCCAACAACTGTATCAAAATGAAGAATGTTATAAAGGAGAAGGATCAAGAGGAGTCAAAATATGTCCCAGAGTTTTATGAACAAAAGACAGGCTCCAATTTATAGCTTTTTAACAGTTTGGAATGCATTCAGGAGATGTACTACACTATAACACATGCATCTCTGAAGTGTGCTGTGGACACCAGTGTCATAAAAAAGTAGGCAGTACTGCAAAGAAAGAAACTAACTGAGAGGCAAAAACTGAGATAAAAACAGATGAATCAAGGGACAGAGAGACAAGACGGATAGGTTATTATAGCGAGGTAGAGGCTGGCTTACAGACAGAAACAGACAGTCTTACCGTGCACCCCCTCCTGGCCGCAGTACTTTATCTTTCCCACCAGGATCTCATCCAGAAAAGGCCGGAACACCACGTATCTGAAGTGCACTGAAATGGCAGACAGTCACCAACAAAGCTAGGGATCAAGCCATTAGGCCATCCAATCAAATTCAGCCCAGGTTTCATTCCATTTGGCCCACATATTAACTGAACTGAGCAGGTGCTACTAACTGACCACACTGTCTTTACACTGGCACAAACCCAATTAAAGGGAAAGGGAGAAAGCACCAAGCACTTCACTTACAGACAAAAGGGACTTATTGACCCACATATCCTTCCTTTCCTTTCTCCACCCACTGAAGAGACAAGGAAGGACAAAATCGAAAGATAGACTATTATTCTAAAAACTGTCAATAGGCAAAAATCGAATCGATAGCAAATACCATCAACATTTCGCCTATTTTCAACAAGAGTAATCAGAGGATGACATCTCACCGATCCTCGCAATCTAATTTCAGAAATCCCAAAATATCAAAGGCACCATTCTAGGACCTGGTAAATACGCACAAGTTTCGTTAAAACTATTGAAAGGTTTTCGAGTTGTGGCCCGGAAACCAAACGTCTCCAGAGGAAGAGATGGACAGACGACCACAGTGACGACTATATCCTCCCGCATTATATGCAGTGGGAATAATAATGCACAGAATAAAAATATAAATGCTAAAGTTTAATCCTTTCAATATTCTGCAAAATTATTTCTGTGGTAGATTCAGTAGGGTTCAATTTCATGACCGTGGTAGTGTGCAACTAGTCTGTGTGCATTTCAGCCATCTTCGCCATATTCTTGTCAATTTCATGCCCTTTGTCAAAATTGGCCTGTCAGACAGATGGGGCCTTATCCGGTGCTACTGAAATTAGGTACGCTCAGCCCAAGCACACCTTAACCTCTGGTCAATAAAAGGCCACCCAACAAGTATCAGTTTAGCCATTTTTCAAAATGTCACAGATTACTCGAAACCTCAGGGTGTCTGCCATTGGCATACTCAATGCAGCAATGTCTCTCAGGACTGTCACCAGGGCTCTGAATGTCCCCGTTTCAACAATAAGTCACCTTAAACACCGTTTTGAAGAATAAGGCCCCTGAGCAAACCGCCCACATGTGCGAAGACCACATGTGACGACCCTCGCCAAAGTCCGCCCAATCCGGACTCTCCATTTCTGTGACCACCTGAGAACAGCAACTGCCAGGTGAGACAGCTGGTCACCACAATCGCCACATTTCTGCCCAAACCGCGAGAAATAGTCTCCGGGAAGACCATCTCCACACACTTCTCCTCTTCGTGGACTGGACCTCACCCCTGGTCGACAGAGTAGCCTGGGTCAATGGACATGTCCGATGTCCAAAGGCACAATGGAGGACACTTCCTTTTACTGACGAGTCACGTTTCCACCTTCACAGAGTGGACGGACAGCAGCATGTCTCTATTTTTGCACTACTATCACCACCGGATCTTACAGGTCCAAAAGGACATTAGAGAAAAGGGTAGAGGTCAGGTGCCAATTTGCAAAATACAAGTACCATTTACCACCCAAGATAATCACTTCAAACGACCCCAGCACATCCCAGTTATTCCCCTCATACCTTTAGTGTGTGAGGCACCATCACCGGGGAATATATAGGAATCCTCCAGTTTGGTGATGTCATACAAACAGATGCATAGGCCTACATTATAGACCACCTGTGGAAAGACATTCACAGTGGCAAAGCCAGAACCCTGGTTAAGCAACTTCTGAAATGCGAGACTTCCAACTATCATCATATCTAGAACAAGATATTTCAATTAGTTCATTCATTTCAAATATTGAATATTTAATGCTTACTTTGAGTTAGTTCTTTAGAGATGAGCTCACAGCCAGGCCATTTTATGGCTTTAAAGGGTGCTTTTACTTCACTCTTGAGTTTGTGCCGTAAAACATTGAAAATGTGAGCTTCTTTTAAAAATTATCTGCGGCTGTCCACGCCATTAATATACAACGAAGTACGCCAGTCATCACGAGCTTCTATGGTCCGGTACCCAGGACACCCTCACCTTGTTGGCCAATTTCTTGTTAAGCTCTTCAGCGATGGCTTCATTGAGCTGTCGCTGGAACTGCCACGGAGGAATCCGCACAGTGTCCACCATCTCCACTACAACGAACATTCTGATACGATGGATGAAATTAGTCATAGTATAATGTATTCATAAATACACATAAAAATGTCAAAGACCTCGAAATACGGATGGAATATTAGCGTAACGTCAGCTGCACTTCCCAATTTAACATGTAACACTCAAGCTAGAGCTCATGTATTTCTCCCGGAGTAGACAATGCAAAAACTAATTTGTCAAAAAAGACACCTTACCTTGTAATGTAGGAAACAATATAACGAGGCAGCCAATACCGCACAGGTTTCCTCGCTAACGTTAGAAGTTTTTGTTCACTCTTTCTGGTAAGCCTCGAGTTGGTTTTAGTTCTACTTGGCATTGGTTGTACACCAGCCAATAATATAGTATTCTTTAGCCATCGCAATTTTTTGCCTTTTGTTTCAAAATTTATCATCCAACTAATTTTCCCACATGGTGTTCCATGTTTTTCTTTCCGGCATTGCTTCGTGTTGTGCTTCACTTTACGACCATGTGCTTTCGTTACGACAGTGCACCAGTTTACGGCAAGCCTTGCGCGTAATGCGCAAGTCGTCTTTTTGGCGAAAATGTCACGCATTCTGTAGGTGGCGGTAATGCTCCAGAAATGAAAACGTATATGATACAGCTCTTAATGGTTTGACATCGGGTGTACCCAGACTTTAGTGTATATACGGTGCCTGATCCCCCAAAATAAAGTCATGCATCCAGTTAATACTATGAAAAATGGAAAATGAGGCAACAGATGACCGGCAATCATCAAAATCTTGCCAAGGTCATTGAAATGTCCAGTTCTACCGCAACCTACAGAGAATAGGGGGGAAAAAAATGTGCGCACATCACAAATCCTTTGATTCTGCCTTGGATTGATTATTCTGGTAGATTTGGCTGCATTATTTGTTGTGAATTTATTATTGGTACAGATCAGACCTCTTATTACCCACTGAATATCGCCGGAGTACCAACTTATATTTCAGGAAAACATTGTCCTTTCATGCACAGCCTAAACTTCATCAAATAGACATCTCCAGAGGAGTAAGTAGTGTCATTTTTATTACATATCAACTAAGCTGGTTCAATGAATATGTTCAGTATACCGTCAGATCCAGAATTATTGCTTCACTGGGTAAAGACGAAGAAAAAAAAAGGCAGCACAAATTTTATATATATATATATATATATATATAGGGAATCTATGTTGAACAAGTTCAATGAATGTGTGCTTGGGTTTCAAAGTCTTTCGTGAAGTAATGCATTTCATTGAATGAAAACCTGACAAGTCAATGATTGGCACCTCTAGTTCGACACAATGGGGAAAGTCAACTTTTCAAATTATGATTTTTGACCATTTTGATGGGATTTAAGTGTTGTATTAAGTTCATCAACATGATGGCAGCCTATGGACATGAGTGAGTAATGCGTAGCGAAGCACAGGAGTAGATTCGGTTTTACACTGAAAGCAAATTAATAAGAGGTAGGTAAGGCACTTTGAAACTGGGGTGTCAGTGGGGAGCAAAAAAAAAAAAAATCACACTGTATAGTGCTGTTCAAATAGTCTTGCCAGTAGTCTTAGGAACATAAATCACATTTATTACACAAAATAATGAATATTACATTTTATTTGATGCCGCAAGCAAACCCAAAATAGCCTTTTTTTTAGCACATTTTATTTTCGCATGTATTTATCCATTCGAAGCATGAGTATGAGGCATCTTCGGCAACATGAACAAAAGATCAATCACGAGGGAGCAATTTTATTGGCTGAAAATTTCAGTTTACAGAGCTTTAATGAATCAATGACAGGGCAAATGCAAAAAAAAAAACTACAGCATGAGAGATACCTCTGATAGATTCTGACAAATAGTTAATTTGGCTTGAACTGCATTGACCTCCTTTTCACTTTCTGAGGGGACTTAAACCATTTCCACTGGAGTGATTTCTTGAAACACCAAGGGAGTACCATAAAGCAGCTGCCTTCATCTCTGCCTCGGCAAAAAAAAAAAAAAATCCTTTTTATAATGGGTATAAAATATTCTCAGTAACCACATTAAAACCATTTAACTGTATTCCACAGAGCAGGAGTCCCAGTACACATGGGAGTTTCAAAAACTCAAAACCCTGCACTGAACTGTTCAGTTCACCCACCCGCACATGGGGGGAGTGACTTAAACCAGCAACGTGCCAATCATATAGTCAAGATGCACAGCACGGCCGGCTCGGCTCGCATCCGAACGGCGACGGCGGACCAGAAATTCTGGCTAATCAACAGCAGACCATCTCTGTGCGTAGCTCTCACAAAGAGGGAAGAGCCACAGAGTTCAGGCCCAGCAGCCGTCAGTTACTCTTTACCAATATACACATACGCCGCCCAGCCGAGACGCCCCACACACCGCCAGCCAGGCTACATCGGGTCAACATACAAAGTCATGTACACCAAACCTACCTGGCAACATCTTCACACAGTTCCATGCTACAATTTCAGACTAATGAGAATTGTTGATTCGAGAAAAAGAAAAATTCCAAGTAGAAGCATTGCTATTCTAACTGCAAAAATCAACAATCCATTTTTTTTAACACCACTGTACTTGTATTTGTACCGATTTATGCATGTTTTTATTTTTCAAATTACAATTTTAAAGATTGTACTGAGGAAAGGGTGAGGTGAGAAAAACAGTAATTCCTGTACATGCTGAACAACAGCGATGCCCGAGGCCCTGTACACTAGATTGTGCGCATTTTTAGCTTTAAAAGAACTTCCTCACGTGCTGAACGACCCAACAGCCCTAGCATCAACACAAACACCAAGACTGACAGGACAGGTACTGGAAGCAAATCCCTCTCAACTGACAGGCGAGCCACACACTGGAAACAAAAATGGCAGGAGAGGCGGTACAGATACGGCTTCCACCCTCGCACACAGGCAGGCAGACCAGCACAAAAAAATAAAAAATAAAAAAAGGTTCCATTTGTCACTATGCCACAACCCTCTCCAGTGGACAAGAGCTCATTTCTGCCCAAAAGGGGGGAGTGCAGTGGTGTGGAGAAAAAAAAATAGCAGAGGTATAGAAGAAACAATGATCAAATTGCAATGAATACAGTCAATAGGAGAGTGAGAGTATACTCCTAGGCAGCAACTGAGTGTAGTATGAGTCAGTGAAAGTGTGTGTGCACGCATCTCTCTCATACAGACAGCAGCAAGACTTCTCAAGCACAGCAAGGTGTGTTCACATCAATGCCCTGTTTGCACCGAGTTTCACCCATATAACCCATTTGAGGCACAAGGCCCACAAATAATCGAAGAGAATATTCTTCAACATACGTTCCAAAGCTGATGTAACCATTTCTGGAAATTAGAACACAACGGTGCTCGAGAACATTGATTCACAAACTTAGAGGAATAATAGGCTGAATTCAAGACAGAAGACACACAAAACTTACAAGGTAAGAGTATGGACACCGAGTTGATCAGGCCTATAGGGGGTGCTGAGGAGGATGGCTTGAATTGACATCTCTGCTTTTACGGGAGTTAGACTCGGTTGATAACAAAACCATACGTGCACAACCATATAAAGAGAGGGTTTCTTCAAGTTAGTAAGTGAAATTTAAATACCAGTTTTTACACTAAAACCATTTAGTTCTAGAGAAGAAAAAAAAATAGATCCATATTTCATTCCTCATTAAAATGGTAATAAATAAACATCTCCCTTTAAAACATGGAAATATTGACCTTTCTAGGGATCACAAAATTCATGGGAAAAGGGCAACTGTTCTGGTTCTGCACTTTCAGGAACTGTTGTGGTTAAATAACATAAGAAATTACTGACAAACACGTCTCGTGTGTGTGTGTGTGTGTGTGTGTGTGTGTGTGTGTGTGTGTGTGTTCGTTCGTTGGGGTTTTAACAGCAGATTCTACGATAGACATGATAATGGAGAATAACAGAGTGTCAGGCTTTAGCCACCAATACAGAGAACCATGTATGATACAATGCAGAATAAGGCTACGCCCAATAAAAATGGAGTCAATTATCGATGGAGAGAACAGCAACGGTTTGACAATGGGAGTCATGAGAACTGCTCTGGAGCAAACCCCAAAGGCAGTTCTTGTATGGAAGAGTGTTGGCGTTTCTCTGTAATAAAGCGTTCTGCATCGATCGGTGAGTGTAGTTATGTCGGAGTTTCAAGCACTAGCATTACGTCTGAACAGTAAATTAGCTTAACAGTTACACAGGAAAAAAAACGGAGAGTTCCCATCTACGAACTGGAGAGCACACTTAACACAAGCTCCACCAGGCAGCCATCAATGAGAGGCATGGACACGGGCACACAACGCCTGCCAGTGTGTGAGAGCGCATGAATGCCAGTGGATACCGGAGTGGCCGATACGTTAAATGTTAGGAGTGGTAGATTCAACTTGGTGCATGTGAATGTCCAAGAAGGCATGGATTGTTTCGTGTGCATGCACGTGAGTATATTGGCAAGTGTGTCTGTGTGTCTGTGTCTGTGTCTCTGTGTGTGTCTGTGTCTGTGTCTGTGTCTGTGTCTGTTAGTGTTGCCGATACAGTCAGGAGTGGTAGGTTTGAAATGTTGATCGTGAGAATGTCCCAGAATGTCCGCCACATCCTCGAGGTATAGCCTCTCCCCTTCCCCTTGTGATGTGGCCCCTCCCCTTCCAGTAAGAACCGCCCATCTCAGGCCCCGCCCACTCAATGCTGCAACTCCTTCATCCTGTTGAGGGCGCTGCCGGCCTGGAACCACTCGATCTGCGTCTCGTTGAAGGTGTGGTTCAGCTGGATGGTGTCCTGACTGCCATCCTTGTGCTTGATCACTGCCGTCAGGGGCTGAGAGGAGGGAGGGAGACAGGGAGCCAATCAGCGCACTGCCCTGACTGAGCATGTGTGAGAAATGCAGTATAGCAACATCGATTGAAACCAGAGATCAAAGTGTTGAGGCCCACGAGCCAATAATTGAAGAAGGATTCTTGTGCAGAGCAGACCACTGAATTAAACACTGTGGAACACTGTGTTAACGCAGTTCAACCTTCCAAATAGGCCGCTTGCGGCATGGAAGCCAGGGTGTTTGACAACAACTCAGAAGGTTGATTAGCCCGAACCCATGTGAAGCCCTACAATCGGATGGGTGCTGCTATTTGACCCTTAAGCAAGGCCCTCAACCCTAGACTGTTCTGGTGCGAGCAGCCCCTAATTAAACAACTTCATTTACTGCAAGTCACTTCAGATAAAATCATCAGCGGAGTAAACATTATGTAATCAGACTCTCAGGATGCACTTCATTTAATGATCTCGAAAGGGGCTCAGGACCCCGTGAGCCAAAAAGTGTCCACTGAGAAAAGAAATAAGTTGCCACTGATTGCTTTATGGAGCACTGGATTCCAGGTCCCTATGCACTTATCCATTTGCAGGATCATAGAATTTTCCTGTTTACCAAGTGCTGGGTACAATTCTGTTGTTTGTATGTCATGGGATTGAAAATTAAGCACTAAACCTGGGCCGCAGAAAGCATACCGCATTGCGTAAGAAATAGGGAGGGGCTTAGAGGCAGGGGTTGGTGGGTTGATAAAAAGGGGGTGTGACTGATGGGATAGAGGGAGGGTCTGACAGATAAGGCATCCCTCACCTTGCCCGGGGAGAAGGATTTGAGGCCTCTGATGCTGATCTTATCGTCAGGCAGGATCTTGTCGTAGTCCGAGGGGTCAGCAAAGGTTAAGGGCAGGAGGCCCTGCTTCTTCAGGTTAGTCTCTGAGGAGTAGAGAGTGGGTACAAATCAGGCCATGCGTGAACTCTTAACTGTCAAGCATCCCCTGGTCTATATAAGAGCTGGAAACATTGTCTACACCATTACTCTTGCCTTGTACACGCACACGCACACACACCACACACCATAACCCATCTCCAATTCTAACCTAACCCCTAACCTTAACTACCACTTCACAATTTGCCTTTGTAGTTGTGAGAGCAGGTGACAATGTCCTCACTTCCAAATAATGTTCCCACTTGGTGGGGGGGGGGGTATTTTCTGGTCCCCACTGTGTAACAGGAGCAAGCGAGCACGCAAGCAAACAAGCACACAGGCCCACGTTACACACCGTGGATCCTGGCGAAGCTCTTGACGATGATGGCTCTGCCCCCCAGGTGTCTGGGCTCCAGGGCTGCATGCTCTCTGCTCGATCCCTCGCCGTAGTTCTCATCCCCGACTACAACCCACCGCAAACCGTTCTTCTGCAGAGGGGGAGAGAGGGAGAGAGAGAGGGAGGGATAGAGAGACCCATACAGAGTGATGGAGTGACAGAGGGACAGAGTATGAGATGGAGATAAAGAAACCGAGAGGGGCAGCGAGAGATGGAGAGAGGGCAAGGAGAGGGTAAGAGAGAAGAGAAGGATGAAGCAAGGGCAGATGGGTAGAAGGTAGGCAGAGAGGGAGAGGATGGGGTTAGGGCAGTGCATCGGATATCACAGGTTTGCCACGTCCAGGGAACCAGGGATAGTCTGTCCCCCAGATGGCAAACTGGCTAATTTTCCCCTGAGCTACACAGAGGAACATTTCGGAAGCATTTCCATTTGATTCAGACTCATCAGGTCACCTGACCGCTGGGCGTGGCTCACCTTGTAGTGGCGGGCCACGTCGGGCACACCGCCGAAGTCTCCTGTGAGCTGGTTGCGGATCTTGTTGACTGCATCGTTGTCGATGTTGACAGCTCCGATGAGCAGGTTGTTTGAGATGTTGTCCAGGTGACCGCGGAACTTAAGCCAGGGACCAGCAGCACTGATGTGGTCTGTGGTACATTTACCCTTTACCTGAGGAGGGGGATCCAGGTTCAGACAGATAAAGTACAAGCCACCGTTTAATTTCAGACTCCTGTCACATGCTCAGTTATTTCAAAATTTTCCAAAGGGGTAACTTTACCCAGTATTATCACCAAGTTCCCAAGAGGACTTCAGAACAAAACCCAGAATCCTTCCAAATCTCGAACACAGGCGGCTTCACAGATTGAAGCAGCTCCAGGATTTACTCCGCACAGTTATCCAGCCAACACCATATCCCCGCTTCAAACAATGCCACCCTGGCAAACTCCAATGGCATACAGCTTTAAAAGGGCTGGCCTATTATAGCAGTGGTCCCAAAACCTCCCCCTGGGGCACACCAGCCAGATCCAGGAATTTATTGTGTTTCTCACCTTAGGCAAACTAGATGCAAATAATCAAGTCGACAAGATTGAGGTGGAAGACAACAAATTCCTGGATCTTGCTAATTTGTTCTAAGGCCTGGTTTGAGAGCCACCAGCCCGTATCATGAGCGGCAGTTTGTAATCAGGCAGCTGTACCTTAATGAGGACTTGCATCTCCTCCAGGTCTTTGCCGTCCCACTTGTCAAAGGGCTCAAGCAGCTGCAGGCGGTTACTCTGGGGGCTCACGTCCACACTTAGCCCACCACCATCTTTTGGGGGGTGCTGGTAGGTGTCCTGTCCTGGGTCGAAGTCTCGGCTGGGGAGCTCGTCACCCGTGGGGGGCTCCAGTTTAAATTTCTCCCCGTTGGCCGCGGTTAGGAAGTCCTTCTCAGGGTTGAACTTCAGGGTGCCAGCAATAGCCAAGGCAGTGACAATCTGGATAAAGGAGGGGTGACAGGGGAAGGATGAGGACAGGAGAATTCTGGGTATTGATGCATGTCCTGTAATCAGGGGCTCAGACGGAGGGGACAATTGCAGAGCTTTATGCCAAATGACGAACGCAAAAGGTTTGACAACCTAGAATCCGCAACAAAATTCACCAGGGATAGACGGAGAATTCGTAACTATGCCCAGGCCTGCAAGGTACTGCTAGTCCCTTGGGACTCGTGAAACAAGACAATTCGTCGCAGGAGGCAAAGCAATTGACCAGAGGAGAACGTTGGCCAAGCTGACTCACAGCAGTGAAAAACACATGCAAACCTACACTCAAGCGCATTACATAATCTTGCAGATGCCATTACCTAAATTGACTTTCACAGCATTCTTGTTTATGACACAGCAAACCCCTTTACAGAGCCAGAGATTTTACTCAAGCAGCTCAGGCTATGCACCTTGCTCAAGGGTACAACGGTCAAGTCCAAGCCAGGAACAAGGCCCGTAATTTTCCAGATAGTTCTTTGAACATTAACCACCAGTTAAGGCACAAATAAATGCAGGCTTGTACAGTGCGTGTCAAAAAAAGCTAATGCAAATTCAGCGGGTTAATATACCACATTTGTATCGTTTCTCAATTTTTATGCAATTTGCCAAGGAAGAGGACGTCCTCAGCTCTTCATGGATACCACTGACTGCAACATTACTGCTGCACTTGCCTGATTAAATGACCTTTGAAAATGGCAGATTTGAATTTCATTTTTCCAAGTTTTATTTATTTTTTTTATGGAAGCCAGACAGAGTCCGTGAAAGTCAACACACTGCCCTCTGCCTATGCACCGACACCTTCAACACATCCACCTCCGCTTTCGACGCAAAGCTGACTGCGAGGGAGCATATGCTCAACTGCACGTCTCACCATAGCCGGATTATTTCGAATGCGCTCTTGCAGTGCGTCAAGATCTCCGGGAAAAGTCACAAACACCTTGTTTCTCAAATGTCCCCAAAGCATTAAAAAAAATTTTAAAAATCACGTGTGGATTTCTGAATGTCTTTCATGCATTGGCAAAACTTGGGGGAAAAAAAAAAAAGAAATTATAATCTGCCATTTTCAAAGGTCACTTAACCAGTCGTGCGCAACAGTAATGTTGCAGTCAGTGGAATCCGCCGACTTCCTCTTCCTTGGCAAATTGCACAGAAACGGTGACACAATACAAACTTAGTATATTAACCCGTTTGAAGTTGGATCACCTTTTTTTTTTTATACGCACTGTACAGGTGAGTAAATGTGTCCATGTACAGGCTCTCCGTGTGTGTGGATTATGGCTCTCACTGCACCTATACCTCTGGGGAGGTGACGAAGGCGTGCGTTGCTGGGTTGGCGTCGTTCCTGGCGGTGAAGTTCCTGTTGAAGGACGTGACGATGGTGTTCTTCTCTCCCTTCTTCACATCGCGCCTGTGATTAACGGGAGGAAGGGAGCCGAAAGGTTCCCCCGGTTACAACACAGGTCTGCAGGTGAGGATGAACATCAGAGCAGCAACTGAACCACCGACCGACCTACCGATCCCACTGCCCAATGCAGGGTCCGCAGGCATTAGCCAGAACCACACCGCCCACATCGCTCAGGATCTTCGCCTGCAACCAGAGACGCAAAAATTAGAAATCCAAGGCCTGCTGAACAAAACACAACTGTGGCATCTACACAGGGCCTTCAAAAGGTCTTGGGTATCGCATACATCCCGCCACAATCACATCCAGTAGGACTAATAAAGCCCTGGATTAGCCAATCCAGGCGTGATTGAGGTGAAACTCAGCAATAACATGGATCGGCTGGGCATAGTCAACAAGAGGTTTGGGAATCATTGGACGAGAGCCTTGAGTCAATTCACATCCGTAAAACTGGCCTCAAATTCATTCCTTATAGCCTGATGTACACCAAGGAACAATCTGGCAGCCAGACTTACGTAGCCGTCTCTCTCAATGGTGGCTCGGATCTGCTCGGACCCGGGCGTGACCGTGAACTGGGCCTTGCACTTCAGCCCTCGGTCCAGAGCCTGTTTGGCCAGTGAGGCGGCCCGTCCCATGTCCTCATAGCTGGAGTTGGTGCAGCTGCCAATCAAACCTGCGGGACATGGTAACACGCCCATGTCAGGACCTGTACATCGCATATCTCTCTTCCCTCCCACTTGTAATGCATAAAAAAGACCATTTGAGGACCAATGTTTGAGTCTGGCATCACTGTAATGTAATCATATATTTTAATAGAATAATGTAATATCGAGGGTTTAGGGCACAATGGTTATATGTCCAAATTTTGTGGTTTTGAGATTTTTACCCCCTGTCGTAGCTTTCTATCAGCTAATCCTTGGAGCACAATAACTATATGTCCATCTGCCATTCATTTTTATTCAGAATTCACATTTTCATTTTGTGATATGTTGATATATAATCTGAACAATGCAGCAAAAGAAAGAATAAAACAATATAAAATACCTGCTTTAATAGAACACTTGGAAACAAAAAAAATAAATTTTTCACCAAACCTCTAAAATGGACATATAACCTGCAAAGCATCTAGTCCAACAGTATGATAACATCATGATATTTGCTTAACTCAGTTGGTGTTCTGAATGCATCCGGAGGTGGAAAAATCAAAGTTCACCAAGTTAAATGATTCTGCTCCAATCACCAAGCTTTGCAAAACTTTTGCAAAACAGCAAAACTTCTCAGGTGTAGTTCAAACTAGATTTAGTCAGTAAGCATGGCTTACAGCAGGGCTATTCAACCATGTCCAGAAAGGGCCGGTGTGGGTGCAGGCTTTCATTCCAACCAAGCAGTTACACACCTGACACCACTAATCAACCCCAAGAGTCTTTGCTAATGAGCATGATTAGGTAGTATCAGGTGTGGAAGTGCTTGGTTGGAATGAAAGCCTGCACCCACACCGGCCCTTGCAGGATCATGTTGAATAGCCCTGGCTTACAGGATACCGCCCGCATGTATATCAGTACATTCATACTGAAACCATCAGACCTACAACAAGTAGTCGGGCAGTACCACAGTCAATAGACCTTCCACCAAGAAAAATAATTTTCAAAATCGGATGAGTAGGTTTTGAGATCTAGGTCCGAACGCACAGACGCACACACACACACACACACAGACACACGCACACACACACACGCAGACAAACAAACGCACACACACACACACACACACACACACACACACACACACACACACACACACACACACACACACACAGACACACGCACGCACGCACGCACACACGGACGGACGGACAAAGCAAATCCAGTATACCCCCCTTAACTTCGTTGCGGGGGTTATAATAACTGACAGGTGAAATGACTCATGGCCGTGGCCATGACGCACTTATGCAGTCAACCTCAGTCAGTCGGATGTCCTGGATAGACTAAAATACATGTACATACAGCACTGTACAAAGGTATTAGGCACATTTAAAGCAAAAAAATTTCAAAGGGCAAATATGCTTGCAAAAATACTGAAATCAAAACTTTCCAATAACCGAGAGATGTGCTATACGGAGTTGTAAACTGTTAAAAACTAAATAAAACCAATATTAGGTGCGACTAGGCAATCCCTAAAAATTTGGGACAGTGTCCCGTTGTGCTATAGTTAGATGCATGATATATAGATGAAATGATTGGCATGTTGGTTGTTCCAAGCAGAATGATAAACCTGCCGCTGTTCTTCCGCAGACTCCAGACTGACCGTCTCACTTGTGTCTTTCCCTCCAAGCAATTGCGGACAGCCATGATGATGTTCATATCAGGACTACGTCAAGAGTTATTATCAGTATCAATTGTTTTTAATGAAATACAAACATTTATTTATGAAACAATTTTTTGAATTTGAAAGTATATCTGAATTCAGAATTCAGAATCTTCAGCTAATGAGGAAAACAAAAAAAATAAACACCTAAAGCCAGATGTCAATTTTTAAAACTGTAGGGTGCCTAAAACTTTTGCGCAGTACTTATTGTTTACACACGTGCAAATATTAAACGTTCTGGAGTCACAGTGTTGGCGCATGAGCTTACCGACTTTGACTTCCAGGGGCCAGCCGCTCTTTTCGGCTACAGCTCCAACCTCAGCCACAGGGTGGGCCAGGTCCGGGGTGAAGGGGCCGTTGATGTGGGGCTTCAACTGTAGGACGGGGGAGGGATGCAGGTTCATACAGGGTCCTCGTTCAGTCCAAACGGCATGATTAACAACACATGCTTTCCCCATTTCAGAACTTCAAACACAAGCAAATGATTTAGTTCATCCAAACAAGTACACATAATCGAGAATTTTAAAGGAATTGTCACCTGAATGCTGGGTCAGAGGAATCCCTGTAGCTGGAAGTGTCACTCAAATACAGAAACAGGTAATTGGGGGTAATGGAGCACGTGGGAGGCGACACGGTGGGATTCACCTGTGGTCAGGGGCTGACCGCTCACCTCACTCAGGTTGATCTCGATGATCTGATCGTACTGGCAGCCAGGGTCGGGAACCAGGTCGTCCTTGTACTCCTCGGCTAGAGCAGCAATGTCTGGGGGGAGCAGACAGAGTCAGAAGAAAAAAAGCCCAGATCACCAGAGGGGCGCCGGCTTTAACCAAACTTAAAATAGACATCGTCATTTCAGTTATGGTGCTGCAAGAAATGCAGACATATTCCTGATACTGATCACACTGGAGACTACATTCCACCAAGAAATTAACCTACTTCTTACAATTTCACGACACTTATCAGCACTAAACGTTCTCAAATAAAGCTGGGTTCCCAATGACAAAACAGTCATCTTTGCCTTACTGTTATTGTAGTATTAGGGTAAAATTTTCACAGTGACCATTGGTCATATTGTAAAGTTCTAGAGCATTGCAGGGTCAGAACTTGCCTCCTCGACCGGTCTTCTCCAGGTAGGTCCGCATGCGGTGGTTGTAAGGGAATATGGATGTGGTCGCACCAATTTCTGCCCCCATGTTACAGATGGTGGCCATTCCTGTGCTCACAGACAGGGGGGAAAGGGCATTAATTCCCAGAATTGTATCTTTTTTCCTTCATGGCCAACTGATTTTTGGCATTTCTACCACTTGCAACGCACCGTGCACATCCTAAATTTCACATAAAACTCACTGTATGCCAATTTGCACAATAGTTGATAAAGAACACATACCATAACAGCATATAGGGCATTTCATAATGAAAGAAAGTTTAAATATGAATACAGTGGGCTCAGAGAACCAAGAAGAAAAATAAGTGCAGTAGGCTGAGATAGATCAAAAATATTTTAAATTAAAATGTTCAAAACAATATCAACAATAAGCGCTCTAGAGTCCATTTACAGTTTTTAATCAGTTTTAGATGAGCATTAAATTCTGTCTTCAGTCGCATTCTAATACTCATAATTGAAGTTGAAAATTTTTATTGAGCCCTTAATTTCTCTCAGGATCTTCTCCTTCTCCTAGTCTTATTTTCTCACGAAATGGACTGTACATAATATAAACAGTCTGTCAGTTGTCCTCCAGTCTGTCCAGTTGTCACTCCTTCCCAGGGCTGAACTTTTTTTGTAATTTAACCTTTATTTAACCAGAAAAGTCCTGTTGAGATTGAAGTCCCTTTTCCAAGGGAGCCCTGGGGATTGAGACGGATAGAAAGAGGACAAGTTGCACAGCCAACTAAATCAGGGGATAATCAGGTGGCAGGTTGAAGAGCCATGTTGGGAATTTAGCTATGACACCGGGGAACACCCTACTCTTCTCGAAGACCGTCATAGGATCTTCAATGACCAAAGACTCAGGACCTCAGTTGAACATCCCATCCGAAAGACAACGTCTCCTTCCCCATCACTGCACTGGGGACTGCACCCCAACTCCTCATCCAGCAACAACTTAGTTTTCCCAGATGGTCTCCCATCAAAGTACTAACCAAGCCCACACCTACTCAGCTTCAGCCGCACAGCTGGATCAGACTGAGCAGTGGTGCAGCTGCAAGCCAAACATCCCGGAGGCGTCAGGGCTCTGAGACTCACCCGTGCAGGATATCGAGTCCACCCCAGGACCGTGGTACTCCACAATGGCCCCCGTGCCCCCCTTCACGGTCAGGATCCCGGCCACCTTCAGGATCACGTCCTTCGGGGAGGTCCAGCCTGACAGGCTGCCCGTCAGCTTCACACCAATCACCTAAGGGCACCCACGTATAATATGTCACCACGGTAACAAGGGAGGCGGGGAAAGGTGAATACACCGGTATTAAAAAAAGACCCATTCACCAGAATTACAATTCTTTAACAGATGACTAGACAGAAGGCAACCAATATAAACACAGCTCGCCACTTCTTACAGACGACCGGATACAATGCAATTCAAAGGCAAGTATACCGGTTAAAACTAGAGGTAACACTCAGAGTCCAGTCCCTCGTGGGCTCTGAACCTGCAAACCTCTGGCTTCACATCGACTGACAGGGCGACTCACGTTGGGACACTTCAGCTCCCAGGGGATCCCGGCCATTACATCCACGGCGTCAGCCCCGCCCACTCCAATGCAGACACAACCCAGGCCGCCACCGTTTGGCGTGTGAGAATCCGTGCCGATCAGCATCACCCCCGGGTACGCATAGTTCTCCAGAATGATCTGGAACACAGAATATAAATGGCAGATAAGGCAAGGACACATCGTTTTAGTTTCTTCTGAATTAAGTTACACTTTTGCACAAAAAGGTACGTTTATTAAAATTCTTGAGGGGCTAAAATTCTGAGGTGTTCATAAGGCCAAGAAATGTTTTAAGAGGTTGGGTGGAAATACACAACATACAGTAACAGGCATGCCTTTGAAAATGAGAGGACACAACAGTTAGAAAGCCGAACAGTTGAACAGCCCCCTGAGGGCCTACATTGGATTCCAAGGCCATTCAGGAAACTATCCTTCATCAGAGTTTCCAACAGCCTTAAAGACCACAGGTTATTCTTGAGGCCTCCATTGGCTGCCAATTGTCAATAAATCCTTGCAAGCGCTCCAGCCCAATATGGCTTCTCACCGATAAAACATTTGAAGTCACCTCTTCAACCGTTTACAGAAAGCCCTCAACCTCTCAATAACCTCCATGCAAAACAGGAACCAGCCGTCATACCTGATGGATGATTCCAGAGCCTGGTTTCCAGAAACCCACTCCATATTTGGCGCCAGCACTGGCCAGGAAGTTGTACACCTCCTGGTTCACTTCCTGGTTCACGAGTAAAAAGCAGAGAGAGAAGAAAGCAGTGGATGGAGTCCTTCCAGAGTCCTTCCATAGCTGATGCCACTCTAGACATTCTTCCAGCATTACATCACAGTGCTCCCCTTGAATCAAGTCATTGTTTTTCCATTTCCAAATACCTCTTCTCAAACTGACTGGCTCCCCATGACTACGAGTCAGACTTATATAATAGTGTCGCTTGTAGGCATCTTAACTCCTCTAAAGTGGAAAAGCAGCATTCAGACGGACTTGTCATGCATCAAATTCAGGTCACCATTTCCTGCAACCTGCTTCTCTCATGCCCATATAAGGGACCCAGTTTTCAGTACAAACAAACCTGTACTACAGGCAAGCAATTATTTTTTTTGCATGACATTCAGCAATTTTGGGATGAAATACAAAAAATATTAGTTCGACGGGACAGGGTCGCCCGCTGGTCGACGTGTATGCTTGGACCCCCGAAAACAATCACCCCAACAGTTCATATAATTCTTGGTGTAAAATTACAGCATGGCATACATTGCACTCCTTAGTCAATTTTTTGATTTATTGATTAATCAATAAGTGAATTGATTTGTCAACTAGTTGATTAATTGATTGATTAACATTGTTAATATTGCTGTTACTTTTACTACTTACTATTTTTGTATTCAATTCTCTTTTTCCTCCTGAGTATGTTCCTACTTCTATACCAACTTGTAAAAATATTGACGTAGCCTGAACACAGGGGGGGAGGGGGTAGGATTATATAGAGGTGTGGGCATTGGATTGACTCAGGAGGACACCAGAGCTCTGTAGTATGGCATTATCCTCGATTATTTGTTATTGGGGCATGTAAATGGAAATTGTGCAGTTTATTTCCTGTAATTTGAGAACTGGAACAGTTCAATTGAAACAACAAAGAGAGGGGGGTGGCAGGCTACTAAAAAAAAAAAAAGAAAAGAAAGAAAAGAAAAATCACCCCAAAACTCACAGGCTTTGTAACCTTACCCCACACAAGACTCTCACCAAATACGAAATGAATCGGTAGAAATTTGCGGCCAGTTGGGTGCTCACAAGCCACTAGGCTAATGCCGTCGGAGGCGATGGCTGGGGGTATATTCCCGAACGCCCCCAATCCTTGAATAGACTTGCATTTGAACTTAATTTCAGGTCAATTGGTCAAATGGTTCTGAAGATATGGCCAAAATGGTCATTTTCCATCACAAAGCGCCACCTGGTGGGAAAATATTGAACCATACAGGTATGATGTCATCATGTGACACGTTGTGAGGTCATGACCTTGCAGTTGCACATAGTTTAATGTCAATTGGAGAAATAGTTCCAAAGATATAGCAAAATGGTGAATTTTTGTGACAAAGCTCCACCTTGTCTCAAAATTTTGAACCAAACAGGTATGTCATCGTGGGACACATCCTCAGGTCATGACCTTTCATTTGCACTTGATTTGAGGTCAATCGGACAAATATTTCCAAAGATATGATAAAAAGTGATTTTTTCCGTTTTTGGCCCCTGGTGGCCAATCTAGAAATTGTAAATTGTCCAAAATCAAATCAGTTCTTCCTCTTTATGATACTTACTCATATGCAAAACTTGGAATTTCTAATTACCCTCAGCCCGACTTCAGGCCAAAGGGTATTGTCATCAGTTCGTCGTCCGTCTGTCTGTCTGTCTGTCCGTGTGTGCACCGTCAGGCCGAGGAGGTTCACACGCGGGCGTTTCTGGTTGAAATATTACTGCAGTTATCGCGTTAACACTGAAATCAGTTTTTGGCCCCTGGTGACCAATCTAGACATCGTAAATTGTCCAAAATCGAATCAGTTCTTCCTCTTTATGATACTTACTTATGTGCAAAATTTGGAATTTGTAATTGAAATACTACTGAAGTTATCGCGTTAACACGTAGTGCGGCGGCGGCTGGACCAAAAACATGGAACGCCGTTCGGGGATATAAATATCTATAAAAGTGGGGGCAAGCGCGGGTGACGGTCGCCAATCCATGGTATGCCCGACTCGTCGTCCAGGGATTCAGTTCGTAGGACCAAACAATTGACTTTAGTCTCGCGATCCAATCTCTGACCAAGGACCTGCAACCCCCACCAAATTCTCCCTCCAAATCCCTTCCAACCCTTTCCTTCCTTCCTCTCTTCCTCCCATCCCACTCACGGCGCTCTTTTCCCCTCCCCATGTCCTACGGCTTCCCCCTGACCTGCCCCTCCCCCTCACCTTGGCTCTCTGCAGATCCTGGACGCCGCCCGTCTGGGCCTCGATCAGGTGGTCGCAGTGGATGGTGGAGGGCACAGCCACCCTGGGCAGCCCGCTGCTGATGAACTGTAGCATGGCCATCTGAGCCGTGGCGTCCTGCATGGCCACGCGGTCCGGCCGCAGGCGCAGGTATGTGCGCCCTCGCGCGATCTCCTGACCCGCCGGGTCATCCAGGTGCCCGTATACGATCTTCTCCGACAGGGTGAGGGGCCGGTTCAGTCTGAAAGGGGGCGGTGAAGGTTTTTAGTGTCACTAAACACAGCCACTTCCCAATCCTGCATTGACAATGCCCACCTGGCCAGACATTACACCAATGAACACTCAAGAGGACTGAAGACATTCAGTTTCACAAATCATATAGTGGCGTGTGGATGCTTTCCACCAAATGGTCATCATATACTGAACTGGTAGACTATTTTTGTGTCTACTGCAAGTGTGCAAGTAGACACTATGCTATCGAGTTGTCAGTCCGTAAGTAAAACTTAGTAGGCTGCAGTGAACTACCAATCCGTAGTAGACACATGTACTCGAGTACTTATTTTCATAAGAGTTTACAACAGTTTGTTAGCATTGTCTCAATGCTATGACACATTTGCAAATAGCACATACTGAAGGACCTTGCAAATAATCATTATGAGACACTGTCCACCCAAGTGGGCTGATGATATAAGAGGAGTTATTCCCCCCAGAGGCCTGACCTCTTGCGGACGATGTTGATGTTGGTGCGCAGCTGCTCGTAGTTGACACTGGAGCCGGGTTCGAAGCGACTCATCGCTACCTTAGCCTTCGCACTGAGGGCGGCCGATACATGCAGCCGGCGAGCCCCCTGCCCCAGCAGCAGCTAAGGACAAACAGACAGAAGGGAGAGCAGGAGGTCGGAGGTCAGTTTGTCCTAAACCAATCAGCAAGGATGATATTCTCCTCGGTGATGAATTCCATGAGTACAAAAACCCAAAAACATACCTCTTACAACAATAACTACTACTACTGCTACTACAGCTATAATTAATAATAATGGTAGCTAGACAGTTGGTCGCCCACAAGTTGACATATATACCCAGACAGCCTAAAGCAATGACTCCTAAAATCGCTAGGCCTTGTAACCATACTACAACACAAGGTCCATGCCAAATATGATACCAACCTGGACACAACAAGAATTAGTAATGATGATAAAAATGTACAGAGTACCTGCAGATAAACTAAATTAAACTAACCAAGGAAAATATAACAAATGTAGCAGTGTACAACTGCTTCCATCCCCTCAGTATATACACATACAAACACAAAAGGGAAAAATCAAATAATACAAAAAATTACAGAAATGGCCTAATGTCAAAAGATTCATTCAGACCCCTAGCCACTGTATCAAGAGTAGAAATCCAAAAGGCCTCCCTTTGAAGTAACAAATTATTAATGTCACCTTCTCTAGGTGGCAACCGGACACGTTCGATACCTATATATTTTAAAGATGAAATACAATGTTGCGCTTGAAAAAGTGCAACGCTACAGGATTCCAAAAATCCTTGGTCCTGATATTGCTTCTGGGGGCCGCCAAGCCAATGTTGACATGGAGATTAAAAAAAAATTTTTAAGTATGTATTATGATTGTCATTATAAGTGGAAAACTCATTGTAATATATTGCTTAACTGTAAAAATGTAAGTAATTATGTATACATGTATAATATATTGAAATAAATACATTGAAACTAATTAATACTATTGTTGTCATTCCGTGACAATTTGCCTCTTGTAATTCCGTGACATTGACTTTTTGAATTTTCTTGGCCATAAAGCAGGGTTAAAGTCAATATTCTTTTCTATAACTTACAGTATAAACAAAATACACCTTAAATATGAACATGTTGAAGTTTCATAACTTAACTATGATAGGAACATCACTTTCTGGATAGTTTAACACAAGATTAAAAAAACCATGTCAATTTTGTGTAATTCCGTGACGGAGTAGTTTTTGCTTGTTTCTTCTATGAAAATTTCTCAAAAAATATATTTTCACTTTATGATATTAAAGAACAAGTTAATACCTTCAATATGACATATTATACTTGATTTTATCTTATTTAGTTGCAGAGTTACAACCCAAAATGTAATGGGACTGTAATTCCGTGACAGCTTGGCGGCCCCCTTCTATGTTCTGAAATTCTGATCTTTAAAGGTCTGGTAGTCTTACCCACATAGGCCAGCCCGCAAACACACTTAATCAAGTAAATAATATTAGGTGTAATACAGGTGATAACACCCTTAATTTGAAAATGTATCCCTGAAGAAGGATGGTTAAATGTATGGCATTTATACGTAAAATTGCACCGTGCACATCTACCACATTTATAATTACCATCAGACCTATAAAGATCAGAATTTCAGAACATAGAAGTGATATCAGGACCAAGGATTTTAGGAATCCTGTAGCGTTGCAGTTTCTCAAGCGCAACATTGTATTTCATCATTAAAATATATAGATATCGAACGTGTCCGGTTGCCACCTAGAGAAGGTGACATTAATAATTTGTTACTTCAAAGGGAGGCCTTTTGGATTTCTACTCTTGATACAGTGGCTAGGGGTCTGAATGAGTCTTTTGACATTAGGCCATTTCTGTAACTTTTTGTATTATTTGATTTTTCCCTTTTGTGTTTGTATGTGTATATACTGAGGGGATGGAGGCAGTTGTTCTCTACTTTGCTACATTTCTTATATTTTCCTTGGTTAGTTTAATTTAGTTCATCTGCAGGTACTCTGTACATTTTTATCATCATTACTAATTTTTGTTGTGTCCAGGTTGGTATCGTGTTTAAAAAAAAAAAAAAAAGTGTGTATATATACTTGTCTTGGGATTGTATGTTTTATGCACTTTCTGTCAGCACACACACCTTTACTTGCACTGGGTTACATCTGTGCCCCTACGGATTGATCTTAGTCATTGAAACCAGGTGTGAACAATTACCATGTTCAATTGTGAATTTGAGTAAGTGCTTATAGAGATGTGAGTGCTGCTGGTTTTTATCCTGATGAAGATCACTTGTTGATCGAAACGTTGACGACAATACATTTTTGGGGAGCATTGTCTTTCACTGTGCGGACCTTACTGTTTTATTTTTGTTCATTCTTACATTGTCCTGCACCAGCAATTGAGTGGATGTGCATACTTTATTCTCTTAATTTTAACCATGCCAAATATGAAACTAGAATATGTTTACACGCAACCCCCTCCCCCCCACACCCCACACCGCCTTTCCTGCCAAACCCAGTGGACAGACGGACACAGACATACAGACACATACCGATAGGCACCAGTGCTGGACCTGAGTAGTAAGTATGCACAGGAGTGTGAAGATCATGGAAATGGTTTAAGAGTTATGCTACGGACAGAAATTGATCACATCCAGATGGACAGACAGACGGACAGTCAGGCACATACCAAAAAGCAACCACTTCAGGACATGAGTAGTAAGTATGCAAAGTTTCCTTAATATCATGCAAACGGTTTTGGAATTATGCTCTGGAAATGAAATGGGATCGTCGACTCGAACCACGCCCAAAACAATAAGTCTCCCCTCTCCCTCGGGGGGGGTGGTCATAATAAATTCATTAAGAACTGCAGCGCTCAGAGGAAATCTCAACAGACACGGCAGTGGTGAAGGCAGCACATTTATTGCTGATCCATCATATCCCTGACTCGTCAAGTTGGAATAATTATAATAATGTACAAATCAATCAATTGTGCCAAGATCATTAATAAGGGAATTATCGCGCGTTCCATTTACCTCGGAAGTCGGAGTTGGGAATGACGTCACAGGCAAGTTATCAGCGCTCCAATTACAAAGTCAGAAAAAAGTTGCCAATCGCCATAAACCGGGAAGAAGAGTCGTAACACAAGATGGCCACATCTACGAAAGCTATTGTCGCGTTTGCCTTGTCCGCAAATAAGCAACTTCTGGACAAATATGCGGTCCTTCTGCAACCTTCAAGCACAGTGGATCCCCAAATATATACGTCAAACAACGTATAAAGCGGATTTAGAGAGACACACGAGTCAGAAGTAATAAACTGAATATTGCAGGAGCTAGTAATTACTGTTTACACCTGGGGCAGCCATCTTTGACTGTTAACTCGGAGGTAGTGAAGATTCTCTGACTTTCCGAGTCAGAAATCCAACCTCGGGGGGCGTTCCAGTTTAAACTTCCGACTCGGAACTCAGAAATTCAGACTTCTGAGCACAAATGAAACGTAGAATTATATTGGACACAGTGCTGTAATGTAATGGGGAACACTACTAGCACCTAAAAACCGAAAAAGTGCTCCTTATTCTAAGAAATTCCTACAAAAACTGAGAATACGTCAAGGTTTACTGAAGATTTGAGCCAACTCTGTTAACCTTGGAAAAATTTTACCGAGGTAGACCGAAAAAATTTTCAGATGTATGAAAAAAACATGACTATTTGCCGAATTTCGTGGGAACTTTGGAATGGTCAGTACTGTAGTTCAGCCTGCTGTGTCTGTGCTGCATACAGGAACTGGCAAAGGGTAGACCACCACCATTATATAAAAGGAGAATTAATTCCGGTGTGAAATTGACTTGGGGTGTATTGAAACATGATAACGAGTACTTACTTTTGTCGAATAACCCACCTCCGTACGCACGCAACATTTCGAAATGCATTGCTTTTTTGCCCGAAGCGCCCAACAGGTTACAATGTAAGTGAATTGGGCATAGCCTTGCCATGCAAAGAAATCGCTATGTTTTCATCATTAACAAGGCTCAAAGTAGCTCCACTCTTCATTGGCAGAATTCCAAGGACCCTGACATTTAAAACGAGGCCAATCAAAAATAGTCGGTCTTCCAGGCACTCAGAAAAAAGTAGAGTGCAAACGAAGCCTAAGATAAAAAGCTTTTATTAAAGCATGGCTGAAAAAAATGAATTTAAAAAGCCGACATGTTTCGACCTGATGAAGACCGTGTAGGTCGAAACATGTCGGCTTTTTAAATAAATTTTTTTTTTCACTCTGCAAAAGCACCAATTAACAAACAAATCAGATACACAATGTAATTTTTAAAAGAGGGCACCTTGAGAGAAAGTAAGCATCGAGGTGTTGTCCAAAGTTAAGTAAACCGGATAGACTTCGGGATTGCTCGTTAAAATTTTACCAAGGTTTACAGAGTTGGCCTCAAATCTTCAGTAAACCTCTGAGTATTCTAGGTTTTTGTAGGAATTTCTCAGAAAAAGGCGCACTTTCTCGGTTTTTAGGTGCAAGTAGTGGAACATGCTTCACACTTCTTCCAGATCAAAACCAAAATGTTGAATACAACAGGAAACCTTCTTCAGGACACAATGTACAATACAGATAATATTCTGAAGTCAAAGATGACAGTAGCTCATTTGTTCAGCTACTAAACTGTGCAGAACTGTGCAGTTAGTGTATGTGCAAACCTTCTGTAAAAATGCTTGGACTCTGACAGCATTTTGATCATTCTTCAATTTATTTGATATAGTTCAGGAGAATCAAAATGGGGATTCACTAAAACTATTTTTAGAGTTAAGAGTAGTTACCATGAAGAACATGACACTTAAAGCAGCCCAGACTCTGAGCACAAAAAACAAATTGATTAAGAATGTTCTAGGACAAAGAGTCCCAAGTTGTATCTGGAAGTCAAATCAACAACCATGCTTAATCTATGCAATTCCTTTTACAACAGTTTAAAATACATCAATAAAATCAACAAACAATCAAGCAGTGTACCTTGCTATATTTGGCACAACTTCACATTGATAACGCACGATACGTGACTAATGGCGCAAACTGTCAACCCAAAGCATGGATACTATTAAATGTGTATTATGTATTTAAAAACACTCCACAATGAAAAACACACGCTTTAGGCTCTATCTAAAGCCAACTTGTCAAAAATTATTCATATAAATTCATCAGTACACTTGGTCTCCGAGAACTGAAATATCTGCATTATGTACCGTTAGAAGACAGAATAGACAGAGTTAGATGGATGGGTTCTCCACCGAGACATTCAAGTTGTCACCTTGTTTTCCCCTTGAAGTTATAATAGGTTACGATCAACAATCAAGTTTCAAGACTGAAACGATGAATTCCAGTAATAAACCAAATGACCTCAGTCAATTAATTTTTGTATTGACTGATATATGCAACTTAGTCACCTCTTATACATCCCAAATCGGAAAAAAAAAACCCAACACAAAACAACCAAAAGGTTACCAAAAACAATGACTACATAAACCTTACTAGTGCTTTAAAAATATGGCTCAGAAAACCTGAGTTATCAATTGAAGACCCACACAGCACAGATTCATTCGCCATCTACACTGATATCTGTACATCTAATATTTAAATACACGATGAGCGAATTGGAACGATTTACTTAAATCAAAGCAGTCATCGATGCTATGTGATACGGCAGGGACCACGAGAGACAAATGTATATGTGACGACGCAAAAACCGAATATATGAATCCTGAGGATAATTCTGACAATAGCCTCCAACAACGCAGACAGTCCTTGCAACCGGTGAACATACAAACTAGGTTAATTAACTTAATACAACAGACCCGAAAAAGAATGACTTTATAATGTGTATGTGCCCGCTGAACGCAAAACACTGCAACAAGGCCATTCGGAATAATTGACCAATAACAGATTATAAAACATTTAATCAAAATTATCAATTTCCCTTGACTTTATCGACGTTGTATACAGAGCATCTCAATGCGAATCACAGCAAGTGCGCACATAGTATTCGAGTAACCTTGCGATCACCTTGCAAAAAATTCGAAAGCTTTGATGCCACGTCATGTCAAAAAACAAAGAATGAAGGACTATAAAAACACATAAGTTAATTTAGGATAATTATATCAGCCTTTTACTTCTCCATTTAGAATACCATGCCATGGCAGGTACGAATTTTAACTCCGTTAGACGTAGTATAACGGATCTAACGTGAGGACACGGTGACCTGGAATAGCCTGTTTAGCGAGTTATGTTCAGATCGACTTATTTCTTGTACAAATAGCCGAGAAACAATAACCTAGCCAATTTATATAGGCTCAGTATGTCTCTTTGGGGTTTATATGTGTCAACGGCAGAGAAACAAAAACAAGTAATCAGCATTTTTGTACAAAAATGATGGCTTACCTGGAGCCGGGTTACAGTCAGACAGTAAGACGCCATTTTGTACACTGACAAAGATGTGTCGCATAAGAATGACGTCACCAATTTATATAAAGAACGAGGCTTTGTATCCTAAAAGAACAATAATGTTCTATTATATAAATTCGCTATAATACTTAATCGCCTACCTCTATCGTTTCAAATTTTGAATAAATACATCTATTCTCGTTACAACTGCCATAAAATTATACATAGGCCAACAAAATGACTACAATATTTTTTTGTTTGTGATATCTTGTTGTACCACTGCCATGATACTACATGGCGTTCAATATGTTTTTCAACAATTCACGATTGTACGTGGTTCTCTGGGTCTACCCTGGCGGCCTCCAGGGAAACAGTGGGCAAAAAATAAATGTTTACGAATCTTTTCTAAATCAAAAATTGAAATGCCATTGATATGTGCATGAAAAACGCCGATTCTTCAAAAAAAAAATTCTTCACATCTGAAATTTTATTTTTCTTAAATTTTATTTGACCTATGGTGCACGTGAAATTGATAAAGCACAAATTTAATGCAAAAAACGAATTAGAATACTTACAGAAGAGGGAGTTAATAACCAATATGAGTACCATTTAAAAAAAAACCTTCAAATATCGCAAATAACAAAACCGGCTCTCAAATTTTATACCAGACTCATAATGTCACCATATAATGAGACGCTGGAAAAGTTAGCTTTTTTTTGTTTTCTTGATATTTCCAACCAGTTTAGCAGTAGTTTTGTTTGTGTTTAAATGAAATAGATAGTTTTTAAATGTAGATTTAAAAATCTCATCCCCAAGTGAAACTGGTATCAAACAAATTCATACATAAAAACAAATAATGTTTTAAATGATGAAAAAAGAGGTTGTCACGAAATATTGCAATTGGGCATATGTTTTGAAATTATTTATTCATTCCCAGCACTGCCTTATAGTATGGTCGGTGAGATGTTTGAAACCATAGCACCTGCACTATTTTCGAACGCCATGGGTCACCACTGATTTTGTACACTTGTGAACACCACACATTTTGTGTTTTCTCACATGTATCTAAGTTGCTGAGCTGAATCTCAGCTAAGACTAACTTCCCTGTAAGAGGAGAGGGGAAAAAAATAATGGAGTAGCTTCAGTATTATCTTCATACAGTCAGCAGACCCTTAATCAGACTTCTCAACGGCACCGCAATCCAAGATCTTGTAAATCAGGCAGGAGATGTCTACTGAAAGAGATTTATTCAGTTTTGTTTGCTAATAGCACAAGGTGGGTAGTGGGAACAACAAAGTGTTATGATTCTGCCATTCCTGCCTGTTTCATGCCTTGTTTAAGTTCTGTACCTGCTTGCCATGTTATTGATTTATGGGCTAAGTGACCACTGCCTATCTTCTGACTATTCTTTGGACTATGTATTATGATTTGTTTACCTCGATTTGTAATATTCTGTCTTAGTTTACTTTTCCATATTTTACTTTTTGCCATAGTCATACTGCGGTTCATGTTTTCCATTTTGCTTTGCACTTTGTCTCCCCCGTCTGGTCTCTCGTCTCGCCTGTTGTTTTAGCCCCAGTCTTGTATCTCACTCTTCGGGTGATTAATTGGATTCTGGATTTCAACCTTCCTTCCGATCTCGTTTACTTACTTCACCTTGCTTTTCTATCAATTAACAATACTAACAGTTTATTATTTTCTTCTGAGATGACTAACAATAACTAACCTTGTATATAATACTCATTTACTAACAAGCACCTAGGATTTGTATAGTTGCACTTACTAATTGACTAACAAGCTCTCAGCACTCGCCCTGTTCTAGTCTTCGCCTCTTTGCTCTCCCTGATTACCTTTGCTGCATCTTCTGTGAAAGCTCACACCTGATCACGCTGTCCTGCTTCTCATTATCTATGCACATTAGAAACTCCGTGACTGGAGCCGTATGTTTGTTTAGGAATGTCTTGTGTTCCCAATCCACGTTTTGGCTTTAGCCAATTTCATGTGATTAGGTTCTTCCTCATGTGCCTTCCCCTTGTAATCAGTTTGATTTCCTGAATCTGTGATTCTCCCCATGTGATTTTCCCAGAAGTGTATATTAGGTGTCTTTTCACCGCCAGACCTTGTCAGATTGTTTCATGTGCTGCTATTTCTCTGCCTTGATTTCATTGAGTTTCTGATTCTGACTGGTTTGCCTGACTACTGATTCTTGGTTTGCCCTTTTGGATATAGTTGCATCTGTGTATTTTTGACCTTTTTCTGCCTGACCTTGATTTTGTGGATTGCAGCCCTGTTTACAATTCGGACTGTCTTACGGCTTATGACAGGGGTGTCAAACTGACTCATAAACTGGCCAAGAGGCTGCAGGTCTTCAATCCTACCAAGCAGAAGCTCACCTGAAAGCACTGACTTAATCAACTGATCTAGGCCTGCACAACTGAGTAGTTGTATCAGGTGCATTTCTGCATTGTTGGAGTGAAAACCTGCGCCTCTTGGCCCTTTTACGGGTCAGTTTGACACCCCTGGCTTATGAGTTTGCTTCTCCCTCAAACCTTCGCCTGTGTACCGGATCTGTTTTGTCTAACTATGATTTTTGTGATTGGTGCCCTGGTAACGAACTCTGCTCTGCCCAATTGGAATTTGAGCTGTGGATTACGGACTCTGTACTGTTGCCTTTTTTCTCTGCGGGGGTTATCCCCCTTATTCAATAAAGCACCTCATTTTTGCAATCCTGTGTCCTCGCACTTGGTTCCAGATCAACACCTCACACAAAGTCTGAATAATTGAAATAATGCAACAGCTGGCATGAAAGATGTTTATAGGTTCTAAAGAGGCTTCTGGAATTATCAAGAGTTGAGTCATAGCAGAGTGGCAGAATCCATTGTGACTACACTGGCCAACTAACTGAAAAAAAATTACTGTATAATAAACCAAAAAATGCCTGGCTTCTTGGGATCTAATCAAAAAAGGTCCCAGTGCCAAATTTTTTTTTTTTTTAAATCCTGAAAAACATTTCCATGTTCTTGGGTTTCACTGCAAAACTTCCTGCAGTGCAGAATATAGGGGAAATAGGACACAAAAGAAGGAATTGATAGCTACAATAAGGCTGGGACATCCTCAGTTTAAGCCATTTCTGACAGGAAAGTTTAGTACCAATATGGACAAGAAGTAAGGATGATCATTTGCTAATAAAAGGACAGCAACAGAGGGGTATGTAATGTTAAACAAATTTTGGGCCAATACGTTGCTTAGAACTGCTTGTTACTAAAGCATCTCCCCCTCGCTTTTTGGCTGAAATTATTTTTTTAAACATTTACACGTCCAAAACAAATTGACGTGAACATTTTTAACTTTTGGCCAGGATCATGTGTAGATGCAATGAGCCAAGTTTGGGCAGACCACATTTACGACCTTGGAACAGTTCGAAAAGGTGGGTTTTGCATTTATTGCAACTAGGAATAGCCAAAATTTGAAAAATTCATCATAATTCAACGATGTGGAATAAAATTCTGAAAAAAATCACATCATCCTCCTTGTCTTCAGAGTACTTTGGTGGAGATTGGTTCAAAAAATTTGATGAAATAAAAATTATACATCTTATACCATGTACAGTAAAAATGTCTGCATCAATTGATCAGATCACAGTGGAAAAGTTTTAGGACCACTCAGTAGATGTGCTGAAGAAAATTCAGCTCTGTAGGAAGTACAGTGATTTTTAAAAGATTTTTCGGAAAACTGCTGACATTTAGATCTTGTCATAAGCCTTTAACCACCGCCAAATTCTATAAATGGACTCAGACATGACCCAAGATGGTGCTCACTGAGTTTCGCGCAAATCTCGCAGCCATTCAAGAGAAGCAAACTTCTCGCTTCTGTGGTGCCCTCTGGGGGTAGAATTGCATGAGACTGTACAGCAAAGCTAAAGGTACTGTTGAAAACATACCTACCAAGTTGGGTGAAAATATCTGATGGAAATTTTGTTTCATGAGCATTTTTGTAAAAGTTAGCCTAAATACAAAAGTTCAAAAATTTACGCATCCAAATCAAATGGATTTGATCATTTTTGATCAACATCATGTCTAAATGCAATGTGCCAATTTGGTGCAGATAGTTGTTATTACCCAAGAGAAGTTGGAAAAAGCAGGTTTTGCATTCATCGCGATTTTGCTGAAAAAATCATGAGTCAAGTGGACGTAGCTTACATCATGTGATTCGCTGAAATCCAGGGAATACGAGGATATAAGGGGTGCATCTAAAAGCCTGCATCCTGTGAAGACTGCATTTTTAGAGCTCGTCACCAAATTCCATCAGCCAAACTAACGTAACGTCATGTCATCTCCGTTAAACAGCTTTGTTTTAAGCGAGTCGTCACTAGTTTGCCTAACTTTAACCATAACTCTAACCCTTGAACCTAAACCTAGCTCTAAATTTACCCTTGTCTCTTACCTTAAATTTCAGTTTAGTGGATGGACGTAAGTGACGACCCCTAAAAATTCTACCTTAATAGAATCCAGCCTATGCTTTGAGATGCACCCAAGGTTTCTGAATGTGCCACGTACAATGTTGGAGTAACACACAAAAATGCATTGTCCTTAATCATATTGCCCCTGCTGGTGGACATTTGTCATTTTAAGTGCCTGAGGTATGTGCAGGGGTTTGTACCAGCCCTCCAAAATATCTCTCTCTTGACTTGTGCAGTTTTGGCCGCAATATAACTTTTAGTAATGGAAGAATAAAAATGATGAAGTGGAAGAATAATAAAACTTTGACAAGAACAAAAGAGTCAGTCCGTCTCAATTCATCAAATTAAGGAAAAGTTCCCCGGCTGACCCCCTCAGACTTGCCTGAAAAAATTCTATTTGGTGAGTAATATTACCAATAGACTAAATCCAAAATTTCCGTCGGACCAAGTGAGCTATAAAAGCGGTCTGGCAGTGGGACAGGCCTGTAGCACAAAGGGGCATAACTTCTCAATGGATCCATGAAACACGGCCAAACTTAGTACACCAACATACACACACACACACACTCACACACACACGCATGCAGGCACACACACACACACACACACACACACACACACATCCTTGTACTTATAACTTAGTGAGGACATTATATTGACTTCCATTCATTCTTCCTGTGTCTCTACAGCCTTTCCCTAATCTTAATAATAAGCAATGTATGCCTAACCCAAACCCTTACCCTAACCTTAACCTATCCCTAATTACAAGCTTACCCCTAACCTTAACCAATAAGTCACAATTAGCCTTTGTAGTTGTGAGGACCGGCCAAAATGGCCTCACTTCCCAAAAATGACCCCACTCTGTAGGAAAAGAACGCTTTTTGGTTCTCACTTTGTAGCAAGTACAAGAACACGCATGCAGGCACACACACACACACACACACACGCATGCAGGCACACACACACACACGCATGCAGGCACACACACACTCACACACACACGCATGCAGGCACACACACACACACACACACACGCATGCAGGCACACACACACACACTCACACACACACGCATGCAGGCACACACACACACACACACACACACTGACACACACACGCATGCAGGCACACACACACACACACACACACACTGACACACACACGCATGCAGGCACACACACACATGCACACCTTCTAGCTACGTTCTCTTTCTTGGCTCGTGAACTAGTTGTCATAAGCACTTGTGGGAGGCATCAATGGACTAAAGCAGAGTTCCTTTTTTCATTGGTGACGCTTTTCACCTCCCCTGTAGTTTTGTCGAGCCCCTTTTCCAAACACATGAATCGTTTGCCATAGACTCTTATGTGCGGCATCATTGAACTCAGAGTTCCTTTTTCATTTGTGTCAATTAGTCCTGCACCCTACAATTTTGCTGTGCCCCCTTTCATAACTCATGATTCATTTGTCATGGTCTTCGGTGCAGGGGCGGCATTAGACCTGAAAATTCGAAGGCTAATATCCATCCCTTTATTGACAATAATTAGTCCTGGCTAATTCTAGATTGTTTTTGTTTTTTATTAACACGTTTTCCAATTCAAGAATAATCAAGTGGCAATTGAAGACACGGCTTCTCTCCCCCATGCGATCTAAAAGCGACAAAATAATGGGCTACATTCAGTACAGAAAAATAATTTAATTATAAATAGATCTATGCACCGGCACTCTGCGACAGCATTTCATAACTCCTCAGCAAATGAAGGTAATTTCAGTGACAATTACGTACACCTGTTTTTGCAGCACGGTCACGCAACTCGCTGTAAAAAATAGACAGCTGTCTGATTGGAAAATGTAAACGGACGAAACCACGAACTAGTCACCAAAATTACCTTAATTCGCTGAAGTTTTCTGAAATGCCGTCACAGAGTGCCGGTGCAAAGACCCAATTATAATTAAATTATTTTTCTGTACTGAATGTAGCCCATTATTTTGTCACTTTTAGATCGCAAGGGGGAGAGAAGCCGCGTCTTCAACTGCCACTTGATTATTCTTGAATTGGAAAAAGAGTTAATGAAGGAAAACCATCTAGAATTAGCCAGGACTAATTGTTGTCAATAAAAGGATGGATATTAGCCCCCAAATTTTCAGGTCAAACACCGCCCCTGCTCTTGTGGTAGACATCATTGCACTTAGCAGAGTTCCTGTGACAATGTCCTGAGTTAGGCCCACTCATTATACATTCGCCATGCCCCTTTTCACAACTTGAAAACCGTTTGCCCTAGACCCTTGAGAGAAGGACAATTGGACTTTGTTAAGATTCCTTTTTCAGTAGTTTCTTTTGACCCCGCCCCAAAAATTGGCCAAGGAGTTCAAGTGCTTGTAAGGTTGTTTGTGCGTGTTTGCATGTGTGAGAGTAAATGTATGGATGCGAGGATATAAGCACGTATGTCAGGAGTGGGGAACCTCTTCCAGAGATAGCAAGGCCCAATCCCAATCTGGTCCCTATCCACTCGCCCTATCCACTCTCCCTACGTTTGCGCGTTCCCGCCGATGGTCCGCCACATTGAGTGCCATCCCAAACCAATCCCCGTGGTGCGTAAGTGGCTTGTTAAATCCTCCGCAGTGAGTTTACACCAATGCAAGTGTACAAACCACCCTCCTTTCAAGTGCAGCACTTATTTTGTGTCCGGGATGGAAGAAACGCTGCATATATACAAATGCCAGTTCCGTGTGGCTATTTCCGACAGATAAGTAAAACATTATCTAACCTCAAACGGACATTTGATTAACTATTTCACGTGCACATCACGGAACTAAAGGTTACATCATATTTTGAAATGAACCTGCAGATGTTCACCCGAGAAAACACTGAGTGAGTAGTTTTATCTCTTAACTCAATGATTGCTCTTTTTCACAATGTGCCATTTCATGCACAAACACTTTCATCTTTGTCAATGCTGTGTATACAATATTCTTAATATAAATTTTATTTAATTACATTACCCTCTCAAAAATATTTTGGGTAAGAAATGTATCATTAGGTAACTAGACCATCGTATACAAAACAACGCACCCATCGGTAGGCATGGTGATGATTACCTCCGCTTCTCGTTGGATAAAAGGCGAGGGCATCCCAAAGGTTACACATGTTTTTACACCCTCCCCCTTAATGAAGCTTCCTCCATCGCTATGAGAGAGAGTTCATATGGACCAGGGATACTCACTCTTTTCCAGAACAAGCCGCAGTGGGTGTAGGCTTTCATTATAACCATGCAGTTATACACCTGATTCTACTTATCAAGGGTCCATGGCAAAGGCTTTAAGGGTTCATTAGTAGAATCAGGTGTGGGACAGGTTGGATAGAGCGAAAGCCTGCACCCACTGTGGCTCATTCTGGAAAAGAATGAGTATCCCTGATATGGACTGACACTCGGTAGTGAAGGGCTAGTGGTGAGGGAGCGGTTCGGGATTTGGCCCAAGTGTGGGTTTCGGCTTTCATCCCAACCAAGAAGTAACATATTTGATTTTACCCATTAACCAATAGACCAGGGGCCCCCAATCTTTCCCAGAAAGGGCTGGTGTGGGTGCAGGCTTTCATGGGAGCCAAGCACCCACACACCTGATGCTACTAATCAAGCTCATTAGCAAAGAGACCAGGGGTTGATTAGTAGTATCAGGTGAGTAATTTCTTGGTTGCAATGAAAGCCAGCACCCACGCCAGCCCTTTCTGGGAAAGATTCAGGACCCCTGCGTTAGACTCTTTGCTTAGTGTCATGATTAGCAAAATCAGGTGTGTCTGACAACCAATTAATCACAGCCTGTTTATGGGGCACCATGGGCTAGATGTGTGCCTGTCTTTAACAGGGAGAGAATTTGGTGCTCAAATGGGATTTTATATGAGCTGCACGCAAACCACCAGCTAAAACAGTGGCTCCTGCTATTATATGTTGATTCTGAAATATAATCCATGATTTCTGGTGTTTATAGTCAAATGCTGAGTCAACTAGTAGTTTATGCAAAAAAAAATTCTAAGTTTGCAATTCGACCAGGTGCACTGAAATAGAAAACCTAATCAAAAAAAAGCAAATTGGTAAAAGCGAATAAAAGTATGTACGAAGTAAAGTACAACCTCAATTCCGAAATAGTTGGGACACAGTGTAAATTGTGAATAAAATCAAAATGCAATGACTTTCAGATCACATGAGCCAATATTTACAATAGAACGTAGATAACATTTCAAATGCTGCAACTGAGACATTTTACATTTTTATCCACAAAATGAGCTTATTTCAAATTTTCTGGCTGCAACAGGTCTCAAAAAAGTTGGGACACAGGCAAAAAAGGGCTGAAAAGGCAATTAATATATAAGAGAATCAGGTGAAAGAACATTTAGCAAGTAATTACATTAACTGGCATCAGGTGTGTAACATGATTGGCTATAAAAGGGATGTCTTAGAGAGGCTGAGTCTCTCAGAAGTAAAGATGGCCAGAGGCTCTCCAACCTGTGAAGGCTTGCGTAAAAAATTGTGGAATACTTTAAAAACAATGTTCGTCAATGTCAACTTGCAAAGACTTTGCAGGTCTCATCATCGACAGTGCATAACATCATCAAAAGATTCAGAGAAACTGGAAAAATCTGTGTGTGAGAGACAAGGCCGAAGACCTTTACTGGATGCCCGTGATCTCTGGGCCCTCAGGCGCCACTGCATCACTCACTGGCATGATTCTGTCATTGACATTACTAAATGGGCCCAGGAATATGGAAAGAAACCACTGTCTGTAAACACAGTCCACCATACCATCCACAGATGCCACCTAAAACTCTATCATGCAAAAAGGAAGCCATTGTTGAGCATGATCCAGAAGCGTCATGTGTTCTGTGGGCCAAGACTCATTTAAAATGACTGTAGCAAAGCGGCAAAGTGTCCTGTGATCAGACGAGTCCAAATTTGACATTCTTGTTGGAAATCATGGGCGTTGTGTCCTCCGGGCTAAAGAGGAGAAAGATGACCCCTCCTGTTATCAGCTTTCAGTTCAAAAGCCAGCATCTCTGATATGGGGATGCATTAGTGCATATGGTGTGGGACACTTGCATGTTTTAAAAAGCACCATGAATGCTGAAAGGTACGCAAAGGTTTCTGAGCAACATATGTTCCCCTCCAGATGACATTTATTCCAGGGAAGGCCTTGTGTATTTCAGCAGGACAATGCTAAACCACATACTGCAGCTATTACAACAGCGTGGCTACGTAGTTGAAGAGTCCGTGTGCTGAACTGGCCTACCTGCAGTCCTGATCTTTCATTGATTGAGAACATTTGACGCATAATTAAATTAAGTTTGTCAAAGGAGACCCAAAACTCACCAGCAGCTGGAAGTCTGTATTAAACAAGTGGGATCAAATTCCAATGACTAAACTCTAGACACTTGTCTCCTCAATGCCCAGACGCCTCCATTCTGTGTTAAAAAGAAGACGATATGCCACACCATGGGAAACAGGCCCCTGTCCCAACATTTTTGAGACCTGTAGCAGCCATCAAATTTGAAGTGAGCTCATTTTGTGGATACAATTGTAAAATTTCTCAGTTTTAACATTTGCTATGTTATCTCTGTTCTATCATGAATAAAATACTGGCTGGTGTGTCTTGAAAGTCATTGTGTTTTGATTTTATTCACAATTTATACTTTGTCCCAACTATTTCAGAATTAGGGTTGTAAAATGATAAAAAGTAAGATATTGAAAAACTACTACAGTGCAAGAAAATGTGAGAATGTAAATATAAGTAGCATAAGTAAATAAGCATGAAATACATGGATAAAAGAGCCCATGTGAAGTGCGGTGGGTTCGTGTGCGTTGCCTCAAAACATTTCGTGGTGGTGGGTGAGTACGGAGTACTTGGTGTTAGTGTGTTAGTATGTAAGTATGCACTGTAAGTGTGTTCATTGGTGCAGGAGAGAGAGGCAGCGGGTGGATGAGCTTCTGGAGGAGAACATGAGTCTGGAGGCGGAGCTGAAACACAGCATAGGCGGAGCTCGGAGCCATCGCCTCAAATTTATGTCACTACTTCGTTGAAATGAAAGCCTGCATCCACACCTGCCGTTACTGGATGAGGTTTCCTACCCCTTGCATATAAGGTCCCACCTATTGCACATTCACACCACAGATATACATACTTAGAACACTAGATTGCTGATGACATCATATTTATATTACACAAAGTGAAGCACCTAGCTGCCATATTGATACACCCAAACTCCTCATTAAAATGAATGGTTTGATATGAGGCCATTTTAAAATAAATTATTATAATTGTTAAAATGGTGAGATGCGCGGCTGCATTTTGCGGCAATTTTCATGGGAAACACTGTTGTGAAACCTTACATGAGTAAGTTATCGTAGAAATGTAAATTTATTACTTTAATGGAGAGAATTGCGTTTGCATGCTTGCTAGCAAATTAGCCAATCCATCAACTTGTTTACACCTCTGACTAAAAGAAAATGTTAGCGATTGTTAACGATCAGCAGCTAACTAGCTACCTTGGTGACCTTACAGTTGCGGAGATTACATTGACATGGCTCCTAATAGAATTAAAGAGGTGGCTAACTAGCTAGCTACTTATAAATGAAATTCAACGGCAATACTTTTTACCAGCAAAATATTTAAAGCTGTGGATAAGTTGCTTTGACATTCTATACAGACTTCCAAAAGACAAGGAGGAGAGAAGGTCTTGGCTGATAAATGTCAGGAGAAAAAACTTTTTACCATCCCCTCGATCAGTGCTGTGAAGTGAGCATTTTGAGAAGCAGTGTTTTTACAAGACGGGGCATATGTGAAACTTCTAAAAGGAGCAGCTTGAGTTAAATAGCACTCCCGTTTTACAACGTTGGCATTAGCCATATGATTCAATATAAACAATTCAGTTGACAGCAAATATGCTCAATCAGGGTACAATGACATGAAGACACCAGAAAGTAATTGGCTAACGTAAACAAACGTTCATCAGCGTTTCTTATAACAATGAAAACTTCCAAGTAATTATCTTTTCTGGTCGCACGTTAACGCTGTTGTAGTCACATTTTCGGTCTTCCCTTTCATGAGTGTGTCTCCTCCAAATGTTGCTCTGCATAGCCATACCAGAATAACACTGACTCATGATTCACGAGTGTTTTTGAAAATATATAGGCAAAAATGAATGGGAGTCCACTTGTGAATTGTACTTCCGGGTGTATACACTGCTGGAACAGATGCTTCACTTGAGCGTAACCTGTCAGCTATCTGGTGTTCTCTCTCCCTCTCTCTCTCGCTAATCAGCGCCATTAAAAATACACGGGTGAGGTATGTACTGCCAAAGGCTCTTTTTCTCTCTCCAGTGTCACAAGCCTTTCCATTTTCTATATGCAGTAGCATTTTTCGTTTTTTTTTTTTTTTGGCTTTTGTAAGCTATTGACCACACCAAAAAGAACAAGTCAAGTGTCACTGTACACATCATGAACAGCTCAATGTTTGTTATTACTGCAGTGCTTGGCGCGTGCACGTGGTGTGCCTCAGGATTACAATACCGTGTGCTTTTCTCTATTTCCTCTCATGCCTCAATGGAAAAGCAATAAAAATCAATCGATTCTTCAATTTGCCGCAAGTACTGTACATACTTCACCTGTGCGTTTTTAATGGCACTGAGTATATATATATACACACTTGTTATTTAAAGTTCCCTTATCATATCACCAGGTCCAAAGCCAATTAGCCATTATAAGTCATTTCAAAAAGTTTGCTCTTTGTGATATCACAAGAGGCAGGGGCCACCTAGTATGATGAAGGAACTGATTATGTGGTTGGCTGGAGTTGACAAGTACCCCTTGCCTCTGAGCTGTCACTTCACCATGTGATGTCAACAAGAAGCCGATTTTGACATCGGTTGTAATGAGTAATTAGATTAGCACCAGGTGACATGACAGGGGAGCATTAATAAACTAGAGCTGGATATTTGGCCTAGATATGCCAAAATTTAATCACTTGTTCCTCTAGTGCTACTTTAACATCTTG
Source organism: Gymnothorax reevesii (assembly GCA_029721435.1). Lineage (NCBI taxonomy): Eukaryota > Metazoa > Chordata > Actinopteri > Anguilliformes > Muraenidae > Gymnothorax > Gymnothorax reevesii. The sequence goes on from CM056584.1 coordinate 69,887,858, forward strand.
CAAAGTTTGGTTAAAATCGATACAACCTTCTTTGAGATATCCTGCGAACAGACAGACAAACAAATAAATCACTCCCACCTATCGGGACCGCTGTCGAAATTGTCTGATGTCTGACTCGAGACTTCAAATCTTCGCCAACATTGCTGGATTTGTACTTTGGCCTATATCTCAGCTGTACTTAATCTCTGCCAGCATAGCTGGATTTGTACTTTGGCCAAGGAATGCCTAAATTTAATCACTTGATCTTCTTGTGTTACTGTAACATCCTGCAAAGTTTGGTTGAAATCAACGCAGCCGTTTTTGAGATATCCCGCTAACAAACAGACAGACAAACAGACGACTAACGGAACGCAGTGACGTGGTTGTCGATTTCGACAACCAATTATTAAACAAACGGAAACAAAGACATAACCACCTTGGCGGAGGTAACAAGCCTCGGGATTGAAAACAGTCACTGATATGAAGCTCCAATGAGGTCCACGCTCCAGTACAGTAGGTGGCAGTAACCCCCCAATTCAAGCGAAAATATATTGTAAACACAAACGAAAGAGAAGATAAGCTTACGGCATGCGTCCTAGCCGCGTCGCCTGCAGTTCAAAATGGCTAAACATCATCCTGATCTGATCTTTTGTAGAAAACAAGCTGGAGTAGGTGAGAATGAAAGTGTTATTTATTGCCTATCAACTGTGATTGGTAGTTAATTATTTTATCGACATTCATATGGGTTTCAGTTTAATTCAAACAATTATCATCACAATAGTGAGCTAATTGTAATGTTAGCCTGTATTGTTAGCCTGTCGGCAAATGTTAGTTTGGGTCGTCTACAGAAAAAACGTACCTCACTCAGGACCATCTCAGTGATCTTATTTTAGTGATCTCAACCGTCTTATTTAAATATTATTTGACATTTTATTTTGTATCACTCTTAAAACGCAAAAAAATAAGATATTCAAACGCTGGTGTGAGCAGCTGAAATGAGGAAGAAGGATCGTGAATATTAATTTTCATTCCCGTCATGATATGTGGCAGTCTTGGTAAGATGCATCCATGAGTCCTAGCACTTGAATACTGGCAAGTTGTTAATTCTTATGGCACAACTATTTCTGTTACAATGTGGAAAGTAAATCACCGGACAGGGTTTGATAACTTTTACTAATACCAGGTTACATCATTGTTAGGTACTGTAGTTATGTATACACTAGTGATATGATTTAATTATTAACTTGTTTTTTTGTATTTCTTTTCAGCCATTGGACGGTTATGTGAAAAATGTAAGTCATTGATTGTTTTCAACTGATATCATTGGAGACAGTGGTATGTGGGTATTTTGCAGCAATGCTTGATTGCTAGCATTTTTAGCTGCATTAGTTATACGATTTTGGATTGCAGGCTTTTTGCCAATGATTTAAATGGGCTATTTTTTTCCAGAAGTGTTCAGTACTAGTTTTGCATGAAATTGCATTTGTCCGACAAAATTACTCTGTATTCTCTGTAGCTGATTCTTGAACCTTGATGTGATCTGGCCTGCTGTTATTACTTTTGCCTGTTTTCCTCTCATAGGTGATGGAAAGTGCGTGATTTGTGACTCGTATGTAAGGCCCTGTACTTTGGTTCGCATCTGCGACGAATGTAACTACGGTTCCTACCAGGGCCGATGCGTCATCTGCGGAGGGCCTGGAGTTTCCGACGCCTACTACTGCAAGGAGTGCACCATCCAGGAGAAAGATGTCAGTGCAGTCTGCTTGTGCTAGTGTAGATTTCTGCTGGCTTGTCAGCTCTAATGACATTCAAAATGTGGATTTTTCTTTCAGAAGCTTCATCAGACTTGATGTAAAATCATGTGTGAGCAGCAAAATCTTTGTTGTTCACCAGCTAATTCATTTTTAACATGCCATAAAATTGCTAACAGAGTTTCACATTACCAATCTAATACTTCAGGGGCCTTCCCAGCTTCAATGTGATTTTTTTCTTTTTTTTTCAGTTACTCTTGTTTTTTTCCTTTAAGGTTCAGTAAAATGTGTAATTTAAGGAATTCAGAACATTTTATCATTAATTTCATCACTTTTATAAAAAAAATTTTTGATTCTCTCCCACCTCAAATAATTTTATAAGTCAGCTAAAATCTGGTGACTTTCAACACTTTTGGTGCTGATAACTCTTTTTATTACCCCTCAGCCCTCAAGCCCTTAGTGCGGTTGGACGAGCATCTCCAAAAACTTCGACATCGGGCTGAGGGTTATTCCGTGCATTGCACGCCTATTTTTTTATTATTATTATTCAACCAAATTGCCTCAAATTTTGGCTGAAGACTTGTTGATTATTTCTGCATACAATCAAGTATTCTTTTCGATAGGGGCAAAGATATCAATTTCATGGGAGTGCATGTGTCATCCAACTTGACCCATTTGAGGATTTTTTATTTTTTTTTTCCCCAGAAAAACTACTAGAAAAAAATAATAAATACACAGTTTATAGAATAATCCTTGTGATTGCATTGATGTGACATTTATCTAACAGGGAAAACAGAATTAAGTGATTTGGTTGAGTGGTTTGGGAGTCAGGCTTGCCACAATGCGGACCGTGATTTTGCTTATTAGTCCCCTACCAGAAATGGAGGGGACCATAGGATTGCACTCCGTCCGTCAGTCCGTCCGCATTCGTGTCCGCTCCATAACTTCAATACTGTATGACCTAGGACAGGGGTGGGCAATCACGGTCCTGGAGGGTCGGTGTGTATGCAGGTTTTTATTCCTATCAATTACCCTGACTAATTGAGTTAATTGATTGCATGCACAAATATAGATTTTTGCAATGATTCGATCAAAGGAAAATTTTTTATGAAGGGAGACAAGACTAGTCTTTGTAGTTTCATGATAATTTAAAGAAATGCGCATGAAACGTCAGATTTCATAAATGGTTTGGCTAATTGAGACAATCAACTAATTAATGACCAGACGTTCGTGTGAAAACCAGGGACAGATACGGCCCTCGCTGCCCACCTCTGACCTAGGAACATCTAAGTTGGTGTGTGGATGCATCTTGGGGAGAGGGTGTGTCATGTACCCTATTCGGGTCACTTTTACCTACTTTTTAGGAAATATACCATGCATACACCGGTAGGGGACTAGTATTGCGCAGCAATATGACATTCGCCGATAGGCGGTGCACTTGTTAACATCAATTCCATGGTAACAGTGTAAATAAAAACCAATGGAATAGTAGATTTTTGTGTTGAACTAATAACTAGTGTTTTTATACCCATATCTGTGCTGGAACAAGGTAAATCAAATGAACCTGGGAAGGCCCCTTAATATTAGCAAGTCACCTTCAAAGAACTATCCGAACTTGATTAAAGAAATAAAATAAATCTGAATCTGACTCCAAATATGTACTTCAGGGTGTGCCAATGAAGTACAAATTGGTTCTATCCTTTTTGATAACCATATGAATGATTCTTTTATCATAATTCTTGAGCGGCTACTAAAATGGGATTATTAATCACAGTGAATGTCCAGAATCCCCTCGTGCTATGTTGTGAAAAGGCATTTTTAAATGGCCAGTATCTATACTATAGGATGAAATATTCATTGTGTTTTTCCATCTCGTCAAAATGAGTTTTGGTGGCAGGAGTTGATGTGTGACTGGAAGGGTGTCAAATTCCAAACTAGCTGTTGGATTAGATTTTGAAAACGAGTTCATTCGAGTTGGGTTGAGTACGATTTCAAGCCTCTTCGTTTTCACTGTTTAGCCATTTCTTTAATCCTCTGTTGATTGTGTTCTCTTTGGCATTTGGTTGAATAACTGGGAAAATTTGCTGGGTTATGGTCCTTGAGGTTTTAAGATTAGCTGTAAAGTTTCTCGTCCACATTTGGACACAAGTTCTAACTTTTTTTTTTTTTATGCCTCAGCGAGATGGCTGCCCGAAGATTGTTAACCTTGGTAGCTCGAAGACTGACCTCTTCTATGAACGAAAGAAGTATGGCTTCAAGAAGAGGTGATCATTTGGACAGAAGATGCTGATTCATCCAAAATTTTAATGGCTGTGTTGTTGCAGTCCTACAATGTGGGAAATTCAGAAGAACCAATTGATAGTTTACTGGTTTGGAAGCCAAAACCACAAGTGTAACTGCTGCAGATCTCCCCTGTATTCTTGTCACACGATGTGGCCCGTGTCTCTTCTCTGTCAACACAAATGTTTTTCTAGGTGATGAATTTGATGATGCAATAAACCTTTTTTTTATTTTCAAAAACGCGTTTTGTCTGCATTATTTAAGTCCAAGTGGGGGAAACGTAAAAATGGGCAGAGAACTGAAATAATTGTTTGGTTCTGAACTCTTCCCTGTGGCCAAGTACCTCATGTCTAATGCGTGGACCGTTTTCGTTTGATTTTATTTAGTTATTAATTTATTGAAAGAGGGGATACGCCGCGTCGAAAGTGACTTCGGACACGAAAGTTTACCTCAAAAAAGTGCGGACTTAAACAACACTACCCATGATCCTTGTCACTATCCAGTCGTCTTATGCTCCACTACCTACCTACTGACTGGCCATTCTTGCCAACCAATAGATAGCAGGCTCTCTTCCCGTTCAGCCAATGGAAGTGTTGTTGCTATCACAGCTTGTATTTTTAGCAAGAAGTCTGAATACTCCCTTCACGATATAAATGTTCTAACGCGAAAGAATATAGACCGCGTGCGGTTCCTAGGTTTAATTGATCAAATTATTTTTCACCACTTTCATATCAACCTATATCCATGTAGTTCTTCTGTGTAATATAAGTATTTTAAATTGACGGGAGTGAAATGGATTGGTGTCGATGTTGGTTGTATATTGGTGTACTGCTATCTCGGAACGTATGGTTCTAAAACTCAATGTTGTTTGAACACTTGCATGCTTGTATTGAAATAAGTTTTTACCATTTACTATAATATACAATTTTTATGGCACTTTTTTGCTATTTTGTATCTCTAATTTCCATATTTAATTAGTTGTATCAAAAGAATATTCTCATTCTCTGCCAGAGTACGAAGGGTTAATGATGAAAGTGAAGGGAAAGCAGTGCCGGCTGAATAAACGTCACCGAGTGGGGGTGCGGGGAATAGAAGGTGGTATAAATGCGCAGGATTGTCAAACAGTAAAGTTTCCTTTGGGTGTTCTATATGCACTTGGTTGGGTGTTGAAACGCCGGCCCGTTTCTTCGATAAATGAATCAAAATATAATAAAAACATTAGACATTTGCACTGTCTGTAAGCTGCAGTTTTCCAAAGCCATATATCTTGCCACTTCACTAATAATTTAAGGGAATTAAGACCGCAGGACCAGAGCACAAACTGGGCATCAGTAAGTATAAATAACATCCGTATATAAACATGTATGACATTTCTCATACATTTTATATACCCGTGATAAACTGTGCCTTTCCCCTCAATCATGTAGGTTTGTAAAACTGAGAAATGTCCTCGTTTATAAATGAATGTCGAACCATGCGTGAATGTATGAGTGCTGTCAACCATTTTAGAATCTGATGTTTTGAAAATGCCATTTTCGAATTGAAATTAATATTCTCAATTTTATGAGGTGTTGAGTGCATGGGAAGTAATGCGTACTTTTGGAAATGCATTTTAAATTCATAAACCTAGTATACGTTAATGAATTGCCCTCTTAGTTTATGGAGTAAATGTCCTATGTTTCAATGATTATTTTTATTTTATTTTGTGTGAATGTTTTCATTTTGGACGTTAATTCTGTGGCATGCTAGAATTCTTTGCAAACTTGCGAATTGGTTCCTTACCTTAATAATTTTATTGGCAAATGTATTGTAATGTTTCAGGACTCTGTGTGCCTCGTGTTGTCTTATGGCGTAGGCTCAGGTGTTTTATGGCTATCGAGTGAATTCATTATCGGGTATGAAAAGGATGCATTGCATTTAATACTATTTTCGTTCTTTTAAATTGGTTATTCAGAGACGTTGCCGTATGTACGTTTTAGCTAAATGCCTTTGAATTATCCAGCACAATTGGATGTATCGCCGTGATGTGAGGATATTCTCGTAAACGTTGCGCGTTCCCCACCCCCTTATATCCAGTCCGCACGAATGCAACTTCCTCCGTGAGCAAAATCAGCCTCGCAGAGGTACCAGAGCCGGGTATATTTAACATCGGGCTGCTTACAGTTCCACATATTTCTAGATTAAGTTGATTATCGCGACGCTGGCCTTCATCACCCATAACAAACAGTGGTTTCAGAAACCAGTCATTGAAGCATACCAGGCCAAGAATCTGGTTTTATAGATAAATAAATGGAAAAAAATTGCTGATAGAAACTAAATTCAGAATGCAAGATTTTGTATGCATTTCTTGTGTGCTCTGCTAGACTGTGGAAAGCGCATTTCTATTCAAGTCGCATCCAAGTACAATTGCAATTTAAGTCTTGGGCAATATCTGCAAATAAATCAACATCTCCACTTGCCCGGTTCAGTGGGTGAGTCAGAGTTTAGAGTTATATGTGTGCTGTGATTATCTTCATTTGGAAAATGTTGACTCCCATTATTTTGCTTGAAAATGTTTTGTCTTTTTATCCACGACATTGACTATGACATTGAATGACATTGAACAAATTAAAGCCATTGTAAATTAGGCTGGATGTTTTTATATTGCATTAGCATGTTAGAGCCTCTGATATATTTATTTTTTGGTGTTTACTCCCAGCAACGCCGACGATTGCTTGCTGATCATACATCCGCCATTTTCGACAGATGGTGGCTGGTATGCCAGTGAAGCTATCGATGGGGAGCGGTGCATTTTAATGTTGTGAGAGAGCATCGTTATCAAGAACTCTCGAAATTATCAGAACGAAGGCGATGCTCAGTGGGTTTTGTGAAATTCGTGATATCAAGCATATGACGCGTAACGAGATGCTCGTTGAGTCTTGCCAGCGAACACGTATTGCAAAATTGTTACAGTTCCACACCGCAAGTCTCTGCTTGGTTTTAACGAGAAGGTTTAGATAATGCGTCTTCGCACTAGCCAATTACATTAGGCACTGAGCTACGTGAATGGGCCGAAGGGATCCCGAATCTGTTCCGTTTATATGTTTTCTAAGATATGCTTGCGCTGATCTGGCAAGTTCATCATGGCATAAACGCTAACTAGCCAACATTACAGTTCGATAGCTTGCTGGGGACAGCAACAATGTCACCTTTCCATTCGATGAACGACCATGACTTACACTTTTTGGTACGAATCCTGCTCGTTTTAAACGCTTTTCCAGTACAGAGCCAAGTGTTCGTGGCACTAAAATGTACATGGTCTGGACTGGTCCGTGGCTTGTGTTCTCGCGAAGTAATAACAATCATTCGTGTCAATGAGATTGCTATTGTTTTGATTATGCGGAGGCGGATGCTCCGCCGTGTGGTGTGTACGCGTAATGATGACGTAAATGATACAGCTGTCCAATGCATTTTGGGGAGTGCAGTTGCCACCGGGTTGCCCAGCCTCTGCCATTTTACCTGTACCTTTTTCACAAGGTTTTGGCACTGCATGATACCGCGGATTGCATAAAGGTTTAATTCTTTCCAAACACGGTCATGATTTTTTTTAATTGTTTTTTTTGTTTGTTTGTTTTGTTCTCAGACCTTGCTGAAGAGGTCAACAATGAACATTTGACAGCATTGGGAGGCTTTTGATTGACGCTCCGCTATCAGCACCGGCCACGCTACCAGCAGGTTGGAATGCCCCTTGATGTTCCTCTTCATATCATTCACGTTGCAAACTGCGATATGTTTTAGAATGTAGTATTTGGCAGTAGAGGAGAGGCATGGTTCATTTTAGATAACATTGTCTCCGCCGATCTGAACTTGGCATTACAATACTACTCATTACCATAGAAAGAGCTGGTACTGTTGACATACTGCTGCCCCAGGTACACATCTGTGGGAAACTGTGGCCTAGATTTGGCTAAAATGCGCATACAGTATGGTTGTAAAGGTGTTAGCTTCCCTCACCTTATGCTATTGGTTTAACCAGGTCCCCTCATCCTGATCATCACAGCCATGCACCTGGAGGTGAAAGTAGCCCTGAACTTCATCGTGTCTTACTTGTATAACAAACTTCCCCGGCGCCGCGCTGACCTGTTCGGAGAGGAGCTGGAGAGGCTCCTGGTGTCTCGTTTTGAGGGCCACTGGTACCCCGAAGCTCCCCTGCGGGGGTCTGCCTTTCGCTGCTTGCACTTAGGAGCACCTCCAGACCCCGTGGTGGAGCTGGCGGCCAGGCGAAGCGGCTTAGACACGGAGGAAGTGCGAGCGAACGTACCCCCGGAGCTCAGCGTGTGGATCGACCCTTACGAGGTGTCCTACCAGATCGGGGAGAAGGGGGCTGTGAAGGTGCTGTACCTGGAGGATCCGCCTGGCATGGGGAGAGATGCAGAGTGTCCCGAGGGGGTCAACGGGGGCAGCAAAGGAGACTCGGAGACCGAAGAAGGGAAGAGTTTGGGGTTCAACCCTGAGGCTCAGGTTTTTGTGCCGGTTGGAGGGCAGGTGTCACCCGTCCTGCCTTCGCTGTCCAGCTCCCCCACGCCCCTCTCTGCTACATCGTGCCCGGGCTTGTTCGGGTACCCGGCCCCCAGCACCCCGAACAGTCTGACGACGCACTCTTCCACCACCTCAACGCCTCCGCCCCCCGGCTCCAGCCTGTCGTACCTGGGGTCTCAGCCGCAGCCCCTCGCGCCCCCGACCCCCCGCCCGCCCCCCCAACCCATCACTTTCACCACCGCCTCTTTCGCTGCCACCAAATTTGGCTCCACCAAGATGAAGAAGTGCGGAAATTCGGCATCAGCCGGAGGGCCCGGAGTCGGGGTGCCCCCCCAGCAGAGGATGCCTTCTCGCTCACCCACCACCGTGTCGCCCCCAGGGCTGCTGAAGCACAAAGCCCTCTCTCTCTCCCTCCACTCCTTGGGGGGTCAAGTCCCGAGCCAGCTCTCCCCGAATGCCAAAGAGTTTGTCTACCCCGCGTCCCCTAGCGCCCTCTACTTCGACACTGACGCCCCCACCTTGCCGCCGCACGCCAGCCCCTTCCAGCCCCCTCACCCCACCAACCCCCACTCCCACCCAACCTTTGACCCTTTCTCCAGCCCCCCGCCAGGGCCCGCTGTGGGCATCATTGACGGCAGCGGTGGGATCTCCTATCTGGAGAAGCCGCCATTTGTTGAGGGAATTGGAGGATACAACCTGCAGTACCCCAGCCAGGCCTTCCAGCCTGTGGTGCTGGCCAACTGAGGCTCACGGCCATCGGCTCAACGCGTTTATCGAGGTGACGGACTAATTCCGGCTCATTTACTCAAAGGACAGTTTTTTTTGTAACTTTGTTCTTACTAATATTGCGGATTAGAAATGCTACAAAATGACCACCATCGTTGTATGTTGTAAAAATTGGCCTTTTATGTTGATGTTCTCGTACTAATTTTTGGAAGGATTTTGAGTTTCCGTTTCGCTTGAGGAGTGGCCAGGCTCCTGCAGCACAGAGCGTTGTTTTGCATTGAATGTCAAAATGGTTTAAATGTTGAAATTTGATGGTATTTGCCCCCTGTTGGGTTTTTTTTTTTTTTTTTTGATTGACACTATGAACTTTTCCCTTGAAAGAAACTGTGTGATGTTACTCTGTTTCTCACTGTTAATTAATGCTGTGAAATGAGACTCTGGGGAGCCAGCCCTGGGTTTGGGTGTGCGTGTCTGAGGCGATGGGTGTCCGTGCTAGTGGCTAGCATGACTTTGTTCTCAACTTGTGTGAAATTATAGCTAACCCCTGTGGAGCGGTCCGCGACACTCCAGTGTTCTTTGCTTTGTCATTTGGCTGATTTACACTTCATGGAAACTTGGAATGTGAAGCTCGGCAACTTATGTGGAGCCTTTAGATTGTGTTCAGAAAATGGTGGATAACTAGGGTCCTTTTCCGGTAGGACTAGGGAAAATTATATATATTATTTCTGTCTGAAAAAAAAAAATCAGCTGAAACAGTTTTTATAAAATGAAGGCAGACTTGGAGAAATTTTGTGTGTGTGTGTGTGTGTGTGTGTGTGAGAGACCAAATACACTTTTGAGGGAGTGGTGAAGTGGAAGGTTGGTGAAAACAGAATTGGGTCGTTGAACAAATTGACATGACTTGCAGTGGAAAAGCGGTGAACACACAGACACACTCCTGCACACGCACTCAAATGCTCACTAGCACACAGCGCCTGAAGATGGGCGTCTGAGGCCGGATGAGCATTGGACTCCGTTGAGCAGCGGTGACGGTGATTGATGATGGCGTGATGTAGACGGTGAAGGAAAGATCTCAATAAGTGGGAGACGGAGGAGGAGAAAGGGGGGAGATTAATGATGAGGAGAGGGAGGAGGTGTATGAGAATTGCAGCGTGTGGAAGTATGGGGCGATGGCTTAGGCTGGAGATTTAAAACCCAGAACACGTTTCTGCCGAGCTCCAGTGCTGTTGTAAACCGATATCCTCCCTCCATCTCTCTCTCTCTCTAACTCTCTCTTTCTCTCTCACTCTCCTCCTCTCCTCCTCAGCCTTCTTGCTCCTCTCCCTCTTTCCTATGCTAGTCCTCCGGTTTCACGGTTACAATCTTTTGACAGTTGCTGCTTGAAACCCAAAAACCGGAGGAGAAATTGATTTCGATTAAACATTATCATTTAAGTATGATGTCGGGACTGTGAATGTTTCCTGCGAGTAATATTCAGTCACTTTACACTATACCTGACCAGTGAAATGGAGCCATGTCCCATGTTTGGGGATGGTAGCGAATCAAGGGCAGAGGAAGCCCTGTTGCTCCCACCTCATTCGGATCCACGCTGCACTTTATTCCAAAATGGCTGCTGCTCTAGGCTTCTATTGCACCGAGAGGAATCTCTTTTCCATTTGGTGATCGGTCATTTCCACATATATCTGCTGCAGGTGTCTCCAAAGTATAGGAATGTATTTGGAATGGATTTGATTTTTTTTGTAATAATTACATATAATCATAATTGCACCATATCAGAAAGTGGACTAAAAGGGATGGGTTGTCGGGGTGTCTTTTGAGAGAACTGTGGTATTAGGAGAGGGTGATGAGAACCGCAGTAGGAGCTGAATGTTGATGTCGTGCCCAGACACTTGTTTGTATAAGCTTAAAGAAATGCAAGACCCTTAACTTGTGCTCACGCTGGTGTTGCTACATGACTGTCAGTCTCATGAGGTTTGATTTTATTTTATTTCAGGTTTTTTGTGTTTTGTTTTCCCTGGTGGGTTTGGGAGTTTGAGAGTTTGGGGGTGATGCATTTCTGTACTGGTGTGGGGGGAGGGGGGGGTCAAGCATTTTTACATCAGTTTGTAATTTATTTACAATTTTTCTATTTTTCCTGCGTGTTTTTCAAAGAATTATCTAGAATGTTTGTAAAGGTAAGAGATATATACCATACCAGTATAATTATGTATATATTTCTTACATTATTAAGAGTTTTTTTTCATTGTTTAGTTTCTTACGTGCTGAAGTTATTTTTTCAAAGAATATATGAATATATATGCAAGATGAAACATGAAAAAAATTGAAGAGTATATTAAATAAAAGTATTGAATGTGTATTGTATATTGTACAGAAATTTCTCAATAAAAGACGGGTAAATGTAGTCTGTTAAGTTGTTTTTTGAGTTTGAAGACGGGCACGTTTGCAAAGGCAAAACCTCTATAACTGGAGTGTCTGGTTGTCTTTGTGTTCCAGGCAGTTTGAATAATAGACTTGCCATGTTTTAACGGCCTATTTTTGTCAGTTGTTGAAGCCAAAAAAATGAGGCCTGATTTTTCTCTTACCACGGACTAACTGTATTCTTGTTCACATGCTAGACTGGATAACTCGCACTATTTGATATCATCGCAGTTTTTCAACCTTCCGTCAAATGTCACTGTTCAGGTTTGTCCTCTTTGACCGTCGTTTATCCCTTTACTCCCTTTACCTTTTTCTGTTCGCTTGTTGGCCTGCTGCAGCCTGCAGGAGCAGTTGTCCGACCCAAACCCCCCTCAGAATTGAGAGCACCACAGAATTTGCGTCCCGATGGAATTCCATAATCATTCATTTCGCGCCTCAGAGCCCTCGAACGTCCCCACCACGCACTCGCTCATTTACGCACACGTCCTGGTACTTCTGTCCTTGATAGGACATCACAATGACTTCCACTCATTCTTTGTGCGTCTCTGCAGTCTTTCCCTATTCTTAACAATCAGCAACGCATGCCTAACCCAAACCCGTACTCTAACCATGACCTATCCGCAACCTTGCCCCTAACTTTAAGTCTCAATTTGCCGTTATAGTTGTAAGGACAGGCTAAAACGCCTTCGCTCCCCAATGATGTCTGGGGAATCACGTTTTCTTGTCTTCATTGTGTATTAAGTACAAGGACACACTAATATGCCCATACACACTATGATGGTACCGTTTCCTAGTCTGCATTTCTCCCGATCTCCAGTTAGTGTGTCTGTCTCGTGTGTTTTTGCGCGCCTCCGCACTACAGTGCTGTCTGTGTTTGTGTATTTTCAGTCGCGTGAAAAGAGGGAGGGTAAGAAATGCGACTTCGCCCGTATTGGCTGATCCCGGTCGTGTGGAGATCCAGAGCTGGGAATGTTGGGGGTATTCCTTTGCGCGTTTTTAAAAAAAAAAGAAAAGAAAAAAGTCCGTTTATTTAAATCTGAAAAGAGCCTTGTCACATAACTTAAACACAAAGGTCCTTCATTGGACGACTGGTTTGCGCAGCTAATCAGACTGCGATCGCAATCCTTTGTCCGGCCAGCACCACGTGGATACGCTTGCTCGAGGCCAGACTCAGGTCATCACTTGTTTCGAGCCACGATCATTTCACATGGGGCGGTGAAAATAAATGATCTAAGTCGGAAAAACTGTGTAAGGCAAGCTGTGGTTTTTGGGCTTACTGGACCACCGTAGTCACCTGTGTGAGCTTTGGCACGTTAATGTCACTGTGGGTTTATTATTTTTTTTACTGGAAAATAATTTGAAGGTTGTGGTGAGTGATACTATAATGAATATTGGCTTTATTTGTTTTCTGTGAACGAATATGTGCCACCAGTATTGATAATAAAGAAGTAAATGAGTTTTTCTTTTATTTCATATCTCCAACTTATTTTGCTGTATTTACATTTTCTTGGAAAAATATAAATTTTATATGGAAAATATAAAATTAAAGAGATATAGCTATAATGATGGATGTATCCAAACAGTGTTTTCTTTTTTGCTTGTATTTTATTATCTTTCCCCCATTTTGTATCTTCAACACCCTGTAGGATGAAATGAACCTTTCACAAGCAAAATGCAATTACCTGTTTTCTGCGTTTCCTCCCAAGGGACAAATTACTGGAGTTTCTTATTGTACCTGATTCTTTTTTTAAGTTTGTAATAAAACAATGACAAAACAAGCATGAAAAATAAAAAGCGTGTCCTGTCTTAATTTGCCTCATTATCAAAAGTTTAAAAAAAAAATAATCTGAATGTCTGCAGCAATTCTGACTGTTTATGTCAAATCTGAAACACACCACGTGGAGGCCCTTGATTTAATTGCCATTTGAATGGCTGCCCCTCCCCCACCAGCTCGCATGCATGCACAAATGCAGAAAGCGCTCCGAAGATGAAAGCATGCATTTATCTCGCCTCTGTCTCCACTGAATTGTGGCATTCAACTGCAAATTTACATCTTGCGTAATGTCAGTGTGCATGACTAATTTGTTTTTTTTTTAACATTGTTGAGAATTACTGGTTTTTAAAAAAAAAAAAAATTTATTGAGATGGACAGTTTTCCGTCTCTACAATCATCGTGATCTTTTTCAGTCCCACACTACCAACTCCAGACACCCTTTTTCCGCTGCTCTGACACCTCTAATGCTATTCTCTGAGTATTGGCTGTTTTTCTGGTCATACCCTCCATCTTTTTTTTTTGTATTGTCCTTCACTCGATCTCATCCATCTTTCCCTCTCATCCTGTTGTCTCTCCCCTCCCTTTCAGCCTGTAATCTTCGAGGCAGGCCTTACATAACATCTCTGCCTTGTGAACCAATTACATAACAGGCTGTACGCCTTCAGAATAATAAAAAGGGGATGGGCTGGCCGCTTGTGAATATCAAATGAATGGATATAGCATCCTGCTCAGACTGATCCTTTATCCTTCTACATTGCTGATTCTGTACCATACGTCGGTCTGACACTTTCTCCTTGCCAGTTCATATTTCATTAATACAGCAACGGACCAATACACTATGACTACCAGCCTAATATACAGTAGGTTGTTTGCTAACAAAACTGCTTTGACCTTCAGCAACATGGACCGATGAAGACCTCTGAAGTTGCAAGTCTGACCTCTGAAGTCTTGGAAGTTGCAAGGTCGAGCCGCCGTGAATCGGGCTCGTTCCAGCCCATCTCACAGATGCTCGGCCGGATTGAGATCTAGGGAGTTTGCAGGGCAGGGCGACACCTTGAACTTCTTGTCATCTTCCTCAATCCATTGCCAAAAAAATTTTTGCCGAGTAGCAGGGTGCATTATTCAGCTGACGGAGGGCACGGTCATGAGATAATATTGATGCCATTAAGGGCTGTACCTGAACGTTTCTGAGGGCATCACACTCCACGAGCTTCTCCTCCTCCCACCTCGAGGCGTGGCGCAGTCCCCAGGCAAACAGCACACACATCCCTGGCCCTCCAACATGATGTAAAAGAAAATGTGACTCATTGGACCATGTCTCTGTTTCACCGCCCCAGAGTCCAGTTCTCATGGGCCCATTGTAGGTGCTGATCTGCGGCTACGATGCCCAGCACACAGCAGAGGACAGCGCAGTGTGTGTTGACACATATTCCACCAGTAACCGTCATAAAAACTTTGTGACTTGCACCTCCGTTGCTGGCCTGTCTGTCCAGAGGGGATCACCTTATCTGCCCTCACCCATCAGTGAGTCTCAGTTACTGGCAGGGTTGGGTTTGATTACTTGTTCTGATTACAATGACAATTACATGTTGGAGAGACGGTTCAATTACAATTACAATTACTTTTCAATAAAAAAACTATTAAAATTGTATTACAATTGCGAAAGTAATTGATTACAAGTACTGTAATTGTAATTGAAAAAAAATAATGGAACCCAACCCTGGTTCCTGGTTTGTTTGCTTTATAGACAACTGTCGGTTGGTAGTTTCCACTGCTGACCGCGAGTCTCACTGTTTTTGAGATGCTCTGGCCCATTTGTTTTGTCACAACAATTTTGCCCTTTTTAAACCCGGCTTAGGTCTGGCGTGTGCCCTTGAACCACTTGCCGAATGAATGACACTTCTGTCATCGTGTTTTCTGTACTGTACCTTAACATGCTCTGTTGTTACACGATCTACGTTATTCACTTCATCTGTGAGTGGTCATGTTTTGGCTCAGCCCTGCATAAACTGCAGTACCAGTCAAAAGTTTGTACATGCCCACATTTTTCTCACAATATATGTTAAATAAAAAAATAAGCAGACTTTATTTTGCAAACAAAGATCTAATTCTTAAATCTATCAAACTAACCAGCATTTCTTGTCATATTTGCAGAGCATTCTGAAATTTTCTTCTTTTTTTTTTTTAACGAGGGCAGTCATATGACTACAATGAATTTGAAGCCGCAGGGCTGTCTAACTTCCCAAAGATGTGCTACGCTTGAGGTGGCTTTTCATCAACCTCTTTGCCCAATAAGTCCCAAAACCGTTTGACTTTAACCCTTTTGTGCATGGAGGTCACTGCAGTGTACAGCTGTTTAAAAGTTTTATTTCTTTCTCTATATATGCCTGCAATTTTGGGCACTGCTGCATATTAGTAAAAAAAATCCTGACTGAGTTTATCATAATTCATGCGTGAGAGGGTTAATTCTGCTGTCGGATTAAAAATAGAAGGAGCTTATTTGTCTGTTTACTATGGCTTCTTTGAGAACTCCAAAATTATGGACACTATTCAAACAAGTCAGTTATTTTCACTTTGGATCGTTTACCTTTTACAAAATCCCATTT
This sequence comes from Gymnothorax reevesii, assembly GCA_029721435.1. NCBI lineage: Eukaryota > Metazoa > Chordata > Actinopteri > Anguilliformes > Muraenidae > Gymnothorax > Gymnothorax reevesii. The sequence goes on from CM056584.1 coordinate 69,903,910, forward strand.
GAGATTATATAGAGAAATTAAGCTGTTTGAATTTCTCTGAAAGCAGAGTGCTGTAACATTAGCAAAGCCTGTCCAAATTTTTGACTGGTACTGTGTATCTCAGATAGTTCAAGATGCTCCTGTCTTCATCAAACATCTCATTCTGTTATTGTGCATGGCATTTTAGCACAGCTGGATTAGGTCCTGTTTCTCTTTCCAGGGAATATGCAATTGAGTATGATGCCACGTCAGTGATATGACACAGGAAGTGATGCAATGAAGTTGACAAGACGACGACAAATCACAACAAATTCAACAGGGGCACACATTTCCATCAGCTTATTTTATTATTAATTTGGACAATATAGAACAGTAATGACAAACTGTTGTCAAACTACCAAATACAGAAATCACTGAGAAGAAAGGTAAAATAATATATTCATAAAAAAATCTCACCCTCTCCTGAAAAGGCATATCATTCAAATCGGCGTAAATCAGTCAGAAAAACCTGTGAGACACACTTTAGTATACGATTTATATAAAAAAAGTAGAAGAAAAAAAGTTTTTTTTCTGAAATTTGCCCATCTCTTGACTGCTACATAAAGAAACCTAGGGTTCAAGACAACGCCTGCATCTCATAATCCAATACTGCCCATTCACTGATCTTTGACAATAACTTGAACCCAGTGCATTTTTTGGCATATCAGATATAACCAACTGCGGTGCACAGTGTAAATCTGCGTTTAGCATTTACTATCACCTTGTAAAACTGTTTGCTAATGTAGTAATGTAAATATTTACAATGATAAGAAATGGCAATGTCCAACAATTGGCTATACAGAAGTAATAATTCCTCTTTTTAACAGCTCAAATTCACTCCACTCCATGTTCACGGAGTGGTTTTTTTAAATAATGTTGCCTCGTTCAAGTTTGTTTCTTTTTTTATGTTTTTGCTTCAAGATCCTTGAGAAGTGTTTAATTGGCATAAGTACCCATGCTAATCAAAGTCCTGCACAGGACTTGAAACCAACCAAGGCCATTAACAACAAAATCCCTCAAAAAGTTCACACATTTGTGTTACTCAACTTGAGCAAAAATGCAAAATCCTTTGTCCCAGGTCATTAGCCCTTGACCTTCAGAGCTTCACACCAAAAAGGGCTTTTGCAGGTCCAGTTTCCATCTGAGGTGATTACATTCTTATTTTAAAAATACATTATATCAAGATGTATACGCAATATTATCACAGAAGAACCAACACACTGAACTGGAAGCACCAAGGGTTATGTGACACTCCTTCAGGCATATACTCAAGACTCAATGGTTTGGGTCTCTTTAATAACCTTTTAAAACCAATCATTTAAAGAAAAAAAGGCCTATTCTGATGTACACAAATTAAAAAGTTTTCAAGAGACAAGCTGTAAGGCCTGCTCATCTATTCTGGAAGTACACCCTTCGTTTCTCACCTGGAGAAATGTCATACTGAACAACAATAAAGGTGAGAATTACCAAAGGATTTTATTCAACAATACTTCCAACGACTTGGATTTAGATTGGCTAAGTCTAGCAAAAATCATGTTGGATTTTTTATTTATTTATTTTTTAAATCAGTGGACTCCCACGGACGAACGGAATATTAATTATCCAGGATTTGTTTCATGACCAAACTTCTAGGTGGGCAGTCACCATCTGTTTTGTTCTTCAAGCAATGGTCTCTCTTCTGTCAGATGAACCCATTCATTGAGTCTAAATTATCAATACATGAGCTGCAAGCCCACACTTCGGTAAGACGTCGCAGCGTAAGTAGCGTGTGATCCAATGGGGGGTATTAGTGAAAAAATCAGGCCCACTTCAGCTTGAAAAAAAATTTGGTTCTGATCCCAGTTTTGGAACAAAAACAGAGTTGGGTAAACTGGTTGGAGAGAGGAGAACCAAGACTCATGTTGTCTTCTCCCCGGTGTATTATCTTCCATTCAGACGATCTCCATCAACTCATCACAGCCATTACAGCAAGTTCTTCTTTAACAGTCCAAAGAAATATCATGTCATGAAATCGTTCAATGAGGTAAATGTGACACCGAGTAACCCTGAAACCAGCAACGCAATCAAACTCCAGTTCCAAGCTTCGAACAGAGGTATAAAAATTCCAGGACACAGACAGTAGAAGTCCTGCTGTCCGTTTCCTTGAACTCAGCCAGCTGAATTTAGCAGTTATAAAAATTTGCCCTAATTTGCAAATAAATGTGAAAGAAACAAGAGATTTACGAGAACTTTCATTTTCTGCCTCTAGATTTTTAAGCACTGAATCGAAGAACCCGTTTCACATCAAGGGTATCACAATGCATGGAACTCAGTGCGCCATCAGGTTACCTTCATGTTATTCTGCTGTGAATATTAGTAAAAAGAATTGTGCCACAACTTACTGACCAAAAACTAAATAAGCTGCAGTGATCAAGGCAAACTGCTCAACAGCAAATTACGTGTCACTTGTGAAGAGTTAAATTCCCATGTGTGGCCAACCACTCACACGAGTCGATAGAGACAAGATATCAAAACTACGAGAAAAGTCAGTACTTACACGAGTCCGCAGTGAGCAGAACTGCAGCTAATGGTTGTCAGAAAGCTGAAATGTACGGTTTTTAACACTTTTGCAGAGAGCCGACCGTCTTAATAAACCAATGATTGACACTTCAGACGAGTTTCCTGTTCAGAAACAAGTAGGACTGCGTGAGCAGCTCGCAGACAGAAACCGCCAAAGTGAGGTGAATTCAGGCACTTCAGCCTTTACTTGCGCAGCGATACTTTATCGTCATAATGACCGTTGGCGCGATGGAAGAAGTGTATATTGAAAGCTGTGTATTTTCCTGAAAGGAAGGAAAAAAGCAATCACGTAAATTACAATTCAATTAGGACTAAGAATGAAGCCAAGTGGCTTTTTTTATGACTACACAGCCACAGGCTAAACTAATCTAAATAAAATGAAGATTTCAGGATGTAGTCTAGTCTAAGCAAAAGCATTAGACATAATGATAGTGAGGTTACACAGACTCTGAATGATGTTTTGCTTCCTGACAACATGTGCATACTTTTCACAATAATTCTCATCTATATACACCTGCATTAAATCTGATGACATCCAAGTATTTGAATACATCTGCTATATATAAGAAACAGTCTCCAGCCGCCTTCATCACTGAAAATCATCAAAAAAAAAAAAAAAAAAATTTCCTAAATAAAACCGTAGAGACAGGAAGCTAAATTTTTGCAAAAAACATTTCCATAAATTGAATGACAAAGAGTCCCTTCAATGTAGGCCGAGGCTATTTAAAACTACAACTCCCAAGTGTCACAGTAAAAGGAGCCTTTTCCTCGTCTTTTCCCATTAACTCTCCATTCGGCCTTTAAGCTTTTCGCTTGATGCGTCAATTTTATAACTGGTATGTGCAAAAAAAAAAAAAAACCCACCACATACAACATGGTGCATTAAAGATTAAAAACTTAATACATAATTAAACCAAATCAAAGTCACATACTCCCATGAGATGAAACAAATTATTTCCCACTCTAGAAAGGAAGGAGTATTCAGCTATAAAAAATGAAGGGAAGCACAAACGACAATATTTTACGTGGCAAAAGGACAGAAACTTCTGGTTTTAGTCTTCCAGACAATGATTCCCAGACCCACTCAATCATTTTGTGATTTCACCATGTCCTGAGCTTGGAGTCCGTAAATCAAACAGTCAGTCAATATCTGCTGTCCATCTGAATAGAAGTACTCTTAACAGGGGAAAAAAGTGGCCCATCACCACATCACAGACAAAATTGGAAGACAGAAGTAGAACTATGTGGTTTGCATCTCAATATTTAAAGTGTTCATGCTCTGAAAAAGTATTGCCTTTAATGGTGGACCAGTCCAAATGAGTAAAGGTCACCGTGTTCCTGCCTGCTGGTGGACTGCTCAGGAGGCCAGCTGGCGGCCGCGTTTGACGCGGAGTTGTGTGGTGCGGTAAGTGTATTCCGCGCGCGTTTGACCTTCCGAATGTGCGGCAGAGTGTTGAGTGTGCACTGCGGTTCATTTCCTGTGCGTGCATCTGGGCCGCACGTGTCCTGTAGGCGTTGGTTAGAGGCCGGCGTGGCCGTCAGAATGTGGGGCGGGTGAAAAATAAAGGAAGTCGCAGGGCGCTGGTCCGCAAAGCCGGACCGACCGACGAACAGACTCCGCTAACCGCTCGCTGGCGCCCCCTACAGGGGCCCGTACTTGGCCTGGTAGCGGGAGAGCAGGCTCTTGCAGCGGCCGCAGTCCTTGCGCAGCTCGGCCACTTCCTGCCGCAGCGCGGCGTTCTCTCGCTCCAGGAAGGCCGCCCGCACCGTGATCTGGTTCTCCTTCAGCCGGCGGGCGTCTCGTGAGCGCTTCGCCGCCATATTGTTCTTCTTCCTCCTCTCCCAGTATCGATCATCCTGACAGAGAGCAGGGATTGGATAATGAGAGAGAGAGAGATGGAGAGAAAATGGGACACACATATAAAGAAGAAGAAAAGAAAGAGACAAAAATGTCATTTCAAACGTCTCATCACAAGAATTATTCCAGTATTTTTGTTTGAAAAGTAAACAATATTGTTTGCAAGAGGAACAGAGACAGAAACAAACACGTTTGTGTAGCTATACTTGTTAGGATACTGAATCCACTTCTATTCATTCTGTACAGTCCTCCCCAAACCCTAACCATAGCCAAATTACGCCTAATCCTAAACCTAACCCTAACTGTCACTGTAACCCCAACTTTAACCAGTTAACCTTAATATTTTGCAAGGACCACTCAAAATGTGCTCGCAACCCAAAAAGTCCTCTCAACATTGTGGTCTCTCAAAATTTGGTTCTCACAAGAATAGCTATTCAAGCCTGCTTCTCACTCTCTCAAACACACACACACACACAGACACACACACACGCACTTAAGCACGCACGGTCGCTATACTGTTTACCTTCTGTTCGCTGGGCACAAACACCTTCTTGGCCTTCTTGATCATAGGCTGTGGTTTGAGCTCATCTTCTGAGAAGCGGTGTTTTCGGGGGTTGAAGAGCTCGCCCCCCGGCACGCTGGACAGCACCAGGTCGGCCGGGTCGGGCTGGAAGTTCACCTCCACCAGCACGTCGTCAGGATTGACGGGCGAGGGAGTCGCTCGTGCCCTGTCCTTTTTCTCGTCTGAGGAGACAAACAAAAGTGTTCATTTGAGGAACCCAAACTCGTCTATGTGCGTCACACCTAGCTTCCACGCTGCTTGACCTACACCTGGCTGTTTGGTGTCAACAGAATGTATCCACCACCAACTACAGTCCCCTCCCCCATCGGGAGCAACGCAAATCCTATGGAAATCATCACATACATTTGTGTGTGCATTTTTGCCAGTGTAAATGGGCATATAGGCATGCATGTGTGTGAGTGCATATGTGCATGTCTCTGTCTGTGTGTGTGTGTGTATTTGCATAATAACACATAATAACTAGAGCTGGACTCGCGAGAGCCCATATCTCTGCCAGCATAGTTGGATTTGAACTTTGGCCTATATCTCAGTTGTACTTTGGTCTAGATATGCCAAAATTTAAACACTTGTTCCTGCTGTGCTACTCCAACATCCCGCAAAGTGTGGTTAACATCTAGGCATCTATTTTTGAGATAGTTTGCTAACAGACAGACAAACAAGTAAATTAACAAACGGAAGCAAAAAAGTAATAAGGCACATGCATGTCTTCTCGTGCCTGTATACAAGCCTCTGACCTGCAGTGGTTTTGCCGGTGGATGCAGTCAGGTCCTTCGCCCCGGTGGCATCATCCACACCCTGGTCCAGCTCCACAGTGGACAGCAGGGCGACCGGGGCGGTGTCCCCCTGGATGGGGCTGGCCGCGACTGGAGGGCTGGACACGGCGGCGGACGGAGGGGCCTTCTCCTTCTCCTCTGGGGCCTCCTTGCTCAGATTCTTCTGCAGCTCCTCCTCCAGAGAGACAGGGATGCCGTTCTCCAGCAGGAACTCATCCAGGTCCATGTACTCCAGGTGGAAGGTCTCGCCGTCGTACGGGATGGTCTTGTCCCAGATGGCGGGGGTCAGGGAGGCAGACACCCCCCCGCTCCCCGCTCCCCCGCCGCCCTCTCCATCTCCGTCCGAGGGAACCTTGGCCTTCTCCTTCTCTGGGAGAGGGAAACACAACCAACCATTTAAGGAGTGAGGTCACGAATAAGTTATCAGAAAGCTCGTAGCGCTGGACACTGAGGGCTATGTCACAATCGCAGCCGGTGATTGTAAACAATGGAAGTTCCAGAGCACAGATTTTCAAACCCAACTTTTCAAAGGGTTACACAGTGGGAAAGTGATTGAGACGTGGGAGAAATGACGGGAGGACAACATACACACGTAAGTGCAGAGTTAAGTTTGGACAGGAGCAGGGGACAGTTTCAAGAGGCATGTGACAGGGTGAGCAAAATCAGAGGACAGGCGAGAGTAGAAAACCGGCAGGGGGAGAGGAACTCTGTTGTGTTGAAAACTGCATACATTTATAGCGCTTAAAAAACAAAAAAACCCAAACAATGATGATAAAATTCACGCAGCGCTAATTCTAATGACATCCCAAAGAACGTCACCCGATGTTTTGACTTTGGTGCGACCCAACGAGCTGATGCACATTCTTTTGTCTAGAGGTGTCAACATATTACTCTAAAAATATGACCTGTACATTGTTTTGAGGCGCCAGTTTCAATGTTATCATACCAGCAGAAACAGAGGCAAAATTACCCAACTAAAGGTAAAGATCCCATGGTTTTCTGCAGCATAATCTAACGAACAGAAATACTCCCATTGCGCTTATTGCATTACAACTTCAATCCATGTTTCACACAAATTTAATTCATGAATTACTGCTTAAATTAAATGTTTCCATTTGGGGCAGAAATTACCAGGGAATGTTATGCTGGGAACTGAGTAAAGATAACTCAAAATAACCTCGGGTAACTGTTGAATCATAAACCAGGCTGCATCCAAAAAATGTGCTGAGCGGGCAAAACTGGGCATTACAATCTAAAAACTTTCCTGGGTAGCAAATTCATGTAGACGTACGAGTACGCGCTGTTTCGACTTCCCCACAGGAAAATCAACTGCAGTTCAGATCAAAATAATTTATCTGTATCGGTAAAATACAGAAGCATTTCATGAAATTCAAACAAAGTAATTTAATGAATATTTATTTCAAGATCAAGGTGAATTACAATGGATAACTCCAAGCAATGACGCGAGCACACAAATTATTTGCCACGGAACCTTGAATAAAAAGGAAAATATCAACAAAACAACCCACACTTATTAATCATTCGGCATAGTAAACCTATTTCTGTCTCCAACATCCCAATATTTAATCTCGTTTCCCGCTCGAGGAGATGTAGAAATGGATTATTAAACTATCTGTATTGCCCGTTCATTCGGAATTGTTTTGCTCTACGCAGGAATAGCGTGTGGCTGGAAGTGGGCGTGCGACGTTGCTTTCGCATACGCTCCCTGACACAGCCTTCACAGTGAAAGTGTGTGAATTATTACCTTACCATCATCGCAATCCTCCAGAATATTTGGAGGGGGAATATCCATAATCTTCTTCAAAACGAAAGGGAACGACCTCTGTTGATTGGAGCGAGGCTCCGGGGCCAGTGTCATGGTAGGTGCGGAATCCACCGGCATGCTCAGCTTTGCACACTACAGTGCGCAACGCGCGCGTCTGAATAAATGCAAGACAAAGGTGTGAAACGCTCCTCTAAAGTTCTAACTCCGCTCCAAGGAAACTCGCTTGCTGAAGCAAAGATTAGACTAAACAACAACAGCACCACCGCACTGCCACTCCTGCGATTGACCCGATTCTCCGCCTCTCTGTAATATTCACAAGCACCCGCGCCAGATAGGTCGCTTTCGCTACCCGTATATGAATATTAAACGAACACAAAGGCGAAGTGGCTACTTATCCACACCCCATGCGCCGATTGGCGGAAACGGTTGCCTATCCCCTCCATACATACAACCGTGCCCACATTCTGTAAGAAACGTGATAGCAAAAAGGAACACAAAAAAGGAACATACTGTACCAGACGGATTCCGAATGAAGGATGCGAGCTGCATAGTATACATGTTCAGTTCATGTGAGTTTTTGCAGGAGAACTGCAAAACCTGGTGAATTTATAGATTAGAACTCGTATCAATTGCTTGAATCGCCTAAATTGTCCAACGAAAAAAACAAAAACCCCTGTGAATAACATTGTAATCTATCCACACAGGCGCATTTTGAGTAGTCATGAAATTATTTTATTAATTGTGCTGCTGATTGGACACATAAACCAAATCTAGCCGTTCCATGGAACGGTAAAGAATATTTGCACGAATTAAAATACTGCAAGTCCCTTTCAGATGAAAACGGAAAATGCAAATATGTTCCACAGCCTTTCGCGTGGCAAAACACGTGAGATGTCTGCACCCGCACGTGCGAGCACGCACCGAGACAGCGGGGGGTACAGGACTGCTTTCACGTGTGTGCCAAGGCGACTGCACAAAATAGACCTGTGATGAGTATGAAGGGTAATACTAAATGGAATATGAAATCACGAATCAATAAGGGACGTGTTCACTCCAAAACCCAATCATAAATGCAGATAAAAAATGAAGTTTGTTTCCAAAACGCAATAAGCGCCAAAATTACAAAAATGCGATAATACCATAGAGCGATAGCCCAGTCCTTCTTATACATGGACTAAAAATCTGTTTTTAGAAATCCATGTCAGAAGGTGTACTTTTCATGGTCAAAGTTTGTGTTTTTCTTTAAAATGCAGTAGGCGCCAACATATAAAAAGCGGATTTACTCAAAATGAGTAAAATGGATATATTGCGTTTTGGAAACAAACTCTTCAAGTACAACCAATATTTCTAAAGCACTTGCGTTTGGACACAGAGGACGACCTTGTTCCCATCTTAAGACATACCAAAAAAAATAAAAAAAAATGTAAAGCGTGATGCATTACATGCTGCACTAGCAGAAACTCATGGGGTAACCCAACCAGCGTTATTCAAAACATCATATGCAAACAGGCAGCCCGGCACCTTACATTAATTTTTAAGTCGAATTTGCCAATACAGACGGACTCTACACTTAATGACTCACAAGGAGCATCCCTCAGTGAAAATTCTGAGGCAACAGTAAAATATTGAATATCGGAGGAACACAGCGCACAAATGAAGTAATAATGGTAGCCCGTGGCGCGATCAGTGAGTGCGCGCGGGCGCGCGTCTGGCCGCGCTGCGACAGTGTGGTGTTCAGCGGGTCTGTGAAAAGAACATCGTGTACCGAGGAGCTCCAGCAGCGCTTCTATTTTTTCTACACACACCCCTCCCTCCTCCACACAGGGCATTATTAGGGTCTTAGAAATATGAATAGCGCGGGAGAAAACGCGAAAATACAATGTAAGCGCGATTACAAACTTAATTAGCCGTGGGCTGATGAAGAAGGTGAGGAATTCATTTTAGCAAATATTTTAAAAAGAAGTCCTATTTGATTCACCATTTTTTTTCCCTTAGTCAGGCTCTGCTCAGTCGATGAACTTGAAGCGTGACACAAACGACAGCTTCTAAAAAAAAAAGGTTAATTGGGAAAGCAGTCAAACTGAATTGGAAGTTGGGAGAGCGCATCGCCTGCGCAAATTTACTGCGTCCAGTCCTTTTAACATCGATATAGAATACAGCGCAGTATTGATCATAATGGTCTCAGTTACGCTGAGGCAAAGTTTCCACTGCGAGGAGTGCATGTCACGTGGAACCCGATGAGCAAGGCTCAAAATAAATTAATTAGGACGCGCACACATCAAAGCATTTACGGCACCCTCGAATGCTGAAAATGTGAGGTGAATTCGTAAGGCAGCTGAATAATTCTTCAAGGTCTTCGAGTTTAGGAAGCAATAAATACATAATGATTTTTCTACTCCCCATTTCAGTCTGGTTTTATCTCCTCAATATGCGGTATCCTGGCTCTGCTGTGCGGAAACAGTCACTCCAAATAATCAACGTAAAGGTCTGCAACAGCGCAATGACTGGCCACTCAGAACATGACCTTGACGCCGTGGCGCTTTCATTGGTATGCCAAAATGCAGCATTGCTTCTGCTTTGAAGATATCGAATTAACCAGAAACCAAGAATGAATGAACATAGCCTACTTGCTTTCAGTGGAAGCAGATCTGAGTGGGCTATGTCAAATTAAAGCAGGATAATCTGTGACTCCGACAGTTGTGCCAGCACAATACAGCCCCACTCGGAAATCTCTTTAAAATTCTGCCGAATGGGAATTTCCAGTCTCCTGATACCTTTTGACTTTAAACAACAAAGGATATACGCACGTTTTTCATTGAGGGTGGGATACTTCCACTCTTTAAATGATTGGCGAGGCGATGTAGAGATGACGCACCTGCAGGACCATTTCATACATAAAATGTTAGGGCTTGTTTAACTTTAATAATTGGCTACTCCATTGCCATTCTTCTTCTTGAATGTTATTTCCTTTTTTTACTCGCATGAATCATACAACGATGTTCAAAAGTGGGTAGGCCTATACATTATTTGTTACGCTCAACTTTTTCCCTCGGTGGTAAATCAATATAGAATCCTGAAAGCGTATCGTTTGCCACTCGAGTGCTTACTACAGTTTGAAAAATCAACTGAGACTTTGCAATGAAAGGAAGCACCGTTTATTTTATGATGGCTAACGGGCTTTACAGCCGCAGTAAACTATGTAAAGGGATGCATTGCTTTCCGCTACTACCGTTCTCGGCGAGAGCCGGAAACACTCAATGTTTGTGCATAGAGAGAAACGCGTCAGTTAGCTTTGTGTCAGTCACGTCTGCCAGCGCTGGTACTGACAGCTGGAAATGACAGCGGGCCGCCTCGCCAGCATGATTCAGCGGAGCCTCCACGTCCAGCCTGCAGCTCTGGTCACATATAAAGCGAGCCGGGTATTTAAACTCTGGCATCTACAAATTAATGTTTGTTTGGCGTCTTGTTGATCTTCCGTTTTTTGGCGCAGGTACTTGACTTAAGATGCCACTGCCATGTTGGCCCAAATGCCAAGTTTTGACAGCTCCACAGGAGATTGTACCTTCTTGTAAGAACAGCAGTATGTGGGCAAAGCTGCACCTGCCAGTCATCTGTCCTGCACCAAATGTACTGCAGACCCCGTGAAATTCGCCAAGCGGCAAGAACAAAGTCAACAAAAGTATCTTGACACTGAATAAAAATATCATCACCCGTTTCCTTTGCTGAACCAATTAAGTATAAGCCGAAATGTTCTAGAATCAACACAGGTTATTTTCCCACTTCTTTTAAGAAGTTGACCACACTTCATGCATAATATATGAAGTACACCCACATTGTAAACAGCTACAAAAGGCTGTATCATAATGCAACTTGTTGCTCCAAGCAAAGCAATTTATAGATCGTAATAAGGGCGGGATTGGCATCCATGAATTAAATATAGTATTAGCCCAGTCTCAACGGTACCTTTCAATTCTGTAGGACTGTTTGATCGCAGTTCAGCCCCCTGCATGTTATCCACGCCAGTTTCCTACTTAAGTTTTCACGGCGTATGCGCACACTTCATCCAAATTTTGGATCCTCGTCGCCTAAAGCCCCGCGAATTATTTGAACTAGCCTAAACATCAACTGTCTTTAAAGAGACTGGTCTTTCGGAAGCTGTCATTGACCACCGCAGTTTCAGAACCCGATGGTAAAACGACATGTCCTTACCGATGGCATTAGTCGGGGCCAGAACAGAACTTGGATCCTCCAGTAAAGCTTTTAAGACTTCAGGCATGTCACATGCGATGAATCCGTCGGTTTCTGACATCTCTACTTCCAGGGGAAAATAACTTGACGGTGTGGTTGAATAAACCACGCCAGATCCGCGTAGTCAAAACTCGATTTAACTTTCTTTTAATGCATGGTGCATTTGAAATCTCAAGCTAATCGTTATATAAACTTTTGGATTTAAGGCTGGCCACAAAATAACCTGAGTGTCTAGTTCAATAGTATGTCATGAGTTTCAGGGAGAAATATACAAATAAGGCATTTACAAAACCACGCCCGTTTAGGTTGAGACCACTCTGAGTTGTCCAACGATAAGCGCTTAATATTTCCATCTTTTAAATATACAAGTACATAGCACTTTGGAGCAGTGGAGGTAGCTGTCCATTTGCGCTGCCATCCAATTAAAAAACTCAGGCGGAGCCTTGAGAGGATGATCGGATTACGACCTACAGAAACAAATGCAACCAGGTTCCTCTTCGTCTTTGCAAGCTGTAAAGTTCGTTAGAAAATCATACAAGCACGTAAGACATCCAAATGCTCACCAATAACCCCCTGTATAGTTCTATGAAGCAAACGAGGAAATTAAGAAGCTTACTGCCCGCAGTGCAATAACTCAGATTTCGACCCAAATCACATTTCTATTTTTTAATCGCTTGGAGGATTCAAGAAAGCTTTTCTGTCAGTCACGCCATCCACAAACAAAGTGTAAATTGTGAATGAAATCAAAACGCAATGACTTTCAAATCACACCAGCCAGTATTTTATTCACTGTTGAACAGAGATAACACATCAAATGTTGAAACTGATAAATTTAGCAATTTTTATCCACAAACATTTCAAATTTGATGGCTGCTACAGGTCTCAAAAAAGTTGGGACAGGGGCCTGTTTACCATGGTGTAGCATCCCCTCTTCTTTTTAACACAGAGTGAAGTGTCTGGGCATTGAGGAGACAAGTTTCTTGAGTTTAGCCATTGGAATTTGATCCCACTCGTTTCATACAGGCTTCCAGCTGCTGGAGAGTTTTGGGTCTCCTTTGACAGACTTTTTGTTTATGCGCCAAATGTTCTCAAATCAGTGAAAGATCAGGACTGCAGGCAGGCCAGTTCAGCACATGGACTCTTCTACTACAAAGCCATGCTGTTGTAATAGCTGCAGTATGTGGTTTTGTATTGCCCTGCTGAAATACACAAGGCCTTCCCTGGAATAGATGCTGTCTGGAGGGGAACATATGTTGCTCTAAAACCTTTATATATCTTTCAGCATTCATGGTGCTTTTTAAAACATGCAGGTGTCCCACACCATATGCACTAATGCATCCCCATACCATCAGAGATGCTGGCTTTTGAACTGAACGCTGATAACAGGAGGGGTGGTCTTTCTCCTCTTTTGCCCGGAGGACACAACGCCCATGATTTCCAACAATAATGTCAAATTTGGACTCGTCTGACCACAGGACACTTTGCCACTTTGCTACAACCCATTTTAAATGAGCCTTGGCCCACAGAACACGACGGCGCTTCTGGATCATGCTCAACAACGGCTTCCTTTATGCATGATAGAGTTTTAAGTGGCATCTGTGGGTGGCACGGCGGACTGTGTTTACTGACAGTGGTTTCTTGAAGTATTCCTGGGCCCATTTAGTAATGTCAATGACAAAATCATGCTGGTGAGTGATGCAGTGGCGTCTGAGGGCCCAAAGATCACTGGCATCCAGTAAAGGTCTTCAGCCTTGTCCCTCATGCACAGAGATTTTTCCAGTTTCTCTGAATCTTCTGATGATGTAATGCACAGTCAATGATGAGACCTTCAAAGCCTTTGCAATTTGACGTTGAGGAACATTCTTTTTAAAGTATTCCACAATTTTTTTACGCAAGCCTTCACAGGTTGGAGAGCCTCAGGCCATCTTTACATCTGAGAGACTCAGCCTCTCTAAGAGATCCCTTTTATAGCCAATCATGTCACACACCTGATGCCACTTAACTTAATAATTATTTGCTAAATGTTCGTTCAGCTGATTCTTTTATATATTAATTGCTTTTTCAGCCCTTTTTTTTGCCTATGTCCCAACTCTTTTTGAAACCTGTTGAAGAGAGAAAATTTGAAATAAGCCCATTTTGTGAATAAAAAAGTAAAATGCCTCAGTTTCAACATTTGAAATGTTATCTATGCTCTATTGTAAATAACATTGGCTCGTGATCTGAAAGTCAGCATATTTAGATTTTATTCACAATTAACACTTTGTCCCAGCTATTTCAGAATTGGGGTTGTACTTTAACATATCTCATCACCATTACATAAAAAATGACACTTTATTAAAGTGGACAAGCTTCACCACCCTTCAAGATGATACATTTTTCGCATTGTTTTTTTCATTCAACAGAATTTCGAAAGAGTCAAGAAGTTGTCAAGATTCAACACTAAAATTCGTTCTTATTTGCCATTTACCAGCACGAGCAGAGGAGAGGGGGTCTGAAAAAAAATCATGTCAGATCAACTTTTTTTAAACAAACTGTTTATTGTTAAACTTTTTCCATAAAACATTTGGTCCACTGTCATTTTCATAACTCATTCTCAAGCAGGAAATATAAAAAGAGGAAAAAAACAAAAGAAAAACAAACAAAACACTTTTCTTATCCTTCTTAAAACCTCTGGTCCGCGTGCACCATCCGAGTTATCCTGAGCAAATCAGTGATAAGATGAACACCTACACTGATCATTATCCCATACTTAAGACAGCCCACACCCATAGTTTCATAGGGAGAGCGCACCCATACGATAGGAGTTATAAAGACAATAATGCGTTGGTGGGAGACCAGCGGCGGCTCGGTTTAATATCAGCCTCGGGGGACTCCGTCGTAGGAAAACACTTGTTTGCAGATGTTTGTGACGCGCAGACTGAATACTTAACACTGCGGAGAAGGCAAAAAAAAAAAAACAAAAAAAACTACAGCCTCAAACCTGGATGCATTATAGCCTGCACATCGGTTTAATGCAAGAGCAGAGCATGAATTTCACCCTTTGAGCCGTAGAGCAGTAAGTTCACTGTCAATGAAAACCTGATTTATGACTCTCGTGGGTCTCCGGGGAAAAAAAAAAAGAACTAAAAAGTGAGCAAGGTTTTAGTGGGCCCATTCTCTCAGACAGCTGCGGTTCATTTTCTACTTTTATATCCATTCTTCAAGGCACATTTCTCAGAGCAACGAGTTCTCAACAAACGGGCAACCCGTGTACTGGTGACAGCAAACCATCACGCCAATACATCATCCCGAACGTGACGCACTAATTTAGCCTTGCATATTAAATATGAAGCATTAAGTCCCACATATGCACTATCTGGAGAAAGCCTGGCGATCACACGATCAATATCGTTAGAAAACAACATCTGCGGACAATGGTAGTTTTACACCAACACATCATGTCACCTCACCATCTATGTGTCTATAAGTGTCTAAGCTTATTTCTTATCATATATTGAGAAAGGAGGATTGTTTATACATTTTAGATATATTTATATAACTTGTAAGGCGCTACGCAGCAATAGTTGATAAATGTCTATGTGTGCTTGGAGCTCTGTCACAAAATAGCTGATTCAAGCGTGCGATCGTGTGTCATGTCCTTGCTTCTGGTGGGTGGAAATCTTAGCACAGCAACAGATGAACGGAAAGATTCCCAACTCAGACCCTAGTCCTCAACAATCATTTAATCACGCTTTAACTGAATTTTATTTAGTGCCGTCCGGGTCAATTTAATACTCATGAAAAAGAGACAAAGAGCTAAAAACTGCAACAAATGCTCCATAAAGATATTTCCAGAAGGATTCAGAAGAGTTTAACTGCTGATTTGTGACAGTGAAATAAAACATAACTGAACAAGGCAGAAGCTGAGGAGGGGCTCTGAGACAAAACAGTAACAAGGAACTCTTCTGGCCCCTAAATAATCCAAACGATGATGACCACATACTACTGGGGGGCGTTAACTGCGCGACAGGTCTAAAATACATATGTACGGTGTACAGCTGTGCTTAATAAACCCTTTCACACCTGCATACGGAAGTTTCCATATTATGTCAAATGACACCCCTGCCCAAAAACTGATTTTTTTGTGGTTTCCAATTGCCTTGGGGTCCTCGATCTTAACCAGAAACCACCAGCGTGGGTGCAGGCTTTCACTCCAACATAGCAGTTACACATCAGATTTTACTCATCAAAATCCTCATCAAAGATTCAAATTCAAAATGAACACGCGTTCCTGAAGACTTACTATCGAAATGTAAAATCTGCTACATTTTGCTGTAAATACATGCATCCTACTTGTGCTGAAACGCGTAAGTAGAATTTAATTTTACTATGACATACCCTGATATGCTCAGAATTGAATAAAAACTTAGACCATATCTGATATCTTGTCATAATTTCCATGGGCAGAGCAGCCATGTTTGGAATTGTGAAAACCGGGAGTCAAAGGGTTAACGGTACAAGATGTTGGACCACGTTTGAAAAAGCCATTCTGGTACAAGAACATAGCTCCAAATTGGGCTTTTCAGCCAAGACTGAAGTGCAAACATAGACATCTATATACCGTATAAGTCAATCAATACATATTCATAACTGGATACAAGTATAAAGAGAAAGTTAAGGTACACGTATCAATAGAATATAAGAACCAAAAATGGCAGTAATGGAATCATCATAATCATTGTAATAATATCCCTCAACAATGCAAACAATTGGGTCATTCCAGGTTGGGTGCATTTCGGACAGTCAATCACAATGTCATAGCAGGGCTTGGTGATGTCACTCATCGGTCACATGGGAAAGATTTTAAATTGCTTTTCACATCTCTCTACGGCCGCGCTGCAACCCTGTGCACCCAGGTCTTACAACACAAGCCAATGCTGTCCCACACCTGCGCTGCTCTGGTAATACCAGTTACACGGCACGTCAACATCCAATATTAAATTCTCCTTCACAAATGAAAAATAAAACAAACTACATAGGCACAAGACTGAGAGAAACTTTAAGACACTTTTAAACTCAAATCTGCCATCGAAACAGGAAAGTGCAGTCAATAACATATACTCAAAGCATAATTTCACAATGTGGCCTAAAAGTGAGGACTGGATTATGATTAAGCAACTTCATATGGGGAAGTTGATGGACTGGTTGACTGCAAGCACCCAACTAACCAGCAGGGGTCACTGACGTGCAATGAGACATTGAGTCCTAAGATGGCGAGTGGCGACAAATCAGGAATAGGAGCAATTTCCTTTGCAACTCGCAAAACCAAGCTGTTATGCACAATGGAAAAAGTAGGATATTTTTGGTTCTTTTCTTGTAAAGGAAACATACACTGCCTGGCCAAAAAAAGGTCACCATTTGGAAATTAACGAACAAATTCTATAATTGGATCATTATTGTGGTTATTAATATGTTTCAGCTGACAATAATCATTTTACTTTGACTGATGAAGCGCGCCGCTACTCATTTCTTAAAAAATCATGTTGGAAGACACATCCCTTGATGGTGGAAAAGATGTTACAGTATTTCAGAACAGGCAAGTTATTGGCCTGTATTTAGCAAAGAAAACCATGAATGACAAAAACAAGTAAGAGGAATCATTTTCACAAACAAATTTGCCACCACAAAGTCCTGACCTTAAACACATTCAAAGTTATTGGGATGTGCTCAAGAAAGACCACAATGGTTCAACCATTATGTTGAGAAGACAAGATCTCGGCCAAAAATTATGGCATTTCTGATCTAAAATAAATGTTCTGGCATTGCATATAGATGTTAAAACAATGACAAGAAGAATATGCACAGTAATCAAAGCTACAGGGGTTCCAACTAAATATTTCAGAGTACGACTTTTTTTTTTTTGGCCGGGCAGTGTATTTATTTTGGAGGGAACAACAATAAACCAGCGAGGAATGGCTTCAGCAAGCGATGGCGGGTGATGTCTTCAGGCATTAAACAAGACTAAACTGAAAATACTGTCCCATAATGCAATGGAAACAAAATGGCAGCATGACCAGATTTTCAAGAACCCTCATGTGGCAACCTCAATGAAGGAATTCTGATGAGACACTGTCAACCAGAAAAGCTGATGACACGTTCATGGCAGCTAAAACAGTAGTGGGACACTCACCACTCTATACCAAACCATACGCCCCCCATCCATGCACTGGACTGGAGCCGAAAAAAGGGGGTTTAACTTGAATTAATTTCATTTTTCTCCATTATGGACAGATGCAGGTCAGGCCAATAAAAATAAATTACAAACGGGGTGTTCACCTTCTACAATCGGACTTGCAAAGTTGAATGACCTATACAAGCAAACGCAGTTAGTTCACTGAAGTGAATTTGCTGTCCCCAGACAGCCATTTTTTTCCATTCAAAACAGCTGCACTGTACTGCCGTTTTCCAGCAGCAGTGTTGGAGCCCAATGGACAAGCCTTTCTGAAAAGCCCTGCCGTCTATTCAAACGCAACACTGCTCCTACTAACAAGTTGGTGGATGATTCAAAAGCACTTCCTGCCAAAAGCACAGAACAAGAGTACTCCAACGGGAGAAATACTGGCTACACACTGCTAAGGAACACATTTCCTCTCTTTTCGTGTAGTTTCACCTACTGACAAAGTCCTTCCACACGCTGCACTGAAACAGTCAACACCCAACACTTCTGGAATGACCCTCACAAAAGCAAGAATCTAGTCATCTAGCAATAGAGTTATAGCATAGAGTATGTCTCAATAACAAGAATACTATGTAATCAATACAAGGTTTAGGTTATTCTTTAATAAGGCGTAAGGGCTAAGTTATCATTAGTATATCGATCCTCTTCAATATTTATGCATCTGTGTATGTATAAGAGCATATAATGACATAGATTTATAGATGGTGTCCACTGTGGCTCTCCAGTAAGACTCGCTAAGTAGGGTATTAAAAATGGTCACTTCATAATTGTGTGTGCATAAGCACCATTACGAGTGCTTTTACCTTCCCCAGCATTTGAGTCGCCAGGAAAAATGCCACAGTAGACGAGTTTGAAAGGCTTAGTCATACTCTCCCTCCATCACACTCCTGCTGACTCACAGGTCCATGCCACATCTGGCGACCATCTGAGCATAATTCCCCCCACTTTTAAAGTGAGGCGGCACCCCCTCTATTTTCTAAGCCTGCCCCAGATGGTGCAACTTCGCCTGAGGCAAGTGAGTCGCGTGTATACTGTACCAGGCAATGTTTCACCGTGTGGGGATGGCTTTTGCTGCGTAACTTCCTCGTGTGACAGTGCAGCAGCGTATATAGCATGCTAGATTATTTTTGCATCACGCGAGGAAGATACTCACTGTGTGGGGGCTACCTGCTGCAACGTTACACGTGCTCGGCCAATTACAACGTGCAGACGAGTCACATGATACAGAAAAATGGAGGCACCCTCCAAAACTGTAACAGACATCCTGGCCGATGATAAATCAGTCGAAGTTTCTGTATCATGTGACTCGTCTGCACATCATATGACGGGTCTGCGCGTTGTGATTGGTCGAGCACGTGTAACATTGCAGCAGGTAGCCCCCACATGGTGAGTAACTTCCTATCAAGCATGCTCGATACGCTGCTGCACTGTCACGCGAGAACGTTACGCAGCAAAAACCATCCCCAAACAGTGTAACATTGCCTAATGCAGTATACAGGTGTGTCACTTGCCTCAGGCAAAGTTTCACCGCCTGGGGCAGGCTTAATATTATAGGGGATTCCTACAGGAATGCTTGATGCATACAATATCCTGTATCTACCTTCTATAAAAATCTACCTTCAAAATTAGAGCAATTGTCACTCTCAACCCACTCTTTCCTTTGATTTTTCCTTCAAAAATCTTCTGAAATTGAATGTGCCTCCTTCCAGAAAACATTCATCTGAATTACAGTGGTAATACTCCGTAGAACTCTTGCAATGTACTACATTACCCATAAGCAATTGCAGCACTGGGGTGTTAACCAGGACAATCATGGTATCTGAATGGGTGGGCACACAACAGCGCTCTCTTCATTTCACTCGGACTCATACTCCATCACCCCCTCGAATATACACACATACATGCACGCGCACACATATGCACAAAGGCACATGATTGCACAAACACGAGCACAGACGTGTACCTCGTTACTGCCCTTAAATATTTTCGGTATCAGGTACATGCGTGCCCATGTTCATCTTAAATGAGATGTGTCATGATTACTGCACATGCTCATGACTTTGAATTAAGTAAATCCACTCAACTGCAAGTCAAAATCTAGAAGGTATTTTTCTTTTTCTATGATCACTTGCAATGGCCACCAGTCCGCATTTTTCGTACCCTTCAGCTAAAGCTTAAAATGGCGCTATGAACCCTCAAATTTCCATAGAAAGCTAATTATTATAAAAGACAATGCCAGTGTAACCAAAATATAAAACATACAAGGCAAAACGAAGACGGATTGGCAAGGATCCAATCAGGTTATGACTTGCAGTCAAGCAGATTCACTTTCTTAGGATGCAAGTTCTGCACAGTCATTGTGACACAGATTCTATAAGTCCTGTCATCCCTCAGTGGCCATGTTCACACTGCACTGTGTGAGGGGGTAAATTTGGCAGTTCTACATGCTCTTTTGCCCCACTGCTCACAGAAATGCACATGACCGTCAGGGGGGACAGTATGGGGGGGTTGACGTAGAGGCCTAATTCACTAAGGGGTACGATATGGTTATATGGTTGTCAATAGAGTCTTCATTTGATCCCAAGGATCAGTGCTGAACCCCCCCTCCTCCTAAACCATCTCACTGTCGTGTGCAGGGGGGGGGACACATAACTCCATCTGACCAAACCCCAATGCGCTGGATGGTGATCCGTTTCTGTAAAAAATGCATATGGAACGGAAATATGTACCACCTGTATATCCGTTGGTGTGTGAATCTCAGTGGTCTTGAAAAACAGTCTGTCTTTGAGTTGTGTGGTTTTAATCAAGTGTCTTCAGACAAAGGCTGTGAGCTGAAGCCAGTTTTAAGAACAAACTTCAGCATGTACCAAAGCCTTGTAAATGCTCTAACTTCATCTAGAAGCATTTTGTGTGGCCTTCTGTTGCAGTATTTGGTGGTTTTTCTTGTAAGCTGACATCTGCGTGCATCTGTGTGTGTGTACACACGCGCGTGTGTGTGCTAGAGTACAGACTTCTGTCTGCGCGTCCGTCAGTCTGTCCTGACTCGGATCAGTCCTGGAGCAGGAAGTTGTACTTCCCGAAGTCAGAGTCGTTGGGGGCGATTAGCATGTCGTCGCGCGCCTTGGCCAACTTTCGCCGCAGGAAGTCCCGCCTCTCCTGCCACTCTTGGAGCTCGTCCTCGCTGTGGGCGAAATCGCAGCTCACGCCCTCCGGACAGCTCTCCAGCCTGCCGATCACATAACACTCACCAATCACATACACAGCGGAGTGCAAGAACAGGCAGAGACTGGCAGTGGTGAGAGAGCTTGGTCATTATGCTATAAAACCACAGTGTGTAGGCGGGTAGTTGGTGTCCACGCACTGGTCTGAGGTACGTGGACAGGAACAACACAGTCAAGGGCAATTTCACACTATACAACTCGTGGATATACTGTATATACCCTCACATTGAGGCTGTTGCATTGGCTCACTGGGTTAAGATGCAGTTTGTAGAGCAAGAGTGACCACCATGGTCTTGAATCAACTATTAGTGGCTGTGGCCAGCAGTATCACAGCTTAACGCTGCTTTGGGATATGGGAAGGATACATTCGGTTTGGGTTTGCACCGTTTGTGGCTCTGGCACCTCCTGCTGGTCACCCGGGCACCCTTAGGTTGCCCTCTGAACAAGCACTTGATAGTATTGCGACCCTGGTGTGAAAAGTAGTAGCGACCGACAGCCATGTGCTTTGGAGGAGAACCGCAAACTGTCAGCGCTCTCCCAAGATGGCAGCATGAGCAGCAAATCAGCAGGTTTCAAAATACTTCGCTAACTAGACATTCAAGATTTTGGTGGGGGATTAAAGATGCTAAATGTGCACATGCATAAAACGACTCCCTAAAATTAATCTGAGACAGTCAGCCTTCAGTTGAGGGCATCATCATATGCATTCAGTCATGTCAACTTTTTTTGGATTACTTTTTTTTTTTATTGTTTTTGACATAATGCAACACAACAAACCGACATCAACCACATAACATCCCAATCCTCCCCCACCCGCAAAAGACAGCAGTCATCACGTAAAAAAAAAAAAACCAATTAAAAAAAAAAATTTAAGTAAAATATAGTAAAATAAAAGGAGAGCTAAACAGCCTTTGTCCTTTTTGCAATCTCATCCCTTCTAACATCACAAGGAAGAGAGTAAATAAATAAATAAAATGAGTACATACAATAAGGACACCAAGTCAGATATTTAAAAAAAAAAAAGGTCAAATGTCAACTTTTTAAAACTGTGAGCAAAGCAAGAAGTTGAGATGCACCAATCTGACTTGTTTAGCCCCTAAATTGATACTTGGTATGGGCTTTGATGATCAGCCGATACCAAGTACCGATACGATATCAGTTAAAATTAAATGAAAGAGCTGTATGCCTCACTGAGAGGAAGACGGCGGGATCATTCGTTTGTGGAAGCCACCATCAGGCTTGACCGAAACATAGACTTTTAACTTCAAAAAATAACAAGATGTAATAAATCATAAATACATCTATATTCATGTGATGAATTGTTACTCGTTTAAAATAATGGTATCTGATACAAAGTTGGCCCGCAGTCACCGAAAATCGAAACCGGTATTTGCGTCTGTATTGGACTCAATGCCCAATATGAGTAGCAGTATTGGTGCATTTTTAACAACAAAAAGAAACCCTGACTCTCCGTGAGCCGTTACCTGGGGCAGAGCGCGATGTGGAGTCCAGGGAAGCGATAACTCCAGGCCAGGCTCTCCTCCTCGCCCTCGCAGCTGAACACCTTGTCCTTGTGCTTCTCCGAGGAGATGTGCTGCTGCCACTGTCGCTCGCTGTTACTGTGCTTACCACACAGCCGGCAGTGGAACCCGCTCTGTAACACAAGCACGCCGTCACGACGCGGATACCAGCAAAAATGGCTCCGATGCCCTCTGTAACAGCTTGGATACCTGCAGACAGTGGCAATACCAGCTGCAACAGTGTCGCTTGTTACCAGCTGTAACGGCACTGGTACCTGCTGTAACAGTGCTGATAACAGGGGTAACAGCGTCATTACCAGCCATAACAACACTGACACCAACTGGAACACTGCCGATAGCTGCCGCAACAGAGCCAATACCAGTTGTAACGACGTCTTTTCGAGCCGTAAGCTGTAACACTGCCGGTGCTTGCCGTAACAGGGCTGATACCAAGGGTAAGGGCGCCACTACCATCATAACAACACTGACACCTACTATAACACTGCCAATATCCGACATAACTGCGCCGATACCGGTTGTAATGGTATTACATTACCAGCAATAACAGCACTGATACCTGCTGTAACACTGCCGATAGCTGCTGTAGCTGTGTCAGTGCCTGCCGTGACATCATTACCTGCCACAATCGCAGTGATTTCCAACAGTAAAGGCACCAATAATGGCCGTAACAGCACAGATGCCTGTCTTAATGAAGCCGATACCAGCCATAATGCGGCTGATGCAATGGTGAAGCAGTGCTCTTTCTATCCATGATTCATGCAGATCAGAGTAATTTGTAACTACAGCAATTGAGCAGCTCACCATAAGCTCGGCGTAGTCTGTCGGCATGGTGATTTGTTTCTCCTCAGAGGGCGGGCTAAGAAGGGTGCCATCTGGTCTTCGGTTCTGATTGGTCAGGGTCAACCACATGTCATAAATCTGCTGCATGTCTCGTACTGAAGGGACAGGAGGAAGTTGGGATGAGACGGGTCAGGCCAGTTGAAGATGGTAAAGGGAGCATATGGCATATGGGTAAAATGTATTGATCTGAAAGACATAGCAAACACGTGTATGAGTAGGTTTATGTGTAAATGAGTGGTTACGGTAAGGGAGGTTGTGTATGTGTGTTTGAGTGCAAGTGTTAGAGAGGATGCAGTGTGTCCTTGTGTGCACGTGAGAGTATGGTTCAGTGAGTGTATGGGTACATGAGAATAAGTACATACCTGTGAAAGAAAATACTGGGTAGTGCATGTCTGTCAAAAAGTGAGTATGTGAGCATGAGAGTAAATGTGAGTGAGAGTAAATTATGGGGCAGGGGTCCCCAATCTTTCCCAGAAGGGGCCAGTAGGCGCAGGCTTTCATCGCAACCAAACAGCTACACACCTGATGCTACTAATCATGCACATTAGCAAAGAGTTCAGGGGTTGATCAGTAGCATCAGGTGTGTAGCTGCTTGGCTGCAACGAAAGCCTGCGCCCACACCGGCCCTTTCTGGGACAGATTGCGGACCCCTGTTATGGGGTGTGCTGGGGCTCGGGGTGTTGGAATGGGTGCAGCCGCAGCTTTCGGGGGAGGTCAGGCTCACGGTTGTTGTTCTTCATGTAGGTCCAGACCTCCTTCTCCTCTAGGCTGTGGGCGAAGGAACAGTTCCCGATATAGTGGCACTTCCTCTGTTTCATCACGTGGACGCACATCTGATACAGAGACACTGTTACGTTACAAGCCACATTCTGCACTTGTTACAACAGCATGGCTCCGTAGTAAAAGAGTGCGAGTACTAGACTGGCCTGCCTGTAGTCCAGACCTGTCTCCCATTGAAAATGTGTGGCGCATTATGAAGCGTAAAATACGACAACGGAGACCCCGGACTGTTGAACAACTTAAGCTGTACATCAAGCAAGAATGGGAAAGAGTTCCACCTGAAAAGCTTCAAAAATTGGTCTCCTCAGTTCCCAAACGTTTACTGAGTGTCGTTAAAAGGAAAGGCGATGTAACACAGTGGTAAAAAGGCCCCTGTGCCAACTTTTTTGCAATGTGTTGCTGCCTTTAAATTCTAAGTTAATGATTATTTGCAAAAAAAAATAAAGTTTCTCAGTTTGAACATTAAACAGCTTGTCTTTGCAGTGTATTCAATTGAATAGAAGTTAGATTTGCAAATCATTGTATTCTGTTTTTATCTACGATTTACATAACGTGCCAACTTCACTGGTTTTGGGTTTTGTACTAACACAATACAAGCACCAGCTAAATAACTGTAACGTAAATTGCCGGTGTGTTTGTGAGCAAGTGTCTGGACCAACAGCTTGTAAAAAAGGGGGTGATGCTAAACTCTTAAGCACAGGAAAGGAGGCCAAAGTAAAGCCTTCCCTCGTGGATCAGGGTAACTAATGGAAGATGTTTGGAATGCTAAAATGGCGAGGCCAGGCACGGACAGCGCCCTTACGTCGTACTGCTGCGGGTAGCTCCGGGAGAAGGGCAGTGGGCGAACCATCTCCCACTTCTTCTTCTCGAACGACTTCACCAGCAGCACCCGCCTCTCTTTCGTCCAACTGGGGGGGTGGGAGAGAGAAAAGGAGACCTTTTTAAGAGCCAGAGTCTGTAACTACGACCCAGGGGGTGATGTATCATGTTCCAGTAGGCCACTGAAGATTGTGGGCGTAGATATCTCGTCCAAACTGACAAAAATTGCGTTTTTTATCAGAAGATCCCTTCGGGGTGGAAATTACAGCCCTTTTTAGGGTAGGGGGTCAAATGGGCCAAAATAGTGACATCATCAGAATCTGGACTTTGTCCTTCTAATATCTTCATGTGGCCTCTGTAAACCTCCTTGATCTTTCGGTATATAAATGTATGGGTAGAGTTCTTCCATTTGGCGTAATGATTCTCAAGGCTTACTGAGGGCGCCCCCTATAGGTGGCGCTTCAAATCATTACTTTCTGCATTTTGGGCAATATTTGAGACCCTCCCAGGGCTTGCGGCTTCATTAAACCTTGCTAGTTTATGCATATTTGAATGCATTGGGATTAGTTCTTTCCAAATTTGCATAAATGGCGGTGGCTAAGATAGGGAACAGGTGGCGCTTTTTTTTGGCAAGAACACGATTTTAGGCGATTTTCATTTGGCCATATCTCAGTGCGCCCCCCATGGATTTCAGTGAGACTTGTTTTATTATGTTTGTCTATATCTGCTATGCATGATAAAAAATTTTTAAGAAGGGTTTTTGCCTCATTACCCCTTTACATGCCAGAGTTTGATGTATGTCACAATCAAGCACCACCACCGAAAAATGCCCATTTTTGTTTTAGTCCTCACCAACCAGTGGGGAGAATAATTTGAGTTTTTTCAGAGCATTGAGGCAAGAGAACTTATTCAAAAAGCAACTATTTTTAAAATGTTAAAACTGAAATAAAATAAAAGAAGAGACATGAAGTATTAGTGAACTCTGTATGCACTAAAGCAGACGCAAACCTATTTTTTTGGTCCTTGGGGGTCCTTATGGTATTCATATTCATCAAATGAGTCATGCAGCAAAGTATTCTGCATTACTTCAAACCATAGAGGTAACCATAGTACCTATCAGAGGGGGTTGAGGACTTTGTCTTTACATTCTGCATTACTGCATGCATTATGCATACACACAGGCCACACCCACACAAAAATGTGATCAGAAATGTATGATCTAATATCTTGGGAGCAAAACTAATCATTAGCACAATATCCCACAATATAAAGATGGAACGATGTACAGCTCACAGGTCTTAAAATCAGAAGATGTTTGTGATAAAGCAGGATTTCCACAGCTCTATTCAGACTCTGAACATGCCATCAAAACATGGTCACAGCAGTGCTGCCACCTGTCATATGAGCCAGCTATTGGAGCATTGGAGAACTGACCTTTTGTCTTTCTTGATTAAAGTGGAGTGTGATTTGGTGTGAATGTTTTAGCACAAAGAGGCAAAAATCCTTCTTCATATTTTCATTGTGAATAGCAGAGATATAGAGAAACACATTAAAACAAGTTTCAGTGAAACCCATAGGGGGCGCACTGAGATATGTCCAAATGAAAATTGCCTAAAATCGCATTCTTGCAATAAAAAGCGCCACCTATGCAAAAGCGCCCTAACTAAACCACAGCTATTTTTGCAAAGATACACAAATACACAAATAAATCAAATGTAGTCTAAAATGCAAAAAGTGATGATTTGAAGCGCCACCTATAGGCGGCGCCCAATGTAACCCTTGAAAATTATAACGATACGTGAAAGAACACTACGCATACATTCAGATACCATAAGATCAAGGAGGGTCACTGAGAGAGCACCAAAATATTCAAAGGTCAATGTCCAGATTTTGACTATGTCAATATTTTGGTGCTTTTCCCCTTCCCTAAAAAGCGCTGTAATTTCCACCCCGAAGGGATGTTCTGATAAAAAAATTTAAAAAAAAGTAATTTTTCTTTTCAGTTTGGACAAAATATCTACCCCCACAAAAAAACTCTAGTGGCCTACTGGAACGTGATATATCACCCCTTTCTATGAGCTGGTCCAAAGTTTCAGACTCTGGCTCTTAAAGCACTTTGAAAGACCAGGTTTGGGGTCAGTGCTGGATAACAGTATTACCTGCCGTGTATCCACTTTGTCAGGAATGTCCCATTCTGTATTATGTTAGACAAGAGCAACGCAGAGCGTGGCATATGCCCCTGTCTGTATGTTGATCAAGGGCATATTGAAATGGCTGCTGTGGCGGCCACGTTAGATATCGCGCAATGCTGGTTTTAAAAGTAACCTTCCACTAGCCACTGCCAATATGCCATTAAGAAATGGCATCAATCCGACGAGGAATTCTATAGTTATCCCACGGATGCGAAAAGTTAACGGACGACGGACAGACATGGTGTCGACATAATACCCCCTTTCCTCTTTGGAGGGCGGGGGCATTAAAAAAAAAAAAAAAAAAAGAGAATGCCCTGTAAGATCTCCCCTGCGCCATGGTGGGGAGATGGCATCTAACGACACCCACCCCCCCAACCAGAGAAAGATAGTGTTACTCAGTACTTGAGACCATTTCGGCGCATATTTGTTACAACACAGCGGCCCCTGGTGGTGCAAACAGGTATTCCACTGCACATGCGCGTTTTGTAAGTTTGTTCAGGTCCTTATGAAGGCATCCAGAAACTGGGGACATTACCGCCCACAACAAATCCCGCCAACACTCAACTGGGCCCCCACTTTTGAAACAACACCTTCGGCCTAAAGTTTGTGGTCATCATTGGTTTATTCAGTGAATTTTGCTGATCCAAAAGAGAAGCAGAGAGGGGAACCCCACACTACTGCCTACGAACAGATATAGCGCAGAGCTTCTTCACACCCATTCATCACGGGAACAGTGTTACTATAGCGAGTGTGCTGATGTGTGTCCCTGCTCTGATTGGGCCGCGAGGAGAGCAGGGGGTGTGGTCTGACCTGTGCCGGGCTTTGGCCGTGCAGTATTTCAGGGCTTTGTCCGGCTCGCTGACGAGTCCGTCCCTCCAGCACTGACCGCAGACGAACTTCATCTTCAGGTTCAGCCCCCGCGTCCGTCCACTTCCGCCCCCACCTCCTCCACCTGAAGGGCTCCCCCTGTCACCACCCTCACTCACGTTATTCGCGGCCGGACTGTGGACGGGCTTTGCCGCCGCAAACACCAGGAAACAGGAAACACAGAGATAAACAACAGGACACCTGAGCCAGTCTGTCCTCTCTTCAGTTCAACACCAAATTATTCAACACCTTTACTAGGGAGGTACATTCAGAATGTGCAGGAGGACCAGCAATCCCAGAATGCATTGGTGCTATACTAATTCCATTGACACTAAATGCCTCACAATATTAGAAATTCCACAGAGTACTGCCATATTGCTTCTGCGAACACAGGTCACTCTTGAAGTACGAACCACAAGGTCTAAACTTTGATGCCATTTCTCAGCATTTTTTTGAGCAACAAACAAAAAATAAAAAAAAAGAACAAGAATGCTGACATATCACCAGCCATTTCTCAATATGCGTTCTTCTCTGTACTTCTGTTCTTGTGAACTTGAAAAACGTCATCCCTCTGAGACCATGTACTGTCTCAA
Organism: Gymnothorax reevesii; assembly: GCA_029721435.1. Lineage (NCBI taxonomy): Eukaryota > Metazoa > Chordata > Actinopteri > Anguilliformes > Muraenidae > Gymnothorax > Gymnothorax reevesii. Next base: position 69,932,805 of record CM056584.1, read on the forward strand.
TTCAAAGTTCGCATCTCAACGAGAATGGTTTACCAGGCCCGTTAGTGCACGCATATGACAGAAGAGCACGCATATCCCAGAATTCTTTTCGGCATCTATGCGGGACGCCCCTGAGAGAGATGGCCAGGGTTATGTTTCTCAAAAGCATAGTTGCTAACTAAATTAGCAATTTACATAGTTCTTCCATTCACAGTCAATGGGTCCAACTATGTAAGTCAGCATCTGTGATTTCGGGAAATGCACTCCAGGATAAGTAGAGCTGCTTTCACATCGGACGCGAACAAATTTTTCGCACAACAGATTCACATTCAAAGTCAATGCAAAGACACAAATACACGGGAAACGCGTGTATTCGCGTCTTTGCATTGACTATGAATGTAATCTGTCGGTATTTGTTCGCTATTTCTTAGCTAAATACTATTCTGCTAATTTTCAGGGGAGGAACCATTATCAGAGTACATTTGGAATATTGGCTGCTTATCAATGTTTTATGTCGAATATGCTCCAGTGTTTTAGTAGTAACCTATGTAGTCTATATACAAGCTGCCTTTTCTATCCAAATTATTGGAGAAGCTTGTATTGAAGCAACTTCAGTCCTATTTAGACACACATAGACTACTAGAGCCATTTCAATCTGGTTTTAAAGCTCGTCACAGTACTGAGTCGGCACTCCTTAAATTATTTAATGACTTGCTACAAATCACTGACAGAGGTGACTGTGCGATCCTGGTACTCAAAGATCTTACAGCAGTACTTGACACAGTAGATAACATCTTGACACATCGCCTAGAACAGTGGGCTGGTATCACGGGAACTGCTCAAGAGTGGTTCAAATCATATCTTGCCAACAGAAGTTTCTCTGTCAATATTGGAGAACACACTTCCTCCTCAGCACCCCTCCCCTATGGGGTCCCCCAGGGGTATGTTCTCGGACCTATCCTTTTTCCCCCTACACCTTCTGCCCTTGGGTTCTATCCTAAGAAAATACAACATCTCCTACCACTGCTATGCAGACGATACCCAAATCTACATGCCACTGAAGCTCACAGACTCTCAGTCAGTTAAACGGCTCTTGGACTGTCTTGACGACATCTAAGCCTGGATGTCCTTAAACTTTTTAAACTTAAACGAGAATAAAAAGAGGTTTGATTATTTATATAAAAGAGGGTCCTTATGTTAAAGACTGTGTCAAAAATCTAGGGGTAGCTCTTGACTCAGATTTTAAACTGGATAAACAAATAAAAAATGTGGTCAAATCCAGCTTCTACCACTTAAGGCTCTAAGCTAAAGTTAAACCTATTTTATTGCCTGGTAACCTGGAGACTGCCATACATGCTTTTATTACTTCTCGCCTTGATTATTGTAATGCACTCTATGCTGGATTTGCTGCTCTTCCTTGTTACGGCTTCAGCTAGTTCAAAACGCTGCCGTCCGCTTTCTGACTAGAACAGGCAAGCGAGAGCACATCACTCCTGTACTTGCGTCTCTTCATTGGCTCCCTGTTCGCTTTAGGATAAATTTTAAAATTCTGTTATTTGTTTTCAAATCTCTGAAAGGTCTGGCTCCGCCCTATATATCAGATCTCCTACATCCTTACACATCCTCGAGGGCACTGAGGTCTACTGACCAACTTCTTTTAACCATCCCACCCTCAAGGTTAAAGGGCAGGGGGGATTGTGCCTTTGCAGTTATTGGTCCAAAGCTGTGGAATGAACTCCCTTTGCATGTAAGTCTTGCCCCTTCAGTGCCTATTTTCAAATCCCTCCTGAAAACACATTTCTTTTCCCTGGCTTTTGACTCTGTATAAGTGTGTCTCTGTGTAATGTGTGTTCTTGCCTGTGTCCCTGATTTGTTTTCTTTTTACGCTTAACTTTTATACTATTTATTTGGTTTTGTTGGTCAACTGATGTTGTTTTGAAGGGCTCTATAATAAAAAACCTAAATCTAGTAGAGAAACTCTGCAAAATCCGGCGGAACATAGCTAAGCTAAGCACGTTAACTAGCTCACGCTCACAGACCCCTCTTCCCCCACAGATAACATTACTGGGGAAAAAAAAGCTGTTAGCGGAGGAAGTTGCGGCTCACTGGCTGGCGTATTGCGTAATACCAACGAGAACGCATCGTCTCATACCGTCGATAGTGTTCTGAGTGCTCATGGCCTTGGAAGTGCACTCTTCCTAGAACGACTAGCGAGAACGCTCCTTCCAAGAATGCAAGTTCGCTCTTAGCATTCTTGGTATTGAGAAACGGCCATAGACTTGCCGTAGCATGGCGACCTACGGAATTCACCAAGGTTACAAATCCTGCAAATCACATCAATGAACAAAAATAGATTGAAACTTCCCCCAAACTCAATGACATTCTCCCACCTCCCTCGCTCCCTGCAGGTGAGAGGAGAGACTTACCCGGGGCCGCTGGCCGTTCTGCTCCAGCCTGTGCCAGTGACGCTTGGACTCTTGCACAATCTCCTCGTGTGTGATACCTGCAGAAACAATGCAATGCTCAGGGGCTCAGTGCTGCGGCCCCACAAGACGCCCACGCTCCCAACTTCCCCCCATACAGGCTTCCAATTTAACCCTTAAGAGCCCCTGATGACACACGTGTCACAAACCCTGTTTAGAAATGCAATTCACGAGGTCCACCTGGTCCGGTTTATATCCCTCATAATTTTTACTTTAAAAGGTCCCCTATTATGCCAATAAGTGCACCGCTAATTAGCCATTATGAGCCAGTTCAAAGTCTCACCTTTCTGAAATCACAAGGTGACCACCCAGAATACTGAAATCTGATTGACTGCTTGGCTGAAGTTATTCAGTTCTTTTTGCCTCTGGTTGGTTACTTCCCCATGTGATGTCAAGAGGGGAAAGATTTTGAAATGGCTTGTAATAACAAATTGGCTGCGCACCGACTGACATTACAGGGGACTTTTAAGTGGCTATGGGTCTGGGTTCTTTTGGATTAAAAATAGTCAGACATGCACTTTTAAGAACACCCTCAAAGGGGGATCGCGAGCGAGTAGGGGCGCATTTGAGCGTACGACTGTGTTTACATCAGCAGTTTCAGAAAAGACAGGCCCCTGGCTACATAGAGATCCACTAATACCTGCCCTACCATATGCGGACATGAACTTGGAGCTGTGTATGACACATTAAAAGTACGGCTAAAGTCAACAAATCTGTCCCAGTACAAATGCGTGAACACTGGTGAACCATGTGCTACGCTGGACTCTCGCGTCCCCTTAATTCCAACTGTAAAGTAGCGCGATCTTACAAATGAGTGGCGTAACACAAAGTAACGAAAGCTTTCAGCGTTACCGGTGTCCTGCTGCAGCACCCAGCAGTGCAGCTCGATGACCGAGTGGGCGAAGGAGCAGCTGTCCTCGCGCTGGCAGCCGTAGCGCACCTCGTGACGGCACACGACCAACTGGCACAGCGGGTGCAGGGGGCGCACCTTACTGTAGCGCACGTTTGCCGAACGCACAACGTGCACCAGGCACCTGCAGCGAGCGGGGGAATGGAGTAGTCATTCACCAGACTAAAGAGCACACTGCTTTACGGGGGGGGGGGGGGGGGGTGGCTCAGTCATTTCATGGGTGGTAATGGAGGGGCATTTATTCATCAGAATAAAGAAAACACTGCTGTATAAAGGAGATGCTCACGGACATGATGGGTGGTTATGGCGAGGCGCAAAATGGCTGTAGTACAGAAACACTCTGGCGTATGTAGCAAAGCAGAGTTTGTGGGTGGGGGGGCGGGTCTTACTTATTGTCATCGAAGGGATGGCGGGCAGTGAGGTTGGAGCAGACGGCCAGATTCTCTTTACTGCGTTTACTGATGAGGCGGGGCTTACTGTCATAACACTCCTAGAGAGAGAAAGAAAGAGTGAGTGAGTGAGTGAGTGAGTGAGTGAGTATCTGTGTCAGTAGTAGAACAAAACTGCAGTGTCTGACAACGTGTCTAGATGTGGGGGGTGACTGCATGATACATTTACCCCATAATACATTTACCCCATGCCCACGTAAAGCTGTAACTGTGTGCGTCACAGAACTTCAATGAAGAATATAAACATGCCCACAAATAACGAACAGTGTGTGTTACTGTACCTCACACAGGAACATAAACATGCCCATATGTAATTGTAACAGTGTGTGTTACTCTACCTCACACAGGAACATAAACATGCCCATGTGTAACTGTAACAGTGTGTTACTGTACCTCACACAGGAACATAAACACGCCCATGTGGAATTGAAACAGTGTGTGTTACTGTACCTCACAAAAGAACATAAACATGCCCATGTGTAACTGTAACAGTGTGTGTAACTGTACCTCACACAGGAACATAAACATGCCCATATGTAATTGTAACAGTGTGTGTTACTCTACCTCACACAGGAACATAAACATGCCCATGTGTAACTGTAACAGTGTGTTACTGTACCTCACACAGGAACATAAACACGCCCATGTGGAATTGAAACAGTGTGTGTTACTGTACCTCACAAAAGAACATAAACATGCCCATGTGTAACTGTAACAGTGTGTTACAGTACCTCACACAGGAACATAAACATGCCCATGTGTAAATGTAACAGTGGGTGTTACTGTACCTCACACAGGAACATAAACATGCCCATGTGTAACTGTAACAGTGTGTGTAACTGTACCTCACACAGGAACATAAACATGCCCATGTGTAACTAACAGTGGGTGTTACTGTACCTCACACAGGAACATAAACATGCCCATGTGTAACTGTAACAGTGTGTTACTGTACCTCACACAGGAACATAAACACGCCCATGTGTAATTGAAACAGTGTGTGTTACTGTACCTCACACAGGAACATAAACACGCCCATGTGTAATTGAAACAGTGCGTGATACTGTACCTCACAAAAGAACATAAACATGCCCATGTGTAACTGTAACAGTGTATGTTACTGTACCTCACACAGGAACATAAACATGCCCATGTGTAACTGTAACAGTGCGTGTTACTGTACCTCACTCAGGCACATGAACATGCCCATGTGTAACTGTAACAGTGTGTGTTATTGTACCTCACACAGGCACATATACACGCCCAAGTGTAACTAACAGTGGGTGTAACTGTACCTCACACAGGAACATAAACATGCCCATGTGTAACTGTAACAGTGTGTGTTACTGTACCTCACATAGGCACATAAACATGCCCATATGTAACTGTAGCAGTGGGTGTAACTGTACCTCACACAAGAACATAAACATGCCCATGTGTAACTAACAGTGTGTGTTACTGTACCTCAAATAGGCACATAAACATGTCCATGTGTAGCTGTAACAGTGTATGTTACAGTACCTCACACAGGAACATATACACGCCCATGTGTAACTAACAGTGGGTGTTACTGTACCTCACATAGGCACATAACCATGTCCATGTGTAACTAACAGTGGGTGTAACTGTACCTCCCACAGGAACATAAACATGCCCATGTGTAACTAACAGTGTGTGTTACTGTACCTCACACAGGAACATAAACACGCCCATGTGTAAGTGAAACAGTGTATGTTACAGTACGTCACACAGGAACATATACACGCCCATGTGTAACTAACAGTGTGTGTTACTGTACCTCACATAGGCACATAAACATGTCCATGTGTAGCTGTAACAGTGTATGTTACAGTACGTCACACAGGAACATATACATGCCCATGTGTAACTAACAGTGTATGTTACAGTACCTCACACAGGCACATATACACGCCCATGTGTAACTAACAGTGGGTGTAACTGTACCTCACACAGGAACATAAACATGCCCATGTGTAACTAACAGTGTGTGTTACTGTACCTCACACAGGAACATATACACGCCCACGTGTAACTTACAGTGTGTGTTACTGTACCTCACACAGGAACATAAACACGCCCACGTGTAACTTACAGTGTGTGTTACTGTACCTCACACAGGAACATAAACATACCCATTGTAACTGTAAAAGTGGGTGTTACAGTACCTCACACAGGAACATAAACATGCCCATGTGTAACTGTAACAGTGTGTGTTACAGTACCTCACACAGGAACATAAACATGCCCATGTGTAACTAACAGTGTGTGTAACTGTACCTCACACAGGAACATAAACATGCCCATGTGTAACTAACAGTGTGTGTTACTGTACCTCACACAGGCACATATACACGCCCATGTGTAACTAACAGTGGGTGTAACTGTACCTGACACAGGAACATAAACACGCCCACGTGTAACTTACAGTGTGTGTTACTGTACCTCACACAGGAACATAAACATACCCATTGTAACTGTAAAAGTGGGTGTTACAGTACCTCACACACGAACATAAACATGCCCATGTGTAACTGTAACAGTGTGTGTTACTGTACCTCACACAGGCACATATACACGCCCATGTGTAACTAACAGTGGGTGTAACTGTACCTCACACAGGAACATAAACACGCCCACGTGTAACTTACAGTGTGTTACTGTACCTCACACAGGAACATAAACATACCCATTGTAACTGTAAAAGTGGGTGTTACAGTACGTCACACAGGAACATAAACATGCCCATGTGTAACTGTAACAGTGTGTGTTACTGTACCTCACACAGGAACATAAACATGCCCATGTGTAACTGTAACAGTGTGTGTTACTGTCCCTCACACAGGAACATAAACACGCCCATGTGTAACTGTAACAGTGTGTGTTACTGTACCTCACACAGGCACATAAACATGCCAATGTGTAGCTGTAACAGTGTGTGTTACTGTACCTCACACAGGAACATAAACATGCCCATGTGTAACTGTAACAGTGTATGTTACTGTACCTCACACAGGCACATAAACATGCCCATGTGTAACTGTAACAGTGTGTGTTACTGTACCTCACACAGGAACATAAACATGCCCATGTGTAACTGTAACAGTGTGTGTTACTGTACCTCACACAGGAACATAAACATGCCCATGTGTAACTGTAACAGTGTGTGTTACTGTACCTCACACAGGAACATAAACATGCCCATATGTAACTGTAACAGTGTGTTACTGTACCTCACACAGGAACATGAACATGCCCATATGTAACTGTAACAGTGTGTGTTACTGTACCTCACACAGGAACATAAACATGCCCATGTGTAACTAACAGTGGGTGTTACTGTACCTCACACAGGAACATAAACATGCCCATGTGTAACTGTAACAGTGTGTGTTACTGTACCTCACACAGGAACATAAACATGCCCATGTGTAACTGTAACAGTGTGTGTTACTGTACCTCACACAGGAACATAAACATGCCCATGTGTAACTGTAACAGTGTGTGTTACTGTACCTCACACAGAAACATAAACATGCCCATGTGTAACTGTAACAGTGTGTGTTACTGTACCTCACACAGAAACATAAACATGCCCATGTGTAACTAACAGTGTGTGTTACTGTACCTCACACAGGAACATAAACACGCCCATGTGTAACTAACAGTGGGTGTTACTGTACCTCACACAGGAACATAAACATGCCCATGTGTAACTGTAATGGTGTGTGTTACTGTACCTCACACAGAAACAAAAACATGCCCATGTGTAACTAACAGTGGGTGTTACAGTACCTCACACAGGAACATAAACATGCCCATGTGTAATTGTAACTGTGGGTGTTACTGTACCTCACAAAGGAACATAAACATGCCCATGTGTAACTGTAACAGTGTGCGTTACTGTACCTCACACAGAAACATAAACATGCCCATGTGTAACTGTAACAGTGCGTTACTGTACCTCACACAGGCACATAAACATGCCCATGTGTAACTGTAACAGTGTGTGTTACTGTACCTCACACAGAAACATAAACATGCCCAAGTGTAACTAACAGTGTGTGTTACTGTACCTCACACAGAAACATAAACATGCCCATGTGTAACTGTAACAGTGTGTGTTACTGTACCTCACACAGAAACATAAACATGCCCATGTGTAACTGTAACAGTGGGTGTTACTGCCCCTCACACAGGAACATAAACATGCCCATGTGTAACTAACAGTGGGTGTTACTGTACCTCACACAGGAACATAAACATGCCAATGTGTAGCTGTAACAGTGTGTGTTACTGTACCTCACACAGGAACATAAACATGCCCATGTGTAACTGCAACAGTGTGTGTTACTGTACCTCACACAGGAACATAAACATGCCCATGTGTAACTGTAACAGTGTTACTGTCCCTCACACAGGAACATAAACATGCCAATGTGTAGCTGTAACAGTGTGTGTTACTGTACCTCACACAGGAACATAAACATGCCCATGTGTAACTGTAACAGTGTGTGTTTCTGTACCTCACACAGACACACAAACATGCCCATGTGTAACTGTAACAGTGTGTGTTACTGTACCTCACACAGGAACATAAACATGCCCATGTGTAACTGTAACAGTGTGTGTTACTGTCCCTCACACAGGAACATAAACACGCCCATGTGTAACTGTAACAGTGTGGGTTACTGTACCTCACACAGGCACATAAACATGCCAATGTGTAGCTGTAACAGTGTGTGTTACTGTACCTCACACAGGAACATAAACATGCCCATGTGTAACTGTAACAGTGTATGTTACTGTACCTCACACAGGCACATAAACATGCCCATGTGTAACTGTAACAGTGTGTGTTACTGTACCTCACACAGGAACATAAACATGCCCATGTGTAACTGTAACAGTGTGTTACTGTACCTCACATAGGAACATAAACATGCCCATGTGTAACTGTAACAGTGTGTGTTACTGTACCTCACACAGGAACATGAACATGCCCATGTGTAATTGTAACTGTGGGTGTTACTGTACCTCACACAGGAACATAAACATGCCCATGTGTAACTGTAACAGTGTATGTTACTGTACCTCACACAGGAACATAAACATGCCCATGTGTAACTGTAACAGTGTGTGTTACTGTACCTCACACAGACACAAACATGCCCATATGTAACTGTAACAGTGTGTGTTACTGTACCTCACACAGGAACATAAACATGCCCATGTGTGTGTGTTACTGTACCTCACACAGGCACAAACATGCCCATATGTAACTGTAACAGTGTGTGTTACTGTACCTCACACAGGAACATAAACATGCCCATGTGTAACTGTAACAGTGTGTGTTACTGTACCTCACACAGACACAAACATGCCCATATGTAACTGTAACAGTGTGTGTTACTGTACCTCACACAGGAACATAAACATGCCCATGTGTAACTATAACAGTGTGTGTTACTGTACATCACACAGGCACATAAACATGCCCATGTGTAACTGTAACAGTGTGTGTTACTGTCCCTCACACAGGAACATAAACATGCCCATGTGTAACTGTTACAGTGTGTGTTACTGTACCTCACACAGGAACATAAACATGCCCATGTGTAACTGTAACAGTGCGTTACTGTACCTCACACAGGCACATAAACATGCCCATGTGTAACTGTAACAGTGTGTGTTACTGTACCTCACACAGGCACATAAACATGCCCATATGTAACTGTAACAGTGTGTGTTACTGTACCTCACACAGGCACATAAACATGCCCATGTGTAACTGTAACAGTGTGTGTTACTGTACCTCACACAGACACATAAACATGCCCATGTGTAACTAACAGTGTGTGTTACTGTACCTCACACAGGAACATAAACATGCCCATGTGTAACTGTAACAGTGTGTGTTACTGTACCTCACACAGGAACATAAACATGCCCATGTGTAACTAACAGTGGGTGTTACTGTACCTCACACAAGCACATAAACATGCCCATATGTAACTGTAACAGTGTGTGTTACTGTACCTCACACAGGCACATAAACATGCCCATGTGTAACTAACAGTGTGTGTTACTGTACCTCACACAGGAACATAAACATGCCCATGTGTAACTGTAACAGTGTGTGTTACTGTACCTCACACAGGAACATAAACATGCCCATGTGTAACTAACAGTGGGTGTTACTGTACCTCACACAGGAACATAAACATGCCCATGTGTAACTGTAACAGTGTGTGTTACTGTACCTCACACAGGCACATAAACATGCCCATGTGTAACTAACAGTGTGTGTTACTGTACCTCACACAGGAACATAAACATGCCCATGTGTAACTGTAACAGTGTATGTTACTGTACCTCACACAGGCACATAAACATGCCCATATGTAACTGTAACAGTGCATGTTACTGTACCACACACAGGAACATAAACATGCCCATGTGTAACTGTAACAGTGTATGTTACTGTACCTCACACAGGAACATAAACATGCCCATGTGTAACTGTAACAGCGTGTGTTACTGTACCTCACACAGGCACATAAACATGCCCATGTGTAACTGTAACAGTGTATGTTACTGTACCTCACACAGGCACATAAACATGCCCATGTGTAACTAACAGTGGGTGTTACTGTACCTCACACAGGCACATAAACATGTCCATGTGTACCTAACAGTGGGTGTTACTGTACCTCACACAGGCACATAAACATGTCCATGTGTAACTAACAGTGGGTGTTACTGTACCTCACACAGGAACATAAACATGCCCATATGTAACTGTAACAGTGTGTGTTACTGTACCTCACACTAGAACATAAACATGCCCATGTGTAACTGTAACAGTGTTACTGTACCTCACACAGGAACATAAACACGCCCATGTGTAACTAACAGTGGGTGTTACTGTACCTCACACAGGCACATAAACATGCCCATGTGTAACTGTAACAGTGTGTGCTACTGTACCTCACACTAGAACATAAACATGCCCATGTGTAACTGTAACAGTGTTACTGTACCTCACACAGGAACATAAACATGCCCATGTGTAACTAACAGTGGGTGTTACTGTACCTCACACAGGCACATAAACATGCCCATGTGTAACTGTAACAGTGTGTGCTACTGTACCTCACACTAGAACAAAAACATGCCCATGTGTAACTGTAACAGTGTGTGTTACAGTACCTCACACAGGAACAGTACCTCACTAAGGAACATAAACATGCCCATATGTAACTGTAACAGTGTTTCTGTACCTCACACAGGAACATAAACATGCCCATGTGTAACTGTAACAGTGTTACTGTACCTCACATAGGAGCATAAAAATGCCCATGTGTAACTGTACCAGTGTGTGTTACTGTACCTCACACTAGAACATAAACATGCCCATGTGTAACTGTAACAGTGTGTGTTACTGTACCTCACACAGACACATAAACATGCCCATGTGTAACTAACAGTGTGTGTTACTGTACCTCACACAGGAACATAAACATGCCCATGTGTAACTGTAACAGTGTATGTTACTGTACCTCACACAGGCACATAAACATGCCCATATGTAACTGTAACAGTGCATGTTACTGTACCTCACACAGGCACATAAACATGCCCATGTGTAACTGTACCAGTGTGTGTTACTGTACCTCACACTAGAACATAAACATGCCCATGTGTAACTGTAACAGTGTATGTTACTGTACCTCACACAGGCACATAAACATGCCCATGTGTAACTGTAACAGTGTATGTTACTGTACCTCACACAGGAACATAAACGTGCCCATGTGTAACTAACAGTGTGTTACTGTACCTCACACAGGAACATAAACGTGCCCATGTGTAACTGTAACAGTGTGTTACTGTACCTCACACAGGAACATAAACGTGCCCATGTGTAACTAACAGTGTGTTAATGTACCTCACACAGGAACATAAACGTGCCCATGTGTAACTAACAGTGTGTTACTGTACCTCACATAGGAACATAAACATGCCCATGTGTAACTGTAACAGTGTGTGTTACAGTACCTCACACAGGAACATAAACATGCCCATATGTAACTGTAACAGTGTGTGTTACTGTACCTCACAAAAGAACATAAACATGCCCATGTGTAACTAACAGTGTGTTACTGTACCTCACATAGGAACATAAACATGCCCATGTGTAACTGTAACAGTGTGTGTTACTGTACCTCACACAGGAACATAAACATGCCCATATGTAACTGTAACAGTGTGTGTTACTGTACCTCACAAAAGAACATAAACATGCCCATGTGTAACTAACAGTGTATGTTACTGTACCTCACACAGGAACATAAACATGCCCATGTGTAACTGTAACAGTGTTACAGTACCTCACACAGGAACATAAACACGCCCATGTGTAACTGTAACAGTGTGTGTTACTGTACCTCACACAGGAACATAAACATGCCCATATGTAACTGTAACAGTGTGTGTTACTGTACCTCACACTAGAACATAAACATGCCCATGTGTAACTGTAACAGTGTTACTGTACCTCACACAGGAACATAAACATGCCCATGTGTAACTGTAACAGTGTGTGTTACTGTACCTCACACTAGAACATAAACATGCCCATGTGTAACTGTAACAGTGTTACTGTACCTCACACAGGAACATAAACACGCCCATGTGTAACTGTAACAGTGTGTGTTACTGTACCTCACACAGGAACATAAACATGCCCATATGTAACTGTAACAGTGTGTGTTACTGTACCTCACAAAAGAACATAAACATGCCCATGTGTAACTAACAGTGTATGTTACTGTACCTCACACAGGAACATAAACATGCCCATGTGTAGCTGTAACAGTGTTACAGTACCTCACACAGGAACATAAACACGCCCATGTGTAACTGTAACAGTGTGTGTTACTGTACCTCACACAGGAACATAAACATGCCCATATGTAACTGTAACAGTGTGTGTTACTGTACCTCACACTAGAACATAAACATGCCCATGTGTAACTGTAACAGTGTTACTGTACCTCACACAGGAACATAAACATGCCCATGTGTAACTGTAACAGTGTTACTGTACCTCACACAGGAACATAAACATGCCCATATGTAACTGTAAACAGTGTGTGTTACTGTACCTCACAAAAGAACATAAACATGCCCATGTGTAACTAACAGTGTATGTTACTGTACCTCACACAGTTACACATGGGCATGTTTATGTTCCTAACAGTGGGTGTTACTGTACCTCACACAGGAACATAAACATGCCCATGTGTAACTGTAACAGTGTGTGTTACTGTACCTCACACAGGAACATAAACATGCCCATATGTAACTGTAACAGTGTGTGTTATTGTACCTCACACAGGAACATAAACGTGCCCATGTGTAACTAACAGTGTGTTAATGTACCTCACACAGGAACATAAACGTGCCCATGTGTAACTAACAGTGTGTTACTGTACCTCACATAGGAACATAAACATGCCCATGTGTAACTGTAACAGTGTGTGTTACTGTACCTCACACAGGAACATAAACATGCCCATGTGTAACTGTACCAGTGTATGTTACTGTACCTCACACAGGAACATAAACATGCCCATGTGTAACTGTACCAGTGTATGTTACTGTACCTCACACAGGAACATAAACATGCCCATGTGTAACTGTACCAGTGTATGTTACTGTACCTCACACAGGAACATAAACATGCCCATGTGTAACTGTACCAGTGTATGTTACTGTACCTCACACAGGAACATAAACATGCCCATGTGTAACTGTAACAGTGTGTGTTACTGTACCTCACAGAGGAACATAAACATGCCCATGTGTAACTGTAACAGTGTTACTGTACCTCACAGAGGAACATAAACATGCCCATGTGTAACTAACAGTGTGTGTTACTGTACCTCACACTAGAACATAAACATGCCCATGTGTAACTGTACCAGTGTGTGTTACTGTACCTCACAGAGGAACATAAACATGCCCATGTGTAACTGTAACAGTGTGTGTTACTGTACCTCACAGAGGAACATAAACATGCCCATGTGTAACTGTAACAGTTTGGTAACGCTGAGCGCTCGTTTCTCGTTGCTCCCAAGCGGGTCGAAGATCAGCTCGCGGCTCAGCGCTCCCTTCCTCTCCTGCGTCCACACGTCGATCTCCTCCTGGCAGTACCCGAAGGTGCAGTTCTCTCCGTATTTACACTCCTGTCGCTCCTGCACCTCTGTCCACAGTGCAGCAGGGGAGAGGTCACCAAAACACCAGAACAGAGTGGGCTTTCTGTCCCTGTCCCTAAAATCATGCTCCGCATGGGCTGGGAACTGCTCCTTTCCCCCTTACCAGGGACTTAAGTGTGAAGTTCAGCAGGTGAGTCAATAAGACCTGCTTTTCATTGATATACCACATGTTGTCTTTATGAAACAAGCCTGCCAGCAATCACACAAATCAGTCTAAAGTAGGGAGCCTCAGATCAGACCATCAAATCCCAATCAGGCCCTGCTCATTTCCCCTCCCATTCAATTTAATAAATTACCGGTGCTTTTGTCTGCACACCTGACTCCCAGGTAAAAGGAAGCTGGCAAACCAGCAGTTTTCAGCCCTCGAGAAACATGATTAGTGGAACGGCAATCTAAAGGAGCAAGTAATGCACACACAGACACACACAAGCATTCAGGACATACAAGCACACACACACACACACACACACACACACACACGTCTGCATATGCTACACACAAGCAAGCGAGCGGTCCGTCCAAGTTTTTTCATACCCTTGCAGAGCACGAACGCTCCCAGGAAATTGTTCCGGGTAGGGCGCGGCCGAACCCTCTTCCAGGTGGGGTCTTCAGAATCCTTGATCCGGCACAGAAGGATGTCCCGCTTGCAGCGGTGTGCTGCCTCGGGCTGGTACTGGAAGTCCATAACCCGCGGACCTGCCGAGCGGAGGTTGTGAAGAACCACATTAGGGACCGTCTCTAAAGTACCAGCTGGAGAACAAAGAGGGTCAAATTCAAAATGGCCGCTGGCCTACCTATCCGACTGTAGCAGGCTGGGCAGGCCTGTCTGAACTCGTGGGTGGCGGCCAGAGGGTTCCGAGAGAACTGGGAGAGGCTGGAGCTGGTGGGGCCATTCTGTATGCACACACGCGGACACACACGCATGCACACAAGACGACAGTGTCATCACTACACTATGATCAAGGGCCATAACACTGCAAATACGCTTTGAGAACCATTTTCTACTCAGTGTAGATCATGAGTAGCTTATTCAGCGTACGAAATTTGACCCATGTAACGGTCATAGTTTTCAAGGTAACTTATCTCCATTGAAAGTGTGACGGATGGTCGAAACTCGATCCTACATCCCCCGCACCAGTTTGTGGCATGGGAGTATTATAATGTACAAACTGCAGCTATTTAAAGGGGAAATACTATGAAAATCTCACTTGTTAAAACATTTCCGTATCGAGTGCGCACCAGCCCACTAACTTTGAAGGAAAACAACCCAGTTTTTGAGCGCCGCCTTTTTCATAAGCATTCGACAAGGCATTCAGATTTGGCTCCCCTTTCCTACACCACATGCAGGCTCGTGAGAACTGTTCCAACCCTCATCTAACCATCTCCACCCAAAGCTTATTTTTTAATAACAACATCCCAGCTTCAGTCGCCAAAAGCCCATTAGCAGTGTGTTGTCCAATTTTTGTCTGACTGCTTCATACTTCTAACCTGAATCAGAGTAACACAGGACAGGTGACGAAATTACTATTAACAAATAGTAATGGAAATATTGCATGACAAGTGAAAATTTACTTACACCATTGGCAATGACCTCAAATAAAGGATACATTTTTTGTCTTTTGAAGAAAATGGTGATAGAAATAAGTGCGTTAAGTCTTAAAAAGTAAATTTCCCTTTCTGCAGTGCAGAACATCATAAGGAAGGCTCACAACAAATTAGACAAAAAGTTATCAGAGGTTTTTTGAGATATTAATGAAAGACTTGAAAAAATGAGCACAAACACAGATTTTGTCAGTCCAAAATGCTGAATTTGTCAAAAACCAGGACATAGAATTTTCTAATTTTCACAGCGGATCATCAGAATATCACATGGAAGCTCACAACAAATTAGACAATGAGGAAAGCTCTGCTGACTATCTTCACAGCGGAGCTAAAAACAGCACTGCCATTTCCTTAGTGGACCTCTGAAATACCTGGAACATCACTGAACAATACCACTCCAAAACAACCAAGGGTGATGTACAACAGCGACGAAGACAACACAATAATGCTGAAAACGATAAGATAACACACACAAGCGTAGATATTCAAGGATATTTTTTGTCCCCACGGGCTGCACTCACAGTGTGAGAGGATCCAGCAATGCGTAGGCCTGGCATAAAACTGTGAGAGATTCTTCCACCTGTAGCACAGCAGGGAACAGAAAGAGAATCACACATTCACAACTTGAAAACGGGATAATTTCACAGACACAAATTGTTAAGGCAGCCACTGAGCTCAATAGGCGAGTCTGCCCACCAGCAGCCAACTGGAAAATGTATAAAGCTGAGCATTTTCTCATCACTTACAAATGAGATGATCATAAACTGTTACCCGGGGGAAAATATGCCCATCAAAAAATGAACTGAAAAGCCTGTTTCTGTTCCCAAGTTATCAGTTCAAGGACAACCGATATATAAAGCTGTTACTGTTCTTACATTCGCTCATTAATGACCAGTACAGCAGTTACTGTTTGGAAGATATCAGCTTGCTAATGACCAAAAAGAAAACCTGAGACTATTTTTATATATCCCCCGCACAATAGTATCTGTAGGATCAAGACATTTTCCTCACAACTGTTTTATAGGTTACAATTTTTCTCTGACTGTTTTCATAGTTGAGGTGTAACTTTGATATTATGTGAAGAAAAAACCTTGGGATTCTGGACCAAAACAAAGAATGATCACAAGCTTTCATTTATAACCTATTAATGTATGTGATTATACATGCTGCTACATGTAGACACACCAAATACAAAGTTTGCTTGCTTGGTGTTTGGCCTACCAGTGTAGCTATTAAACCATAATAAAAATATTCTCCTTTAGGGGGCGTACATCTGCAATCATAGGTAACCGAATTTTTTAGTTCTACTAACACACCGCAAAAATTGAAAAAGAAGCCCACCTTCCCTAGTAGTTTAATTTTGTATGAAGACTAAAAACACATTTCTATTCCCTGCAAGATAAACATTTGCCAATGCGGTGAGACAATTTTGGCTTATTTCAAGATTCGCCAATGGGATAAGAAGATTTCACTCATCAAGCACAAGGTAACATAAAATAAGCTCATATTTTCTATTGGAAAGAGAAAAACTAGGAAGTTACGTCTTAACTGTAAGAGAAAATGACTTGTTAAGACAGACATATTTTGCAGTGAACTGAAAACTGATGACCAATAAGGAGAGAGCTGTTGTTGTGTGCAAGGATTCAGCTCACCGGGGAGGCTGAATTCTGACAGGGAGTCGAGCCCCCCTCCCCCAGCCCCACCACTGCCCATGGGGGCCACCGCAGGGGAGAAGGAGTCCAGGGCGTCCAGCGCCTGCGTGGGGGTGTCGGAGGACCCCAGGCCCTGGAAGGTGTCCAGGGAGTTGAGCTGGTTGACGGCGGAGCTGAAGAAGGCCGGGGGCAGCTGGGGCGTGGGAGCCGGCAGGCTGGACGGGTAGGGGACCCGCAAACCCATCGCCTGGTTGGGCAGATTGGTGGGGATGGCGCCTTGCACCGGACTCTGATGCTGAGAGAGCCAGAGCGAGATTTAAACTGGAAGCAGCGACTCAGATCAGGGAACACACAATATTTATTTTAGATTACAACCGAAAACTTTGAGAATTTGACTACGCTTGCCAGGCACATTAGAGCAAATTCAATGATCACAAATGTGTACAACCCCAATTCTGAAATAGTAGGGGATGAAGTGTAAATTGTGAATAAAATCAAAATGCAATGACTTTCAGATCACATGAGCCAATATGTTATTTACAATAGAACATAGATAACATTTCAAAGGTTGAAATTGACACATTTTACATTTTTATCCACAAAAATGAGCTTATTACTAATTTTCCAGCTGCAACAGGTCGCAGAAAAGTTGGGACACGGGCAATTTAGGCCTGGAAAAGCAATTAATATATGACAGAATCAGCTGAAAGAACAATTAGCAAGTAATTAAGTTAACTGGCATCAGGTGTGTAACATGATTGGCTATTTAAGGGATGTCTTAGAGAGGCTGAGTCTCTCAGAAGTAAAGATGAAATTGTGGAATACTTTAAAAACAATGTTCCTCAACATCAAATTGCAAAGACTTTGAAGGTCTCATCATCGACAGAGAAACTGGAAAAATCTCTGTGCGTAAGGGACAAGGCCGAAGACCTTTTCTGGATGCCCGTGATCTTCGGGCCCTCAAACGCCACTGCATTACTCACCAGCATGATTCTGTCATTGATATTACTAAATGGTCCCAGGAAAACTTCAAGAAACCACTGTCTGTAAACACAGCCTGCCGTGCCATCCACAGATACCACCTAAAACTCTATCACGCAAAAAGGAAGCCATTGTTGAGCATGATCCAGAAGCGCCCCTGTGTTCTGTGGGCCAAGGCTCATTTAAAATGGACTGTGGCAAAGTGTCCTGTGGTCAGATGAGTCCAAATTTGACATTCTTGTTGGAAATCATGGGCTTTGTGTCCTCCGGGCTAAAGAGGAGAAAGACCACCCCTCCTGTTATGTGTTCAGTTCAAAAGCCAGCATCTCTGATGTTATGCAGTAGGGGTGTCACTTTTTATTCAAAATTCCAAGGGTGGTGAAAGGGTGAAAGTTCATATTCAAACTGAAATGAGACGTTCAAAGTCAAAATACACCCTCTATCAGTGCATCATGCAGTCTAAAGTAGGAAAGTCTCATACATTTTTCAGGCTTCTTTGCCGTAGTTCGCAATTATTCAGTGAACATTTATTAATGAGATAAATCCTTGTCCATTGAAGTATCAGTCTCACTTGCGTAAAGATTGACGGTCACCGCAAGTAACATGGGAAGCGATTATGACTTCTCGTGCCTCCGTTTACTCAGCGATTGCAAACAATGAATGCGTTTTTTTCATGATCGTTTAAATGAAATAAGACCATTTGAAACATCTTTTTGCAATTCCATTGCTTTCAATCCCCTCAGTAAAGGCAGCCTGAGAATTCCTGAGTCATAATCAATTTCCGTGTCGCTAGTAGGGAAATGCACCGTAATGCAAGTGAAACTGATTAACTTAATGAACAATGACTTATATTCCGCGAGTGAATTTCTTCAGAGCAGGATGATTGAATAATTGCTGACTACGGCACAGGAACATGAATGCCAGACGTGAGACTTGGCATCTCTGCAGATACTGTTGTTGTGCTGTACTACTGTTGAGTGCAGCTTAATAAAAGAATAAAATTAATGAAGAGGATTTTTTTTTCTAACGTGTGTTGGGTCGCAGTGTGGGAGGGGGTTCAAATATATTCGAACATCACATTGTTATATTCTAAATTTGTTCGAAGTTGTTTTTTTTAAAAGGTGACAGGCTAGCCCTAGTATGGGGATGCATTAGTGCATACGGTGTGGGACACTTGCATGTTTTAAAAAGCACCATGAATGCTGAAAGGTATATAAAGGTTTTTGAGCAACATTTGCTCCCCTCCAAACAACATCCATTCCAAGGAAGGCCTTGTGTATTTCAGCAGGACAATGCAAACCCACATACTGCAGCTATTACAACAGCATGGCTTCATAGTAGAAGAGTCCGTGTGCTGAACTGGCCTGCCTGCAGTCCTGATCTTTCACCGATTGAGAACATTTGGCACAAAATTAAATGAAAAGTCCCTCAAAGGAGACCCAAAACTCTCTAGCAGCTGGAAGCCTGTATTAAACAAGAGTGGGATCAAATTCCAAAGGCTAAACTCAAGAAACTTGTCTCATCAATGCCCAAACGCCTCAACTCTGTGTTAAAAAGAAGAGGGGATCCTATACCAGGGGTGTCAAACTGACCCGTACACGCCAAGAGGCTGCAGGTCTTCAATCCTACCAAGCAGAAGCTCACCTGAAAGCACTGATTTAATCAACTGATCAAGGCCTGCACAACTAATTAGTTGTATCAGGTGCGCTTCTGCATTGTTGGAGTGAAAACCTGCAGCCTCTTAGCCCATTTACGGGTCAGTTTGACACCCCTGTCCTACACCATGGTAAACAGGCCCCTGTCCCAACTTTTTTGAGACCTGTAGCAGCCATTAAATCTGAAATGAGCTCATTTTGCAGATAAAATTGTAAAATTTCTCAGTTTCAACATTTGCTATGTTATCTCTGTTCTATTGTGAATAAAATACTAGTTGGTATGATTTGAAAGTCAGTGCGTTTTGATTTTATTCACCATTTACACTTTGTCCCAGCCATTTCGGAATTGGGG
Source organism: Gymnothorax reevesii (assembly GCA_029721435.1). Lineage (NCBI taxonomy): Eukaryota > Metazoa > Chordata > Actinopteri > Anguilliformes > Muraenidae > Gymnothorax > Gymnothorax reevesii. The sequence continues at coordinate 69,953,169 of CM056584.1, forward strand.
TTGTAAAATCCTAACTATTTGCACACTCCAGCAGGGTCAAACCAACCAGGTAAAATCAACGGAGCACACACTAGTATTTTTGTAACCTTTATTTAAACAAGGAAAGTTCTCTTCAGAAGCTTGTTTTTCGTTTTCAAGGAAAGCTTGGGGTAAATGCCAGGTAAAACAGCTGCAAGTGAGGTGGGATAGGGGAAAACAGGGGTAAAGCCATTGAAGCAGTTTTGGGGTTAGGACCTTGCTCAAGGGCCCAATGTCAGTTCTTCTTGACTTCACCTCTCCGGATTAAGTCAGAATCCTAAGCCTCACCAGGGAGGGGTTGAACCAGCAACTCTTTGGTTACAAGTGAAGTAAAAAACCCACTAGGCTACCCACCCACCCCAAATGCGAAACAAGTACCTTTTGAACCCAGATCTTAAGTCCATACAGAGCAAGCGAAAACTATTGAACAGTAGCAGGTGCATTATATCAGTGCAGAATGTTACCATACGCTAGCAGTGATGAACTAATTTGGACCAATCATTGCGTTTGTGACTTGAGTAGCTCCAGGAAGAGTCATGCAGGCCTAATGAGTGTAACAGAGAAGCCAGAGCATGCCATTGGTCCAAGCAAGTCAGCGTGAGACATCAAATTTGTCGGTCAATCCACTGAGGAGTAACCGTACCTCGTTCCCTGGGAAGCCGAGCCTCTGCATCCATTTATTTCACTGGCATTACTGACTAAAGAACGCAACTACCTAACACGTCATCCCACCAAACAAGCAGTGGAATTGAGGCCACATTTTTGGGCTCTTGTTGACCCGTGTGGAGCTCCCCCTTGTGTCCACTCACCAAGCTGATCTCCGAGCCCTTGGGGAGGCAGTCCAGCTGACTGTCGAGCTCCGCGTCAGTCACCTCGCACTCCCCCATGTGCTCCGACACGGGCACCGAGAAGGGCACCCTCGGGTGGCCGAGGATAGGGCTGTCGGGGAGGCGCTTGGAAGGGGAGGATGGATCATCGCTGACGGGGATGGGGGTTGCCAGGGGCGCTGGGATACACTGTGCTGTCCCCAACCCTGCTGGTATCCACAAAGAGGAGATATCAACACGAGCGCAAGGACTGCGGGAAAAATAAATACAATCCTAAAAATTAAACAGCACAACAAAGACAAAAATATCCACAGATCATATCTGGTGTGATAACATTACCTGATGTGATGTCACTCAAGGAGTCCAGACCATTGGAGGACATCTTTACAAAGGCAAAAATAAAAAAAAGCCTCAAACATTTATGAACAACAGAAACGCTTGCACATATAATTGGGGGCATTTCCAAGAGTTTTAACATTTTCTAAAATGTTTAAAAACAAACCAAAATTTACTCAACTTTTTCCAAATTTTTATTTGCATATTCTTCACACATCTTTAAATGGTCAAAATATTCAAGAATGTGCTAAGACCAAGGCACTCGTCTTATAATTAAAAGCTTTAATTAAAAGGCTAGTTCATAATGGAACTTTTAAAAAACATTGCAAACATGTTTCGGCCTAAAACACAGGCCTTCATCGGGACGAAAGTGGTAAAAAAAGTACGTTTCAATATCATTCGACATCCTGTAAGGCAGTCAATACCTGAAAAATTACTGCAGCAAGTATACATTTACACTGACAAATTAATGACATAACAAAGTACGTTGGTTTTTACGGAGGCCATTCAAAAATCCCATTAGTTTCCGGGACAAAGTCAGCACCAATTTCAATACTCGCCTCTCCAGTAGGGGGAGTCGTACCCTCAGAACTCTCCCCAGTTGCCGCTCCAGATTCCACCTTCGGAAAAAAAAAGAACACAGAATGCAACAGAAGCGCATGCAGCTCTTTCCAGTCTTAACAATTTACAAACGTCATCAGGTATGGTAAGATGAAGGAAGAGAATAACGACTGCAGAGGGACGGAAGAGGAAGTGGAGGAGGGGGAGAGAAATGCTGTGACAAAGAGCAGAAGGAATTCTGGGGCTAAATCCACATATTACCTTCTCTTAATATTTTTGTCATGATAGAAAATGTGGAGGCCGATCAATGTATGCGTACTCCTGAAACATTTTTTGAGTTTGTGCACCACAAATATTGGAGGAAAATGTTCCTAAAATCCAAACACTGTGGCGTCCCCGCAACTCCAAACTGTACACGTGCGAGGACTTCATACCTGGGGACTGACGTAGGCTTTTCGGATCTTCAGGCCCAATTTGCAGGCCAGCTCCTGAGCCAGCTCACTGACCTGCTCATCCTACAGACAGCAAAACAACAGAACGAGGCAGGACATCAATGCTAATGCACTGCCAAACTGCCAACAGCTCTTATCCATCTGTACACGAGCAGATATTATGTCCATTACCAATTTTCAGCCTTTCGATGACAGACGGATAAGTTACTTACGGATTATACGAGCTTTAGTATCAGAAATACATCACTTGAAAAAGAACAGCCGTTTATAACATTTCTGTAACTTTGGTGCTCCCAGACATGCACCGGAAGGGCAGATCCATGTCAAGACTTCGCTCCAGCACCCACTAACAATTAATTCGCTCAACCAAGTCTTAAATCCCACAGCTGCCCAATCAGTAGCCAGAGATGCAGGCTAAAAGTGCATCGTAATGATTTTAATGTGCTCAAGTAGCTACAACAGTGATCCACCACAGTACACCAACTGCCAGAATGCTAATGATCAGGTGGGTTCCACAAAAACCCGCACGAGGATCGGCACTCTCCAGGGACGGAGTGAAAGACCCCTGTTGTCTAAACAGGAAGAGGAAGTTGTCGTTACTGACGGGCGCGGTGAGCAGGCAGCCCGTGGTGCTCTCGTACGCCTCCCGCAGGCGACCGAGCTCCCGTAAACACAGCGCTTTCCTGTACAGCGCCCGGCGACTGCCCTCTCGCACGGCCAGCACGCTTTCGCAGTCCTGCACGCCCCGCTCGTACTCCCTCTGAAACACACACACACACGCGCACACACACACGCGGACACATTCACATAAATGTTCTCCGAGAACAGCAGGTGTAACAGCAAGGCCAAAAATAACCTTAACCACATGAAACCTACAGACTGTTCAAACGGACTGTATTCCACGCCGTATTTAAACATGTGGAATTTCAGGTCCATTTTAAATTCTAGCGAGATCCCAAGGTTTCTAGCGATCACAAATATGTCCTGCTTAATTACAGGGAAATGTGTATAAAATGATGTACAATATCTATTCTCCATTTGATATAATGCTGTGACCATAAAAACATGGCGTTCAGGGTTTGAGTATTTCTCTCGATAAAAGTGCAGCTTCAGTGACGCACTAAAGCAAGCAGATACAAAATACGTACAGGTATGTGACACTGTCCTACAGTGGAAATCAAACAGTGGTACAGAGGTAAAAAGCTTTTTTTTTTTTTTTTTTCTTTAAACTTTGCCCCTACTTAAAGGTGCACTATGCAAGTTTGTTTACTTTCTGCGCGATTATATTTCTGTCTCAATTCGCCGACATCTGTCAACAATCCGCTAGCTGCCAGCCCCTAAATTCACTGTAAAAAAAAAAAAAACCCGGGCTCTGGAGACCGCACAGGCGTCACTAACTGCAAACAAACACAAGGGGCACAGGCTGTGCCCCATAACATAACAAACTATCCTGGCCAATCACCGACAAGAGTTGACCGTTATGGAAGCATGGGAAGGAGGGAACTATCAGAGGGAGGGGCAAGCTACCTCTGTTTCGTTTAAATTCGAATGTCAACAGAAGTGAAAGTAAACAGACTTGCATGGTGCACCTTCAAGAGAAAACTTTAGCGAAAATTTAAATTCGTGGGGTTGAAGGGGAATTCCACTGCCGAAATATTGAGCTGCTTCAATGACTACAAGCAGAAGTGACCAATTCCCCCAACATGGCAGAAGAGAGACATCAAGAGACATTATTGACAAACAAATTTTGTGAGAAGCATTCCTCACAATGACGTGCACTCTTAGGCATTTGAAAGCACTATGTAAAATATCTGGGAGGGTAATTTTAATAATGAAATACTGCCAACATCAGGGAGAGGGGCGTTGCCCAAATATACCTGGGCTAGCAGCTGTTCTAAACTAAGCACTAATTCGAGATAGGATGTCACGGTGCGACACTTGCCCATGAACTTCCAGCACCAAGCCATTGCCATTTTTTTTCTCGCATGTACCTGGAGCGTGTACAGTAGTTTGGGGCCAAAATCTCTGCAGTCTTAACAGCAATGGAGCTGACTGGGAGCTCATTATAAAAAGGAAGCCTGTTTAATTTTACAGGGAATTTTTCCCTCAACAAGTCTGGCAAAATTATGCAACAGAGCGGATTGAAATAGAAGCAGTACTGTGGCTACTCAGCAAAGATAAAGGCTGGTGCACATCGAACAACACAAACCTAATTACTTCAATAATTTGATCCAATTACCTAAATAAGACAGCAGTGATTACTTTTAGCGGCAAAAATTGGAATAGTCAGACCTGGGGTCTTCTTTGGAAATGACCAAGAGGAAGGAAGCATTCAGTCGTACCTTAAACTTTATTTAAAGACAGTCAATAGCAGAATGCTCAGCAGCAACTAATGAAGCTGGCTAATCACTTCAGGAAAAGTAGTCCTTGAAGCCAAACATAACAGCCAATATCACCCTGATGCATAAATATGCCTGGGAATAATAATCAGAGCAGAGATGCTGGTTTTAAATATAGTTACATTGCAGCTTTAGTAAAACTAGAAAGTACTCAGAAATCGCACTACCTCCACCATCGCATTTGCTGCCAAGAACTGAACAAGGAGGTTAAAGATTCTCCCACTAGGAAGTATCCCCAAATTTAATTGGTTGTTCCTTGGCTCATGGCCTACACTTCCACACAATATAGTTAAATTTGATCGAAAAATTTGAGAGATGCCGTCTGGACAAACAAACAAACTGACATGGGCAAATACACAAGAGAACGTTCAGGACTTACAAGGCTGTGGTACGCTGCTGCCCGGTTCAAATACAGACTCTCAAGCAGATCCGTGGGAATTACAAGCCCCTCGCCCTTGGCGTACTGCGCCACGTTCACCCCCTCGCAGTAATGCCCGGCCGCCCGTTTCCAGTCTCCCTCCCGAAATACTGTGTTCCCCTCGTCCAACAGGTTACACACCAGCTGGGTCAGAAAGGCCTGCGCGCAGAGAACCGAAGGAGGAGATGGAAAGAGGAGAGGAGGAGCAGGGATGAAGGGGCAGGGGAGGAGCAGGGATGAAGGGGCAGGGGAGGAGCAGGGATGAAGGGGCAGGGGAGGAGCAGGGACGAAGGGGCAGGGGAGGAGCAGGGATGAAGAGGCAGGGGAGGAGCAGGGATGAAGGGGCAGGGGAGGAGCAGGGATGAAGGGGCAGGGGAGGAGCAGGGATGAAGAGGCAGGGGAGGAGCAGGGATGAAGAGGCAGGGGAGGAGCAGGGATGAAGAGGCAGGGGAGGAGCAGGGATGAAGAGGCAGGGGAGGAACAGGGATGAAGGGGCAGGGGAGGAGCAGGGATGAAGGGGCAGGGGAGAAGCAGTGATGGAGAGGCAGGGGAGAAGCAGTGATGGAGAGGCAGGGGAGGAGCAGGGATGAAGAGGCAGGGGAGGAGCAGGGATGAAGGGGCAGGGGAGGAGCAGGGATGAAGAGGCAGGGGAGGAGCAGGGATGAAGAGGCAGGGGAGGAGCAGTGATGAAGAGGCAGGGGAGGAGCAGGGATGAAGAGGCAGGGGAGGAGCAGGGATGAAGGGGCAGGGGAGGAGCAGGGATGAAGAGGCAGGGGAGGAGCAGGGATGAAGAGGCAGGGGAGGAGCAGGGATGAAGGGGCAGGGGAGGAGCAGGGATGAAGGGGCAGGGGAGGAGCAGGGATGAAGAGGCAGGGGAGGAGCAGGGATGAAGAGGCAGGGGAGGAGCAGGGATGAAGGGGCAGGGGAGGAGCAGTGATGAAGAGGCAGGGGAGGAGCAGGGATGAAGAGGCAGGGGAGGAGCAGGGATGAAGGGGCAGGGGAGGAGCAGGGATGAAGGGGCAGGGGAGGAGCAGGGATGAAGGGGCAGGGGAGGAGCAGGGATGAAGGGGCAGGGGAGGAGCAGGGATGAAGAGGCAGGGGAGGAGCAGGGATGAAGAGGCAGGGGAGGAGCAGTGATGAAGAGGCAGGGGAGGAGCAGGGATGAAGAGGCAGGGGAGGAGCAGGGATGAAGGGGCAGGGGAGGAGCAGGGATGAAGAGGCAAGTGAGTGGGAGTGGATGGAGTTCCCATCAAGGCAGAAGTATTAATGTACGTCCAGAGATACACTCAGGTGCAGAAAAACAGGCTGCATATAATAAACAATACGTTCTATAGTACGTCAGGTTCCTACACACGGCTAACTACGTACTTTTACCACTTTATTGTTCTTTTCAGCGTATTTATCAAGTAAAATTATATTTTCAGGAAAGGATAGGTGTCAAAACTATGAGAAACCACAAAAATAGTGAATAGATTCAAGCCAAGTTATATTGGTGATATTTCTTTAAAAATTAAAAGGGACCATGTTGCAATATTGCATCAATTCCTGTTTCACTGAGGTACAAGGAGTTGGTAACATGCACGCAAAATCCCTTTTATTGTTATGGTGAAAGCATAAGAAATGTTGATTCGTACTGAACTCCAAATAGTGGGGAAATTTTCGCTGATAAAACGATCGTCTCTGCTTTGAGTCTGAGACTTGGTTGGTGGAGAACTTCCCAGAAGACCAATCACAAACATGCACCAAAATACACATTCATGAAATGGTTAAGTGAAAATAACATCCATAATCTGCAATCTAATCTCGTGCCATCTCAGCCTCAGGACAAAAAACATATGATCAGAACTCGAGTGAACCATCCATAGATGCAATCTTGAAGATATCAGAGACCTCGAGCAGTGGCAGAAAATCTCTCCAAATGCATTTCATAACCCCATGACACATTACAGGAAAAGATTCACAGCTTTGCTAAGGGTGTTTGAAAAAAGCAGAACACAAGGGATATCAATGATTATGACACTAATAGATTTCATTAATAAAAAAAAAAGATATTCCAAGAAAAATTGGAATTATAGCACAAGATTATATATTATAGCACAAGAACTAATGTACTGAAGAGAAACACAGTTTTCTCATATTCTTCATCTAATTTATTATTAAATATTGTAATTTACATTTATTTCTAAACGGTACCAACCATTCATTTTGCAGTCCTGATGCTGTATTTCTCACATGCACGCGAAATTGAAAGTACTCTTCGACTGTTTAACTTCTAATAAGGAAATCCAAAACACTATACAGACCCAGGGGGTGAAAGAGGTGACATAAGGTCTGTTACAGGCAAGATAATATTGTAACATGAATCAATTGATGCCATAAAGTCATTCTTTAAAAAAAAAAAAAAAAACACAATATACTGATGTGTCGAAAAGGACAAGATTTGACGAAAAATGTCCTCAGAGCAGATAGTTTCAATTATCTTTCAGATTTTATCTCCTCCAAGAATACGTCATATTACAGGAATGCACACATACATGTGAAGCTCACCACAATTCCACAAATCAACAGAACAAATGTAAATATGAAATATGCTCAAGACTGTGAAACTGCCCTACAGCCAGATCAGGATAACCTACCGCAAGACATAAGCAGAGGATCCGAAACATTAAAAAAAAAAAAAAAACACAGGAGCGTAAAACACTGATACAGCAGCAGAAAGAAGATGCCCCACAAACAGCTATCAGAACCAAGTAAACTAATGGGAAAGACAGACAAAACTATCCAAACCGTGTAGAGGAAACTCAGAGCCCAAAAGAGAGAGACGAACAGGCACCTAATTCTCACAGCCTTCTGAGCTCTCTGCCGCGGAAGTTCCTTCACATAAAAGTAATGAGCTCCGACAGAGCCTGAAATGTCAGGGCCAGGCAACGCACCCTTTTTTTTTTTTTTTTTTTTTCAAAGAATCAGACTCAAGGACAATTAGAAAGTTGGGAGGAGGCAACACAACGGACCGCATTTACGAAATATTACCTCATAGCCTTCGGGCTCAGGATAAGGCAAGGACGATCTAAACAGAGAGACAGGAAACAGTCAACAACCAGCGGAAGATTTCTCCCACCCCCACAGCAAAGATTTCTGTCTCTCTGCCAGAGTTACATTTTCATGCAAAGTAAAGGTGGAAGGGCAGAGGGGCGAGCCGACCGCAGAGGTCTCAGCCTGAGCATGACGATGCATGTCTCCGTGAGCTTCAGACAACAGACCATGGCAGACCGGAAGAATGATCATCACACTCAGCCAAGTAAATAGTTAAATCAAGCCATTTAACAAGAGAAAAATAAGCAACCGCGATTCTTCAAGTGCTGCGTTGCATTTTGACTTTTTAACAACTTAAAAAAATTATTCATAATTTACATACAATTCAAATTTATACAATACATTTATAAATAACTATAACATTGTTTATGTAGAGGTTTCTATAAATATCATTACATAATTATTTATATAAACAACTATTGTAACAATTTTACAGGTTAAACGTGCAATTCAAGAACATAATTTACGAACTAACGTGAGTTCTGAAGTGAACATTATCATGATGATGCAAAAATTACATCTGGTAGGCTAATTGAAAGCAATGCGACCACAGCGCGCATGCTCTGGAAATGCTCACAGAACATTCCAAAAGCCAAGTGTGGAAACTCACTGTATGAAACCCATGGCTTTTTGGATCTCTTCCCTTCGCTTCTGTCGGTCAAAGTCCATTTCTGCATGAAATGACAGGAAATGCAAGTTTTTTTCAACTTTTAATGCAAGTTGGCCTAACTCACAGCACGGCGAACACACGTGCATAACTTTGGCGTTGAAAACAGTGATTTCCGTTCCGTTCAGTAACTCAATAGGAAGGCAAACATGCTTTATAAGGCAGTGTTTACAGTCCTAGTTAGATTTTTAGGCAGCAGACGCAGCAATAAATAAATAAATTAATTAATTAATAAAGACGCCCCCCGCTAATTCACCACAGTTAAGTGCCCGGTTTTTCATTTACTGACGTATATTTTTACGATTAATGGAAGCTTTTGTCGCATATTTTCCCGAAATTAAGAAAAGCCAACTGAAACATCCGAAAACAATTTACTTCCGCCCATTTTCTGGCCTAATAGATCCCCAGCATCCTCGAACTCACGTACGAAAAGAAAACGTGAGTGTCCCCACGCTAAAGCTCTCATATCTGTAAGCAGTGTGGAACTCATTAATCATGCGAATTATAGCCCCAATTATTTTTTTCCACATTAAAACAGAACTCATGTTCTGCTGAAGAAAAAGTGTTAATGGTGTTGCGCCCCGTTTTGTTTACACACACGCACGCAACTCGTCTGACCAACTTAGACTGAAACGAAGCGTTTAACGGTCACAGCTTTCCGTTTGGCTTCCTTTCTAGTGCATAATGCGGGCCTAAGTTACCCGAAATGCACAGTCAACTGAGGGACAACAATCAAGTTTCACGCAAATAGTTTCATACACAAACTATGTGAATAGGCAGCTAGCATCCTGGCTATGTTAATCTACCAGGGAAACATCTGGTAACCAAATCGCTGTTGAGAAAGCGACTAGAATTCGTTCACACAACTCATTTTACTAATATTTACTAATGTTACCTGGCCATACTAATTGGCCATGCGGCCGTCGTCATAGCTTAGTGTACAGTTGTCTGTATTATCACTGTATCGTGGCAGCAACTATTTTAGTGAACCGACAAGGCATGGGAAATATTTTATGCCGAACATAGTTAGCGACAAACATTTGGGATATATCACTGAACATCACAGCAATAACAATTAATAACAAGAATATCGGATCAGGACATGTAAAGCTGTCGTATATCTAGTAGCTCATAAAGCCGATCGGCGTGATTATCTCTGTCGCTTTCACGCAAACTAGCCATCTCGCTAGTAGCTACATACCTACCTTAAAATAAATCCTCGAAGCTCAATTAAATGGTGAAAACGTAGTAGACAACATTACCTAGCTTGGTAGTAAGCTAATGAACGACTAATGTAGTGAACTGCTTCGGCGTGCTTCCCACCAAATTCATAGTCTCAGGTTAGCGTCAATACTGGCCCTGGCATCCTCCCACTACGGACGGGACATGTGCGTTTACACTTTCTCTGTTATCTCCAGTTGAACAGAAGTTCACATGATTCTCTCCACCACAGGTTTCTTCGAAGTAACCGAATTGTATCACTTTGTTTGATGTGATAAACGGTCTGGTAAGCGCCTGATCCAAAATGAAATGAATGATTTACGAAAAACATCGCCGACTGGCCACCCTTTCATCTACTCAGGTGATACTCACTGGCTATAATTTCGGAGCTTCATCCTTAAGTGTTTGATTGTATCAGTGAAGTCGCATTGTGATAATGACTGGGTGTAATGACTGTCTGGGAGTTTTATAAACTTTTAAAATTCAACTGAGAGAGAAGTTATCATTGCTTTGAAACATCTGACATTTTGTTTCAGTCACGCAAGTTCAGAAACAGCGATCATCTCACGCGTGCAGTACCTCATGCTGCAATCTGCTGGTTTACTTCACTTTTAAGAACTCGAGGAGACACAACATGATTTAATGGAAAAGGTAGTTTGATCTATGAAATTGATCTCGAACTACAATACCCGTGAGCCTCAGCGGAAGGCCCCCTCCGCAGTCTTCAAAATGTTTTACGTCATTGCAACGAGCGGGAGTCACCGTGAGCGTCGGAAGCGCAGTCTCATAAACTGTTCTAGAAACGGCAACGAGCCGATCCCTGCGGCTACCGACTTTAGTAAGTGGCTGGTGTATGTAGACTAACCATTTCACTATTATTGTTTAATTTTTGATAATGTTGTCATTGCTGTTGTTGCTCGCTGTGTTGTCTGTATTGCCGACCCGCTATATTCATTGCTGGCTAACGTTAGCTACCTGTTAGCGACCAGAGGCTCAAAAAGACAGCGTGTGCGATGACAAGCGCACATTATTTCTGGAGTGACTGTTCCATTTGACCCTTTATTTCAAGTATATTGCGGAATTGGTGACTTATTTTTTGTTGTATTGGCTTTATTGAGCGCTCAAGTTAAGGTTACATTGATTGAATGGCTAGCAAAGTGATACCTTTCTGTTGCTCGTGTTGGTCCACCGGTCAGCTTGGTAACGAGCGAACATGACCGTTGAATTAGCTGAGGGTTTCAGATGATCGCAGGTGTGCCGGTACAGTGTCAGGCCTGTTTTCTGTTGTCATGGGATGTTGTGTTTCTGTACTTGGGCCTAAGACATGTGAGGTAGTCGAATCCAGGCCCCGCAGTGGTTGTTATTAATTTAGCTGAAAGGTCTTTATTTAACACATATTCCACACCAGCGTTTCGACTTTCGCCTTCCGAGACTGAGGAAAATGAGGCAGTATTTAAGCAATCCAACGGAGGTGTGCATTGAAACACAAAGCGAAGAAATGTAACGTTGGTGTGTTTATCACTAAGCCCTGTTAACCTGTTTAATCCGGTGGAACAACTTTACACCTGTAATTTTGGATTATTGACAAGGGTGTTGGGGTATAGTAGAACCTTAGTTTTTACTGCTTTTTTTGAACCTGATGAAGGTCTGTGGTGACCGAAAGGTTGTTTAAATAAATCACTTTTTGGTCATTTTTGACAGTGGGAGGGTGACTTTAGTTTTTTCACTTGTTTGCACTTATCACTGAGGCACCTGTCTACTTGTAGGTGTGCTGAGCAGTTTCATTTCGAACCTGTCCCAAAATTTTCCTTGCAATGTAAATGTGCATGCATTTTACTCCTAAGACTTCCGTAAAATATAAACTGTTAGTATTTTTTGATTTTTTCATGATGTTTAAGTTCAAAGTTGCTTTTTTGACCAAAGCCAATTATAACACTTAGCTTCTAGAAGAAAAAAAAATTAAAAATACTCAAATTCGACCAGTGGGATTAATATGCTTAATTAGAGAACTATTAATGACTAAGAATTACTCGAGTGCCTGAATTAGGCTTTTTCCAGTGAACAACAGTGGTTCAACGGATACCAGCAGCGCTCTTGTGATTGTCCTTTTTAAATTTTACATTCGATTTACGGCCAAAGTCATATTACAGATTATTTACCATGGTAGTTGGTGCTTAATATTACGGAGTAGTTGCTGGGTATTAAGCTATGGTAATGTTGAAATGAAAGGAGGATAATCATGACAATTTTGACACGTTGTTTTTCCAATTGCTGTGGACATGGTACACCTCAAGTGTATCTGGTAAAAAAAAAAAATCGCCCCCGCCAAACGGACTTTCATTATCAATGATGGCTTCTGCGAACTATTCGTGGAGACCGGCATTGTTTTAATCCAAGCCACGCATTACTGCGATTCAGCTCTTGAAAGACAAAGCCCAAAATCGTTACGCTGTTGTGGCGGATGACCGGTGATCAGCTGACACACTCATCCTTTCTAAACACGACGCCGCTCTGCTCTCTCTGTAGGCCTGTGACCTGGGCACCAGAAACATGAGAAACCCCTCCCGGAGGTAGAACCAAACACAACCTAGTTTTTCCTCATCTCTCAGGTCCCCCACACATGAAATGGATTCTTGTATAAAAATATTTTAGTGCAAAAGTGGTAAAATTGATCTATATTATCAACCACCCACAGTTATACACCCACAGACAAAAAATGAAGTCTGTTCGCCTGGTGATTGAAGCATATAAACCCATGTAGATTCACTATGGAAGCACCAGGAGGTCTATAAGTTGGCACTCTGGAAGCCAGGATATCCCTCCACATTCTAGAAAAAACAGAATGTTAATATCTGAATGCAAATAGGAGTTACAGTCATTTTAACACACACCTACAATAGGCGAGAATGGAAATCTATGTAGAATATCCTCTTTACTTTGTACTGACTCTGAATTGGAAAGCCATAACGACACATATCAATTCTTGTTTGAAAGCTGTGGTTCTGCTGAATCCAGCAATACTAATTGTGTACTGGTAGCTTGTATACTCGTGGAGTTATCTCACAAAAGGTATGAAGTGTCCCAAAAAGAATAAAATGCCAGAGAGACACAGACACAAGGAAACATAATTTTTAATTTACAAACTTTTTTTTATTCAAATTAAATGTTCCTACATCTAAATCTCACTAAAGCTAATGATGTGTGTGGTCGGTGTGTGTGTGTGTGTGTGTGTGTGTGTGTGAGAGAGAGACAGAGAGAGAGAGTCTGTCTGTCTGTCTGTCTGTCTGTTTGTCTTGTCTTTAAGGTGTCTAGGGTCAAGAGGGGAGGTAGGTCTGTGGGAGAGGAGGTAGAGAGCTGTTAGGGATCTGCAGTAGGGTGTTTGGTATTGAGATGGGACTGGGGCTGGGGCATGGGTAGGTGGTGTGGTGTGGAGAGGAGAGCAGTTGGGCAGTGGTTTGGGCCAGGGAATAGATGCATGGAAACATAAACATCTCCATATCATTCATCCACATTATCATCAGCAGTCGGGGAAAGGGCAAGAGCAAAACTCTGAGCAGGTCAAGCCCACTGAAAGACACTGGCATTCGCTGCTTTCATTTCATTTTCCGTCTTTACAGTACAGATGGGTGATGTCTCTGACTTCTTTAGGTGCAGCTGCTTTGACAGACATCACTGGTTCAATAGACCCATCTTCTCTGAGCCTCCACCCTCTACCAACTGGATTCCAGAGATGAGGCTTTGCCACATGGCTGTGACGCCACACTGCAGTCTGGTACAAGGCTCTTGATGCATGCTGCTGGAAGGCATCTTCGGTTGGGGCTAGATTTGCAGCTGATGAATCTGTTGTAGATGCTAGTGTGTACCTCAGCTCATCCAAGGTGGTGCAAGGACGGCCATCCGGCCTTTTCTTTCGGCCATACAGAAGGATTGCATACTTTCTTGCCACAGGAATAGCCTCCTCCAGGCTTTCAGAAAGTCCAAAATTGTCCATCTCTTTGAAGTCGCTCAGACGAGTCTTCAGTCTGTTGAAAGCAGTAGCCACCCCAATTCTGTACAAGCTGCTTGTGGTATCACACCCTCTGAGGGCGTGGCATGCAGGTAGACATGCACAAAATGCTGCACTGAACATATTGGGACAAACCTCTCCCTTGGGCCGTGTCCAGAGTACATGAACACCGTTGAAGATCCCAAAATTCCTTGGCTGGAATAATACACAAGCAAAACCAGCACGTCTGTATCATCAGATCTGATAATGACCCGAGAATGAGACTCTGCTGCATGTATTGCATGGAATACCAATCTGGTGTCAGCCTCTTCCTGGTCACTATACAGGTCTGTCAAGTTGTCAACACCTGTGTTTCTGACCATCTTGACCTCCTCACCATATTCGAAGCCGCCTGCCAAAATGACTTTTTTCTCTGAAGATATTCTCTCTGGCCCTGTAATGACTATGTAGTTGCTTACAAAGCTGCACAGAGCAGCCTTGTTACCACCGACCTTGAGGTATTTTCTGTAGTGAGGAACCTTGGCGTTGCCTGTGATGATATGTGTTGATCTGCTTGCTTCGATGCTGCCTCTTCTTTGTCTTTCCAGGTCTTTGATTGAGTGTGGATGATCATATCTATCAAATACTGACGCAATACAGTTTAATATTTTCCATTTGTGACGTGATCTTCTTCCAGACATACTCGCCCAGGTCATTGAAAGTCTGAAAGACAGAGTCAGGGGGAGACTGTCGTAGAGCCATGCCATCGATAAGGTATGCAGATGGGTCAGAAACATTAGGCAACTGCTGTGTTTCCTCAACTACAGACAACCCTTTTTGCAAGGTCTGCTTTAGTGGTCTTCCGCATGGTTCCATCATGAAACGAAGAGGAGGGAACAGCAGCAAGTTCATGGGACATCACAGTCTCCATGGATACCTCTCTTTGCTTGGAGACAGCAAGTAATCTCCGAAAGGGCACATCTGACTCTATGTGAACCTGTTTAGATGTACTGAATCCATCTGTTTTTTTCATATCTTTGAAGGTTGCACAGTGGTTTCCTTTTCTCAGGATCCCAGAAGCTCTTCGTCCTAGATTTTGACAGGCGTTGTTTGATGAAGATGCCAGCCTGCTCAGCACCATCTTGGAGGAAACTTGAGAGCTTTTTAGCGCATTTCTCCGATGCAACCTGACCACTTGCAATATTCATTGGTTCTTCAGGGATAGTGTCAAGATCAAAGGGGTTCTGCTTCTGCTCCACAGCTTCCACTATTCGCTGTATGTCTCTTTCATCCCTGTCCATTCTGGAGGCTCCATGTTCTTTGTGTGCTGTTGGGCCTTTTGCATCAGTATCACAAAGGTCTTGCATGGCATCCACATATGCTGTGGTCACATGCCTCGTCATCAACCACCTTGTGAGAGCCCCCTTACGTAATGTGAAGCCAACAACTCCGCCCTGACTCTTGCCTTCTCGGTTAATAGTCTGCTCCAGTGCCTGATCAGTCGCCACACAGTTCTGACCGGCGAACAACAAATCCGCCTTCTTGCAGGAATTTGTATGCCTCTGGTTGTTCATGTTGAAGGGCTTTCATTTCTGCAACATAGACCGGTGTGGTCTTGGCATAATTGAATCTGCCAGCAGCTCGGAACTTAGGTATAACTTCACACATGCAATTCGGGTGAAGTTCAAAGTCTGCTTCACGCTCCAAACGAAGGATCCTCAGCAACATATCAGCACCCTTGAGGAACTTTAACCAGTATTGAAAGGTTGCTGATTACTTTGTCTCTTCATCAATGAACATCTGGATACTGTCGAGAATCCCTGTAAGGTCAGTCTCCACCTCACCGATGAGCTCTTGAGCAGTGGCCTTGTCGTTCCCATGAAATGCATGTTGCATATCTTGTAGGAGTTGCTCTTGTGCTCTAGTCATTGCACGTCTGCCTTTTTTTTTTCAAGCCATGTTTCCATGGATTTCCAGAAAAGTCTGAACAGAACCTCAGAAGCTAGCTTTATGCTCCTGATTCCTTTTGCAGGCTGTTTGCCCTGAAGCAACTGCCGGGCTGTTCCCTCTGCGTAGAAATCTGACTCGGTGAGTATGTCAAAGAGTCCGCCATCACCATACAGCTTTCCCAAGCTGGCAAGGTAAGCCATTGTGACATGCATACCTCCAAGTCTCATGGTGATCTTACCATGTAAGAGCTGCGGTTCGCTCCACAAGATCTCTTGTGCTTTGCTATAAATTGCTAGATCTGCAGTCACAAGAATATGATGTTCATGATATTTTTAAGCGCAATATAAGTAACTGCCACTATGGGACAGACAGGCGAGGCTGCTTATTACCTTTTCTATACCTAATGCCTCGTGGCGCAAACATCAGAGGTCATTTGATGTGTTTCCGGGAAGAAAAGTGCGATTTGAAGTCTGCTAATTACCAGCGAGGTTGGACGGCCTCCATCGCCATGGCATAATTATCTCACCTTAAATCAATTCCCGTGTACTTTGCCTAACTTGCACTCAAGCCGTTTTTTCAGCCAACTGACTGATCAAAACCAAGATGTGCCTTAAAATTATTTAGAACACACAATGAGAAGCAGATAGACGTAACCCTATCCAAGCTACGGTGTTAGACTGACAGAATGTCAATAATCTGAATAAATATCAGGCTTCTGAATTCGGCTCTCATTGTTGCATTTTTACGTACTGTTAAAAAGATTTTTGAAAAATAAAATCAATTAAGATGACCGTGGTTTTAAAAGGTTTAAAAAATACGCAGTCTATAGAGATACGGCTGTTCTTCACATTGCTATAAATTGCTAGATCTGCAGTCATAAGAATATGATGTTGTCCCAGTTCTTCAGCTAGCTGTACAAGGCGTATCATAGCTGTATAGATTGTCGACAAATCATAGGGTGATTCTCTTATGAATGGCATGTACAGTACACTGGCTATTGGAGGGGCTGTGCTGGATGTGAAGGCATTGAAGGCAGACCATTCAGGAATATGCTGTTGATTCTCAGTTTGATTGCGAAACAGCTTCCATACCAGGTCTCTGTCATCTGCTGCTTTGGAGACTGCTGTGTTTGAGTCTAGCATCTCAGTTTGGGGAATTACAGGTGGCTCAGGTAGCTTTGGAGGCTTGATGTACCTGCAACCAGAATCAAAATTACATAAGCTTCTGATCATTTGCATTAAATATCAACTAAGAAGACTAAACTTCACAAAGTCATACCCCTATCGAAATATGTACTGTGACTATGTGCATGAAAAAAGAACAAATAAAATATTAAATAATCAAAACATACCTGTGAAGTTTATCTTCTTTAAAGCCAGGTGTGTCCGAGCTTGAGAGAGACCTCTCTGAAACTCGTGCTATGCATTTATCTGAATTGGAGCCAGGGCCTCTTCGGTACACTACAGATGCCATAGCATGAGTTGTACGCTTCCCATCCAGAGTATCCTCATTTTGATCAAAGTTATCGATGGCTGCATCAACAATTCCATGTTCAGAGATTCCAGTGAGGCCCGTTGGGATGTATACACCACTCTCTGTACTTGATACCTGGTCTGCTGCCACAGATGTGAGGAAGAGCGGAACCTCTGTATCGGAAGCGCAGTGCCCCATTGCATTGAGCTCATCGATGAGTTTCTTGCTACCAAATTAATGATGAATCAAAATAGCAAGTCCCAGTGTGGTTGGAGTATGGATGTGACAGCATTGTGCGATGAGATCATGGCAGATTGCAATGACACGCAAATTGTCCTGGAAAGCTGGTTCCTCGCCACAGGTCTTGTAATTGCTGTGGGCATTTCGATCAACACACCAGTTCACAAAATCATAGAAATTGTTTGGTACATAGTTGCTGCGATGGAGACGAGATAGCCGATCACTGCTGACATAGGATTTACTGTCATGATCGACCTGCTCCATGCTTTTTCTCAGTATGTCTGCAACTCGATGTAGTATTTGCTTGTCAGAGAGACCTTGACTTGGCTGTTGTCTCACTGTCTTCTGTAGGATTTGTTTTCTCTTCTGACTTGTCTTGGAGATGTGCAGCTTCTCTCATTGCATATCCCATGGGCGCACTTTCAGAGCATACCATATCGAACCTTCCGGCTCGTTCCACAAATACCAGCCTGTGCTTGTAATGTTGTATGAGCTATTCCTTCAATTTCCAGGAACTGTATTTAGTGGATTGGACAGTTTCATCTTCTTCCTCAGACCTCAGTGTCTTCAGTATATCATCATAACTCTCAGTCAAGGAGTTTAGTGTCATCACTTTCAGATCTTTGGAAAAAACAGTTTTGTCAATAACTTGAGTGAGCTTAATAAAAGCTTTGTCATAAATACTGATCTGATGGTCTGATTCTTTTTTTCCGTCTGGCAGCTGCTATATTTCGTTCCGAAATGTAGTGTCCAAGGCATCTTTTATGATATTTGGCATCATGTGCAAAGAGATCCGGGTATGGAATAAGCCGATGATGTACTACTTCGTCTCGTCTCTCTGACGCGGCATTGTGAGGACCTTGTCTCTGGTACTTTTACCTGTGCCAGTCACAATGGCTGTCAGATGTTCTGGTCTAGTTCTGGCTGTCCCACAAATGAAGCAATCTCTTCGTATGTCAAATAGTTGGGTATCAATCCTACTCAGTCTTCTTGATGGGCCTGGTGCAGGTACTCTTTCAACATCAACATTTGCAATTTGTTGCTCATTGATATTAGTCTTACAGGAGTAGTTTGCCCTACACGACACATGATATGATACGTTTATTTTGAGGGAAAGTATATCCTCTCTATAAGGAGACAGGGTTTTATTCACATCATCATCTCTCTGTTCAGCAACTTGTAGTATGCGCTGAAGACCTTCTGCTGTGGGCTTTTTGACATATGGCTCTTGTTTCTTTCCTTTTTCTAAACCTTTACCACAGATTATACAAAGACTTGGATCCAATGTTTGCGCATCACTGTCCATTCTGGTAAAATTGAGGGGGGAAAAAGGAAAAAAGATACACTTCACAAGTTGGACAGTATCTATGTATTACACATACAATGTACAGCAACCATATTGATATCAGTGACACTAATTATGGATGTGTTCTATTCTGAAACAGTCAGCTACTGTATTATGGCTGCTCATGCAGTGCTCAGTGGGTTGATTAGCTAGCTAGACTCATATCTACTTGAATTAGGCCTGGACACTTTCTGGCCAGCTACTTCAATTAAGCTAAGTCTCTCTCCATCTTGCAAATTAGACAATTGATTTGGCAAGGACTCTCCTCACCCTTTACACATCAAAAATATTTGCAATGATTTACCTGTCAGTTTATGAAGAACGCAGATGGAGATGGAGATGCAGGATGCAGGATGGATTGCAGATGGAGCAAAATGTTGTTCGACTTGAACCAGCTCTTGAATCAACTGACTTGCAATTGAGCATCAAATGTGTGTAGCTTGGTTTTCTCAGCACTGTTGTTGAAGTTGCTTATGACTAATGTCTTCTCAAGTTTAGGATATTTCATACATCACTACGTCTACTCTAGTGAACTTGTACATATGTCTATAATTGAAGTAAAAAAAAAAATAAAGGGGTGTGATACTTTTTTAAAAATACTTTTTCTGATTGGGGCACATTATTTCCAAAAGTGAATTGTCTTAGCAGTAACAGTGAATTTGTGAACACCACATGAAGGTGGAATGAAGATTTCATGAGAAGTCTTTAATTATCTTTATTGTATTCTTTTTGGGACACCTCATACCTTTTGTGAGATAACTCCACGAGTATACAAGCTACCAGTACACATTTGGTATCGCTGGATTCAGCAGAACCACAGCTTTCAAACAAGAGTTGTTATGGCTCCAATTCAGAGTCAGTAAGAAGTAAAGAGGATATTCTCCATAGATTTCCATTCTCGCCTATTGTAGGTGTGTGTTAAAATGACTGTAACTCCTATTTGCATTCAGATATTTACATTCTGTTTCTTCTAGAATGTGGAGGGATATCCTGGCTTCCAGAGTGCCAAGTTATAGACCTCCTAGTGCTTCCATAGTGAATCTACATGGGTTTATATGCTTCAATCACCAGGCGAACAGACTTCGTTTTTTGTCTGTGGGTGTATAACAATCTAGATCAATTTTACCACTTTTGCACTAAAATATTTTTATACAAGAATCCATTTCATGTGTGGGGGACCTTAGAGATGAGGAAAAACTAGGTTGTGTTTGGTTCTACCTCCGGGAGGGGTATCTCAAAAACTAAAGCACTTTTTACCTGTTTTGAATTTTGAAATTAATGGCTTTTTAGCCGAAGCTCCCAACAGGCTTACAATGATATGAATTTATAGCCTTGCCATGCAAAGAAATTGCTATTTTTTTAATCATTAACAAGGCTCAAAGTACCTCCACATTTCATCGGTAGAATTCCGAGGGCCCTGACATTTAAAATGAGGCACTGAGAACTGAAATGGGTATTTTTAGCAAATTGGTGATACCCTCAATTGGTTGTTCAGCTGTCAATCTCAGGCATTGCTAAAGGTTTTGCCCTGATTGGAGCCTGGTCGTGCGGTGAAGAAGAGTCCCTCCCAACCCATCCCGAGGCCTAACCTAAATACAGAAATGTGTCTTCACTGTGATTTCTGGCAATCTGGTAGTATAATTGTAACTTGGTCTTTTCTGCCTGTTGGCAGACTATAGACTTGAGTTACGCAATGAGAAATATGAGGGGGATTGGTTACCCTGACAGAATTGAAGGAAGAAAATATTAGGAGGATCTCTGTATTAACACTAGTCACTGCTCAAATGGGGAAGTAGTGTTCACATAGTCCGTTTCTGTCAATCTTGCTTAATTCTTACTTGTCAAGATAACTTAAACAAATGAGTAAAAAGAATACTTCACTTCAGTTTAAGTTTTGTGAATGTAATGATTATAGTTTACTTGACTCCTTGAAGTTAGCACAACACAAAATATACATGTGCTTATAACTCTGTTAAGAACCAATTTTTCTAAGGTTCAGACAGCCCGGATTGTTGACCCCCCTGGATTGGGCAGAAATTATTTCTGTCACATGGTTATGGTACCCAAAATTCAAAACCCAAACCGTTCCATGGTTGACCTCTTATAACCAAAGTTACAGCGCCCCCTATTTTGGATCCCCTGGGGCGGTAACAAAGAAGTTACAAGTTCCCACCCCTCTAATTCATAAATTTGACGGTGTCCCAGTTCTTAGTTTCTTGATATGGAAACAACATGGAGGGTACAATACAATAATACTGTTATTTTACTGGGACACCTTCAAAGTTGGCAAATAGGGGGCGCTCAAAACGCTCCGGGCTGAAAATGGCTTAAATTAGGTCTCCCATTATTTTGAAACTTTGAGGGTATCCCACAATTTTTTTTGCTGGTATTGTTCATTTGGGAGGTGTCTGATAGGTTTGTATTGTTATTTCAGTGGGACACCCTCAAAGTTGGGAGAAAAAGGGGTCCAAAAAGGGTCCCTCCTCAAAAAAAGGGTATAAAGAGGGACTGGATTTCTCAAAACTTTGAGGGTGAATTCATAAACAAGTTACAGCATTTGAAAGGCATAGACCTAAATGTTAAAACAAAACAAGAAAATAACTGGGATTTCCTGTTATGTGCTTATAGTAACAAAAAACAAAATTGCACTTGGCGGCAGTCACTGTTCAAATACTAGGGGACCATAAGGCCTACCGATAGCAAAGTAGCCTACTGTTGAGCCCCAAACAAAATCAACTCCTTTTTTAAAAACGGCTCCTGAGGTTTTCTAGAGTAGCTGTATCTTAGATTTTGCTTCCATGCTGTTTGAGACTTCAGGAGTCACATGGGTGCACTTTGAGGTCACCGAGTGCAAATGCACAAACAAGTCAACATTGCATGTTTTTGCTCATTTGCTCAAAGGAGGTGACGGGCTTCACATCTAAGCTAGATGTTTTCTGGATGTCAATTTCACTTTTGATTGTAAGCTATTTATCTACTACCCCAATTCTGAAATAGTTGGGACAAAGTGTAAATTGTGAATTAAATCAAAACACAATGACTTTCAAATCACACCAGCCAGTATTTTATTCTCAATAGAACAGAGATAACACAGCAAATGTTGAAACTGAGGAATTTTACAATTTTATCTGCAAAATGAGCTCATTTCAAATTTGATCGCTGCTACAGGTCTCAAAGAAGTTGGGACAGGGGCCTGTTTACTATGGTGTAGCATCCCCTCTTCTTTTTAACACAGAGTGGAGGCGTCTGGACATTGAGGAGACAGGTTTTTTGAGTTCATCCCTTGGAATTTGATCCCACTCTTGTTTAATACAGGCTTCCAGCAGCTGGAGAGTTTTGGGTCTCCTTTGACAGACTTTTCGTTTAATTATACGCCAAATGTTCTCAATTGGTGAAAGATCAGGACTGCAGGCAGTTCAGCACACGGACTCTTCTACTATGAAGCCATGCTGTTGTAATAGCTGCAGTATGTGGTTTTGCATTGTCCTGCTGAAATACACAAGGCCTTCACTGAAATAGATGTCATCTGGAGAGGAGCATATGTTGCTCTAAAACCTTTATATTCCTTTCAGCATTCATGGTGCTTTTCAAAACATGCAATTGTCCCACACCATATGCACTAATGCATCCTCATACCATCAGAGATGCTGGCTTTTGAACTGAACGCTGATAACGGGAGGGGTGGTCTTTCTCCTCTTTAGCCTGGAGGAAATGACACCCATGATATCCAACATGAATGTCAAATTTGGACTCTTCTGACCACAGGACACTTTGTCACTTGTTACAGTCCATTTTAAATGAGCCTTGGCCTACAGAACACGGCGGCGCTTCTGGATCATGCTCAACAATGGCTTTGTTTGCATTCTTCACCTCCACCTTAACGGGCAACTGGTGTGGCTCGTTAAGGTGGAGGCGAAGAATGCAACAGGGGGAGGACCGCAGGGCAGGACCATCACAGACACAGCATAGCCTTTGCTTATGCAGTGTCATAGCACCGACCTAGATGAGGATGGGCCCTCAGTGCATGTGTACCAAGAATCTCAACCAAAGTCCTTCCAGGAAGAAAACAGGATATAGGAGTAATCTCTTTACGCCGGATAGTTGCCAAGCCAATTTTTCTTTTGTAAGAGTCTCAGGGTTGCATTGTCTCAGAAACTTCAAACTTGGCCACGGCACATGTCTGGTGTTCCGAGATGAGAGGAAAAAAGCTTCAATGTATACTGTGGAGCGCCACCTATGGGAAGAACTCTTCACACCAGCAAAGTGCCATAGCAATACCAGTGTTTTCTAAGAGTACCAGGGGCGCTGATTCCATTTCAGAAAATTCTGTTGTGGCACTTTTCTGGTGTTACGAGATCTGACACATGGGTAGGCATTGCCACCTATGTGGATGGATTCTGCAATTTCGCCCCATTTTGCCCCGGGAAATTGGGAAAGTGGTAAAAAGTGCCATTCAAACTCCACATTCCCATGAAAGTATGATGGAAGGGCTGCTGCCAGAGCAAGGGTCAAAGCTGTAGCTGTTTGGTGTTGACTTTTATGAGGCCCCCAACATCCTTATGAATAATGCGTAAATTGGGGGTACCAGCATTTTTCTATAATGTCGATGGCTACTGAACCAAAATGGTTGAGAGTGCCATGGAAACTTCTGGTGCCTTTAGTTAAGCCCTGAGGAGGGTTAAATAAATGCTAGCACAGCCTCCATATCTGTCTGGTGTCCAGAGCAAATAATTATGGCCCTTTTCGGAGGCAAAAATTTCATCGCACCATGAAAGTGCCATTGGTATGGCAACTTTATTGCCTCCACCATGAAGCCTAAAACAGAAACATTCAGTGTGGCACTATCTTGGTGTTGGTTATGAATGGAGTAAAAAACTTTAAAGAAATGTGGTAAATTTCCCTGGTGGAGGCGCCGCACACCAGGGTGAAAATCAGACCGCACTTTCACATTTGGAAGGTTCAAGTATCCTAGGATAAGAGGACATCATGACTTGTGTGGCATATATGAACAATTAACTACTGTATTCCAGCCAGAATTTGCAGTTTTTCTCAATTTTAACCCTGACAGCCTCACTACCAGGGGGCGCTGTCACCAAACCATTGCAGATGTGGACCCGCCGCCTAGGGATATTCCGTCATACATACCATAGTAACTTTCCACCCAGCCTAAGCCATATTCTGAGATGTCAACTCCACAACTAGTGCCATTCTCTCAGAATATGGCTCTGAAATGAGTTGCCAAACTCAAATGATTCAAGGCAATCGGTTTACTCAAATAGTATGAGTTAAGTTCACTTCCCAGGTTTTACAGTGTAAGTGGTGCTCTGCATAATTTGAAACTAGTTTGTTTAGGATCAGACTTTAAATGTTGAATTTACAGTGGTAAAGATATTGCACATGATCATCCTCCTTTAATGGCTTACAATTTGAAATGTATTGCTTGCATAAAATGAGTTACGAGAGGCTTCAGCGAATCCTGGATGGCTGCCAGATGGACGTCTTGCATACGCGGAAGTCCAGTATTTACCAAGAAAGTCTCCCATGACCATCGGAAGTCCAGTATTTACCAACAAAGCCTCCCATGACCATCCCATGACCATCCCATGACCATCGCATAACCCCGGCTCAGCTGTATTTTCCAGTGTCATTAGAGTATCGCTTCCTGTAGAATCGTCTCGGGAGACGGACATCCAGGGTTCGCGGAACTGTGGTTACATTTGTAACCCTTGTTCCAATTCATCCTTCCTGACTGCCAGAGGCACGAGTTCAAGCACTGAATGACTTCCCCACAGAGTCGCTGAGAATCTCCCTGTGGGGAGGCAGTGGCACTTGGCCACAGGTCCATGCCCAATGCATGAGGAGTGACAACACTGACCTACAAAAGCCTGGAGAATGTCCCTGTTTGTGTGAGCAGCGACACATAGCCTTTGTAGGCACTTCTCTCAGGGCGGCCCATGTCGTGGAGAAGCTCCTTGCGGAGTGGGACCTCGCTTCAGATGGCAGGGAGCGGTCACTGGCTCCAAGCATGGGCACAAACATCTGCGATCCAGCGCGACAGATGCTGTTTGACCGGAGCTAAACCTTTGAAAGAGCCACCGTAACGCACAAAGAGCTGCTCTGACCATCATATGCATCCGGTCGCTTCAGCATAAGCTCTAAGAGCCTGAATTGGGCATCACAGTCTTTACTTGCCACCCACCCCATCCCTTGGTGGGGGGGATTAAATCCTGCCAGCTGAATAAGCCGTTTGATGCATGAGCGTGAAAGCAGCTCAGGGAGGAATGCTGTGTTTGACCACAGAGCAACACCTGAGCCATTCCAGTTCCACCTCAGACATGAGCCTTCACAAACAGGGCATGCAGCTCCCCCACACCCTTTGCTGAAGTGATAGCTGGGGGAAACGCAATGTTCAGTGCTTAGGTGGTTATTCCAGCCAACGGCAGGTCCCGTGCTTGAGCTCTCGGGGCTCCTTGCGGGATGCAATGTATGTAATGCAATCCCGCAGCGGTGGGTTGAGCTTTGCATGGATGGACACCTGTGAGAAAAAAGAAATCCACCCCTGCCCTGCCAAAGAGGGTCCAGACGTTCCCCACCACCTGCGGACGAAGCCATCACTCCCTCAGTGGAGGCCTGTGCCGGGACAGGAAATCCGCAACCTGGACCTGGTCCCCTAGTAGATGCATCACCTGCGGGCTGGCCTGGCAGGGAGCTTCCGAAATAAAAAAAAAAAAATGTGGGACACCTGCAGCAAGTTTGTGGACCTGGTGCCCCCCAATTACTTATTTTAGGCACGGTAAAGATGTTAGAAAAATAATAAAAATAAATGCTACTTGGCAGTTAAACTATATCCTACTGTTGCTTGTTGGATAAGGGATGAGTTTCCACATCGCAGGCAAATGGTCTGCAACACTCAAGGTAGGATTTGTAAATTTAAGAAGCGTTTATTAAGACATGGCTATAGATTCTTAAAATCAATGACTAAATCACTGCGGCTCAGAAAGCCTTCATCAGGGAGAGGAAAAACTCCTTCAGATTCTTCTGAAGAGGAACCGTAGAGGTGGCAGGGACTGGATTGTGCCTGTATAAAGTGCCAGACTGGGCTGAGTCCACCAGTAGATTATCCAGCTGAAGGCCAGCCAGGGCCATGTGAATGATGGCGCCCCATGGTGCCGCCTTCCGAGCCCTGCGAAGACCAACGAGTCGAGAAGCGAGAGGATGTCCCCAAGGCCTCGGCTTCTCCAAAATCATTAAATTGGTTGGTTGAAGTATAGGCTGAGAGGGTGTCCTCCTGTGGAAATGGTGCATCCACAGAATGGTCAGGGGCACCAGCCTTCCTCATGTCAGCCTCAGGGTGGAGGGCTAGGAGGAGGGTCTTCATCTGGCTCAGCTCTGCCACCCCTGGCCTTCCTCCTGGGAGAGGCATTCTCAGTACCTGCAGCTGGGCATTTTCTTCAGATGGCCTCAGAGTGTCTTGTTTACCACGCAATGTCCTATTAGTCGTCTCCAGAATTAAAATTAAAACTTATAGGAATCAGTGACCATCTTCATGAACACTTTTTTTTTTTGACTGAACCTTGGCTGCTTGTCCACACAGCATTCAAAGAATAGTTTTTAGTGAGACTATGCTATCTTTTCTCCCTGCTTAAGCAGTCTCTCTGCTGATATGGTTTTAGGGGTCATGGTAGAGGCTGATGCATGCTGTGCTGTTGGCATACAAGATGTCCTTTGCCTTCCAGCCTCCCTATACTGCAGTGGCTGTCAAAACTGCAGGCACACTGCTGTTCCTCTGGGCTGAAGGCCCTGTGATGCATGTTGTGTATTGTGTTCGTATGAACATGCTGTGACTGAATGTTTTTGGTGTTGCTGATGAATTATTGCGTTTGTGTGCTTCACAGGGAAGAATAACATTTAATGCCTTTAGCTTGTCAAGGCTGGCTCAATGGCTTCAGAAGATGTCGCGCAGCTGGCCAGCTCATTGGCCAAGACTCAGGTGGGGGATGCGGAGCTAAGCTACAAGGGCAAGGGACTCAAAATGGACAATGCGCAGTCTGGTGAGTTTTGCTCTACAGTGCACACAAACTAGTCTGAGTGTAAACACATTAGTCTTTATTCCTCCTCCGTTACTGTTAGATGGGTCCAATGCATCCGATAGGGTGTTTCCTATGGAGAGGGAAATCTCAGCCTTCCCTCTTAAAAATTGCCTTGACACTATTTATGTGGTTCACAAAAAATTGAGGCGAACGGTTGATAAAGCTTTTCAACATTCTTACAGTCAGCTGTATCATTGGTTTTACCAATACTGAGGCATAATTACCTGTCATCAGTATAGAAACTGTGGTGACGTTAACAAAAGCTTTTCAGTGGTGCTGAAGTTGTTGCCCTCGCCCTCTCTGTCGCCCCATGGTGTAGTGGAGGAGCTGGTGCGGGAGATTGAGGCGTTTGAGGGACTGCAGGCCCTGAGGCTGGAGGGGAACACTGTGGGGGTGGAGGCAGCGAAAGCCATCGCCAAAGCCCTGGAGAAAAAGGCAGACTTTCAGGTACCTGTGCTGCATTGTGCTGCTGCTGTTGCGCCTCTCATTCAGCAGGCCTTTCAACATGTCATGGTAAAGAAATGTTGCGACTTCAATGTGGATAGTTAGTTATTTCTAGACTCTTCTAGACTCCCCTCTCCTAAAGTGGGCTTCTGTCAAATCCCTGTTGTGAATACACTGTTGCTCAAACTTTGTTTTCCCTTGTTCCTCTCTCTCTTCCTCTCTCCTCCCTCTCTTTCCCTTCCTCTAATTCCCTCACCCTCCCTCCCTTCCTCACAGTGCTGTTACTGGAGTGACATGTTCACTGGTCGTCTGCGTTCAGAAATCCCTCCATCTTTGGTGAGTCACATTTTTGGCCTCTAAATTTGGTCTGTCTTAACATATTCTCTGTCTGCATCGACAAAACTTTCTCCTTTCTCTTGCATTCTCCACCAGCAGTTGAATTTTTATCATAAAGTGTACGGTCTGTGTCCTTTTCTGAGTCATAGTCCTATTATTCTTGCCCGAGTGTATTTGAAAGAGGGGAGTTTGGTGTGTAAACGATGATAACCTTGAAAATTTTTGAGCACCTGTTGGTTGGAACAGGCGGCCCACCCCCCATGCAGATTATCATGACTGTCTTGTGAGAAGCTCTTTGGCTTGCTAAAGGTTTTGTGAAAATGCTGTATGAATATTCTTGCTTATGTATTGTCTTTAATTGCTGGTTTGGTGTTGGGGCTCCATGTTGACGTCCTCGTAACATCACATGTAATCCACAGTTTATACATTTAGGAGGACAAAAATATTGCGCTGCTCTGCTGCATTGGTGCATGTGGTACATGGATATTTTTCTTGCTGGCAAGGATTCATTTTTAAGGGCAAATGCTGGGCCCTGGCGGTTAAATGTGCACCTCTGTCAAGCAGGTCGCACTGGGCAGCGCGTTAATCACTGCTGGAGCGCGGCTCAGGGTCCTGGACCTGAGCGATAACGCCTTCGGCCCGGACGGGGTGAAGGGCATCGAGGCCCTGCTCAAGAGCACCACCTGCCATACGCTACAGGAATTGCGGCTCAACAACTGCGGCATGGGCGTCGGTGGAGGCAAGGTGGGTGTGGACAGGGATGGAGTATGCTCAGATGGAGCTAACGAGGTCACGTGCAGGAGTGTTTATGTCCAGCTCGACCCCACCCCACACCCCCAACCCTCCACTCCTGCCTGTTCTGCTTTCAAAACTGCAGCTTCAGTGGAGAGTGGTCCCACCCCCCCCGGTTCACTTAGAGATGGGGCTTTTATGGCAAAATGAACAGAAGTCAATGGACCAAGGCTAAGAAAAGCTCATCGGTGCCTTGTCCATTGAATTTTATTCATTGTCATCTCAGGGCTAGCATGTAGCATGCTTTGTCCCTTTAAATGTTTCCTCTCTTCTGTATTGAAAAGCAGATGATCACATGGGGGGCTAAAATGACATTATAATTTGGGGACAGTTGGTGCAGCATCCTTCTAAATCCGGAGGATAGCCTTGTTGGCTGTATTACCGAGGAACACCTAGAACCCTCTCACAACTTCAATTTGGATTGTAGTTCTGTGTTTTACCCAACAGGGTAACTTTGTAGCTAAATCGGTTACCCTGCTTTGTGAAATTCACCCCATTATCTGCACCACAGCTCAGAATTAAATCCTCACTGTGCCAGTGTGATTTCTTGTCATCTGCTGACAGGATGCTCACTCCAAACACGGTAATATGGTTGACCTGACTAGTGTAGTTGGTATATCGTTGTGCTTTTTAGGTCAGGGTTTACAAGGTCAACCTCATCCAGAAAGGGCTGGTGTTCGTCCTGGCCCTGCAGTTGCACACCTGAATCTGCTGCTCAAGCCCTAGAGCCTTTGCTGAAGACCTTGATTTGTAAAGTCAGGTGTGTAACTACTTGGCTGGACTGAAATCCTGCACTCACTCTGGCCCTTTCTAGAAAAAAAAGGGTACATTTCTTCCAGGACTCCTGTTATATATATATGGTTTACCTGCTGAAATGTTGAGTGCTATCTCTCGTCTCTTCAGTTGAAGTATTTTTTGGAATTGTGCGTTTGTGTGGCAGATCCTAGCGGCGGCCCTGTCGGAGTGCCATAAGCAGTCGAGCGCACAGGGAGCCCCTCTCCAGCTCAAGGTGTTCATCGCCGGCAGGAACCGACTGGAGAACGAGGGAGCCACAGCGCTGGCCCAGGCCTTCCAGGTACAGACACACCAGCCTGCTCTGCATCTTGCTTACGAAATACTACGTACTGCGTGCTGCACCACTGTATACAGGATACTACATGCTGCTCATCATAGTATACAGTGTAGCAGTCAGTATGTGACAATGCCCTTGTTTACTACAGTCACATAACCAGCATCCATTGGTCCACAGAATTGGTTGTTGTCCCCTTTGGGGATTTTAGTTTGCAGTTCCAAAAAATCTTGCCATCCATGGTAGGAATGAGTATTTCTGCACCTTGCCATTTAAAAAGAGCTAAATTCTCCCAGTTTAGTGGCAGGCAACAATTCAAACTGCAACAATTCCAACCCAAACAGTAGCCTCTCTCTGCGTCTCATTGCTGGCTGCTTGAAGCTATGGTTATGGAGAAGCCTCTTTAC
Source organism: Gymnothorax reevesii (assembly GCA_029721435.1). Lineage (NCBI taxonomy): Eukaryota > Metazoa > Chordata > Actinopteri > Anguilliformes > Muraenidae > Gymnothorax > Gymnothorax reevesii. Next base: position 69,983,292 of record CM056584.1, read on the forward strand.
TGAAATGACAGAGTAAAGGCTGACTTGGGTAGCTTGTTGGCTCCAAGAAAAATGTGTTTTATTTGGAGGGCAGCAACAGAGTTTTGTGGGTCCAATGGATTATTGGTGAGAAATGTTTCCAGTTAAAAACGTCCAATTTAAACTCCGGCGTAAGACACAGACTGACAGAGATGATTGAGCAAACTCCATTCAATTCAAAAATAGACCATGAACCAGGTAGTTCCATCGTACTCCCACAGCCTGTGGTGTTCCTTCATTGCCTGCTTATGTTACTGTGAAGTGCTTCCTCATTGTCCTCTGTCTGATCCCAAGTTGATCCCATCCTCCACTCTTTCCTTTCATTCTACATCACTCACATGCACTAACTTTTTCTATCACGTTCTCATGCACTTGCATTCTTGGGATCGTTTCAATTTGAAGGCGCACTGCTTGAATATATGAGAAATGTCTTTCTCTTATACACCAGTGAAGCCCAATTCACACCTAAAAGGAATGTTTCGTATGAAGAATTCCACCACACAAAAAATTCAGACTATAGAAGAAATGTCCATTTCTCTTACACCATGAAAGCTCAGTTCTCACCTTCGAGAGCTGCTTTATATAACCCTGAACCTAACCCCGCCCCCAACCAATAACCCTGCCCCCAAACCTAACCCTAAGCAAGAACAAAAGGAGCAGTTAAATCTATCCGTTGCCTTCAACAGCTGTGGGAAAAAAAATAGACTGTGTATTCTTTGAGTATTATAGTTCTGGTACGCATGGATTGATATGATTTTGGGAGACAAAGAAATCACAGTTTTATATTGCCACCTTCTGGCATACGAGAAACGGACATTTCTCATACGTACGAGCAGTGCGTCTTCAAATTGACTTGATCCCACTCTTGGTTAGTCACTCTTTCTGTCACTTGTGCACGTGCTCACTGATTCGCTGATCCACCCTCTGCCTCTGCAGTCTCACTCGCTCGTATGCTCACTCACTCAAAGGCTCTCTCAGACATGTGCTCACTCTCTGTCACTCTCTCTCTCTCTTTCTCTCTCTCTCTCTCTCTCTCTCTCTTTCTCTCCCGCCCCTGCAGGTGATGGGTAGTCTTGAGGAGATCCACATGCCGCAGAACGGCATTAACCACCCGGGCGTGACGGCCCTGGCCTCCGCCGTACAGCACAACCTGCAGCTCCGCGTCATCAACCTCAACGACAACACCTTCACCAAGAAAGGAGCCATCGCCATGGCCCAGGTGCAGCGATCGGGCCGCGCTCCTCTCATAATGCACCTCAGGTTTAATTTTTTGCAGCATCCCAATATAGCAGATGGACATCTGAGAATTTTGTTTTTACTTCAGGTTCAATCTATCTGGTGTCCATGCGATTTATGGGGTTTTTTCGAAAGTGGGCGGAAAAAAAAGCTTTGATTTAATTAAGGTGTGCGGTGTGTTTTGTTGTAATGTGGTTGAATACAGCAGACCTTTTCAAAAATGAATGGCTTTGGGACCCTGACAGGTGAATGTTGGTTCGGACTTGCTAGAGGTGAAGTAATTTGGAAATGCATCACACACTGGTTTACGATCATCAGCCCATTCAAACGCGTGACAAGTGGAGTAGGCGTTCCCCTGTAGTTCTTTAATTGTTCTCGATGACGCATCGGTGGCAACATTCGTATTTTACAAACGCTGCGTGGTGTTTTCATGCTGTTATGAGATGCATCTAATCAAACACTGATCAAAACGCACATCATCTTGGGCGACACTTTTGCGCATGGACCTTATTTTCACTGACTTTTGAAGACCCCATTCTTTCTTTGAGTAGACACTGGAGCGATGGAACAGGAAGTGGACAACAACAAAAGAAGCCACATATAAAAATGACGAAAGGGTTGTGTGTCTATTCACATTTTTCTGCCTGGCCTTGGAAAAACTTGCTCGCTTAAATTCACAGTGAATCACAAGGCACGGCAACAAATTTTTAGCCAGTTTATCCAAATATTTTATTTTTCCAGAAAGGCTATTTTGACTTAACACGAAAAGTAGATAGAGATCCCAGTCTCATCCCTACTCGTCATACGGTGACCCTACCTGGCGGAGTGTCGATATGCAACGAAAACGAAGGCTTCTGGCGTCCTCATTTGACGCCAGGTTAAAATGAACCCTACCTCCTATCCCTTAACCTAAACCTTCACCCTTAACGTCAAATAAGGACTCCAAAAGCCTCCTTTTCATCGTATATCGACGCGTGATCAGGTTGCGTCACTACATGACTAGTTGGGATGAGAATGTGTTAAGATATTTCGCAAGTGAAGACCTCAGACCATTTTTGCCATGCTAGCTCCCCTGAGTGCCCTCCTCTTGACTTCATCGTTAACCAGAAAAATGGTGGACAGGCCTTGCACATCCGTGTAATGACTCGGTTTAGCAGGATGCTAGGCTACACTGCGCAGAACCGTGCGAAATGGCCCTTCTGTGGTCACATGACTGAGCTTTTGTGTATAAATGGGCAGTCAGATACTGCTGCTCACACCTCTGTGTGCATTGTTCCTCTTAGGCGCTGAAACACTCGCGAAGCGTCCAGGTGATAAACTTCGGGGACTGCCTGGTGCGCTCTGAAGGGGCGAGCGCCATCGCAGAGACCCTGAGGGAGGGGTTGCCCATCCTGAAGGTGCAGAAACTCAACCCAATGTCCCAAACGGGGTGCTGCAGACACATTGGGGTGCTGGGGGTGTAGCCAGCGCTGTTCTTGGAGGTCTACTGTCCTGCTGGGTTCTAGTCCAGCCCTAACACCGTGCAGCTCATTTATCTGCTAGAAAATTTTGACAGCTGCTGATTGGTACCGTCAGGTTTGCCAAATTAGCAGTGTAAGGATAACTTGGGTGCTGCATCTCCAGGAATGGGGTTTGGTACCATTGCATACACTCTTATCTAGACTGCTTATGTGCAGTAGTGTTATAATTCTTCGGTAACCACTAGGGCGTGGCTGTTGTCTTCAGTCGTCAAGGAGCAACTGTATGTCACGCTAACCGCACATGCTCAGAACTTTTGAGAACTGTTCAGCCTGACGAGTGGAGTCGAACGGAGCAAATCCGTTCGACTACAGTCAAAATTTGGTTCTATCATTGATACTCGGTCTTTGTTTTACATTGTAGTTATATATTTTAGTTACTCAGGCATTGTATTTTGTTTTTTTTTTTTTTAATATTAACGAGTTTTCTATGGAAATTTGAGGATTCCGATCGCTATTTTTACCCTTTTCGCCGAAGGATATGAAGAATGTAAGCTGGTTTGCCAACCGGCAATAAACTCCATTGAAGAGGTCGTTGGCGGTTGGCACTTAATATAAAAAGTATAATACCTCAGTAACGAAAAATATACAAACGCGATGCAAAATGATAACAGATTAGCAAAGATGGAATCAGATTTTGACTTGCAGTTGCGCGACTTCACTTGGTTTGATTTCTTGTTGGTCTTAACAGTTTCCAAAGTTCAGAGCAGGAGCAGTAATCATGACTCAGGGCCTTTAATTGCTTCATATGTATCCAGCTCCATAACTGAGTCTTATGCAAGGTAAAAACTCTTAAACCTGGATTTTTTCCACTGGGTGAGAGTGTTTGTGAAATGCCAGTAATGTGAGGCTGGCACTTAGACTTGCTAACACTCGCGTTCGTACACACACACACACACACACACACACACACACACACACACGCTTGCCCAAACATGCGCGTTGGTTGAGTGTGTGTTACCCTGAGTGAGGTTCTCTGTGCCCGTGTGCAGGAGCTGAACCTGTCGTTCGGTGAGATCACAGAGGAAGCGGCGTTGGCGGTGGCCGAGGCCGTGCGGCACAAACCTCATCTGGAAAAACTGGACCTGAACGGTACCGGCGTCACCCGCTAAAGAATCAAAAGAACTGTGTCAACACTTTACTCTATGCAACTATTCCGTAGTGAATAGATCAAACTTCACTCATAAAAATTAAGTTTGTTTGTTTCATCCATGCATGGTTTTACGGCAAAGCAAATGCGCTGTTACTCATAATTATGTGTCTCCTCAGGAGGGAGGGGAGACGTATTGACTTTGTACGGTTTCCCGTCCGCGTTTGCATCAGCATTCCCTCTGTTTAAGGGCTGTAACTCGGAAACCGTGAAAAGATATTTGCACCAAATCTCGCACACTCCTTCAACATTGTATATAAACGTGCCTTTTACTGTCTGTGAACATCAGTGAGGGGGGGCTGCGTTGGGATGGGGGGGCATTTGTTTTTTTGCGTAAAAAATTTCTACTTTTTTTGTTTTTGTCCGGTTTCCTGTGGCACTCCCACCATTTCTGGACCGTAAATCGGAAACTGTTCCATATTTCCATGAAAATTTGCACATATTTGCATTAGTTCATACTATTTTTTTTTTCTATTTTGAGGTTGTTAACTTTTCTAGTTTCTTCTAAAATATTTGTGAAGATTAATGGGGGGGTGGAGCTGTGTTGGGGTTAGGGGAGACATTTGATTTTTTTTTTTTCCTTAAAAACAATCTCGTGAGTAATATGATTTTAGTTCCGCCTGTTTTTCTTGACCTTTCTCTTCCTCCAGTTTCAGAGCCGTTGACAGGAAATCAAAGGCCTCATGTTTACTTTAATGCTGTTTGGTGCGCTTATTCAACGATTATGGAATTTCTTCGTTGCAGACCCGAAATGTAAAAATGATTTAGGCATTCATTTTTTTAGATAAACTAAATTTGACTTCTCCAATCCCTCCTGATTCTGCAATGTCCAATCGGCGAATTGTGAAGGCGTATGCAGCTCGTGCTGCCATATCAGGAGAGCGCAGACAGTTTGTGGTTTTTCTTGGAGACTCGCATGACAGCCCCCACTTCTCTTCAGTTTCAACCCTCGCTCACACTGACGGAAGCGGAGGAAAACCTGAACACCTGCCGTCTGAAAGTGCAGCTTTAAGCTGCCTTCACGCCGGACGCGAAAGGAATTTTTCACTCAACAGATTACATTCAAACTCAATGAGTAGACTTTGCATTGACTTTAAATGTAATCTGTCAGCCGAAAAATTTGTTTTGCGTCTGGTGTGAAAGCGGCTTCGGACCGAAAAACAAATTTTTAAGGCTGCACTAACCCTCGCGAGGTTGAGCCTGTTGTGTCCTCGCTCATGCGGACCTTGGGCGATGGCTGACAATGGTGTGGCTGGGATTGGAGCACCAAACCGCAGGGTGTACTGACGAAAGTCTTAGCTGTGAGACACTCAGAGACCCCCTGTGTGTGTGTGTGTGTGTGTTTAGGTAACTGTCTGGGTGAGGAGGGCTGCGAGGCTCTGAAGGAGACCATGGCCAGCATGAACATGGGGGGTGTGCTGGGATCGCTAAGGTACTTCCTGCTCTTTTCATCCCCATCAATCGGTGTCTAAACGACCTCACAGACAGTGTGTCATTGCCGCTCATTGTCCGTCCGTCTGTCTGTCTTTACCTTTTCTGTCTGTTTCTCCCTGTCTGCTCTCTACAGTGACGACGACGGAGAGCTGGATGATGACGACGACGACGAAGACCATGAAGATGAGGATGATGACGATGACGACGACGATGATGAAGAGGAGGAAGATGAGGAGGAGGAGAACGGAGTGAAGGAAATGGAACAGGACAGCGAAGAGGAACGGAGCCCGGCGAAGCCCAGGACTGCGGTACGGTCCGCAGCCCATGTGTAGAATCTTGTCTGTTGTGCGTTTCGGGTAACGGTCTGATCAGCGAAGCTCCAGCGCTGCCGGTAGTGGCTGGATGGTGACTCATATCCCAGCTGTGTTTTCCCATTTGTTTCTGGTATTTTCTCTCTGTGCGACAGCATTGCAACGTCATTGCAGCACCATCATGAGAACTACTCTGTGTCCGCAGGGACTGCTGTTCGGTGAGGCTGTGGCATTAAAATGCACAGATCCGAACATCGGCGGTCGTGTATTCGATTCTCTCTCGCGTTTAAAAACCCCCCGAGTGGATCTTCATTGCAGCCGCTTCTTTATCATTACCCAAGATGAATTGGGTGGAATAGTGATTTTCTTTGAAAATTGGCACCAGCTTTGTGTCTTTTTAAAGTTTGTGCTCAGCCGGTGGACACATTCAGTGAACTTAATCAGAACAGTTCAAGACGCTTTTAAAAAATAGCTGTTGTTCAATTACCCTTTTAATAATCCCTGGTCTCTGCTTATAATCCTGCATATGACTGCACTCTACCAATAATTGCAGAACGCTTTCCATTAGCAGGCCATTAACCCTTAAAGCAGTGAAATAAAATGGGGGGAAAAAAATACTTTCATTTATCCTGAGTTGTTGAAAACCCGTCATGTGGCGACTTGTTTAAAGGAGCTCTTTCAAACAAGTCGCCACATGATAGGTTTACAACAGCTTTGATTGTGTTAACTTGCATCATTGAGCAAAAATAGCTGCGTTTAGTTGCTTTAAGAGTGAATACAGGAAATCCTGGGCGGTCAGGGAGGCTGGGGTTTGATGAGCCTTGGGGACCATTCATTCAAGTGAAATGGTAATCAATCGATGTCCTTGCTGGTTACATCAGGCAAAATGGCTGTGTGGGTCATTGGTCCCCACGGCTCATCGGATCCCGGTCCACGCTCATGTCTGAGGATTGCACCATTTAGACGCTCCCTGGTTTGACTTCCACAGGTGTCCACCCCAGCCCCGTCAATCAAGCCTCAAGCCGTCTCCCCTGCCAACGACGCCTCCTCCTTCCTCTTCTTCCCCTCGCCCGATAAGCTGCTCAAACTGGGGAACAAGAGGTCCCTCCTCATCGAGCAGCAGGTAACGCGCCTGTAACATCCTTTTAACATTAAACTCGCTCAGTGCTGCTCTTATCGGCAGCTGTTTTATTCATTTAGTGCCCCTATCCTTTACATTCCAGGAATTTTGCACTCTTGTCTGTAACCTTCCACTTATTTAGGGCTCTCACCTGTAACTCTTAAAGGAGCAGTGTGTAGAATTTAGATTGATATTTGGTAGAAATGGAATATAACATTCAAAACTACTGTTTTAGAAATCACATGAAAACAATCTTTGAGTTTCATTTGGCTTACAATAAGCCCTGGGAGCGGGTCCACCTCCGTGGAGATTGCCATTTCGCGCCGCCGTTTTTTTCTACAGTAGCCCAGAACGGGAAAAAAGTAAATAAAAGAGCGCCCCTTTCACGTTTGTAGGTTTTCTGAGAAATGGAATGGTCAGTTGGTTGCAATCCTATAATATGACCACTAGATGTCCCTAAATCTTACACACTGGTCCTTTAACTGCCCTTATCTATGTCTTTTCAGCTATTAAGCTCATGATTGACTGCTTGGTGCTCGGAGTCGTGTTTACTCGTGAACAGTCGCTGGGCTCGAGTCCTCGAGTCCCCATCACAGAATGATGGCGTCATGAAAAAAACTTGCATCAAAAATTCTTGATAGTATGGTCATTTTGCTACTATAGATTCCGAGCTGCCATTTTACGATGTGCTGCGCGGCGTGGTCACGGCGAAAATGAACGAAACAAAATTTACAAACCGAAAGTAATGGAATGTATGTACATCACTTCTTATATCACCTAAGACCAATCATAATGTCACATGAACTGAAACCATTGTCTGTTTAGATGCAAAGCAAAAAACATTCATGGTGGCAGTTCCGCGTGTTTTGATGCAACGCGAGCATCGTGATAGGACTGGTCCAGGACTCGAGCTGTTCGGCGGTAATATGAGTACGCACGTTTCCGCGCAAGTGCGATAAGCCAACAGATAAGAGATGGTGAAGGCGTGAGTTGCCATAATGTAAATATACAGGAAACAAAGGGGTTAAATCAGGGGTGGGCCGTCCTGGTCCTGGAGGGCTTGTGTGTATGCAGGTTTTTATTTATCAATTACCCCGACTAATTGAGTTAATTGATTGCATACACAAATGTAGATTTGTCCAATGATTAGATCAAAGAAAAATGATTTATTAAGGGGGATAAGAACGGTCTTTGGTGGCCATTCACGATGAAGCGAAAGAAATGCGCCTGAAATGTCAGATTTCATGAATTCTTTGGCTAATTTTGACAATCAACTACAAAAACCAGTGAAGTTGGCACATTATGTAAATTGTAAATAAAAACAGAATACATTGATTTGCAAATCCTTTTCAACCTATATTCAATTGAATACACTGCAAAGACAAGTTACTTAATGTTCGAACAGGTAAACTTTGTAATTTTTTGCAAATATTAGCTAATTTGGAATTTGATGCCAGCAACATGTTTCAAAAAAGCTGGCACAAGTGGCAGAAAAGACTGAGAGTTGAGGAATGCTCATCAAACACTCATTTGGAACATCCCACAGGTGAACGGGCTAATTGGGAACAGGTGGGTGCCATGATTGGGTTTAAAAGCAGCTTCCCTGAAATGCTCAGTCATTCACAAACAAGGATGGGGCGAGGGTCACCACTTGGTGAACAAATGCGTGAGCTGATTGTCGAACAGTTTAAAAACAACATTCCTCAACGAGCTATTGCAAGAAATTTAGGGATTTCATCATCTAAGGTCCATAATACCGTCAAAAGGTTCAGAGAATCTGAAGAAATCACTGCACGTAAGCGACAAGGCCGAAAACCAACATTGAATGCCCGTGACCTTCGATCCCTCAGGCGGTACTGCATCAAAAACCGACATCAGTGTGTACAGGACATCACCCAATGGGCTCAGGAACACTTCAGAAAACCACTGTCAGTAATACAGTTCGTCGCTACATCTGCAAGTGCAAGTTAAAACTCTACAATGAAAAGCGAAAGCCATTTATCAACAGCACCCAGAAACGCCCCAGCTTCGCTGGGCCCAAGCTCATCTAAGATGGACTGAAGCAAAGTGGAAAAGTGTTCTGTGGTCTGACGAGTCAACATTTCAAATTTTTTTTGGAAACTGTGGACGTCGTGTCCTCCGGACCAAAGAGGAAAAGAACCATCCGGACTGTTATAGGCACAAAGTTCAAAAGCCAGCATCTGTGATGGTATGGGGGTGTATTAGTGCCCAAGGCATGGGTAACTTACACATATGTGAAGGCACCATTAATGCTGAAAGGTACATACAGGTTTTGGAGCAACATATGTTGCCATCCAAGCAACGTCTTTTTCATGGACGCCCCTGCTTATTTCAGCAAGACAATGCCAAACCACATTCTGCACGTGTTACGACAGCATGGCTCCGTAGTAAAAGAATGCGGGTACTAGACTGGCCTGCCTGTAGTCTAGACCTGTCTCCCATTGAAAATGTTTGGCACATTATGAAGTGTAAAATACGACAACGGAGACCCCGGACTGTTGAACAACTTAAGCTGTACATCAAGCAAGAATGGGAAAGAGTTCCACCTGAAAAGCTTCAAAAATCGGTCTCCTCAGTTCCCAAACGTTTACTGAGTTTCGTTAAAAGGAAAGGCGATGTAACACAGTGGTAAAAATGCCCCCGTGCCAACTTTTTTGCAATGTGTTGCTGCCTTTAAATTCTAAGTTAATGATTATTTGCAAAAAAAAAAAAAAAAAAGTTTCTCAGTTTGAACATTAAACATCTTGTCTTTGCAGTGTATTCAACTGAATACAAGTTGAACAGGATTTGCAAATCATTGTATTCTGTTTTTATCTACGATTTACATTACGTGCCAACTTCACTGGTTTTGGGTTTGTAATTAAAGGCCAGAAGTTATTGTGAAAACTAGGGACAGATACGGCCCTCGCTGCCCACCTCTGGGTTAAATGCATTCTGTCACTTAGTGCTTGTAGCCAGTACATTCCTGTCATTTCATGCACCTGTACACAACCGTGTTATTTGGGGTTCTTATCCATTGCATGTCGGCTGCTTTTTGCTTTAACCCATTGCATTACGTTTTACTGCCATTACCCATTACATTCCAGTCACTTGGTGAGCTTATATTTTGCATTTCACTCATTTGCTTCTAGGGATGTCACGATACCAAAAATTCAGTAGCCGGTGCCAATAACAGTAAAATTACACGATTCTCGATGCCAATTCAATACCACGGTAAAAAAGGAAGGATTTTCAAAGATCCCATGTACTTAAACATGAAGATCTTTATTAGAAAATATGCAAAGTATTAGAATGTAATGTAATTAGAATGAAAATAAACAAAATGCAGAACAATCACTTAAGAGAACTTAAGATTCATACCTTCCAGAGGTATCATTTGTAATGGCTGCTTTAACCCTGTCTTCACCAGTTAGTTTTTTTTTTTCGAAGAAAGGTCATTTTGGTGTACATATGCAAGAAGATAATATACAGCATCTAATTGCAACCATATCACATACATGAAGGCTGACTTATCTTATCTTTGCAGCGAATAAGCACAGCCCGGGGAAACTCAGACAGTATTAAGACATTTCTAACACTTATTTAGGCTTAGAACCAGTGCCGCACGATAAATCTAATCGTAATTGCAATTGCAATCACTGTTATGCAGTGTAGAGAAACGGGAGCAAACAGCAGCAAATGACCTGTGCCGGAACTAAACCCAGGTTGCTGCGGGAAGGACTGAGCCTTTGTGGTGCGCGCTTGGCCGATGAGCCACTGAGGCGCACTGCGATTTGCGGTTTAATCTAAATAAACGTGTGCATGTCAGTGAACATTACTACCTCTCCTTTTAATTGTATGGTCTGTTGACGTTACGCCCACAAGCTATCCTGGGCTTTGTCCGAACGGTCAAAAAATTACGTCCTATACACTAATTCCAAACCACTTTTCTTTAACCAATGCGGAAAATGTCTGAAGATAAAGGAAAGGTGTAAAAGGGAATTCCCACCGCTTAGGAAGACGTCTGCGCTAATTAGAAAATCTGAATGCACTTAAAGCAAGCAACGTGATCGAGTCCGCTGCCCATCACATACTTTTCTTTACGCGATTAGACGGATGAATGGTCGCCACTTTGAATACTGCTGCTGCGCTGAATTGTGGAATGGCGTGATCTCCTTTCTTTTTTGAAAAGAATGCTTTGTGTACCCGATGTTAAAGGACGTAACTGAGGAAGCACTGAGACTCTTTTCCTCAACATTTAAAGAATTCAAAGGCACTTATCATGGTTGCCACGTAATATTTTCCGGATCATTTTTTAGGAGTTGGGAACATTCGTTGGCAAAAAAACAGACCCCTCTCTGGCCTGTGAGCACGTATGGTCACGTGACTACTTGCTACAGTTCTCAGTGACCAACATGAACCCGAAGAAAAGGTCTATCTTGACCTCCTGAATGCAGGTGTCAACCGGAACACTCTGAAGCATAAAAATAATATACATAGACGCCTCATAGACTGACGCTGCCTATTGGAGCTGACGTTACAGAGCGCCGCCATTTTGGATGGGTCCCCCACCCGCACCCAGTCCATTTATTTTTACGGAGGAAGGTGTATGCGCAACTACAATAATCATAACTCCCCGAAATTTTACCCGATTTTCACACTGTTTGGTTTGTTACAAATGGCAGAGATGTAGTTATGATACAGGATGCTTTCACGCATTAAAAATAGGTGCTTTCATGCTGAAATACTTTGTCTTTGTTAAAGAGCATAATACTGACATATGGTATGGCACATTAATAAGTATCTCACTGTCCGAATGGCCCTTCCTCGTACCTGCGACTTTAATTCCGGACATGACTCGTGTTTACTAGTGTTGCCGAATGCAGCATTATTCACTTAGCTAGTTTGCTATTTCGCTAGCCTATCTTGTGATATTTACACTAGCGAACCAGCTAGCTAGCTTGTGTGCTAATTGCATTTTGTGCACATAGCTAAACCGATAGAAACAGTAAATGGTTAGTTTACTGTCACTTACTGTTATTCAGAAAGCTAGCTAGCATGACTATTCAATAAATATCACTAACCAAGCTAGCAAAAAAAAAAAACAAAAAAAACTAGCTAGGCTAGCGAAATGGCTAGCTAGCTAGAGCCAGCTAAGTGAATAAAAACTTCAATAAAAAATAGCCATTGTTTCACTTCTGTCACGCCAAGAGCACTTCTGTCAAGCCAGGGGGTGCATCTCAAAGTGTAGGCTGCAGCCTTTGAAGGCTGCATTTTAAGGGGTCATCACTTAATTCCATCTGTCAGACTGACACTTGGGTAAGAGACGAGGATAAGTTTGGGGTTGGGTATTAAAGTGAAGGTTAAGGTTGGGGAAAACAGTGACAATTTGCTTAAATCAAAGCTGTGTTACGGAGATGAAATGACATTACGTCAGTTTGGCAGATGGGATGAAATGGCAACCCCTAAAAATAAAGCCTTCGAAGGATGCAGCCTCGGCTTTGAGATGCACACAGGGGCTTGTGTCACGTCAGGGGCTTCTGCTCTGGGGCTGCAGCTGGATAGTGTTGCACGGAAACGTCTGACTTGAAAATGGTTCCGACCATTTCAGCCCCGTATGGCACTCGTGAACGTGACAGCGAACATTATGGCACAGGTGTACTGGTACTGTCAGCAAGACGTGCATATAATACCCAAAATTATTGTTCAATCTTACTTGTGAAAGGTAATCCCACGTGATCTGCTTTCAATACTGCTCCGATTATTGCAAGCGTAGGCTGCACAAAATACGGGCATAGCTGCTCTCTTTGCCTTTACTTCGATTGACTCTGGTGCTGGCCTAGAGCGAGGAGACCCATCCAATATGGTGGCGACGCTGGATTACGCTCCAGCACGTAATGAGGCGTCTACATATATTTTGTCTATGTTCTGAAGCATATACTGCCCCCATTAGTTCCGGAATAGCCACAGCGCCAAAACTTGCCGTGCGTCGGTACATACGGTGCCTCAAAATAATGGGCATCGTTGGTGTGTTTTCATTTAAAAATCAAATGGTATCGCAAGTATCTGTTCATGTGACATCCCTATTTGCTTCTCTTACCCTGTTTGTTCCAGATATTTATTCATTACTCAGTTTTAATTTTGTCTGCATTTCTGTATATTCCTTTATGGCTTGTAACAATCACATTACATTCACTCTGATCACACCTTTACATTGTAGTTGATTAGTATTTTTTAATACTTGGAGCGCAAAATGCTGCTATTGTTGCTCAATGATGCAAGATATCAAAATCAACGCTGTTGAAAACCTATAATGTGGCGACTTGCTTGCTTCTTGATAGGTTTTCATCAGCAGATGAAAGATCATTTAAGATCATTAAATTAGCTTTTTTTCATTTATTTCAGCGCTCTAAGGGTTAATTATGTAACATTAATTTAGCATTCTGGTCATTTAGTGGCATGATCCTTTGCATTACTTTCTTTGTGCACTTTTATCTGATACATTTATTTTTTCCACTTTTTGTCCCATGAGCAACACAAGGTCGTAAGTGACTATTCAGCAGAAATTGAGCTTTCAATAAAAATGGACAAGGCAGTGTCACCACCTTTTGCTCGTATATAAAAAAAAAACACAACAAAAATTCACTTAGGACCTTGTGTCGCTCATGGGATGTTTTCTATGATGAATACATTTAGCAGTCTGTCAATGTGTTCGAATGAATTTAATATCTGCTTAATGACTATAATGCAGTTGAACTGTGTTGACCATTTATCAAAATGGAAAGCTTCCAGAGCTATAATCGCAGTCATAATTGCACCCCCATCAATCACCCCCCCCCCCCCCCCCTGCTGTTATTCTCCAGGTTGACGTGACAGATGCTGGTAAAACTGCAGAGGCCTTCCTGAAGATCTCCTCTGTGTACAAGGAGGACGCTGAAGTGCAGAGGGCTGTACTGGAAAGCATTGGTGCGATTCACTCTCTCACACACACACAACACACACACACAAATACTGTTTGGATGTTTTACAGCCTCAGTGATGTTTTCTCCCTGCGACAGACGCTGTTTTGGGGAAAGCCTTCTGCAGTCCCTCTTTCCAGTCCTACGGCTTCATCTCTTCACTGCTGGTCCTGCTCGGACTGATCAAGGTATCATATACGCACACACAGACACACACAGACAAGTACACGCGTGCGCACACACAGACCAAAACACGCACACACTCCTGTACATACAGCGTCCTCTATAACTACTGGCACCCCTGGTTGAGATGTCTTAAAAGCCTTAAAATAAATAAAATTTTTTATTGCAGAAGCATACTCTCACACTGAAAATTGTAGAAAAATGTAACCTTCAACTCGGGTGAGTTTTAATGGGGAGAAAAAAATCCCTGACTAAGAAATAATTATTTTTCTTAAAATCACTTGTTCCACAATTATCGGCACCCCTTACAATTCCTTGGAAATAAATGTAATTGAAGTATTTCTGTCATTCCTACAGTAGTTTACAAAGTTGAGCAGAGTATCTAGGAACATTTAATTAGTAATTCATCACTTCCTGTTTGCCTGGGGTATAAATATGATGTGACACTGAGGCCATTTCTCTTATCCACTCTTCAACATGGGAAAGACAAAGGAACTCACCATTCAAGTAAGGCAGATGTGTGTCGACCTTCACAAGTCTGGCAATAGCTACAAGAAAATAGCCACTTGCCTGCACCTGCCCATATCTACTGTCAGAGGAATCATTAAGAATTTTAAAACAACTGGAACAGTGGTAAACAAGCCTGGATGAGGACGCAAGGTTATTTTGCCACCACGCACAGTGAGGAGGATGGTAAGAGAAATAAAAAGTTCTCCAAAGCTCACTGTTAAAGAATTGCAACAAATTGTAGCATCTTGGGGTCACAAAGTCTCCAAAACAACCATCAGACACTATCTACATGCCAACAAGCTGTTTGGGAGGCATGCACGGAAAAAACCTTTTCTCACTTAGTCATAAACGCAAACGTCCGGAGTTCGCAAAGCGGTACTTGGACTTCAACTGGAACCGTGCGCTTTGGTCAGATGAGACCAAGATGGGGCTTTTTGGCAACAAACACTCTAAGTGGGTCTGGCGGAACACAAAAGATGAATATGCAGAAAAGCACGTCATGCCCACTGTGAATGGGGGAGGATCTGTGATGCTGTGGGCCTGTTTCTCTTCCAGAGGCCCTGGAAACCTTGTTAGGGTGCATGGCATCATAAAGGGTTTGAAATGCCAGGACATTTTAAATCAAAATCTGGTGGCCTCTGCCCGAAAGCTGAAGATGGGTCATCCTTGGGTCTTTCAGCAAGATAATGACCCTAAACATGTGGGCAAATCTACGCAGAAATGGTTCACCAGACACAGAATCAAGCTCCTCCCATGGCCATCTCAGTCCCCAGACCTCAACCCCATTGAAAACCTCTGGAGTGAGCTGAAGAGGAGAGTGCAGAGGAGAGGACCCAGGTCGCTGGATGATTGGATGACTGGATGATAGCGAGATTGTGCAAAGAGGAATGGTTGTAGATCCCTCTTTCCATAATCTCCCATCTTGTGAAACATTATAAGAGATTAGGTGCTGTTTTGTTGGCAAAAGGGGGTTGTACAAAGTATTAACATTAGGGGTGCTAATAATTGTGGCACACATGATTTGATGTGAAAGAATTATTTCTTGATGTGGGATTTTTTTCCCACTGAATAAATGCGCTTGAATTTAAGGTTGAATTTTCCTCTTTTTTTATTGTGGCCTTATATTATTTAGAAAAAAAACTGAATTTATTCGAAGCTAAAGAACACATCTTAACCAGGGGCCGATAATTATGCAAGGCGCTGTATGCATGAAAGACATGGAAGCAAGTGAACCACCATGGGAACTACGTTACTAGATCCAAACAACAAGCCCCGCCCCCATCTGAAAACGAGCCGTTGGCGGAACACCCAGAATTCATTCCTCCTTTGTTTTTTAAAATGTGTAATATAAAACAAACCACTTTAAAAAGGATCCATATGGGCGATAATTTATAATTCCCAGTTCTGTGCTTTGAATGAATGTTCTCACTGGTTGAGGTTCCCTTGAACTATTCAATCCTGACTTGCCATTTTTTTAAAGGCCCCCTATTATGTCACCAGGTGTACAGCCAATTAGTGATTACAAGCCATTTCAAAATCGTTCCCCTCTTGACATCATATTGGAAAGTAACCAACCAGAGGCAACAAGAACTGATCAACTTCAGCCAAGCAATCGATCAGATTTCATTATTCTGGGCAGTAACTCCCCCTTGTGATGTCATGAAGGGAAGATTTTGAACTGGCTCATAATGGCTAATTAGCTATATACCTGGTAGCATGATGGGGGACCTTTTAAAATCTGAATACTTGTGTATTCATATGGAACAGGTTGGAATTTGGCTTGCCTAGTCATGGAGTGAACACTCAAACTCTGGGGGTTGAAAGACCAGGCTTAGTACTGCGCTATAGTTTAAGTACCCTTGGTGCAAAGTGCACTTGAATGGTTGGAAAAATTGGTGAGCTTAGGTCAGCTGAATGGCCTGTTCCTTTATCACTGTCATGCTGTGTACAGTGCTTAACAAATGTATTTGACCGCTTGTCATCAAAATGAGAAAACAGAAGTATTTTAGAAACTGTTGAAAACTTGTTTAAAAATAAAAATTATACTACTCAAAATGGGGAGATCATGATGGGGATCATAGGAATTTTTTTGTGAAATGACATGCAAATTTGGTAACTGCCACTGAACAATATATTGGATAAATGACATGCAGTCAGACACAAAACACATTTGCAAGTGCATTTAATGACATTAAATGAACGTGCAGTCTCACACTTTTGGCTTTCACAAGCACTTCATGGTTTCACCTCTGACATGTAAAGTGAAAACAGACAGTGTTCGTTTGATGTTTCCTCACCACAGTTAATGTCAATAATGGGTATGGCCTCCTCTAGCTTGAATGACAGCGTGACAACGTCGGGTCATACTGTCAATCAGAACCCGGATGCTTGCCGTTGGAATGTTGTTCCATTCTTCAACAAGGGCATTTCTGAGCTTTTCTAGAGTTGTGGGTTGTGCCCTACGACTGGAAATGGTGACCTGCAGCATGTTCCACACATGCTCGATAGGGTTTAGGTCCGGCGAACGTGCAAGCCAGTCCATGCGGACAATTGTCTCCTGCTCTAGGAATTGATTCACCACCCTAGCACGATGGGGACGGGCGTTATCATCCATCAAGATGAAATCAGGGCCAACAGCACCAGCGTATGGTCTTACGTACACATTGAGGATCTCATCCCTGTACTGTACCCCTGTCATCCTCCCTCTCCCCATGAGGATCTCATCCCTGTACTGTACCCCTGTCATCGTCCCTCTCCCCATGAGGATCTCATCCCTGTACTGTACCCCTGTCATCGTCCCTCTCCCCATGAGGATCTCATCCCTGTACTGTACCCGTCATCGTCCCTCATCCCTGTACCGTACCCCTGTCATCGTCCCTCTCCCCATGAGGATCTCATCCCTGTACCGTACCCCTGTCATCGTCCCTCTCCCCATGAGGATCTCATCCCTGTACCGTACCCCTGTCATCGTCCCTCTCCCCATGAGGATCTCATCCCTGTACTGTACCCCTGTCATCGTCCCTCTCCCCATGAGGATCTCATCCCTGTACTGTACCCCTGTCATCCTCCCTCTCCCCATGAGGATCTCATCCCTGTACCGTTCCCCTGTCATCGTCCCTCTCCCCATGGGGATCTCATCCCTGTACCGTTCCCCTGTCATCGTCCCTCTCCCCATGAGGATCTCATCCCTGTACTGTACCCCTGTCATCGTCCCTCTCCCCATGAGGATCTCATCCCTGTACCGTTCCCCTGTCATCGTCCCTCTCCCCATGAGGATCTCATCCCTGTACTGTACCCCTGTCATCGTCCCTCTCCCCATGAGGATCTCATCCCTGTACCGTACCCCTGTCATCGTCCCTCTCCCCATGAGGATCTCATCCCTGTACCGTTCCCCTGTCATCGTCCCTCTCCCCATGAGGATCTCATCCCTGTACCGTACCCCTGTCATCGTCCCATTGATCCGCCACCATAACGGTCGTGTTCGTTGATGTAGGCATCATTAAATTGTTCACGTTGTCTTTGCCACACCCGTTGCCTCCTGTCAGTAAAGTCCAAGCAATATCGGGACTCATCAGTGAAGAGAACTGGGGCCCAATCATTGTGTGTCCATGTGACATGATCGTGAGCCCAATCCAAACGGTTACGCCTATGACGCATGGTCAGTGGGATTCGAACGCATGGCCTTGAGTTGAGGCCGGCAGTATGAAGACGATTTCGTATCGTCTGAGTGAGTACCCTGACCCTCGAGGCATTATGAAGGTCATTTCGTAGGGTGGTGGCTGTCCAGAAAGGATGAAGTCATGCCTGAAGTGTGAGAAAGTGGTCTTGTCCTTGTGTAGTCGATCTCTGACGACCACCCCCATGACGGTATGCCGCTGTACCAAACGTTTGATGCCGGTTCCACGCTCTGTTCACAACGCTTTGGCTGACGTTAAGTGCATTAGCAACGTGACGTTGTGAGAAGCCAGAGTCGAGCATTCCGATGCATCTTCCAAATTGCTCTGAAGTCAATCGACGTCTAAGACGTTGAGGAGACATTGTTATTGTTAAATGTAATGCAAAAAATTTGGGTACGTCCAAATTTTCACCAACAAGCAACACATGCGTCTGAGTTGAAATGAAGTGTTCGTGAAAGCCAAAATGTGAGGCTGCACGCTCATTTAATGTCATGAAATGCACGTGCAAATGTGTTTTGTGTCTGACTGCATGTCATTTATCCAATATATTGCTCATCAGTGGCTGTTGCCAAATTTGCATGTCATTCACAAAAATTCCTATGATCCCAATCAAATTTTTAGAATTATATATTATTTCTTTGGCAAATAAACTGAAACAACTAAATATTCCTTATTCACACATAAAAACCAAAAAAACTTGACATTTTGTATGGCCTCCTTTGGCCTTGATAACGGCTTGCATTCAATCACTGAAACTGATTTTCCTGTTCAGGAATGCAAGTAAATAACTGTCATTTGGAATATTAATCAAAAAATAGTGTGCAATTTCTGATTTTTTTATTATATATATATATATTTGTTTTTGTAAAACCGTAAATTCAAATATTCATGAATAACAATAATTATATTTTGGCATTAAAATTATAATTTAGTGAGCTTGCGCATACTGGTGAATAAGCCATTTACAGGAGAGTAAAAAATGATTTTCGTTATTCCCAACAGTTTATTTAGGGCAGCTGTGGCATAAGCCTTACATTGGGTGCTGGTCTAATAAATATGTTAAGCACTGTAAATTCACAGAAACTATACTTCTCCACTGAAGCTGAATACTGGTTAGTGCAGTGCTGAGTCTCACTAACGCTCAGTTGCTCTTGTCCCCCCCCTCTCCCCTCGTTTGTCCGTCTCGGGGCAGAGTGAAGATAAGGTGAAGCCGGTGCAGGTGGTGCCGGGACACCTGCTGTCTCTGGACCACGCCGTGCGACAGGAATACTTCCCCAGGGAGCACATCGCCGTGCTCCGCGCCTTCGTAACGCGGTAAGGGCGTCCGCTGTACCTGACACTGGGGCAGGAGTTGCACCTCATCTCCCTGGATTGTGTTTTATAATGGAAGGATTTGTAGATTAATCTCGGGGATATTATGGATTCACCTTGGCTATTGCTGCCAGGGATTGTTTGTTTTTGCACAATTACTTGGAACAGCTTTCAAGGAGATCATCAGATTTCTTCACTCAGAGTGCATGGAGTTGTGGACCTTTTTGTGTTGTGTGATCGTTACCAGTGCATCATGGAGGACTGTTATTGATGCTGATCGCCCTTTGACCTTTGCTGCTGCGCCACTGCCAGGCAAAGCCATGAGTTTTGACTATGGGGAGGATGCAGTTATAGATGGGTGCATAAGAGAGCAATGAACATCTGTTGCATCATGGTGATTGAAAGATTGATCAGGTTTGACGGCAACTTGAGTCAATGAGCTGGTCAGTCATGGTTCTGCTGTTGTCAAAATTCTAATAGTGTGTTCGTGTGTGCGTTCGTGTGTGTGCATGCGTGTGTGTGCATGCGTGTGTGTGTGTGTATGCGTGTGTGTGTATGCGTGTGCGTGTGTTCGTGCGTGTGTGCGTGCGTGCGTGTTCGTGTGTGTTCGTTCTACAGCTCCAGTAAGGCATTGGAGTCCTGCAGCAATGCCAAGAACAGGTTGAAGTCTACTCTGGAGCAACTGGGAAATGAGTGCTAACCTGCAACTCCTGTGTGACCAGGGGCGCACTTCGGGCTCCTACGAGGATGCACATGCACACATACATGAATTCATGCTCAGACAGGGAAAAAAAAAAATGCACTGACATGCATGCACACACCTCTATGGACACTGTACAGAACAGACCTGCACTTGTGCTCATGTGCAGTCACTTAAACGTTTACATTGGGATGCACTTCTACGGACGATGAACAGGATGCACCCGCGCTGGCACACAACCACACCCGGGGACGCGCTCCTGTGGGCCCTGCGTAAAATGAACTCTTAACCCCACACACTCACACCCAATGGGGCACACACCATGTGCTGTGTGTGCTTCTACGTGGCTGGTTCTCTGTGTGTGACTTTGCGCTGTTAAACACAACCCACCATCTCAATCCCTGGAAGAGATGGATGCTCAGTACTCCTGATGACATCACAGGGCCGTCAGGACAGAGGAATCCGTGTGCCCCTCTGGCTTCAGGGCGCCCCCTGTGGCTGTGTTGTGAAACTGCTGCTTGGATGTCACCCTACTGGTCTCTTCCCTTTTGTTTTCCCTTTTCTTTTTTTTGTAGTTAAAGTAAAAATACCCAATAAAAAGGTTCATAATTTAAAGAGGAAAAAAAAAAAGCATTGATTCTAAAACTTAATCCGTGGGACCCAAGTTTATGCTGGCTTTTGCTCTAAAACCAATTGCAATCTTAGAATTTGAACGAGTTGAAATTTTTTCTGATTCGTTGCTTTCAATTTTCGAGAGAGGTTTAACGATCTTAAAACCCATCATGACCGAAATAGCTATGCCTTCCGTCATGGTTGAAAGCCCAACATTCAGATTATGTTTACTATGCTATATTTGGAGAAACTCCATGTGAAGTCAGTATGTTTTTACTGATCAAATCCAAGACTTTGGTGCCTTAATGAGCTGCTCATTAGGTTCCTGTTCACAGGTGTTGAAATTCTTTAGAATATTTCACATAAAACCAACCTCAAATTTAACACTGAACAGGTTTGACTCACGATTTGCTTAATATTTTAATTCCTCATTGCTAAATAAAT
Source organism: Gymnothorax reevesii (assembly GCA_029721435.1). Classification (NCBI taxonomy): domain Eukaryota; kingdom Metazoa; phylum Chordata; class Actinopteri; order Anguilliformes; family Muraenidae; genus Gymnothorax; species Gymnothorax reevesii. The sequence continues at coordinate 70,004,474 of CM056584.1, forward strand.
GGTCGGTTTTGGTGATCATGTGTCCTACATGTGATCAGTTAAAGCTAGTTCATACTTAAATTCCATCAGCATATGTAGCTATTTATGATATGCGGCTTAAGAGGGTAAATAATCCCTATAAACGTGAATAGTTGAACATTTAACAACTCCGTTCAGAATTGTCATTTGTTGTTGGAACAAAAACCAGTGCACACAGTAGTACCTCAGAACTGAGTTGGGGACACTTAGTCAAAGGATCGTTTATTTGAAGTTTCCTGAAATGTACGCGAGGACACTGGTAATTTATTTTTATTATGCAGTTCTGTAACGTAATTGTCTCCTCATTTCCCGCCTTGTGAAATCTTTGAGAAGAGACCCAATCTGCCACGAATAACAGAAGCCAACCGTGAGATTGTTGCTGTTAAAAATCAAACAAATGTTGCCTCATTCCAGCTCCCACCGACTCGCTAGCGCACCCTTTCGGCTTTCTCCTGGTGCGGAATGTCGAATTCCATTCAGTACCTTGCGATTGACAAAGTCCAAATTGTGTAATGAATAATCCAAATGCTTTTTCCTTCTGAGAGGCGATTGAAAAATGCTGTAGCATCGTAAGGTTTGTTGTGAAGCTCTCAGCCAGCACTACATTTGAATGCTTGTATTTGCTAACTTTCTGTGGGCTCTGAGCGGAAACATGAGCCTGAATGAGCAAGTGAGAGGCCGTGTTTACTTTTCTGTCGCACGGTATGCATTTGCTGAGTTCGCTGGGCAGTGGTTCTGGTGCCCATTCTCTGCTGGATGGGTTCATCAGCTGAATTTAATGCATTGATTTAACATATTGCCAATATCTAGGTTGTAAGTTTAGTGAATAAACTGTGTTAATAATGAAGGGTTCCCATAAGGCTACAAAACTGAAGAATGATGGCAGGTGTAGTTCGGGGAAGTCATGTGAACGCTCATCCAGCATCATCTCAGTCATCCCGGCCTCCACTCGCTGCCAACTCGCTAGACTGCAGGGACAGCGTTAACTTATGATTCTTTACATGATGAGATGGGGGGGGTTGTGATGTACGAGTTGGTCAAGCTTATCTTATTGCTTTAGAATCTGTGCGGTGAGTTACTGGTTGTGTATCATACCTTGGTCTGAGATGTCATGCAGTCAATGTATATGAATGAAGGAAATGGGAGAGCTTGCAGCCTGGAGGTCACTTCTGATGTCCGTGTGTATTCTATTCGTCAGTGTTGTTTGTGCGGTTGAATATGACGGATACCTACTTTCCTCAGCAAAGTGGCACACACTCGTGAGAAAACCTTACCCTGAGGATTGACAGTTTTCCATTTTGTTTGAGGTGAAGGAAACGAGTGGCAAATTTTAGCTCCAGTTGTTAAAACTGCTGCAATGTGGTAACAACTTCTGTTAAGCTTCCCTGCAAATTGGGCTATGATTCACATTTACTTTGCACATTTTCTAAAACTCAAATCAATTGATCCATCAATAATCCTGACCAGGCTACATTTTCTAATCTTCGACAGTCAAGTTTTGGTGAGCCTGTGCAGACTACAACTTCAGATTTTTGTCCTTGGCTGACCTGAGTGGAACCTGACATGGTTTTGTCTTGTTGTGGCCAATCTGCCCTGATCTTTACATGCTGGGAATTCTGCACTTCCCAGTCATTGTGTCTAAGTTGACTTTGCCTTTCTGTCAGCTTGAACCAGTTGGACAGTCTCCTGTGACCCCTCTCGTCAGCAGATTTTTCTCTGCACAACTGTCTCTCGCTGAATAATTTCTGTTTCTCTGTAAACTCTAGAGACTGCAATTTATGAAAATCACGCATCAGCAGTTTAAACAATATTCAAATCAGACTGGCTCCGACAACCATGGTCAAAACCACTGAGGTCGCATCCCCCCCCCCACAAAACGTTTGTTGTGACCATAAACTGAAGTTCCTGACCTGTATCTACATGATCCTATGCATTATACTGCTGCCACATGGTTGGTGTACAGGATAATTATTGTGTGGTCGATAAATATTTAGACTCTGACATTGTCATAGTTTTGTTGTCTACCACAGTATTTTGGAGATTAAGTAACGAATGTGTGCTCAAAGTACAGACTTTCAGCTGTGGGTTGACTGCATTTACCTCCAAAAATGTGTAAAATTGAAGTTTGACATTTGGATTTTAGCTAGTAACTCTATATGAAGTCTGAAGAGCTGGCACTGCCAGTGAAACGAATCATTTGGCTGAAGAATCAAAACATCAGTTGCGTCCAAATCAACTTCTGGGTTAATTCCTGATGATGCAATGTGTACTAGGGATGCCAGAAGGCCCAGGAGACTGTGGACGACAGCTGTGATGGATGATGGAGGAGTTTGTTGTGTGGTGGAAAAAAAAAACCCTTCATAGCCGTTGGCCTGATCAAGAACACATTCCAGGAGACTAGGTTATCTGTTTAAACGTCATCAATTAAAAAAACGAATTCACTGTTTTTTTTTTTTTGTTTTTTTTTTTTTTTTTTACTACTAGATGTTAAGCACTGGTAGGTCTCAAAATAAGAAAATTTGCCTGGGGGGGAAAAAAAAAAAATCTAAAAGCTGCCCTACAATGGAACACTGCAGTATCTGAATATGTGAACCTATTACAGCTACTGCAGTCTTCCATTGTCGGGCAGTATCAAGATCCTGAACAACGTACTGTGGATGGATGAGACAAAGGTCAACTTATACCTGACCAATGGGAAGACCGTGTAGAAGGGAAGGAACTGCCCATGATTCAAAGCATACAACATTATCTGTGAAGCATCCTCCAGCGTGGGTTTGTATGGCTGCGAATGGAATCAGTTCTGTTAGAGTTATTTATGTGACTGCTCACAAAAGCAGAAAGATTAATTCTAAGCATTGTTGGGCTTTTCTATCTCCTCAGATAAGCTCAAATGCCTCAGAACTCAGTCCACAGAGCTTCTAAGTGCCGATGTCTCATGTCTTGAAGCACACTGCAAAGCTAACCCAGTATTTTTGAAAAGCAAAAATAGGTGGAGTGTTCGACAATGGCTAAGTCAATCTTCTGTCCTGAATCCAAAGGATCGTGCTATTCACTTTCAGAGAGCAAAATGCCCCAAGAATGAGTAGGAACTAAAGGCAGCTGCAGTGAAAGCCTGGCAGAGCAAGCTCTGGGAAGAACCACAGCATTTTATGATGTCTTTGGGTTCTCGACTTCAGGCAGTAATTGACTGCAAAGGATTTGCAATCAAGTACTGAAGCTGACAAATTATGAGCATTAGTCTGTCCAAATACTTTTGAGCCAGTAAACGTGGAGGGCGAGCCTATGCATAAAAATGGTTGCAATTTCTACATATGTGAAACACATTAGGAAAAACCTGTAGATCTATCCATCAAGTGCATGTTGATTGATTCCTTTAAAATCCATTGAGGTGGTATACAGAATCAAAATGCTCTTATGGAGCTGACCATATGTAACTCAGTTACCATAGGTGTTCCCAATAAAAATATACTTGGTGAGTCTATTACCATAAATATCCACAGATTGATTTGTGTGTGACTACTGGGAATGTATAGAACTTGGATAGATATATCAGTGTTTCGAACTGTGGAAGCTTATGTGATGAGCAAACTGGGCGATACGCGCAAATACAGTTGCTCGCCTTTTAATGATAGCTGTGGTTTTCGGAGTTGCGATAGTATTCTGTGTTCACAGAATTTACATTTCATCACCAGGTGTCGCTTTTGAGGAAGTGTTTTCTCAATCAGGCCATATTCTCGGTACGTGTAACAGTGGAACATCCTCATTCTTGACTCGACGCATTTGAAAGCATTTCACTCCAGGTGCTGGGGCACTGCGTCCTTCTCTGATGATGCCGATAGTTGAGCTCCCGACTTGATTAATTTTGAAACATTTAACGAACTCCGTCTCAGTGAAAGACAGTTCGCGGATGCCCACGATGTTGTCCGATGACAACCTCAGCAACAATGCTACATTCGGAATCATTTTCTTTCCCATGGAGGAAAACTTCTCACAGCTTAATCGGAGACTCCCTCGCACAGAATCAGAAAAGCATAGAAGCTTTGCACTTGTCATCATATCCTGACATTTTGGTTTGAGGACTTCGTCGCCAACAATTCGTTTCATGTGGTTCTATGGTGTAATGGTTAGCACTCTGGACTCTGAATCCAGCGATCCGAGTTCAAATCTCGGTAGAACCTAGCGTTTTGTGGTTGCCGGCTTGACATTGTGAGAGCCAGATGTACCGAGGTCGTAGACTCATTCAAAGAGTGAAATAACGAAAAGATGGTCAGTATTAGGCTCAGCACGGTATATCCTGCATCAAATGAAGCGAGTACAAATATCAATCTCGCCTGCTGTGGTTGGCACGAAATGATCCAGAAGCACTGTCAACAAGAACTTAAAGAGAAAAACGTGCGACAAGCTAGATGCCTGCGCGGAATTATCTATATTTCTACTTACACAGCGACAACATTATTAAATAGCTTGCTCTTAAAACACGCTCAATTAGACACCATGCCTTTTCAATTAAATAATGTTAAAACAAAAAGACACTATCAAGAGCAAATAGTTAAAGTAGATTTTATACTTCCTGGTTGCTAGGTAAATTAGCTGATGTTCTCCCATTTAATTGTAGCACATCTCTATGCGCAGGCGCAAAATTAATATCAAATAAGCTGGACAGACAAGATGGCGGCAGCCATGGATGTGGACACCCCAAGTGGAGCAAACAGTGGAGCTAGCAAGAAGCGTTTTGAAGTGAAGAAGGTGCGTTGTTGAAACTAACGAGGACTAACAAATGGTGGCATAAAACTGAAATACATTCACACCGTCCCAAAGGTTTTAGTTTGTCTTTAGTTGGATAGATATGGGCTGATCACCCACTGCCAGTAAATGACCGGTGTCTGTGTTTCCTCCATGTGAGCAGCTAGTTAGCTGGTTTGCTTGTTAACGGTAGCGTTATCCTCAGTTTCGCCATCTGGATGATGGTCTTCACCCGAACAAGTCACTGCTCCAGTTACATTAATTTGGGGTAAATTATTAGGGGTTACTGAAGCAGATACCAGCGCTTTGTTGTTTTGGCACTTCACAGTAGCAGAGTTACTGACAAGCTACCCAGATGAATTACCTACTAATGTGGCTTGTCTAAAAATGTTGATCAACTCTTTGCCCATTTTTACATTTTATTATCCCTCGCCACGAAGTAGGACCGGGGGATATTGGATTAGAGTTCGTCCGTCCGAGCCACAATGGGGACAAGATTTCTCTGACAGTATTACGCCTAGATGTGTGAAATGTTGTATTCTTAATAAGCTGCTTATGATCCAAGTTGAGTTCGAAAACGGATGTCGACACATTTTTTTTTTACGGAGTTAATAGACCCTGATCGTGGAGGAGGACAGTGATGACACTGTCCTCTTGTTTCGTGGTGTCTTTTGAGGTTATGTCATACATTGGAGTAATTGCGATTTCAGTATGCGTCATTATGTGTCGACTGGCCTACTTTGCGTGACGACTACGTTTCATGTAGACCTTTGGTAGACACTCTTTTTGAATGAGGCTGTGTATTTAAATGGTCTTGTCTTAAGATTGCTACAAACAGTGGACACTGCTGAGATTGGTTTGGCCATTTTTCGTAACCAAAGGTGACTCTTGGGCTACTGTATGCAAGGGATGGACTAGATATTGGAAAGACTTTAATGAAGCCCGGCTTTGTGAGGCTCACTGCTCACTGTTTGTGTTGCGACTGGTTCGCTAATGGATTGTTGAATTATGTGAGGATATTCAATGTCGATCTGTGGTGATTATCACAGACCCCGTCTGTCCCTGTCTGAGTGCTTTTACTCTTGACCATGGTTCCTTACTACCATTCATATGGTGTTTGACACATTTTCATTGATTTAACATGACTCCCTTCGCCACCTTAAATATTAAATATAATATATTATATATTGTATTTTTGGTCCGACCGCCGCCGCGCCGCCCTACGTGTTAACGCGATAACTTCAGTAATATTTCAGTTTGAAATTTCAAGTTTTGCATATAAGTAAGTATCATAAAGAGGAAGAACTGATTCGATTTTGGACAATTTACAATTTCTATATTGGCCACCAGGGGCCAACAACGGAAAAAATCACTGTTTTTAATCATATCTCTGGAAATATTTGTCCGATTGACCTCAAATCAAGTGCAAATGAAAGGTCACCCGAGGATGTGTCACATAATGACATTAAACCTGTTTGGTTCAAAATTTTGACACAAGGTGGAGCTTTGTCACATAAAATTCACCATTTTTGCCATATCTTTGGAACTATTTGTCCAATTGACATGAGACTTATGTTCAACTGCAAGGTCATGACCACGCAACGTGTCACATGATGACATCATACCTGTATGGTTAAATATTTTGCCACCAGGTGGCACTTTTTGTGATGGAAAATTACCATTTTGGCCATATCTTCAGAACCATTTGTCCGATTGACCTGAAACTCAGTTCAAATGAAAGTCTATTCAAGGTCTATTCAAGGATTGGGGAATTGGAGGATTGGGGGCATTCGGGGATACACCCCCAGCCGTCGCCTCCGACGGCATAAGCCTAGTTTTTCATGAATGATGCACCTGCAATTCGAGCATCAAATATGCAGAACTTTTGGAACTCTATCAGGATCCTCATTTTGTTGCGGAGATTTGTCTAGCGAAGGGTTGCTTAAGGCGTGAGGTTAGATGTCTCAAGGCAACACATGCTGCTTCTTGGCCTTCAGGTTAATAGAACTGACCTTTGATAGTTGTTTGAAAGCCACTTTCATTGGCGCTTCCAATATTTTGTCCTCTCAATGAGTCGGTGGTTGAGGAGCCATGTTACTTAGTGAACGTGGTTTTCATCATTTCAGTGGAATGCAGTCGCTCTGTGGGCGTGGGACATCGTCGTAGACAACTGCGCCATTTGCAGGAATCACATAATGGATCTCTGTAAGTGTGGAGCTTTTCAAAATTTACAAAATGTGGGGAAATGTACTCTGAAATATAATGTGCTCATTTTGCAAATCTCTCAGGTATCGAGTGTCAGGCTAACCAGGCCTCAGCTACATCTGAGGAGTGCACAGTGGCGTGGGGGGTGTGCAATGTAAGTCTTTGTCGAAAATGTTAAAAGCACCTCATTTCCATTGCTTGAAGAGAGAAAAAAGCGGCACCTCATGGAAAGCATTTATGCAAATGTAAAAAAAAAAAAAAAAAAAGGCATTTATACATATTGTGCTGTCCTCTCTGAACTCCCAGTGGGAGGTACTTTAGTGAAATAACAGCCAGGTTAATGATTGGGCACTTATCCTTTCTCTGTCTCCAATCAGCACGCATTTCATTTTCACTGCATCTCCCGTTGGCTGAAGACCAGGCAGGTCTGTCCTCTAGACAACAGAGAATGGGAGTTCCAGAAGTAAGTGTCCCCATTTCAGGAGTGCACAAATCCTTTTGGACAAGTCTGTGTTTTTTTTCCTTACCAGTTTCTGAAGTACACACTCTTGTTCTTGAGTTAGGTATGATTATGGTTGATGTAATTAAATTACTAAGAGCTGAAGAAGCAAATTCCTGAGATGGGTCTGCTCTTTCCGCACACTGAATCCAACGCATGCAGCAATTCAAATTGGCCACACGGCAAAAATCCAACTATTGTTGTACCAATTGACAGTGTATTATTAGAACTGTGTTGTTATGGCCCCAAGTTGCTACGACATATAAGACAGCAAGGGATGACTGACAAAATTTTTAAACTAAAACAGATATAATTCAACAAAGACCAACACTAACCTACAATTTATACTACTGACCAAGATTGATAATATACAAGAAAAAAATATTTACAGTCCCTTGAGATGGGGTTGCTTGGTGATGTTCCGGGTCAGGAAAATGCTCCAACACAGGCAAATATCCACAAAAAGCTTCTCAGGTCTTGAAAAGAGTGACAGGTCTGGTCAAATGTATCCTTCTCCTTGCAATTTCTCTTACTTAATCTCTCAATTTTCCTCCTTATATACTCTTTTGTAGACCCCTCTTACCTTTCAGACTTTTTTTTTTTAAATTCTCTGGGACTTTCCGTCTCAGACATGCCCAGGACATGCCCAAACCTGGTTCCAGTCTGGGCTTAACAAAAAAAGGTCAATACTGCCATCTAGTGGCTTCTTTTTACAGCGTAAATTGGCTGATTCAAGCAGATGTGATGTTAAGTCGACCCGTGCTGTGCCCTTTCAATTACTGCTTCAGAGATATTGATGGTTGCATCTTTCTCGACTTCTCAAGAACCACTCAGCCAAACAACTTCAAAATCAACACTGCTCTTCCTCGGGTCCTTAGCAGTGCTCCCACCAAGTTTGAAGTCGATCGAATGAGTGGCTGTCGAGAGTTCCTAAGGGGATACACTTGCACACCAACTGAGATTATTTGCTTTACAGTTTGATGATGATAAAAACAATAGTCAGCGAAATGTGTGCAGGGAAATCAGAGTTGTAGTGCAGAATCACTCCCTGAACAATCAGGTGTGTATGAGTCTGTCTGCGTACCTCTCTCTGGTCTCAGGCAGCTGTCAGAATCGTAAATTCCTTTCAGCAGGGTTTTCAGACTGGTCTGATAAAGGGCCAAGGAGTTGCAGAATCTAGAATCTATACACACAATTCAATCAACTGAATTGACTGTGCAGTTAATTATATCCGGGGATATTATGTTTTTGGTCCGGCCGCCGCGCCGCCCTACGTGTTCACGCGATAACTTCAGTAATATTTCAATTAGAAATTTCATGTTTTGCATATAAGTAAGTATCATAAAGAGGAAGAACTGATTCGATTTTGGACAATTTACGATTTCTAGATTGGCCACCAGGGGCCAAAAACTGTGCGATAACTTCAGTAATATTTTAATTAGAAATTTCATGTTTTGCATACAAGCAAGTATCATAAAGAGGAAGAACTGATTCGATTTTAGACAATTTACAATTTCTAGATTGGCTACTAGGGGCCAAAAACTGAAAAAATCACTGTTTTGATCATATCTCTGGAAATATTTGTCCGATTGACCTCAAATCAAGTGCAAATGAATGGTCATGACCTGAGGATGTGGTCACCACCTGTGGCCCTCCAGGACTGGAGTTGTACACTATGGATTTAGATGGACAGTTGACCGTTGCCATCATCTTTCACTCTAATATTGGTTTTTTTCTTGGGTCGTTCCATGTCAAAACAGCCAATATTGAGATGACTTGTACGTGACACCTCTCAGATTTTGCTCAAACTTTGGTATCATAAAGTATTTTTGGACAAACAAAAGAATTCCAAGTTTTGTGTCAATCTCTGATGGCTTTGTGTGAAAATTTCTTGAAATTTGGATGCCATGCGCCTTTTGACTTGGGTGAATTGGTCATTTTGTTTTGTAGAATTTTGGAAGGACCATAACTTCTCACATAATGGAGACAGGAAGCTGAAATTTCATGTGTTGGTGTATTCTAGCCCACATGTCAGGATTCTGCAGCCAGAAGAGGGGTGAGAGGAGGGCCCCTGAAATCCAATTTTTACCCCTCAGCCCGACAAGTGCATGAGGGGTATTGTCGTCCCTTCGGTGGGCGGGCGGGGGGCTGCCAATTTTGTCCGTGCCATTTCTCTGTAACCACTTGAGTTAGGAAGGTCATATTGCATATGTGGACTCCCCATGGGGGGTAGGTGTGCCTTTTTAAGGTTTCGTCCCAGTTTGACCTTTGACCTTGCAGCAGTGAACTTCGGGGCTGAGGGGTATTGCCCGCTTCAGCGAGGCCCTTTTTTTAATTTTTTTATTATTTTTTTTTTAAAGGCGTCAAGTGATTTTTCTCTTTTTGGGGTCCCTAGGATTCAGTTCAGTGAATGTTGCTGTTCGAAATGTGTTTCTCCCTCACATTTGGGAACTTTCCCACCACTGAACTAAGTTTCAGGATAATGGTACCATTGGTGGGGGTCAGAAAACCACTTCGGACCAAAATGATCCACTCAAACCCTGGACTTCAGACACCCAGATGACCCTGTGGGCACTGGATGATGGTCATGGCATTTTTACCAGACAAACATGCATATTTAAACATTCATTTACTGAAATAAAAACTTTGATTATCAACCTCCTTCTACATGAAGGCATTTGACGATAAAAGGCATTCTGAGATCCTTATTTGGCAGAAATATCCAAGTCCAGAAACAGGATTACGTAGAAAGAGTTGACCAAACGGTGTAAAATCATGTAGTGAGAAACCAGTTTACAACATACTGTCAACATGGTGAAGGTTGATCACTCCATGAAAGATCAGGTATCCCATCTTATACTACCATGCGTCCCAATAAATAATGTTGTTTATGATTCCTACCAAATGAGATACAGCTAAGGGTTAAAATAAGGACCCAAGTACTGTATGTCTGAAGCAAGGGTCTTGTCAATTCACTGGAACCCAATCAGAAAAAAAATTTGCAAGGATTCCCAGAGATGCGAGACACGTGAGGAAGAGGCAACATGGTGACGTCTGTGAAATTCATGAAAAGTGCCTTCAATATCCCTTCTTGACCATCTGACCAGGAACAGGTTATATGCTGGGTGCCATTCCAGCATACTATCAGCTGTATAGATGCACCTGAAATTCATGGCCGCAGTGCGCGCCAGTACAAAGTTGCAGAATATGACCATCAGAAAAATCATGTTGCTGCTTCCTCAATTTGTAGGACAAAATATAAGGAATAAATGTATTCCTTTTTCCTGGTAACAGTAGAATACTACCACATGTCCCAATAAATTATGTTGTGTATGTGCTGAAACCACGTCTTGAATAATTGTTGGCAGTATGTTGTAACCTGGTTTCCCACTACATTAGGTCATGGTCATGTTATGGTGTACAAGGGGTTAAAGTCCCTTTCTGCATCATTTTTGATGCTTACCTCAGGTTTTCATTGATAAACACTTGCATCAATGTAATTGTTACAGATTTTAGAGAGTTTCGTCCACTCTTCCCATGTAATCCTGTTTGACCTAGTTTCTGGACTTCGATATGCTGAAAAAAGGTCTCAAAATGCCTTTGTTCATAAAATATGTTCAGATAGAGGAAGGTTGATAATTACAGTTTTTATTTCATTAAATTAACATTTAAATATGCATATTTGCCTGGTTATAATGCCATTACCATCATCTGGTGCCCTCAGGGTTATCTGGGTGGCTGAAGTCCAGGATCGGAGAGGATCATTTTGGTCCGAAGTGGTTCTCTGACCCCCACAAGTCCCCCACCAATGGTACTATTATCCTAAAACTTAGTTTAGAGGTGGGAAAGTTCCCAAATACGAGGGAGAAACGCATTTCAAACAGTAACAGTCACTGAGCTGAATCCTAGGGACCCCCAAAAAGAGTAAAATCACTTGCTGCCTTTAAAAAAAAATTAGGATTTTGGGAGCCCTCCTCTCACCCCTCTGATCTCTCATGGTGATTCTGCCTGCAGAATGCTGATATATGGGCCAGAATGCATCAGCACATGAAATTTCAGCTTCCTGTCTCTATTAAATGAGAAGTTATTGTCCTTCCAAAATGCTACAAAACAAAATGACTAATTCACATAAGTCAAAAAGGGGCGTTTCACCCAAATTTCAAGAAAACTGTCAGACATACTGACATGAAACTTTGGATTATTTTGTTTGGTACCATAAAGTAATTTTGGACGAAGTTAGAGTAAAATCTGAGGGGTGTCATGTACATGGGTGACTGAGTTGACATGGAATGACCCAGGTCTGATATATTGACCTGAACAGTGATTGATCGCTGACTATTGTTGTGCCTTGTTAAAGGAGCTGTATGTAAGTTTGTGGCCAAAACTGGTAGTGCAATCACATTCAAAACAGTGCAGAGCGCAGTATCCCCTCCTCCTCTTCCCCAGATGAGAGGCTGCCAGCTGGGTTGCCGGATCCAGCAAGAACGTCTACTACACGGAGCTACCATGGCTACGTTTCAATATCACCAATGATTTGCTCTCACAGGGTTGTGTTTAGTTCAGTTCAGAAAAGATTGAGACTAATGACTAACTAACTTTAGCAATGGTCATATTGGTCAACTTACTTGTCACTCTTCTGTGTGGATAGCCCACTAAAGTCCATACTGTAAAATGTGTAAAGAATGAATTAGGACTCATTTGATGGCTGTACTGTCTCAATTACATTTCATATTGCCATAATGGCTGTGCTAATGTTGGAATGGTTTCCACAGCATCTCCGCATGATGCCAGAGAAATGGACTAATAATGCATTGCTAATGTCAGCAATGAAGAGCCACGGTTTTTATTACTCAAACAATTTGTTACCTGCTCAGTTCCATGACCCACAGCCACCTGCATACGCACTAACATACCATGAACGAACATGCATAACGTTATTCGACTGTTGAGAATATTTGAAATATCCGTGCCAACATTAAATAGAATTAAGTTAGCCAAACTGAGCTGAATCTTACCTGCCCAGGAGAAAATTAGCAACTTCGGCATCGGTCTTCAAATTCTTCTCTGCTTTCAGCCGTCTCCGTCTTTCAAAGGCATGTCCTATACAGATCCTTGTTTTGTTTCTGACTTGGTCACGACATCTTTCGGAATCATAACTAGGCCTTTTAGGTTTGGTAACGTCAGACCATTTGTGCTCCGAAGCGCTGGTAGCTGCAGCTCAGTGGTAACTGGCAACCTGGATGGCGAAATGCTACTGACTTCGTGATTGGGAGATGGTGGAGGGCAGCGCAACAGGCCAAAACACAAAATGTCAACATAAACATTAGTTGTGGGCTGCAACTTCAGCTTTGTAATGAGAATATCCTGGCTGGACTACTGTTGTCAGTGATATGAGTATTTGAAATTAACATCATTTCTTAATGTCTGTTGATATATCAGGGCCATTTCATGATTAATGAACATACATTTCTTACACATTGCTCCTTTAATATTATTGTTTATCTACATTTGAGCTCTGCACTGTTGTGGTTTGCAATTGTAGTGAGCAGTGAATTGTTAGATCTAAGAGAAAGCCCGTTTAAATAGCTGCCAGATATTTAGTTTTGGGACCTTCCATGGTATTTGTGACATGGCTCCAAAATTTTATTTTATTTTTTTTCATAATTTTCATGAAATACCTGGTGGATGTTAGTTGACATCCAAAAGTTTCTGAAAAATGTATTTTGGCCTCATGGATCATTGTACTTACGGCAGTTATGTACCACTGTCGATTTCATGACTGTGACTGGCATCAACATATGGAATTTTGTTTAAATTTACATTTTTCAAGTTAGTCATGCCAGGTATAAGATTTGGATGCGTGCCATTACTTTGTCAAACTATTTTTTACATGCTTATAGATATGAGGCTGCAAGTCTTGATATTTGAAATTAAAATGACATATTTCTTTTAAAGAGATATGTAACTGCCTCTCACGGAGAAAATGTATCCATAGTATTGATCAATTCAAGTTTTAGTGGCAATTAATCGATATTTATAGAGTGTGTCCTGTCCGTTACGCACATTGACACCCCTGCCAAATTCATCTGTTCAGATATTTTTTGAAAATTCCTGAATGATGTTCCTTTGATATGAGCTCAGTACATCACTGGATGGCTGAATTTGAAGAATATCACCAAAATGAAGAGAACTTTTGATTTGCCCACTCTACAAAAAAGAAAAAAAAAAAAAGCCACAATCTATATTGTAGGGCTGCAGCGATTCTGAGTCAATCCTTTTTCAAGGTGTAGTACTACCTGCTGCCATGGGGCGAACATCCGAGTTTTCCCTTTTCCTTTATTAAACCCGACGCAGGTTGAACGAAAGTGCCAAACATCAAAGGGCATGTGAAATGCTTCCGGACAAAAAACTTGTCTGACATCAGTATTTTTCGGCTACATTCTGCACGGTGCCAAATAAAGGACTACAGAATCGTCTCCTATTAACTAATTAGGCAACTCTAAGGAAAGTAACCTGTTCCAGTTTACTTGCTTTATTAGTAATCAAATGGTGGATGTGTTTACTTTCGAAATTGAATGAGTAGAGCCGTTTATTAAGATGGCATGTTTGAATGCTGCATTTTGAAATTTAAATGGCAATCAATAGAACGGCACAGCATGAACACGATTGCCATTGCCACGGTATTTCGTGCGACTGTGATAATTTATATCTCACATTCACATTTCATCCACTTTACAGAATATTTCCCACCTTATGTATTTTTTATACGCTTGAAATCCAGGGGGATCTGAAAACAAATCGGTTTATTTTTATTTTATCATTATAGATCTCCTAAAAATACTACAATGAGAGATGAAATGCAGAGTCAGGATGTGGCGATGTTGAACAAGGATTTTTTTAAAAGTGTGATGAGACCACTTGCCGTGTGTAGGCAGTCGCGTGTCATTTCTTGAAACAGACACACCTGAAGCGGCACGATTTAAAATGCCGTCGGGAAGACGCCTGAGTTTAGATTTCGCTAATTGCAAGCGCTCCGCCCTTCCCTAAATCTGCTCCCTTGTACTTGGTCGAAATAACAATCAAGCAATTTCAGTTGCCAATAACGATTAAGACGTGATGGTGAAAAGCAGACAAACCTAACTGGGCTACGGTGTTAGATTGAAAGAATGCCAATTATTACAATTTAAAAAAAAATCTACCTCTGAATTGCAACTCTCATTGTTACATTTTAGGACATTATTAAAGATTAATTTAAAATAGCTTTGTTATAAGATCGCCCTGGATTTTAAGCGTCTAAAAAAATACACAAGGTGGAAAACATTCTGAAAAGCGGATGAAACGTGAATGTGAGATACAAATTATCACAGTCGCACGAAATCCATGGCAATGGCAATCGTGTCAAAGCAGTGCCATTTAAATTTCAAAATGCCAATCAAACATGCTGTCTTAGTAAACAGCTCTATTCATTCAACTTAAAGAGTAAACACATCCACCATTTGATTGCTAATCAAGCAAGTAAACTGGAACAGCTTACTTTTCTTAGAGTAGCCTAATTGGTTAATAGGAGACGATTCTGTAGTGCTTTACATGCATGTCGCCGAAAAACACTGATGTCAGTCAACTTTTTTTCCGGAAGCATTTCACATGCCGTTTGATGTTTGGCGCTTTCGTTCAACCTGCGTCGGGTTTAATAAAGGAAAAGGGAAAGCTCAGATGTTTGCCCCATGGCAGCAGCTAGTGATACTACGCCTTAAAAAAAAAATCCAGTTTTTACCCCTCGGCCGACTGTATTGTCGTCACCTGTGTGTCCGTCTGTCGTCCGTCGTCCATCCATGATTTTGTTCGGGCCAGTACTCAGCAGCTAATGATCGCAGCTTCACCAACTTTGGTATGGTAACTCACTATGACCCATTTATGTGCAGTGCCAGGTTTTTTTTTGCTGGATTTGACCTTTCACCTTAGCTCTGTGACCTTGACTGTGGAAATCTTGTTCAGGTCAGTACTCTGCAACTACTGATCACAGCTTCACCAAATTAGGTATGGTAACTCACTGTGACACATAGATGTGCAACATCACCTTTTTTTGCTGGATTTGACCATTGACCTTAAAGCTGTGACGTTGAGGCAGGAAATCCTGTCCGGGCCGAGGGGTATTCAGCAGTGAGTTATGTTTCTTTTATGTAATTTAGTGCATTAATTACCGTCTGGAATTCATTTTTATAGCACCTGAAGTATTCCCAGAGTACTTCAAATTCAGCCATTCAAACAATTCAGAGGACCAACAAATTAGTAGCTGCAATATAATTACTTCTCTAAAGGTCCTGTCTGTAACAAAATGAATACCACATAATGCCCCTTTTGGTTTGCTTTTGTTTGAAGTTGCTGTATTAATGTACCTCTCTCTCCTGTGCAGGTATGGACATTAATGATGGAAGATGGGACGACATTTCAGATAAATTTGTAATTATCCACTTCCACAGAGATGTAAACGCTCATAAATATGACACTGAATGGGTGCATAGGCTAATTTGCAACTGTATTCCTTTATTGTTTAATTTGTTTTACAGAATTTCTCATGGTGAAATCCAGTGGAAAAACATGATTTTTTTTTTTTTACATGTTCAGTGTTGTTGTAAATTATAAATAAAAATGTTCCACTAACTGATGGTGAGTGAAATTCATAAACTGGCTTTGTCTTGGTACCCAGGGTTTGGTTTTGTGGGGGAAATTTATCTTGAATGATCCAGAGGTCCTGTGAGTTGGAAGTTTTCTCAAGGTCTGTCCTCATACTGTGAAGAGCATGCCTTCGATGGTTGCACAAGTCCAAACAGTGACGTCGGGGATAGGGGATGACCTGACATGACATTTTGAGGTTGTTCAGTCTCCTGCCTGCACGATCTTGCATGGCTCCGGGGGAATGATCAGTCAGTGTAAATATTAACACTCTCACTTTAACTTCTGGTCTGGGATTCAGACATATTTGAGGGAAGGGGGTGGGGAAACTAAACTAATGTGCTGTAACAATGGCTGCTACGGGAACTGAAACTGGACCTAACATCTCCTCAAGTCGGCTGTTATTGTCATGTAGTGCTGTTTACCTCTGACTCCTTTCAATTCGCTTTTGCCAGCTTCCTCTGAGATTCCTCTGACTCAGATTCCAAATTCATGCTTTTCCTTCAACCTACTCTTCAATTGACCAGGGGCACGTTTACCTACTGATTTCTCTCTATATAGTATAGAGACTATATAGTTGAAACTATATTTAGTTGCTTATATTGTTGGTAGGGCTGGGGGATAAATCGATATTATATTGATATCGTGATGCAAAGTAAAATATCGTCACAGATTTTGACCATCGTATTATCGTGATATGAAATAAGTGTTGGCTTTTCTGGTTTTAAAAGCTGAATTACAGTAATGGGTTGCATTTTTCTGCACTTGCAAGACTGTTGAAGCTGTTGCCTGCACCTGTTTCATCGTTATGTCAACATTACTAATAAATGGTTTTAAAAAAATATCATTGTGTACATATTTTGCAAAAGCACCAACATTCGTCCCAATAATACCGGCAAAATATCGATATCGAGGTATTCGGTCACAGATATCGGGATATTAGATTTTGTCCATATCGCCCAGCCCTAATTGTTGGCAACTGTGCTTTCCGGAAACTTTTGCCTCAGGATATACAGCACCCTTCAAAAGAGTAGCAACAGTTGAGTGAAATGTTACTCCATTTAAGATATTTGGAGTTGAAATCCAAAGCTGAATATCGGTCCGAGCAGCAGACAACCAGTTAGCCCCCCCCCCATTCACAGCAGTATGTAGTGCTTGCTAAAGATATCACTGATGTGCTCACATCTCAGATTTCAAGTCTGAGGTTTATTGGGTAATGTCGCTTCTCTAATGGGGAGAAGGTTTAATTTTGTTTTGCGCTTTTAGCTGCTTGACAACCAAGTCACTTCAACTTAGTTTGTCAGTGAAGAACATAAATGTGATGCTACAAGATGGCGGATTTGGTTCAACAAAGATGGGGTGAGCATAAGGTTTTGTAAAACCCATCTAAAACTATTACTGCTCCATATTCACCATCAGTGAGAGACTGTGACAAGTGCAGACCATGGAATCCGTCCTTGCAAACGAACATTAGCTATCATTGATCAGCAAAGAAGGGGTCCACACAACATGGGGGAATCTGCGACATTTAAACACGAGGGTTGAGCAACTCCAAAACAATCATACTAATTTTTCTTTTATTTGATAGTCATGCAGTGGAAAGGGACAGGAAGGTCTGGGAGAGGAATAGGGGAAGACATGCAGCAAATGACCCGAGCCGGAATCGAACCTGGGTCACCACAGGAAGACGCAGCATTTGTGGTGCGCGCTTAGACCGATGAGCCATTGGGGCGCAAACATACTAATTTTTCTGACATTATGCATCAAGAACCAACCCTTGCCTTCATTCATACAATTTCTGTTTTCGTTTAACGCCTGTTCCTGAATGTAGTCCCACATCTTGTCATACAGTGGTGCAATTCAAATCCTTTCCCCACATCCTTCCTGGAGACTACTGCATTTCTTATGAAGTTATAAAATGTTCTCAATTTTCAGGTGTCTCACCCTCCTCGGGACTGCTGTGAATCTAATTTTGCACACAAGGCAATTGTACCAATGGCACCTTCACATGCCCAACTGCGCTAATCATGGGAGATCCCAATTTTGTTAGATTACTGTGTTGTGCGAACCTGTAATGCTTTCTGTATGGTTCCCTGCAGGTCTCACAATCAGCCTGTGAGTTGTGTTAAATGAGCTCGGTGGATTAAATGAGCTCGGTGGTAGCACAAGGCATTACTGTGACTCACCTTACTGCATCATTTCAGACTAGTCTGGTTTCATCAGGTTTAAGGCACGAAATACTAAGCATTTTATTTCTCCTGTGTGACAGATCACTAAAGCCCCTCCCAAAAAAGAAATTTGCAATCAAATTTTTAGGAGATTTTCCACCTTTGCTGCACTACGCAATAACTAGATTTCATGTCAATAGTGCTTTGGTAAGGGTTTCAATTCACGGCTGCAAATTATAGGCTCATCACAGTCACATGGTTTTAAGTTATCACTAATCAACTGGGCCCAATCCTTTATTCAGTCCATTGTACCCAGCGAGCGGCGAGTAGGCGTGGTTTTCCGCACCATTTATCTTCCCTTCATACTGCAGCACACGCCGCTCACGCCTCGCTGAAGTGCTGGCGAAGACGGCACACGCTCACAAAAAGCAGATTCGTCAGGCAAAATGAAGTTATGGCGGCCAGCGCTCCAATAAAAGGTTTGTCCTACCCCATGTCGACACATCAAAACCATCCCAGTGACTGGGATGAAAGATCAGCCCAAAGTTTGGTCCAAATGAAAACATCCAACAGAACCTCACAGGTGGCTGTAATGAGGTACCGGTCCCAGGTTTGGTCCAAATAGAGGTTTTCACTCAAAAGTTGTGAACAAAAAAGCTGCATTTCATGGTACAGCAAACCCTTATGACCAATAACCACCAAAGCTTCCTCTGAGCCTCAGTGGGGCAAGGCTTGCATTCATATCGAGTTTGGCAGCGCTCAGACTCAGCCTTGCCGAGACATGACATCAACTCCCATTTATGCCTGAGCCAGAGGAAGTTCGAACTTATGTATTCAGGGATTTTTTTTTTCCGTAAATTTGGCATCTCCAATCCCACTCGAATCTGGAATGCCCAATTGGGGAACTAAGTGTAAAGCTTGCCCGTATGCGACCCACTGCTGCCAACTCAGGATAGTGTGACAGTTCACGACTCTCCTCTGAAGCACGTGCCTGTCTGCCACTGATTCTTATACACTCATTGGTTGAATCCTCGTAAGTTCAGAACGAGGGCGGAGGATACCCGGACATGAACAAACCCAGAGTCTTCCTGACGAGCGCCCGTCTGGCCAGCAGGAGGCGCTGGAGCAACGAACAAAGCTACTATTGTATCCCCAAATCCAGGAGTCCCTTCCCAATTTGGAACCCTGTAGCGCGATGGCCAATTGTGCGCTACTCTGAAAAAGCTGCCGACCCCTGCCGGTGGGTACGCCGGATAATGTTAAACGGTCTAGAACTGCTACATTCCAAATCTGATGCCAATCCACTACAGGGCGCAAGACAAGTTTGCGGATGTAAATTTAAAAGGACCCCAATGATGTCAACAACTGCAGAGCCAATTAGCCATTACGAGCAATTTCATAATCCGCCCTCAGTGATGTCAAAAAGGACAAGAAACCACCCAGACTAATGAAGGAACTGATTCGCTGAAGTTGAGTCCTTCTTGCCTCAGCGAGGTCACTTTACCATACGTCACATACAAACGGATTTTAGATTGGCTCGTATTGACTAACTGGCTCTGCACCTGATGACATCAGAGGACCTTTATTTAAAAAAAAAAAAAAAAGTAATAAAATCTGTGAGATTTTATCTGTGTGTCAGAACAAGTGGTGCCAGGCACAACATACCCCGCCCCCCACACATACTTTCACCGACTTGTACAACATTCAATAGGGATCTATTCTGGGTCAGTGGCAATCCCTGTACCGAATTTGGGGTGAATCTGGCCTTTAGTTTTCCCGCTAGAGTGTTAACAAAGGCACAAACACAGAAACAAACTAAACCAAAAACAATACCCCTTGCCCTCACCAGCACATCGGGGTCCCCCAGGACCAGGGTTGAGAACCTCTGCTCTAAAGCGATGGAACTAGACTTCTGATCATTCCAGAATCACATTGGATTGGTAGCACAAAAGGCTCAAGTCCATGGCTGCTAAAATTTGGGCGTTAGGGCTCGCCCTCACACAGCCAGCTACACTACATAAAAAGCAACGTACAAGAAGTGGCCGAACTCTGGACCCCCAACTACACAAGCTTTACAAAATTTTCCAGATAAATCAGGGTTGACCAACAGCCCAAAGAACTGGTCTGAGAGACGAACGTTTGCAACAAAAACATTTTATTCCATTCAGCATTGTTTTGCCATTTAATTTCAAAACCCAAAATAGAATGTTCATTTTTTTTTTCGGATTAAGTTTTTTTTTTTTTATGCAGTTCTCTTTCGAAGTAAAGACAGGTCACAGACATAACGGTGGAAGAGACTGAAGCATTAGAAATCTGAGGGGACACCGGTTAATGAACTCCCTCCGACTCAACCCCTGATAAACAAAACTGCCCTCTAGCTTACGATCTGTCAATACAAGCGATAGTCCCGTTCAGCGGTTTTTAAATGCACCTGTGCTGGTGGCCAACACAGTGTCACTGTTCATTAGGTTTTAATTACACTCTCGCTAACCTTATGTCGATAAGAATAGCCCTAAAATGAAGAAGCATGAGCTTCCAGGTGAAAGAGAGCCCAGGAAAGCCAGGTATGGACTCCCTGAATAAATGACCATTCGATATTATGATTCAATCAGATGCTTATATACCTGTGTACAGGCTGGACCCATTTAGTGCATGTAGGAGTCAACAGTGCTCATACCCATCCCCGATTAATCAAAAGTAGCCACCTTCTCAAGTCCCAAAACCCCGCTATCCTCTTCCCCTCCCCCTCCGCTGCACCTAGCATCAAATCACACACCAGCGCACACACACTCCACCACAGCTCCTCACCAACTATAAAACACAGGCATTTGGTTAATCCCAAAGCAAATTCCTGACCCTCCATGGCTTTTCTGACAACCGTACACCCCCCCCTCAAACCCCACCCCAACGGCCTCATCCTCCAGCACCCCTTTCTAAGCCTGGGGACCCCCGAATTTAGCGCTCAGCTTGGTGATGAGAGCCATTATCTTGGGGTTGTTCTGGTATTTGGCGATGTTCGCGGGATTCTGGGCCACATCCTGGAAGGCTGCCATCACGTCTGGATCCTGTAGACGAGGGAGACGGGACACCGTTTAGGAGATGCATCAGAGCTCGAAAAAGCATAACAGCGCTGGAAGAGGAGCAGTGAATATCAGAGGATGACTGGGGGGGGTTGTCCCGGGTCGCCCCATCATACCTTCATGGCCGTCAGCACCTCCGGGTCATTAAAGAGCTCGCCTAAGCCTGGCATGCCAAAGGGTGGTGCACCACCAGGGCCACCAGCTCCTCCTGTAGGGCAAGACAGAAGCTGCAGTCACCCATGAGTATGAAATTCTTCAATTTCCCCATCAAATGCTGCAACCAAACCAGTCCTGAACCCTTGGTCACGATGAGTAATAAACCCTGGAACCTCTAAAGCAGGGATAATGAAATCTGGCAGTTAGCAAACCAGCTAACATTCTTCACTTCCTTTGGCTAAAGCGCTAAAATAGCGCTTTAAATCCTCTGATTTCCATAAAGGACTTCTCAATAAATAAAGCATAATGCCTAAGTAGCAAAAATAAATAAATACAATGTAAAAAGAAGATGAACAAGTGCACCGCCTATCAGCGAATGTCGTATTGCTGTGCAATACTAGTCCCCTACCGGTGTATGCATATTATATTTCCTAAAAAGTAGGTCAAAGTAACCTGAATGGGGTACATGACACACCCTCTCCCCAAGATGCATCCACACACCAACTTTGATGTTCCTAGGTCATACGGTATTGAAGTTATGGAGCGTACACGAATGTGGACGGACGGATGGGCGGACGGACGAAGTGCAATCCTATAGTCCCCTCAGTTTCCGGTAGGGGACTAATTAGCAACGTTAGAATCAGATTTTGACTTTCAGTCCAGCAAATTCTCTACGTTTGATTTCTAGGCTGAACAGTTTTCAAAGTTGTGAGCAGATGCAGTAATGGGGACGCAGCTCCTTTAATCTGGGGCAGAAACCAGAATTTACAGCAGTACCGCTCAGAACGCGGCACTCAAATCCAGCTTCAGTCTTCGCTGCCGCACGAGGGAACTTATGGAGAGTTTCAGGATGCGTAGCGACAAACGGTAACCATGTCCCCAACTCGGCGTGTTCCGTGACTGATGGTCATCGAAACGGCGACGTTCTGGCTCACCTGGGAAACCGGGGAATGGTCCGTGTGCTCCACCCGACGCCTGCCGCCTGGCGTCTTCTTCCTGTTCACACAAAAAGGGTTAACACCCCGTCCCATCGCACTTCAAATCCAAGCCCACCCCCCCTTCCTCCCTCTCCCTCGTTCCCTCTCCCTCCCTCCCTCACCCTCTGCGCCTTCTCGTGCTCCTCTCGTGCCTTCTTCACCCTCTCCTTCCTCGCGTTCAGCTCTCTCTCTTCCCTCTTCCGTTCGTACTTGCGTCGGTGTTCGACGATTTTGTTTGCCTGGAAAGACACGGGAGAAGCAGTGAGGCGGACAGTGGGAAGAAAGAGACAGAGAAACTGCACACACAGGCCACCGGTACCTTGGGCTGGACCTCCTTAAGCAGGGCACTGGCGTCTTCATCGTAGTCCAGTTTACAGGCTGTGGCCAGGTCTTTGGCTGCCTCCTCCCAGTGACCAAGTAACCTGGGAGGGAGGGAGAGTGAGATGGAGAGAAAACTGGGGGCGTGTCGTACTTTAAAGTTGACCTTCAGTCCGTTTCTGCCCAGAAATCCTCCTCGCAGATGGTCGTTGGGCAGTGTGTGAATGCACATTGCTCCCTTACCGGTGTGCCTTGCCCCTCCACTTGTATGGCTGGGCAGAGTCTGGGTTGATGGCGATTGCCTGGTCACAGTCTCGTATCGCCGCGTTGGGTTTCTGCATCCTTATGAGCACGCTGTTGGGCAAGAAAGAAGCTCAAGCGCAAACCCACGAGTACGAACCGAGAGCCACAACGCACCCCAAAGCCGGCCCACTCCTGCTCACCTGGCCCGCTTAGCATACAGGATGGCCAGCCTGGGGTTCAGCTTGATGGCCTCGGTGAAGAGGCCCAAGGCCTGCTCCAGCTCCCCTGCAACACAGAGCAGAGATTCTCATGTGAGAGCGAGAGAAGACAAGGAGGGGAAATAGTGATGGCGCCCCATGTTCGAGAGAAAAACCGGCCTTTTCACATTTTCCGCCAAGACATGACCATAAACTGGAGACCTTCAGCATCAAAACCCTCATCAAATAATCCTCCTCCCCTCCCCTCCCCTCCCACCCATCACACTTTTATTGCATCAGCAAGATCAATAAATTAGGGGATAAGATTTGCGAGGCAGCTATATGCAGCCTTATCAGCACTTACCCTCTCCGAGGGCCATGATGGCCGCCGTCTTCTTCTCGTTGGCCTGGTCCATCATCTCGTCTGTAACCTGCAAATTAAACACTCAAAATATCATGTGCACACAAGGCGGGGGCACCACTGAGACCAGGTGCGAGCATGGTCCTGAAGCTCACAGAAAAGCATAAATGAATAAAATGCTAAAATCTTACTTCTAAATCTTCCAAATCGTCCATCTCCTGGGGTTCAACCATGTCTGCCTCGATTACTCCCTCTGTGTCAATCTCTGAGAGAAAACAGGAGACCCGCACAATCACCTGCTACAGCCCCGAATATCAAAACTGAGCCCACAATAGGGACTGCCGGAGTGTTTGGTCTACTGAGAGTCCCTTTGCGTTATATGCAGGGCTGCCCAAATCACGGCCCTCGAGAGCCGAGACCTGCCAGTTTTCAACCCTCCCTTTACCAGGGATTCAGGTAGAATGGCAGTCTGGCCAATCAGCAGCAATAACTTTTCACTCAATTGCCCGGAAGGAAGGAAAACCAGGGCTGGATACGGAACAAAGGCCGGATTTGAGAAGCCCTTGCATTGACATAAGATCTACTGAAGACTTGGCTAAGACCATTGTCAAGCCAGTAAAAATATCCAAGGGCGTAGTCAGATAATGCAAATTAACAAAGCTTACAAATTATCAAATTAAAAACGATACAAAATGTACCAAGATAATACCAATGTCCAGTCTGGCGGTCTTCATTAGGATGCACGATTTAATGGAGTACAATCACAATTCAAGCCCACACACACCAGCCGACGTACCCAACTCGCTTTCTTCACTTTCTGATGGGGGTGACGGTTCACTAGGAGCAGTAGGCGGCGGAGGAGCATCACTGGCGCAGGGACAACCCTAAATCACAGGTCACGGTGTGGCAGCAAATCATAATTAGGCTATGAGATGCTTTGAACTCGGGCACAAGTAATTACACCACAAGCAGAGATCAACTACAAAGTTTACATTGATGAAGCAAAAACTAATTCAATACCTTACAAGAGGCAGAAGGGGGTACGTCATTTTGCTTCACTGGAGGGATCGTAGCACCCATCCTAAAATGATAAGGGGTCATTTACGACATAACAAAATTGGGTTTTTTTTTTTTGAACAGTTTTAGACCAACTCAGACTGTTGAAAAATTTCTGATCAACTGATTCAAAACTTTCACAAAAATGTTCCACTGGCGCTGGTTAATTGAACTCGTACCTGCTTGCCAACGGGCGTGGCCGTTTGGTCGTGGCCATAAATTTTTCATGAGAATAAATTTGACTGGTGGAAATAATCCGCGTAATCACAATAACGATTGATCATTATAGTTGATCTGCGCCAATAAATATTATGTTTCTGAATGATGCATGTTTTGAAAACGTGTAGTGTATGTGACCCTTATTCTTTGCACAAGACAGATTTTCTGCGCAGTGTAGCCATACATTTCTCATGGGAATAAACCTGAATGGTGGGAATAATCTACTTAATCACAATCAATAATAATCATTATTGTTGATCTGCGTCAGTACAGATAATGTTTCTGAATGAAACATACTCTTAAAACGTGTTGCGCTAGTGACCCCTTTCCTTTGCACAAGACAGATTTTCAGCGCAGTGTAATATATCAGACTGACCCCAGCAGCCAGGTCCGGAAGAAGTCGAGTTCGGGTACGTGCAGAACTGAGGGATTCTCGCCGCATAGCTTCACGAAGGCCTTCAACTCCGTTACTTTTCGCGGGTCCATCTTCTTGACACTTGGGGAATTCGGATATCGAGCGTTAATTAGTGCACTCAATTACAGCTTCTGCAAAAATGACGCAAATAAACACAAGTTAGCTGGCCGAGTACTATTCCGAACTACCAAATAGCGCCACTAGTTCAGAACAGCAGAGGATAGCCAACTAATGTTAGCTGGCTTGCTAACAGCACAGAGAGCGAATTTGCAATAATATCCGGTATCAGGACATCTAGATCCGTATCTGTGCACATGCGCCAGCTAAGCAGCTAGTAACCTGAACAAGTAATCGGTGATTTCTCATTCGGAACCACCCTGCATGCATCAGCGCTCAGCGCAGTGTTCAGGCTTCGCGTTTCTGAGAACTGGCAATCTTACGGAAACCCCGCCACACTGGAATATTCTGGAACGACAGCTAACGCTGGTTTGCACTGTTTACCCAAGTAGAAACCCCATAAGCGAATGTTTGTATACAATGCATCCAGACAGCATATTTAGAAATCTGCAACTTTAGCCAGAAAAAGCAACGAATAAAATATATCGATGATAAGCCGAATTACTATGATAATTATGATACCACCTACCAACGCGCAGTCGCAAGCAATGAGAGCCAACAAGTCTTCCCACAGCCGCTCGTAACTGACTGTTACATGCGTCAAAATGAATGCGAGCCGAGTGGGCGATTTTAGTCAGGCACCATTTCAGGCATCTAAGTTCTCACTTGAGGTCCAGTATCTGCAAAGGGTCGGGTCGCTTAAAAATATCGTCATCAGCGAGTGTGTCCAATCAGATTGGTCCTACTGTGTCCTCTCTTTAAGATAGCCTTAATCGGGGTGGCGTTGGAAGACCGTGAGAAATTTCAATGAGAAATGAGCTGGGCGGTATCGAAAAGTGTAGATTTTGGGAAACTGTTCATTTGCTGTTCGTCATGTTTCATGCTGTCAATTCTCATTTTGTCTTGTCTTTTATCGTGGTTTTAACTACTTGGGGGTCGACTCCTCAGTGTTCAGGAACAACGCCATATATTGGATTTAGGTGCTTCGTGTCTGAAGTTTCAGCGAGCGCGACTCATTAATATGTGAAGAGTTTGTCAATCAACAATGCTGTCATCACCCAACGTTTTCAAGTGGAGTGTTCCCTTAGTGTCCCGCTCTATTTGGAACTCCGGTGAGAAAAGCATTTTCTTGTCTCTGCTATTTGCAAATGTTTCATAACGTTATATAATAACTTCATGGGAAAGGTGAAAGAAAAGCCAGGAGAGGGATGTGGGTTGTGTCAAGAACGGCTTTGAATTGCGTTACCTTAATTTTCCGAGTACCTTTACATTGTTATGATTATTTGAAATAAAACTATGAATAGCGTATTTTATCAGCTAGCCAGCTAACTGGTTGGGCTGTGCGGTGTGAATTGTATTTCCATCCCGCCTTGTGTGCGTAGGATCACTCTATCTCCGATATTTGCCTTTGCAGGCTGTTTGCAGTGTCAGAAGAGGAATATTGATGTGAGGACAGGGGGATTGAAGCAGAGGAAGGTACCCCCAAGATACCTTGGCCAGCCGAGCTCCTACACCCACCCACACCTTTTAAAAAATGGTGAGGCATGATTTGCATCAATGACTTTGAGTGTAAACTTTGTACCATTTGCTTATTTATTATAATATGGTATAGGGTCAGTCAAAGTCAAGGCATCCAGAAAATTCCTGTGTCACCCCCTTAGAAATTTCTCAAAAAATTCATATAGGTACTGCCGGTGGACTTATGAAATAATACCAAGTATTAGACCAGTATCCCTAATTTTGTTGAAGTGATGGCCTGTCACAATTTTAAGTAATTTTTTTTTTAATTTGACAAAATCGTGTTTTGTCCGACTTTGGGCTTCCACTGCTCCTCTATTATTTGACCTACAGATCAGATTTTGGTCTCCCTGGCCAACTTTTCCCCTAGAATCAGAATTTCTGGTCAGATTAAGGTGTATCTACCTTGGTTGCTCCACAATAGGACTCCAAAGTTGGCTGAAAAGCCAAAAATCACAAAAATCGCTGTACTTTTTAAATGCTACAGATCAGAAAGTTTAGGGAATTCAAGCCTGAATTTTTTTGTGACCAGTCCTGATACCTCTCATAGGTAATCCATTTTAATCTTGTTTGTCTTTGCAGGAATGAGAAGAATTTTTTTTATTATTATTATTTTGCTTGTTTTTCATTTTACGGAAAAAATAGCAGTTTTGAAGTCCATGGTTCAACATGTGCGCAATTGACCACATCCTTCAAATCTTTACATTAGATTGCTATAGTTGTCAACTTCATATGACAAAAAAATTGGGATGGTGTTCAGCCTAATTTTTTTACTGCAATTTTTTGAATGATGTTACCTATTTTGAGCAGATATTGATGAAAATTCAGCATTGTGTAGCATCAATTGCCAAATTCAGCACATTTGCCACATCTAGGCTCTTTGAAACAGCTAAATACATGCAAAAAATGACTTGAATACCATTTTTCAAGCAAAATCATTGTTTTATTTGAAGCTTAACAATGGATTACATGTACGACTTCTACATTGGAATGGTTAACGTGGTTTTTGTTAGAGACCATAAGAATGCTGCTTTTAATCTCATTATGTAATTTTGGCTAACATTGCTAACTATCAAATTTAAATTCATTGCCAGGAACTTGGAGGACTAAAAATCACACATTATGCAAATCTGTAATGGAATCAGGATAAACTTATACAATTGCTACAGCAAAACATGGAAATTTATTTTTTTTTTTATTGAGTAATATCAACATACAACTCATGAGGATTTAACAAAACTGAATACACAAACACTAGAGAAGGACATTGGGGGGTGGGGGGGAGGGGAAAAAAAAAAAAACTGCAAGGAGGAGCAATAAACATTATGATAAAAGAATGCACAATCACATTAAAATAAAAGGGGGGTGGAATCACATAAGTAAAATTTTGCATAAGTCTTCAATCAATGTCTTTGCTTGATCATTTTTAACTTTTCGGAGTGTGGATATATACATTTTCATTTCGTTCAGAAAACAAATAAAGGAGGGTTTAGCATTTCTCCATTTAGTACAATGAAGATGATATTTACCCAGCAGTATTACAAGGTTAACTGACCTACTTAGGGCAGGGTTAATGTTTGTCATATAAAATAATACATCACAGGAAACAAAATTTGGAAGGTCATGTATTTTTAAAGATGGCCAATTGTAAATGTTCGTCCAGAAAATGTTTGTTAAGGGGCATGTAGAAAACAAATGTTCTATTGACTCATCAGATACGTTACAAAAGGAACATGGCTCAACTTCAAATTTAAATCTTTTTTGCAGAAAGACCCCAACTGGGTATATATTATTTATAATTTTAAAATGAGTTTCCTTGACCTTGGGTGGAATAGGCCATTTAATATATTTCGAATGAGCTTTCTCCAAGAGTGCTGCATATGATCGTTCGATAGGCCCGTCCATGAAAACAGCTCTGTTGAAGTTGTGAAACAGTTTGTCTTTCAAAAAGGTGGCAATGACTCTGTTACTGCACCTTTTGTCATTGATGGGAATATAATTTATCATTAGTGTTGGTAACATTGGTAAAATAGGCCTATTTGAGCACCTTATTGTGTTCTGTATCATTTTAAGTAGAGGTAGGGGTATTGCTTTGCATACTTTCTTATACTCGTGTTCTGTACACTTCAACTTATATTTATTGGTAAAGGTCATGTGATCTAATAGGTCACCATTTCTATCTAATATATCTGTAATAAAAATAATGCCTTTATTAAACCAGTCATTTTTGAAAATGGACTTTCTATTCACAGTAATTACTCTATTATTCCATAAGGTTGATGTGTGCGGAGTAAAATTATGGGTAAATATCATCTTCCAAAACAAAAGAATCTGTCGGTGAAAATTGGACAATTTCACACAGAGCTTATGTGCATCAAAGTCAGTTTTCAAAAGAAATTCTATCCCTCCTAATTTCTTAAAAAGGGACCTTGGTAGGTGAAACCACATTGACTCTTGCTGGGCCATAAAAGTTTGAATCCATACCAATAATTGATTCAAACTCAGGGGCTCTTATACCACCTACTTTGAATTCTTTAACTAATTGTGATCTTTTAATATAGTGGGTTTTATTTTTCCACAGAAATTGGAAAATCACAGTGTTAGCTTTTTTAATACTGTTAGAGGAAACAAAAAGTGAATGGCAGGGGTATATTAATTGAGATATACCCTCAGCTTTGGATAATGTCACTCTACCAAAGATAGTTAAATCTCTTGTTAACCATCTACTTAGTGATTTCTTCATCTCCGATATACGATTGCAAATATTAGTATCTTCTCTTCTTAAGTAATTCTTAGATATAGTAATTCCAAGATTCTTAACTTCAGAATTCACTTTTATTGAAGCAATGGATGATTCGGTAAAAGTATTAATGGGAAACGGTTCACATTTTTTAATATTAAGGTATAATCCTGACGCTGTGGAAAATAATTTTATAATATTTAGAGCTTTATCAACCATAGATTTATCTCTCAGGAAAATGGACGTGTCATCTGCAAATTGGCTAATTTTGAATTCCTTGTCCATAATTGTTATGCCCTTTAATTGCTCACTGTTATTAATTAACATTGCTAATAATTGAGTGGTCAAAATGAATAATTAAGGGGAAATTGGGCAGCCTTGTCTAATTCCACGCATTACTCTGAATCTAGGTGTCATACCAGGGTTTAAAGACACTTAACTGTAAATATCATTGTAAAACATCTGCACAATGTTACAGAAATTTTCCCCAAAACCCATAAATTTGAGTGTTTCAAGCAGGAATGAGTGCTCGACTGTATCGAAGGCCTTGTAAAAGTCAAGGAATAAAACAAAACTATCTGTATCAATAAACTCTCTATAATCTATCATATCTAATATTAGTCTAGTATGGTTGTGTATATTCCTTCCCTTAACAAAGGCAGATTGGCATTCGTCTATTATTTTAGTTAAGCCTTCATTTAATCGATTTGCATAAACATGTGCCAAAAGTTTATAGTCTAAAGGTCTCCCCAAAAGTTTATAGTCGTTACATAACAGAGTTAAAGGTCTCCAATTATCTAATGACAGAATACATTTGTTAGGTTTGGGGATTAAAGAAATAATTCCCAGTTTCATGGTAGAAGACAAACTTTTCTGTGCTATACATTCCATGAATGCATTGTAAAGTATCCCCCTAATTTCACTCCAGAAAAACACGTAAAAATCTACTGTCAGGCTATCTATTCCCGGTGACTTTCCCTTAGCCATACGCCCAATTGCTCTATCCAATTCTTCAATATTAAGTTCATCTTCCATATACTGTTTAAAGTCATCATCTAAACTCCTCCTAAATTCTTTCACTTTGTCAAAGAATAAAGAACAGTTATCTTTAGAAAACTGGGACTTATAAAGGTTATCATAAAAGGTTCTTATTTCTTCATTAATTTCAACTTGGTTATCAATTTCTTTACAAAACATGGAAATTACACTTACGTGAAATCTGTTTGGTATGAATATTTCCTGGATCTGCACATGTATGCTGTTCACTCATGAACCGAGATGAAAACATCATCTCATGATGAGAACAAAGTTGCTCAATTTCCTCAAGCATAACTCCAGATCTCCAGGTGAGTAATTCTTGAGCCTCATTGCTTAAGGCAGTGGTTCCCAAAGTGGGGGGCGCGCCCCCTAGGGGGGGCGCAGTGCAGTTGCCAGGGGGGCGCGGGGTGCGGGAAGCAAATTTTTCCCCACCCACTACTGTACAGTTCCGGACACCAACAGAAAATTATTTGCGTACAGTCCATTCGCTGCCCAGAATTCTGCGATTACACCGTAAATACTTGCCTTACTCTCAACATAACTGTTCGCCAAATCATTCATCTAGCCTGCCATTTTCATCAATAATTTGTGATTAATGTAGTTGTTCAAATATTTGAAGCTGGTAAAATGAGCTGGTTACAATCGATGTAGTCTAGCAATACCCAACTCGCCGCTTTTTATCCTGCACTGATCTGGCATATTGATAATAAAATGGTATGTGACACCGAACAAACTCCAATGAATACAAAGCAGAAATAACCGAGATTGCGTCATCTTATTCTCGATCATAAGAATGCTCTGTAGCTAGGCCTACAGATTATTTTTATCTAGCCTAGCAACTGAACGTTACAAACATCTCAGCAGGTTTGGCAAGTGGTGTTCCTGAATTTTTTTCGTACTTCGCTGTCGGCTGTTAAAATAGGTTGATAACGGGGCTTTCTTTCTGCATTATAGAAACATAATTTTAAGTAGACGGCTATACTCAGGCAGAGGGGTGTGATACAGCCTAATGATTTTATACTTTGAAAGAGGTTTTGAATTATTACATTTTCGTGTCCTTAATTGGAAAATTACGGTGGCCGTTTCCAAACCTGCCAATCGCTTTTAATGTTTCCAGCTAGGCTAGACAAAAATCATCTGTTCAGAGCATTCATATTTTCTAGTATAAGCTGACGCGATCTCTGTATTTTAACTTAAAACTGCAAGGCCAGTGAAGAGAGAAAAATGTAACTGTCTCGAGACACTCCTTCAGCGGTCCGGCACAAGGTCGCTGATTGGCTGTATGCAAGTAAGTTTCTGTTGGTGTCCGGAAAATGCATTAATAGCTATGCTGTTGATATTTAAAAAATAAACCTGTTACACTGAACATAATTACACAGTTAAAGTGCTTGAAAATTGTGCTTGTTATTTCTAATTCTAAAAGTAGCCTAGTTGTAGTTCATGACAATCTACAGTTTATGACCGTTTACTTATATTTTTTCAAAAAAGGTTGAGGTTTATATTAATTTCAATGCGTGAAATAAGCTGCTATGGACTCTGAAAACAAATTGTGCGTATGTATTACCTTTTTTTTTTTTGGGGGGGGGGGGGGAGGGCGCGCAAAAATGTACTTATGTACCAAAGGGGGGCCCAGCAGAAAAAGTTTGGGAACCACTGGCTTAAGGTATCCACTCTGAAGAAGCCAGTTTTTCTTGCCATACATGTATTGTGACATTTATCGCCCAATTTGGTGCCTAATTCACACTGTGGTAAATCCTTCTTACTCTCCATGGTTTGAGTGATTATGATAATCTGATCGTTGAAGCACTTTTATACTGGTCATCATTACGCAATACCAAAACGAGTTCAGACGAATTATGCATTAAGTCATCACACTTCACTTACCTCAGATTGCAGATTTAATGATGATGTGAGATGAAACAAGTCTGTGATTGTCTCAAGATTTCATTATTTGTTTAAGTTTTAACATGATGAACTGAACATTACTTAATATTCATACTTTCAACAAATCTATAGCATTTTATGATGCACGATGGGGTGTTTAAATGGCCAATATGGTGTGTCTATTGAAATATTCTCATGAAATAAACTAGGCTAAACACCATCCCAATTTTTTTGACAACGATAGCAATCTATGGTAAAGATTTGACGGATGTGGTCAATTGCGCATACGGTGAACCATGGACGGCGAAATTGCTATTTTTTCCGTAAAATGAAAAATGAGCAAAATAAAAAAAATAAAAAAATTTTTATTCTCATTCCTGCCAAGATACAAACAAGATTGAAGTGGATTACCCATGAGAGGTATCAGGACTGGTCACAAAAAAAAATTCAAGCTTGAATTCCCTAAGCTTTTTGATCTGTAGCATTTAAAAAGTACAGCAATTTTTGCGTTTTTTTTTTTTTTTGGCTTTTTGGCCAAATTTGGAGCCCTATAGTGGAGCGACCAAGGTAGATGCTCCTAATCTGACCTGAAAATCTGATTCTAGGGGAAAAGTTGGCCCGGTAGACCAAAAATCTGATCTGTAGGTCAAATAATAGAGGAGCAGTGGAAGCCCAAAGTTGGACGAAACACAATTTCGTCAAAATTAAAAAAAAAAAAAACTTAAAATTGTGACAGGCCATCACTTCAAAACTATTAGGGATATTGGTCTAATTCTTGTTATTATTTCATAAGTCCACCAGAGGTACCCATATGAATTTTTTGAGAAATATCTGAGGGGGTCATCTGGGAGGGTCTGGATGCTTAGACATGGACTGACCCTATACAGCACTGTCACATCACAGTAAGAAGGTGCTCTTCTGTGAGGGATGCTCTTGTTCTTCCATTGCTCCTATGGGTTTGCTCTGAGCACTCTGACCTCTTCCGTTTGTCCAAAGACATGCAAGTCAGGCTATATTGGGGGCAATTGACAGGGGGCTACTGTGAAAGAGCATGCGCAGTCAGCTTGTACATTAGAGATCAATAATTATAAATATTCTTCCAGCTGAAAAAGCTGTCTGCCGAATAGGGCTGGGTCGATTCTGGCCATTTAAATTTCAAAATGCAGCAATCAAACATGCCGTCTTAACTAACAGCATTCATTCAACTTAGAGAGTAAACGCATCCACCATTTAATTGCTAATCAAGCAAGTAAATTGGAACAGGTTACTTTTCTTAGAGTAGCCTAATTGGTTAATAAAAGACGATTCTGTCGTCCTTTACTTGGCTCTGTGCATCATGTCGCCGAAAAATACTGATGTCGGTGAAGTTTTTTTTCCGGAAACATTTCACATGCCCTTTGATGTTTGGCACTTCCATTTAACCTGCGTGGGGTTTAATAAAGGAAAAGGAAAAGCTCGGTTGTTCGCCCCATGGCAGCAGGTAGTGGTACTACGCCTTAAAAAAGAATTTATTCGGAATCGTCCCAGCCCTACTGCCGAAGTACATATTGAGTTAGATGTTTAGGGCTTTTTTGAGGCAGAATTGCAGTCTCAACTCGGACGTGTCCTGAATAAGGTTGGTCCTGAGCCGTCAGTATGAAGCAGAACTGTGAAAATGGAAAGAATTAGGGATGGTATCACACAGTACACCCTCCTGTCTGCACAGGCTTGGTTAGAACCCTATAACCTCACTGTCCTCCCACATCCCCCCCACCCCTGTCACAGGCGAGGTGACGCCGGGCCTGACGCAAACTGAGTATGAGCTCCGCCGGCAAAAACTGGCCTCCCTCGTTGCTGCTCAGGCGGCCAAACAGGCTGCCTCCTCCCCTAAAAGCGGGAATCCCGCCTCCCACATTGCAGTGATCCTCTCGCACCCGACTCGCTACATGACCAACGACATCCCCTACCCCTTCCACCAGAACCAGGACTTTCTCTACCTCACCGGTCTCCTGGAGCCGGACTGCGCGCTGGTTCTGTGTTGCCTTCCCCGGCCCGAGAAGGCCATCCTCTTTGTGCCCCGCAGAGATCCAGCCCGCGAGCTGTGGGACGGTCCCAGGTCGGGGAAAGACGGGGCCTCTGCCCTTACGGGTGTGGAGAACGTCCACACCACCGATGAGCTCGGCCTCGTACTCAAGAGCTTTAAAGGTATGGGGCTTCTCTGCGCCTGCCACTCCAGCCATTTATGATCTGAATGTTCTTGGGCAGTGTTTCCCAAACCTCTCCGGCGTATCCCTTGTCCTGCACGCTTTAGAGCTCTCCCTGCTCCAGATCAGGTGATTCAAAGGATCCGCTTATTATTCAGCAGCTTCAGGGTTTAATAACGACCTGATCATTTGAATCGCCTGTGTTGGAGCAGGAAGAGATCTAACGCATGTAGGACAAAGGGTACTTCAGGACAAGTTTGGGAAACGCTGTTCTGGGGTACTCCAACATTCCACTGTTCAGAAAATGACAGGTTTGTTTGCAGACAATGACGTTTAAAGACGCAGTGAACTTGGAGCATCATCGCGATTTTGACCTTCTGAATTTCAACCATCTGTAAATTCCATACCCGCTCATATCCTCACTCTCCATCTCTCTCTCATAGGCAGCACAGTGTGGTATGACGGGTCTCCATCTTGCCATCCACAGCTGCACCAAGCCCACGTGCGACCCCTGCTGGAAGGAGGTCCAATGGTGCGGCCCCTCAGGCCTCTAATACACTCCCTGAGAGCCATTAAAAGCCCCGGGGAGGTGGCACTGATGAAGGAGGCGGGGCATATCACTGCAAAGGTGCTTTCATTGTTCCAGTTTCATGAGTGGCCGTTAAAAGACCAATCAGATCTTGACTTACTGCATGGTTGCATTTCCATGCACATTTGGTCATAATGAGCACTGTTAATTGGAGGTTATGCTTTCACCCATTTGTTTGTTTGTCTGTCAACAGGATAACTCAAAAAGTTATTAACGGTTTGGGACAATTTTGGCAGTATGGTAGGTGGTAGTCCAAGGATGAGTTGATTCAATTTCGGAAGTGATTCGGAACATATTCTGGATTCTAGATCTGGAAGAATTAAAATGTATCTGTCTAACGTGGGCCTGTCTGATACTTCTCACTGGATAATTCAGAAAGTTATGAACAGTTGGGCGCAAAATTTTGCAGGATGATGGGTTGTAGTTCAAGGAGGTGTTGATCCAAAACATATGCTTTAATCAAAAGAACAGATATGGTATGGTAGAGGTACGCGCTCTACCAATTGCCCTCTAGTTTCCTACCAGGAGAGCATGTTGATTGACTTTTTGTAGAGATGGATCATGACAACCGTTTTCTGGGTTTTTCGGTTGTCTGGCTGAATTTGACTTCAGTTTCGCATCTCATCTACTGTGTTCATCTGAAATCCCACCGTCATTATCGATTCATGATAATGGAAATGACGGGCAACATGCTGTGGATTTATTCTGAAATTTAAACTATGGCTGAATTCCTGTATGTAATGAGAAGTTAGAAAATATGTCTACCATTATTTTCAGTAGGACAGGATTGGGTAGTTAATTTATCAGTCATTTTGCTCTGTTCGTGCGGCTGTCTTATCTTAACAAGGCATCTACCTTGGACTTCCTTAAGTCCACTGCATCCACCCTGGAACCCAATCCTGAATTGGATGTGTGTGAGGGGCTGAGTTTTTTGGTCAGTAGGAAACGCTCTGTGTTGCATTGAGAGAAGCCTTCTGTCTCTCCTTCAGGCGTTTAAGAAGACTATGGCGATGTCTGGGGGCGACGTGGATGAAGCGTTGCTCTACGCAAAGGTGAATCGCTTCTTCTCTGTGTTGTTATTACTGTTATTGCATTAAATGGGTCAAAAGTACCCCTGGTTCGCCACTTTCACTTCAATTAATCCTTACAATCCAGGTTCATGAAGACCATCATGGTACACGCAAAGCATCTTGGGAGCATATCTGTGCTGTTGATGTTAATTTGGCTCACTTTTTGTTCTGAATTGTAAATAAAAGATCAGTAACTGTTAGTTGCACCCTTGTTTGACGCGGTGCCGATTTTTGCATGTGATTTGTTTTTCTGTATTAATCACTGCTCCTGTTTTTCTTGTGTCCTCAGTTTGATTTTGAGTGCCGTGCCCATGGTGCCAACTTCCTGGCTTATCCCCCCGTTGTTGCTGGCGGCAACCGTGCGAACACGCTGCATTACATCAACAACAACCAAATTGTGAAGGTGAACTTGAGACAAACTCGCTGTCTGAAATTTGCGCTGTATTTGAGAATACGAGATGAAGAGGACCTTCGATAAAACAAGCGGTCCTTGCATGCAATGACTAGCATAGGCTTATCAAATACTTTTGAGGAGCTAGATTATGACTCTAACTCGTCTGATCTCTTATCATCAATTCATTTCATTGTTTTGTTGTTGCCCATTTCATAAAGATTTGTCAGTGCCTCCTTCATGGTGTATCTGAGCCAAAATCCCATGAAGTCAGAAGATGTTTTTTGGGAGTAGGTGGTAAAAACGTTGACACAGACTGGGTGAATTTTATGAAACGCTCGGCACGTTAACCCTTCGTAGAATATAGACGCCCGTGTCCGTAAATTCCGAAATTTAATTTCTCAACAATTCTGTAATTGTATTTCCGAATGTCTTGCTTCACTGAAATAATTTTCCGGAGTCTCTGTGACAGAAGTACTGAGTTATAAAGCCTAAATAGGTTCATGCATAACAGGAAAAATTGGTAATATTTTGTGATTTGCACAAAGGGGTTAAGTGTTTTTACGAACCAGGAACTGATCAGTCGCTGTTTAATGGCAAATACGACTATCTCCATCTTATGGTGGAATGTAGTTTCTGCGAAAACCAGCTGAGGGAGCGACAAAGCAAAGCATTTTCAAACCCTGGGCCTCATAAGCTCCCGCCACTCGCGGTGCAGGAGCTATGGCATCGGGCTCCATTCATGTGTGCGTGCGTGCGAGGGTGTATGCGTGCGTCCGTCCGTCAACACATTTTGCTTTATTCCATCAACTATTTCAGTTACAGGCTCCTAATTCTTACTGGACATGCATCTCATAAAGTCCTACAAATTACGTGCCTAAAGGTGACCTTGGCCTATTTATATACCCGAATGGCGTTTTGGGGATATTATGTTTTTGGTCCGACCGCCGCCGCGCTGCCCTACGTGTTAACGCGATAACTTCAGTAATATTTCAATTAGAAATTTCAAGTTTTGCATATATGTAAGTATCATAAAGAGGAAGAACTGATTCGATTTTTGACAATTTACAATTTCTTGATTGGCCACCAGGGGCCAAAAACTGAAAAAATCACTGTTTTTAATCATATCTCTGGAAATATTTGTCCGATTGACCTCAAATCAAGTGCAAATGAAAGGTCATGACCTGAGGATGTTTCCCACGATGACATTATACCTGTTTGGTTCAAATTTTTGACACAAGGTGGAGCTTTGTCACATAAAATTCATCTTTGGAGCTATTTGTCCAATTGACATGAAACTATGTGCAACTGCAAGGTCATGACCTCACAATGTGTCACATGAGGACATCATACCTGTATGGTTCAATATTTTGCCACCAGGTGGCGCTTTCTGATGGAAAATTACCATTTTGGCCATATCTTCAGAACCATTTGTCCGATTGACCTGAAATTAAGTTCAAATGAAAGGTCATGACCTGAGGGGCTTTGTATTGTATTGGGTCTATTCAAGGATTGGGAAATTGGAGGATTGGGGGTGTTCGGAGATATACCCCAAGCCGTCACCTCAGACGGCATAAGCCTAGTTTTCCAAGGTCACTGGGCTCAAAATATCACAAAAAACTTCAACATTTTGCTTTATCTCATAAACTATTTCACTTACTGCCTAAACATATATTTAAAAATTTTGACATTTTGCTTTATCTCATCAACTATTTCAGTTACAGACTCCTAATTTTTACTGGACATGCATATCAAAAAGTCCTACAAATTACATTTGTAATTTTACGTGCCTAAAGGTGACCTTGGCCTATTTTTCCAAGGTCACTGGGCTCAAAATATCACCAGAAATTTTGACAATTTGCTTTATCTTATCAACATTTTCAGTTACAGGCTCCTAATTGGCTCCTGCCGCCCGAGTGGCACGGGAGCTATGGTATCGGGCTCCATCCGTGCGTGCGTCCGTCTTTGTGTGCGTTCGTCAACAAAAACTTTGACTTTTTGTTCATCTTAACAACGAGGGCTTCTGGGGCCGCCAGTGCCCGCTCTTTTCTCCAGGTCTTTGTTCCTATCTGACCTGTGACCAATGATAGGATTGGAAAAAGTTTTTCCTGACAGTGTGCGCTCACTAGAATGCACTGAAAATAGTTCAGAGAGTATCCGCACTTTATGCATGTGTGTAAGCACTCCTTCACATCTGTCTCTCTCTCTTCTAGAGTGGGGAAATGGTTTTGCTGGATGGTGGATGTGAATATTATGGCTATGTCAGTGATGTCACCCGCACCTGGCCAGTGAATGGGAAGTAAGTTGCTTAATCATACTCATTGGGCTCAAGGTTGTTTGGCCAATTTTTGTCTCAGTTTTGGTATACTCCGATGATTCTGTATGCCTGTAAGACTGATCCTGCATCCTCCAACTTCAGTATTGAGCACAGCGTCCACCCACCACCAATGCCCAAACATAAGGACACGCATTTTGTCCTCTCTACAATGGGCAAGATGAAGACCGATTACAGCATCTTATCAATGAGGAACGTCACTGCTGTTACCCAAAGTGATATGGTCAAGCTTACATCACCTTGTATGTGGTTTCCTCTCATTAAGAACCATTTAGTCTAGGCGGTTGAATACATTTACGTATTGGACTCTTATGCTTGAGTATGTTGTGCCACCTTGAAGGGAATGCTAGTCATTAGCTGCGAACAGCATGTGTCATTCTGTCCACGTCTTCAGTGACAAATGAGGTCGTGAGTTTGGTGCCTCTCTGCTGATTATTTTGACAAGGTGGTGTGAAAATGTTTCTGTACTGAATGAACAGTTTGTATAAACGGCTCTCGGGGAAAAAATGTACCGGGGAAGGTCACAAATATTCATTCATTCATGCATTGCCATTTCATTGTGATCTTGTAATTGGGCAGATGCCATGACAAGGATGGTGATTTATACAATACAATTGCTACATTTGCAAAAAAAAAAAAAAAAAAAAAACCCCAAAAAAAATATGAATACCAATTGAAGGGTGTGCAAATTAATTTAGCAGATAATGTGTTTACTCAGGAGCGGGCTTTCAAAAGTCAATTCACCCTCTTCTGTAGTGAACACAGTTCAGTAACAAATAATTTGATATTCTAATGTGAATTTAATTGTTTATTTGAAAAGTAAACCATGTGATGACTGCTATGGAGTACAAAAGTCGGCACAGCTGACCGTTTACCACTGATAAAAGCATCATGTCTTTATTTTTCACTTTTATCAGTCACTCAGG
This sequence comes from Gymnothorax reevesii, assembly GCA_029721435.1. Lineage (NCBI taxonomy): Eukaryota > Metazoa > Chordata > Actinopteri > Anguilliformes > Muraenidae > Gymnothorax > Gymnothorax reevesii. The sequence continues at coordinate 70,044,593 of CM056584.1, forward strand.
CACTGATGACACCAGTGTGTCGGGACTAGCGAGCAGAATTTTTCTGTTCCTCCATTAGACAGAGCCTCAGCTGTGCAGCTGTACACGGCCTTCCTCGCTGTATATTTGATTTGTAATGTGCCATACATTTTCAATCCGAGAAAGATCAGGACTTCAGGCCGGCCGGTCTAGCACCCACACTCTTTGCTTACGTAGCTATGCACTTGTAATCAATACAGAAGGTAGTTTGGTGTTGTCTTGCTGGGAAATGCAAGGATGTCCCCGGAACAGAAGGTGTCCAGATGGCAACATATGTGGCTGGAAATGTTTTGTACATAATGGTGTACTGACATGAAGAGGCTTTTTTTTTCCAAGTTGCTGATGAGCAGCTCTCCCTCTCCCCAGGTTTTCTCCTGCTCAGGCGGAGATGTACGAGGCTGTACTGGAGGTACAGATGGCCTGCCTGTCCCTCTGCTATCCTGGGATCAGCCTGGACCACATCTACAGCACCATGCTGGCCCTGCTGGGGAGTAAACTCCGGGACCTGGGGGTGATCCACAGTTCTACCAGCGATGCAGATGCCATGAAGGTACCTTCCCCCGCTGCAGAGACAGTGTTTACCCCCAAAGCTTTTATACTCCTGCTTTCTGGAAAAAAAAAAACTGTCAAATTATAATACCAAATAGGTTGAGCTTCAATATATTGAGCAAACTTACTTTTGAGACCAAGACATGTCTTGTATAGATTTGGCTGCATATTCCATCACTTCAGATTTGCAATCAAAGCAATTCACGCGAGGCTGAAGTTCAGATTTTCAGGTTTTGCTTGTTCTAAGCATTTTGCTTTCACCATGCAGAAATTAAATTTTTACATACAGTTCCACCCCCCCATCCCCCATTTCAAGGCACCATAATATTTGGAACATATTAATATTAATCAGTCAAAGTCATGTTTAGCGCATGGATTTCACTTGGTGCCAAGTATGGTCGTTTGAGGGGTGTATACGGTGTCAATGGCAGGGGTCCTACCTGAAATTCGTGAATAGTTGGGCTTTTCCAGGCCCCATCTGACATTCTGCACTCAGCAGAGATCCAAGTTATTGTTCGCATGCAACAGCGACCACACTGCAGCAACCTCTTCGACTGGCAAACTAAACCAGGGCTGCGTCCGAAGTCTCTTTGCCAAAGAAAGTTCCTGACTCCAAAATATGATCCGGAAAAAATTATGTTGCAGCCATGATAAGTGCATTTGAATTCTATAAATGTTAAGGAAAGGTGTCTCAGTTCTTCCTAATTTACCTCCTTCAGCATAGGATACACAGAACATCCTTTTTGAAAAGAAAGGAGATGATGCTCTCCCACATCCGAATCCGAATGGCAGCAATATTTAAAGCGATGACGATTCATTAGGCCAATAGCGAAAAGAAATGTACGTGATGGGCAGGGGACACATGATCACGTTGCCTAGTGCAAGAGCGTTCGGATTCCCTTTGCAGCGCGGTTGTGTTTCTAAGCCGTCAGGAATTCCCTTTTACCCCTTTCCTTTATCTTGTGATGTTTTCCACAAAGGTAGAAGAAAAGTGGTTCGGAATTAGTAGATGGGACGTAATTTTTTTGACTATTTCGGATGCAGCACTGGTGTGGACAGCTGATGGCTTAATTGCCTGGCGAGCAAAGTTTTGTGCCTTTGTGAACTGGGAGGGTGAAGCCAGTCACTCAGGGGTGGGCAGCCCTAGTATTGGATAGCCGCTTTGTTCCCTGGTTTTCGTTACTGTGCAGTCCATTGATTCATAGAGGCAGCTGATTCAACGATTAACATCCTCACCTGGTTTTCTGTGTCTTAAATGGTCAGTGAAACAAAGACCAGCTCACTCTGTAGCTCTTGTGGACCAGGGCAGGAAGCAGTAGTAGTTTGTCATTGATGAGACCTCCCCTATCAGCTTTTGGGCATGTTTCAAGCATACACTCTGCTGGCCAATCCTGTAACAAAGACCTGAGAGCAAGATTGTACTTATTAGCAGCGATACAGAGACATGATACAGAGTTTACTTTTGTTGCATCCAGTCAAAGTGGGTCAGTTTAAGGAAGAAGGGCAGTTTAAGGAAGAATACTTCCTATTGGAGTTGTTGTGCCGAAGAGTCCCATGGGAAAGCTGGTGTATGGTATTCTAATGCCTTCATGATGACCAACCAAGTGCAATTTAAAGAAGTTCTGTGATGACCTACTTGCCTCAATATCAGCTTCTGCATGATCTGAGAAGCTGTTCACAGTAGGTGCCTTCAATATGAGATTGAGTCTGTGCCATGACATTTCGTTGGGGGTCATGGGTAAAACTGGGAAATATTTCATACTCATGATCGCCATCTCTCAGCTTCCGAGGAGTCTGCAGGTCCCTGTAGATGATTGTGAAGACAGCTGGGCGCCCCTTCTGAATACAGGTTATACAATATTTACTGGTTCTGGGACTTTCTTTTTGCTGATGAATGTGCACCTACCTCCCGGCTCACACCAAGAGTTATTTTTTTATATGGCAGTGCTCTCAGCCGTGGACATCGGCCTCACCGTGCGTATTGAGAATACTGAAACCATGCATTTACCAACAACTGGGAAAGCATCATCAAGGCCAAATATGTCTGCAACTGGCTAGAATCTTTCATCTGTTGGAAGGTTCACCCAATTGAAAATGCCCTCTCTGTGGGCACCCCCATACACAATGAGACTGATTCCAGAATAGGAGCGATCTGATATAACGCAAAACTGTAGTAATTCGGGAGATGAGATGAAGGAAGGGGATTTTTTGTCGACGTCCGCTCTTCCGGTAATAAGACCAGCTTCGCCAAGTCAATACCGCAATAAATGCTACATTCGAGTCAAAGCCGGAGTTCACGTCCTGGAACTTAACGCTATAAATCGCCATTCTATTAGCTAGCGTTCGACCGCGCGCGAATATGAGCGGAAGTTCACTCGTCAACATTTTGACCGTTGAGCTCTCATTATCGGCAAGCATATCCGCCTTGCGATGTGCCGTACTGTATATCAGATCGCTCCTACTGCCTGGGCCATTGGCACGGGAAGGTAAAAGAGTTGGGTTTGCAACTGAACTGAGGGTGTGGAGCGCAGATGTTGATACTCTCCTCAGTACCAGTCCGACACAGACTGTGTAGTGGCACCATGCTTAAAAGCTCCACGGCTTCCATGTGATGTCTCCATAAGCTTCTGAACATCTTAAAAGTATGCTGAGCAGGATTTTTCAGTCGCGGGTTGCAAACACAACATTCAAAGTTGGCCCCTCCTCCCTGACTCAACAACATTGGAAGCATTACCCCGCTGTGCTGTGCTATGCTCTGCCCTCACACCCAGTGCGCGGTCATTGGTTGAGAGCTGCGACACCACTGCCCATGGGCTGATGCTCAGAAACCTCTCGTACAAAGAAAAATAAAAAATACCCACCGACTGTTTGTGCCCGTAGACACTGCCACACACTTATAGTGGGTCATAAGAGATGATTAAGAGGCATTGGTTTTGTATGTGTCTATATGTACATTGGTTCTTGGGAAAATGCTACTCTACATACCTTCTTATAATAATAATAAAAATAATAATAATAATAATAATAATAATGAAATTTTATTCGCACATAAAAAGTACAGTAAAAAACACCCAGTGGCTCGAGAGAATCCCCACACTGAGGTTCTCAGCCATGCTGGCATGCCAGCATCCAAACCCTGCTGTGGCAGTCCTAGCTCTTGTGGGCCCAGTCATATCACAGGAATGTCTCATGACGGGGTCACAAAATGCATTATTTCCAGCATGCAGAAGTCCGGACCTTGTGCCCAAAGTGGTTGGTGGAGACGTTTTCAAGACCTACTATAAGCCTCACTTAAGGATTTTCACATTAACTCTGCCTTAATTTCGATACTCGCAAAAGACGAACCAATGATGAGTGCGATCGTCATAGCCTTCCCAAAGTGTGTTTCTGATCTGTTGAACATTTGCTCGAGAGTCATTTGTCATTATGGTGAGATTTTCTTGTGTTCTCAAATGCAGTGGTGCTTGTCTCTTAACCTGCAAATCCTATTGAAATTACTGAGCTCATAAGTACTCCATTTTACTTAATGGTACTCAAAATGGCTGATTTTGGTAAGCCGGCAGTTTGTCCCACATTGAATAGTTTCTTTCTTTTGCTTTCTTTGCCTTATAATGGTCTTTTTGACTTTCATTAGCACAACTCTGGTTTCTATGTTGAAAGAAGTCCAGAGCCTAAAATTAAAAATTAACTGCAGAAATTTTTTGTGCATCACTTGTCTAATCATAAATGGCTTCACGTGTGTTTATCACGAACATAATGCCCACAAATGAAATGTATGGAAATGCAAAATGTATCATTTTCACATTGTGAAACCAGAATGTAAAGTCCTTTCATTAAAGCTGAAAATCTGAATTCTTATGGACTGGAAGCATGATAGCCTGTATTTGTTCAGCTTGGATTCATTGCCAGTTGTAGGATTTCCTTGACTTCAATCTCTAGTATAGGGAGGGTTGTCCCTTGCTCATCAGAAACTTGAGAAAAACAAAACTCTATTTACACAGCTCTTTGTTAGTCTGATTTGAGTTCAGATTTTGGTTGAATCAAATGTTGATTGAACCCTGTGCTTTCTTGTTATGGGTTATGGAATTGTACTGTGTTGGTATGACATGAGGCATTTGAGCCATCGTATGCTTCAACCTAGAGTTCTGTGTACCCCCACCTCAGGCTGCCCGCAGGTACTGTCCACATCACGTGGGACACTACCTGGGTATGGACGTTCACGACACCCCCGAACTGTCCCGCTCTCAACCGCTACAACCTGGCATGGCCATCACCATTGAGCCTGGTATCTCTGCACAGACACAAAAAAATGTGTTCGCACACACTCACACCAGCTCTCACGCACTCACACCAGCTCAAACACAGCATTGTAGCAGCTGTATGTGTTTTGAGCTATAGAAACCTGGATGATCTTCATTGGATCAAGTGCAATCGTGTTTTTGGGACTAAACTAAAGGAGGAAGTTCATTGCAAGGTCATCTCGATGTTGTCTGCCTTGTCCTAAAGGCATACAAAACAGCTAGGATACAGGGAGCCATTTTTTATTTTAATATGATACAAACAAGTAATGCTAAATGCTAAATTGCCCTACACAAGAAGGCTCTGGCTTGAATAAGTCTTTTTCTATTATCAGCTAACCCCAATCAATTAATAAATTGATTTTACTCAGAGTAGTGCCATTCTCAATGAAATTATAGCAGGGATGCAGAGCCTGTTACCATGGAGTAACGCTGGACATCCAACTGCCCAAAGGTTGTCTTTATGGCACAGTCATCTTTATGATATTCAGACATGACTTATGCCTAACAATCTGTGGACCATAATTGGAGATGTATGTATTTTATTACATAACTGCATTCGTCTATACAGAAACTTAACGGTTATTAACTTGAATCTACGAATCATGTACAATACCATTATCATTCTGTTATGACTTAATGCATTTTCAACTGGTTTTAGTGTCGCTCCAGCCGGTAAATTGGCAGGGGCTCCTTATGAGCACTTGAATGTAGTTAGACTGCCCACTGTATTAGGAATCACATAAGTATCCAGCTGTAGTTTTGAACTTCAGGGCTGAAGTAACTGGCCGATCTCTTTTTGTCAGGGCTCTACATATCTGAGGGTGATGAAGGGTGTCCAGAACGTTTCCGGGGACTTGGGGTCAGGATTGAGGATGATGTGGTGATTCGAGAAGAAGGTGGGCCCTTGATCCTGTCGGAGGATACTCCCAAAACTATCTCTGACATCGAGAAAATCAGCGCGCAAAACGAGCGGGGTGCAAGAGGATGATGTAAAGTTGGTGGTCTTCCCTTTAATCTGCTCAGCAAATAGGAGAGGAGGGGAGATGGACTTTACAAAACCCTATGTGCCCTCTGCGAAAAAGGCTCCAGGAACAAACGGGAATTCTGAGATGTCGGCGAAAGTTGGAAGTGTCACTGTGAAAGGACCTTCTTTGTTTGCACTTGAGTGTCCACAATCTACACGCGTTGTCCGGTTGACGACAGTTACATGCAGTGCTGTCCTGAAGTATTGGGACAGTGACACAGTTTTTTTGCCTTTGGGCTCAGCGTTCCGTAGCACATTAGTATTGGAAAAATCATGAAGTTACAGTCAACACGACTGTCCGCTTTTATTTGCGAGCATGCACTTCAGTACAGGGTGTACCACGGAGGAATCCCGGTTCTTCAAAATTGTGTCACTGTGCAATAAAGTCAATAAAAACTGTTAAATAAAATCTCTGCAAGTTCAGAAAGATGTGTGCAGTGTACGTTATGACATTTTATGACCACCTCTTGACTAGTTTAAAATGGAGTTAACACCCCAATTTTTGTCTTTTGGCAGCTATGTAGGGCTCAAGGTAAGCTTTCCCAATGTTGTGGTCCCCCATAGTCCTCTCCTGTTGGGCAAAGCCACTCAGTGCTTTACATGTTAACACTTTGCAATTACTGCAGATAAAGAGCATGTAAAAAGCTGCAGAAACATGAAAGCACTTAAAAGGTTCATAGATGAGGACTAGCAATCGAATGCTCTTTGTTTACATACCTATACTTCAAGAAAGACCACATTAAGCCATGTATATGTATGGAGCACCCATTTTGGAAGTACATCTCCAGTTCTGTAAGCTTATGTACACTTAATAATTCTGAGGTGGTCTGAGGAAGTAGGGAACAAGTAGAATTGGGGGTAAATGTATATATATAGTAACATTTTTAAGGTTTGTTATTTGTAATTCTCTGTTCATGATGAAAGGAAGAATCAAGCCTACTCATCTTGCACCCTAAAGCTGCAGTGCATGTCTGCTGTGAATCCGTGTAACTGTGACGTCCTGCTATTGCACGCCTGCATAATTGCTAGTTTTGTTGGCTCTTCCATTGCAATCTATATGGCCTGCAATGATTTGGGGGTAATTCAGTGGCTTTCAAAACAAGCTTTGAGGGAAAAAAAAATACTCCACTGTGAAACGACCCCATACGTGCGTATTGAGGGCTCTGCGTTCCGTGTTACACGACTGCCCTCCTCCGACAATCACACTTGTACTGCAGCTCCGAATGGTTACGAAAGTCCATTCCGGAATTTGACGAGCAGCAACCCCCTTCAATGCTGCTGTACCTCCAACCCTCCCCCCGTGTCGGAGGAGTAGAAACAACAAGCCGCCATTTTGTTTGTGCGGAGAGACGGAGAGAGGCTGGAGAGACCGATTGAGAGACACTTCTGCGCCGATCACAACGAGTCCGAAACCCGCCGGGCACAAAAAGGGTGGCGGTGTCATCTCGGAGCAAAAATCGAGAGAGATATGAGAGACGGAGAAAGAGTGAAAGAGAAAAGGAAATCCTCGTTTGAAATCCAAGGAAGAGGGGGTGTTTTTTACGGAGCCGAGAGGAGAGGCGGAAGAAGGCGATATATTTAAACGGAGGAAAACCAGCGAGGTAGCGAGCTGAGAAATTCTAATAATAACGTAACGTTAATGATGGCTAATAATCGAACCGTCTTCGCGAGAGAGAAAAAAAGCAGGAAAAAAAATGAACGTGAAGTAATCATTATCGAAAGACTAGAGAAGGGGAGAAAAATTGCCTAAAATGAAGAATTCGCAAGCCAGGTCTAAGTGAAGAAAGAATATAAAAGGACAAACGCGAAGGGGGGGATAGACCATCACAAAGACTCAATGGAAAGACCAAGGAGCCGAAAATATTACGGGGAAGTGTAGCTATATTCTGTGGATCCGAAGCTCCTCACTTCTAAAATAACCCATAATATTGTAGCGACCCCCCTCGTTTTATCCGATTTTCGCTCATCGTCGTTTTCTCTTGTTCTTGGTTCGGATTTTTGCCCCTTCACTTGAATGGCTTGCAAGATATCTTGCTTTATACGCAGTGCCAGAGTATTTTTTTGTTGGTTGCATTTTCTGATCAGTAAACGAATATTTTTTTATTTATACTTGCGAGTCGCTATTGTTGCTCGTCATCCATGAAACGGCTCGGTTACTAGCTAGTTGGCTCGCAACGTTATGTTACTTTGGGTGGCAAACCCTCACCAGGCGAAGCATCCACTGCAAAATAAAAGTAAAGATCAGTTAATTTGATCCCTCCGATTGCAAATGGTTTGGTAGTTGAGTTCCTTGATATTGGGATGACTTGACTAAAGGTAACCGACGTCTAGTAAGATTTAAGAAGAAGCTTTTTGATAGCTAACTTGTTACAAGAACTGGATGGGTTCGTATACTAGCCACGGTTTGTGATTATTGCTGAGATTTTTGTTCCTCAATTTTTCAGTGAGCACATAATTTTGCACAGAGGGCGCAAGATTTAATTTTGATCGGGAATATAAATAACTCCAACATCAGTTTTATTTTTAAATGCCTGGTATTCGTGGAGTATTCACTGAATTGTGACAGACACTTTGACAAATAAGCCAGGGATGCATACAAATATGCAACCATTTTGAGTATGTATGAGCTGTTAGCATCATGGTAGCTAATGTAATACTCTGGCACATGCATGCACAAGAACTTAGATGGCCGTCGTTCTCGGTTTTGGCATTGCCTTAAATTTTCATCAGCCTTAATCACGTCTCAATTTATTAGGAAAAGAAAATTTAATAACCCCAGCAAGTCACTTTCTTGGAGAAGGAAAAAAAAGTGTCGATTTCCCCGCTTGCTTGCATCTCTAAAGTGGGACTGCGCTTTCACTGACGACCAGCTCGCTAGTTTTCCAGCCTTACTTGCCTGTCAGTTTTCACTGACGTTTAGTAATCCTGATGCAAAATATTTCATGCATTGTCAGCGTTAGTCCAGCGAGCATCTTCAGATGTTAGCTTCCTGTCACGTTTAAAGAATTGCACTTTAGCTCATGGCTGTCATTTAAAGGTAACGTGCTAACATGACCCCCCCTGGGTTTTATCAATAAGATAACGTTAAATCAAAGTCATTCAGCCGCTTTCACACCGGACGCGAAACGAATTTTCCGCACGACAGATTACACTCAAAGTCGCACGCGTGTATACGCGTCTTTGCATTGACTTTGAGTCTAATCTGTCGAGCGGAACATCCGTTTCGCGTCCAGTGTGAAAGCGGCTTAAGCCGACAGAAATAATGCTTGCTTGTATTTCTGACAGTTTCTGCTTACTAAATTCCACTAATTTTGATTTTCTTTTTCCCCCCCACTTCCCGTGTAGCGGACCTTAGCTGGCTTCACTCGCTGCCATCATGGAGTCAGATTGTATCGGCTGCAGTGGGAATCCTGTCCGAATCAATGGTTCATTCGTCTGGGGGTTTCTGTTAAACATCGTATGAGGCGGAGACCCCGAGAAGTAACCGCAGGGCTGCGTTTGGGTTGCGTTTTTCATCGCATCTCCCATCGCTGCCGCTGTTCCCCATATCGGCCTCCTCCAATTAGACGCTCGATTTCCCCGCCGACTATGGCGGAAAGGACGGATGCTTCCACGGAGGACAAGTCTTGGGACAATTTTTCCGCCGCCGAAGAGGCTACATGAGTTTAGTTGAGAGCCTGTTCGGTTGTCTTGCTTCTGAGCGACTCCACCTTCCCTCCTCCTCCGTTTGCAGAAATATATAAAGGAAGAAAAAAAAATCCGGCAGGGGAGGGGGGCTGATACTACGAAGCTGAAATCGAGAGGCGAAACGGAGGAAAGACCGAATTTTTACGGGACACTTAGCGAGCAACCCCCCCTCCCCCCTCGTCCAAGAAAAGGAGAGGGAAAAATCTGATTATCGGAAAAGGGAAATAAAGACCAAGAAGAAAGAATAAGGGAATATATCTGTCGTCCGTGGATATACACGTAGCTATATGTATTAATTCCTGAAAAATATGGCCGATAATGTTCTGGACTCCGGCCCGCCTTCAGCCAAGAGGCCTAAACTCAACTCTCCGGCACTTTCTGTCTCTGCCAGCGATGGAAACGGTAAAATATGTTCCTTACAGTAATAGTGAATTGTATTGCCGTATTGTTTTCTCCCGCCGGTGTTTTTCCTCGCTTTTTAGCCTATTCCAAAAAAAATGGGCAAGTGTGTGTACGTATGTGCCGAGCGATGCTACGCTAACGCTAATTGCCTTTCTCAGTTTAGTGCTAGCCGCTAACTGCTTGCTACCCACTGTGGGACTTCCAGTCGGGCTAACGTTTACTCGCTGGATACAAGCTAGTGAGGTTAATGACTCCTCGCGTAGGTTATTTTTCAATCCGCAGTGAGTTGTCAGATCACCGTCAAAGTGACTGTCTGTAGTTCGTTTTTCTGCCGGATAGTTAAAGACGCGCGATGAAATTTGGCTGCTAACTGATGTCACCGAAAATAACTTCCTTTTTGAGGAGACGGCATAGCTCGCTAGCTTTGCTCGGCTGTTTTCATGTTCGATGCAGTTGGCTAGTTTAGCTAGCCGGCTAGAGGATGACAAAGGCTACAAAGTAGCTGGCTGTCCTGACATCGTTTGTTGCCGTGTCATGAAAGGATCCCGAAACCGCAGTCAGTAATTCTTCTTCTTCTTCCTTTAAAACCGTTGTTTTAAATAGTTTTTTGTTGGATAACGCCACTTACTGCGTGGGAGTGTGCTACTCCGAGACCATTGGCAAAAAAAGCACATAGGCCTATACATAAACATGCCCATATTTAAACTTAATGTTATAAATTCATATATCCAGTTAGTAATCAACAGTGTAACTATTTATTTCAGCTATGGTTTTCTTGGGGAAGAAGAGTTTGGAGGATGAACGTCAGCTGTTTTAGTTAGTCAAACGTTGGCTGGCTGCAATTTGCATTTTAGCCGCTGGGTTAGCGCACTGCCAGCACCGGTACCGTAACATCCCTGAGGTTACTCAGTGTTTTGAACATGTCTTGCATCCGATTCTTCTGCTCAAACGTCTACGGCGTCTTGGACCCTTGAACACTCATTTGTTTATTCGTTACAGATGGACAATATCCCCTGGCCATCGCTTCCCATGACAAGTCAAATGTAACGTGAAGTTGGTTAACTCGGGTTAGGCAGCTAACGTCAACACCGGCCATCGAAGTCAATCTGGCTCCCGATTGCAAACCCCTTCCTATCAAACTAATGTAGCAACTAACTTTGTCCTTATTGAGATGGCTCGCTTGGCATCTTAATATATACTCCAAAACTGAAAGACTGGTGGCGTTTTCTCGAAATGCATTTCCGTCATTTCCGACTGACAAATTGGATTTCGGACATTTTCTCCTTTTGTGTTTTGTGCTATTGTTCGCCGTTGGTCAGCTGTCTTATTTTCGATTACCGTTACCTGAACTTTCCGCACAAAATACAGCTGCGTTCCCTGTCTGAAATCGGAAGACTGTATTGGGATTCTGCGTTACCCCCTTGTTTTGATCGTAGGTGACGGTATATTTCTGTTTTCCTTGGATTCAGTCGTAACAATGAAATAAATAGGCATTGAAGATCTTATTCACTCCGCAGATCTTTCCTGCATCTTGTGCTGGTTCTTCCACTTTATGTCGATGGTTTCGCTTGTGTACTTCATCTTGGTGGCGATCAGATTTTAAGTTGTTCCCAGTGTCTCGAATCTGAGTGCAGAAGTTGAGTCGGCAGAACGCAGTGCCCAGATGTCACTGGCAAAACTGTCGGAGCCGCTAAATGTTTCCGATGTCGTTTTCTCTCGGTTTATTGTTCTCCGCTGTCATGTGTTTGTCATTTTACAATTTAGTGCCGTATTCCAAAAATTTGCCTGGCAGCGAGTCAATTGGTGGGAAACCATGGTGGCTCGTAGGGCTGCAGACGTTTCCTCTAGGCCTAACACACGGGCGAAAAGAACTCTTACAGGTGTTCCGCTCCTCCTCAACCATTATGAATCTAAAGTGATGGATTTGGCCCCTCAGGATCACTTGTGGAACAGGTTTTGGCTGGAGGGAAAGTCAACTGCTGCTAGATGTCACGACATGTTTAATTCTGGCTAGGAGCCAGCAAAGAAGTACAGTTGTCATTTCATTATCACGGCCACGTAGATGACTCCTGGTCTGAACTTGCGGTCTGATTTATTAACTGTGGAGGCCTTGTTCAGACGTTGTACAATTGTAGTTTCAGTTGGTTTAGTAGTTGGGCACTGTTCCCCTGACACGGGCCTGCCGCTGTTTCCTACTGGAATCATTTACTCCTGAAATTTCACGTTGGGAGCGTGTGGTCTGGTGTGTTCTTAAGTTTGTCAACTCGAGGAGCCTTAGAATGCATTTTTGTATCAAGCCTTGACTAAAAATTGCGCCAGAATCAAGCTGCCGTAACTGTCGTCCTCCAGATGCACACACTGCATCCTTGCTCTGCTTTTTAAAAACTCTGTCAGTCATGCTTTACCCTCCTTTAGAGTGAATGGCAGTCTGAATTTTTGCGCTCGAGGTTTCTGACCTGCATCGGTCATAAAGTTGTAGCTTGCATAAACACTGGGTGATAAAGTTATACGTCTAGCACATCCGAGCCCAGTATTCAACAGCCACAATCACTGACCTTTTTGTTGTTCTCCCACATAATTTAATATCTGAAAACTTTCCTCTGTGTGTCTGTCAGAGGGGTGAAAAAAATCTGAAATGTTCATTCATTTGTGTTGTGCTTTAAAAAGCTTGATGAGTTTATTGCTGTATTGGATTTATTTCACACCAGCACGGTGCGTCCCATTAATTCACCGAACCCTGTTTGGCTGTCAATTTCAGAGCCTGCTATCAGTTTCAGCTTGATTAGCCCTTTCAGAGCCGTGGCCCATTGATGTAAGAGATCAAAGTCAGATGCTGTTGAAAACCTATCATGTGGCAACTTGTTTAAAAGAGCTCCCCTGCGGGAGCTCTTTTAAACAAGTTGCCACATGATAGGTTTTCAACAGCTCAGGATAACTACATTTTTAATTCCTTGAAAATATATTTTGCGCTCAAAGAGTTGAGAAATAACTGGAAAATCAAATTCTGAAGCTGAATTATGAGTATGATGTGACAGGGAAGATCTCCATCTGCTCAGTATAGCATATATTCCATGTATTAATGGGGGGGGGGAGAGTTAAGGTTTTGTGGGCTTGGCCCCCCTCTATAGTTTCAGGAAATCACTATGGGAAGCGCTGCGCTAGCAGGACCACAGCAAAGTGGGCCCAGCCCTATAAATGCGAAAATTTGTGAGTGACCGAGTGATGAAGTTACACCATTGGTCGGTCAATTGTTAGCTTTCCCGTTGGCCATTGCTCTCTCAGAACGAATAGCCGCAAACAGTCGTCATTCACGTCATGAAGTGGCTGTCATGGTGAAGTGTGGACTAGGACAGCCAATCCCCCCCCCCCCCCCCCAGAAATCGAGGACGGATAAATTCAAACTAACTTATTTGAATCAGTTGCAACATAACACATGAGCCGGTCGGGCCCCCTCTACTTCCTGTAAATTATTGGCTGGTAATACTAGTCTGTCAACTTGAGTTCAGCTAATTTCTTGCTTTCAATATTTGTTACTAATCACACTTGACCATTATAACTTACTGCTGTTATCTGTTTGAATGTCAGTAGTTACTACCTTGCTAAACGGGTAATCTGTTAGCAAATCTTACTCTACTAGCCATCTTTCCACCTAACATTGGCTTTGAACACAGTGGTGAACACTTAATTGTATTTTTATTTTTTTTTAATGTTTACAGTCCCTTCAGTTTTATTCAGTTGTATGGAGATTTGATTATTTCAGCATTAGAACCTGATAATAGAGGGATATTTTTCATTTTGTCTTTAGAGAAATTCTGCAGTTTGTTCACTGTTACTGTAAAAGTCAATTTTCTGCCCCTCAATTCCACCCTGCCTCTTCCCTTCTCTGACAAGGCCAAATGCACATGCCGCCAGGACACATCATGCAGTCAAATTTTCAGTAGTTTGGAAGGATGATTCCAATTTCAAATTAAAATTGACACCCTCAAATACGTCTTCCTGGCCTCATAAAAAACACTAGGCTTTGACCCAGTCTTGTCATTATCATGTGTTTTTCCAGTTTAGCTCTTCATTGTTTTTCCTCACAGGTAACATGAATGTTTTAACCTTTCTTTGGACTAACATTGCTTCTCAACAGGATAGAGTATTACATGCCTGAACCTTCCGTTTGAGTTTTAATTTTGCTTAGCATCTATGACAAGGGTATCCCCAAATGACTCATTCATTTTCAATGGGCTTGTCCCGCATCCACACTGAGCATGAAGACCCTCAGATACACTTCTGTGTTTTCATGTCTTTGTGAAATTGTTTTCAGAACATTGTTGACCTGAAACGCCAAAATCTGACCCTCAAATCCAAACCCAGCCCAGCTTTTCTTTTCTACTGGGCAATTAAGTGAAAAATCGTTGCTTCTGATTGGCCAGACTGTCACCATTTCTGACTCCCAGGTAAAGGAAGGCGTGATAAAGCCACCGTTCGGCTCTTGAAGACTGTGGATCTGAGAACAGGGCGGTAGGGTTTGGTGGGCCAGTGAAGGTCTTGAAGAGAGAGTGGTGCGCGGGAACTTCAGGTCAACAAGCGTTGCTCTGATTGGTGGAATAAAAATTTCAGCAGCATGGAGTGCTAGCCTAGTACATGATGCTACTTTTTAAGAAGGTCTAGACTAGAACTACCCAAACTCTGAAAACAAAAGAGAAAATGCAGGAACTGAATTACTCTTACTGTGCTTTCAGAACCTTTGCAAAAAAAGCCCCACTTCCAGATGCTCACACTGTTATCTGTTTGTGTGTGCCAGTGCGTGTGAGTACGTGAATATTTGTGTGTGCTGTATGTCTGCACGCTCGCACGGGCGTATGTGACCCTGAGTGTTTACCCCTCTGCGTCTCCGCGCCCTCATCAAACCGGGAGAAATCCCGCCCGGGGAATCGTTCGTGAGCTGGCCGGGCGTTCGGGTTAGTGGAAGCTGGAGGCATCCTCTGCCATCTTTTTCCCCTCCATCCTGCGGCTGTACCAGACGTCTCGATTGGTCAGCCGGTCAGTCGTGCGGTCTGTTCATCTGTCAGTCGGCCTGCCTGCCTATGCCCATCCTTTCAGTCTAAATCTTGCCCCCGTCGACATGATGGTTGGCAGTTCGTGATTGTTCTGATGCCTGGCATTGCAGCAACAAAATGTAGCAGAGGTGCATCCGTCATCTGGTGCTGTTGTTAAATCTCTGCTTGCGGAAGGGGTTGATTGCTGGTGTGAAGCATAGATGAGTCCCCCTTTTACTCAGAACGAGGGATGCACTGTCATTTATTCTGTTCCGGATTTGTATCGGATGCTTAAGCTGTAAAGCGCTGTCCGTAATTGTCATTTACACTTACATTTGCAGAGTAAACTAATGACCATAATACGTGGCGGTCGGTGGTTTAAATTTTCTCGCTCTCAGGGCTGCCTGTGCGCAGTCTATTTACCTTCGCATTACAGCATTTCAAGTCGGCGATGATTCTTGGCTGATGTGCCTTGTATGCGCTGCGTCATGTTTGACTGTCTGCACTGGTAATTTCTTCAGTTTGGTGCCAGTTCTCGTGCGTTTGAGATTTAAGACTCATACTCGTGTGTGTGTGTGTGTGTGATCTGTGATCTGTGAGTCTACGCGCTGGTGATTCCTCTCTCCCGCGCTTGCAGTTGTGTGTTTGTCTTGGGGTAAATGCTGTTGTTAACTCGAAGCATTCCTATCTGCTACTGATGTCTTGAAGTGTACAGGCCCTAACACTTCAAAGTGAGGTCACAAATCTGTGATTAGACTGGTCTTAACTGGACATTCTGTTGCTGATGCAAGTGTCTTGACTTGCAACTGAAAATGGTGGATTTGAGCTTAACCCTTTGTTGCATAGTGGTTACGAAAGTAACCAAACCCACTTGCTGTCCTCAGAAGGAAAGAGTCATTCAACGAAGGGTTAAATCACTTGAGCTGAAACATTCAAAGCAAACTCACTCTTCACAGAGCTGGTTGTAACTCCTGTGCAGGAGTTGGCGCTAACTGTGGACTGTTTTTCCGTCCTGTTCCCTTTCGCAGATTTCGGTTCCCTTTTCGACCTGGAGCATGATCTCCCGGACGAGCTCATCAACTCTACAGAACT
This sequence comes from Gymnothorax reevesii, assembly GCA_029721435.1. Taxonomy (NCBI): domain Eukaryota; kingdom Metazoa; phylum Chordata; class Actinopteri; order Anguilliformes; family Muraenidae; genus Gymnothorax; species Gymnothorax reevesii. The sequence continues at coordinate 70,060,693 of CM056584.1, forward strand.
GGGCCTGCCCAACGGCGGCGACCTCAGCCAACTGCACACCAGCCTTGGTGGAGGGGGCGTGGCCATGGGGGTCCAGGACGCCGCCGCGAAGCACAAGCAGCTGTCGGAGCTGCTGCGCTCCGGAGCCCCGCCCACGTCAGGCCCTCAGGGCGCGGCCGGCAGCCCCGGCGCCAGCTCCATGGGCCTGCTGGGAAACATGAACGCGTCGCCGGGGCAACAGGGCCTCGGACAGCCCCCGCAGCAGCAGCACCCGGCCCCCCCGCCCGGCGGGATGATGCAGCAGCAGGGCATGGTGGGCGTGGCCGGACTCAACAGGGGCATGATGGGAGCCCAGAAGGGCAACGGACCGCAGCAGCAAGCGCCCACGCCTCCGGGGCTGATGGGAGGTCAGGTGATGAACGGCTCTCCGAGGATGGGCTACTCGAACCCTGGGATGGGCAGTAACAGCAACTTGTTAGCGGAGACGCTGCAGCAGCAGGGCGGGCAGCAGTTGGACCCCGCGGGGCAGGCTGGGCTTAGAGGGCAGCACCCCCGAGCACTCAATAAGGTAATGCCCGCAACCCTCACGACCTTTAACCCTGACCATAATCCCAAACCTGCCCCAGCTCCGCCATGGCATCCCCCGCGATCCACCTGATGCCGTTCCCAGATCCACCCAGATTACCTGCCAGACGCCTGCTTTAATTCCTCCGTACACACCCGCAGTCTGACGAATACATGGCCTCGATTCACCCCAAAAAGCCAGTCCTCCCAATGTTCTCTCTCGATGTGTTCTGAGCTCTGACAATAATTTCCTCCCTATCAGTCGCTAATAGTTGGAAAGTGTCTGAATAATAATATTTATATCTCATGGTTAGTGGGGGAATGCGATTGTTTGTGTTCTGGAAAAGGCTTGCTGCTTTTATATTCATTTTTCTTTGCGTTCTCTTTTGTGACTCTAGTTCCATCAGATAAAAAAAAAAAAAAAAAACGTTTTGATGTTTTTGACGTTAAAGGCTTGGGAAGAGATGGTGACAGAACCTTTGTTAGTATATTAGAATTTCGGCGGAATTCCGACTTGGAGATTAAGTACAGACTGATGGATTTTTCTTGGCGCTCGACTGAAAATCATGCTCCTGTTTAGACTGCGTGCAGCTGAATTCTGACATGCTGTCAAGAAAATTGAATTGTCAGCTGTGCAGGATAAAGATATGCTGAATATCCTACACGGTGAAACACCTGGCGATGGCCGTTAAATACCTTCACTTTGTGCGTCATCCATTCTAGTTCAGATGTGCCTGGTCCTACTAATCAGGGGACCCCTGTCATTTAGATGTGTTTGTTTATCTGACAGTAGTGTTGTCATTTTTAATCCACTGGAGGGAGTTCAACAGATGGTCAGATTCAGAGATTGTTAATTTGGTAACGGTGAGGTCTGGGCTGAGAGCGAATCTCCATCATGGGCAAACCTGGATAGTCAAAAGCGAGAGGATGCTGAAGGTCATTTAACAGTAAATTGTGGAAAATTTGTCTTGAGTGGCTTTTAAAGGCAGAAGCTAACATGGGCCAATAGTGCTGCTAGTTGAGGTTTGGACTTGAAAGGCAGTGTCTTGACCTTATGAAACGGTGCCATTGCTGGTTAGAAAGCAAATAAAAGTCTGCAAATTCAACTTTATTGCTTCTATGCACTTACTTGATCACTTGTGCACCCCCGTCTGTCCTTGTTAGCCCTGTAAGGTTGAAGTCTTTATGCTTGGCTGTTCGTGAGCTTGCAAATGCTTCTTTTTTGAGTAGCTAGTTATTAGTGGGCCAAGAAATGTTCTGCGCAATGGAACCCAGATTGTGTTGGGTTGGGACTGTATTTTGATGGTGTGTTTACCTGTATGGTGTGCATTTTCTTAAAGGTGAAAAAAAGTGTCTTGTTGTTGCATGCAGATATAAAAATAAATAAATAAAAGTATCCTTTTATGGGGACCTTATTCAGTACTTATTGGCTTGGTTATAAGCAAATGGATGTTTTTTAATTTGTATAATGTGATCTTACCAAGCGACCCTGAAACAAAATGACTCTGCTTGCTTAATGGCGGCGGCATTTGTGAAGATGCATGCTATGTTTCATAACCTCCATGACCAGCCAAAAGTTTGGACGAGAATGAGTTTTCCTAAAATCAGAGATTAAAAAAAGAAATCGGCAAATTAAAATTTCCAAAAAATTCTGAAAATGGTGAACATTTGAAATTGAATTGTAGAGATTTTCTTTTTTTTCTTGCTTAATCCATCAGGTGTACACCTCTCAGTTTCCCTGAGCGCAACTGTTCCCACAGACGAGCAGCACTTTCAGACCGCTCCCTCGTCATTCTGTCCTATACATCTACAACCAGCTCTCTTTCTTTCTTGTTGGAAAACGAAAATAACGTGCGTTTATTCTTACAAGCATGTTTTCTTATGAGTTCGATAATTACGAATGTTCTCCCGTGACTCAGTCGATTCTTGAACCTTTGACTTTTTTATTCCTCTGAGGGTTTTTTTTAAATTTTTTTTTATTTATTTTTTTAACCTAAGTCAAGATGCAATTTTAGCTAAAAAGGAGTGTAAGGTGTGTTTGATGGCTGGGGCTGTACGTGGTGATGTTGGAGTGAAACGTGAATTCAGGAGTTTTCCTCTGCTGAGGTGGATTAAATGTTGACCACTTCTTCACCAAAACCCTGCTCAGAAACGCAATGTTTGATTGGGTGCAAGTTTCCTGACCTGTCTGAAACATTAGCTCTGGTGCCGCAGATGCTGGAATGATGTTCTGTATTTGACACACAGTGGGATTTTGATTCTGACTGGAAATCTTTGGTACTGCCCAGGACATCTTGGTTGTGTGACCTTATTGCACCCGGGTCAAAAGTAAGCAGAATATCAGCGTCGGGTGCAGGCCAGTGTCACTGGGCGTTAGCGCATTATCGCAACAGCAGTCCAGCTCTTTGGTTTCCCTTCTCTGGGAAGTGCGGTTTGAGTAATTGCATCGGCTATGGCATCGGTTCTTCCAGCCATTTTGCGTTTTCTGACTAAAAGTTTTCAAATGGTCAGGGCAACTGCCCTCCTCACTCGCAACACACACACTCTGCTAAACACACATACTGCTAAACATTTAGGCCATTCATCTTCTCCCTTCAGGAATGACGAGGCCTTGCAGATTGGAATCTCATGCACTGGATTGATTAATTAGGCCTGGAACAGCCTGCCGCTTGTTCAGCCATGTTTGCTCAGGCTGTTTTGGTTGTGTCGCTCGGTGACTGTCATTGTTTCGGATGATCCTCAGAATTATTTAATTGACCAGACCGATTATTTCCTTAATTGACAGTCACTTAATTGTTCGTGGTTTGAATGAATCCTAACTCCAGTTCATTTTGGGCCTGTTCGATTGCAGTTCCCATGGTTCATTTCTGGGAATGCGCTGGAGTTGCCTTTTGTTTGGTGCCCTGAGGAGGTTTGTGTCTTACTGGTACTGGTTTGAGCAGAATCTACGCTTCCAAATCGTAGAGTTTTGGGTTCAGTTCCCAGCTGGACCACTGTTGGACCCCATGAGCTACAACTTCTGGTTGCTGAAGTGAACGCTCGCTGTAAAAATGGATTGTGGAATATAGATGTTCAGGGCCTAGCGTGCATCATGAGCTTGTCCAGCCTTGTTGGCAATCGCGCGTTTAGACGATGATCTTGTAAGAGTATTGCAGCTTGCGTCATATTGCTGTCATTCTGAAAGTTTTGGAGCAAACAGGAAGTGAATTTAGCTGGCAATCCTGAGTGAATGGCAAATTTCCTTTAGCGGCTCTTCTCTGGATGTGGTATTTCAGTTCACATCGGGCGAGGTGTATTTGATGTAATTTCTGGGCTTTTCTCTCCTCTCATAAACGCTGAACTGTTAATACTAAGAGCGCTGAATAAATTTTCAAGGAATTAAATATGTTATATCCTGAGCGGTTGAAAAGCTATCCTGTGACAACTTGTTTAAAAGAGCTCCCCCAGGGGAGCTCTTTTAAACAAGTTGCCACTTGATGGGTTTTCAACTGCATCTGATTTTGTTATCTTACATTTACCGCTCTAAGGGTTAATGACTTCTTTTTGGGTGGAGAAGTATATCCCCCCCGAACCCTACAAACTATTACGTCCCCCTGCAGTGACCATCTTCCATCCACTCTGCTGGAAGATACCGCGCCATGCAATTCCTCCGACTCGCCTGGCAACAAGCCCTCACTTCTGTAACACTATGCAGTCACTCCGGTCAGTCGCAGGCTGCTTATGTCATTGGACGATGGCGCAGTCCGTGTACAGTTGAGCTTATAGAGCTGCCTGTGCCCTGCCAATCAGGAGTGGCCAAGAGCGAGGGAAAATGACGATGAGACTAATGATTTTTGACTGGCTTAACCCCATTATCCTCGGCGAATCTGGGCCCGTCGCTGCCTCGCCCATGCGCAGGACTGGCCATCGCCGGTAATGGCCTGGCTGGGATTGGAACACCAGACTGATGTGTTAGCGGTGAGCCTCTCTGAGGTCCAGTTATTAATCACCTCTGTGCTCCTCCTCCTTTCACCTCCTCCCCCGCAGATGGGGATGATGGGTAACCCAGGCCCGTACGGCGCCCCCTACGGCCAGTCTGCAGGCCAGGGGCTGGGCGGAGCCGGACTGGGTCAGCAGCTGCAGAACAAAGCGGGCCTGCAGAACAGCATGGCCCAGTTCAGCCTGGACAAGAAGACTCCAGCCGTGCAGGGGATGGTGAGGAGAGTGTGTGCGTGTGTGTTGTGCGCGCATGCGTATGTGTGTGTCGTGCGCGCATGCGTATGTGTGTGTTGTGCGCGCATGCGTATGTGTGTGTGTGCGCGCATGCGTATGTGTGTGTGTGTGGGCGCGCGTGTGTGCGCGTGTGCGTGTACGCGTACGTGTGTGTGTGCGTGCGTGTATGTGTAAGTGTGTGTGTGTGTGTACGTGGGTGCGTGTGTGTGTGCGTGCGTGTGTGTGCGTGTGCGTGCATGTATGTGTGTGTGTGTGTGTGCGCGTGTGTGTTTTTTATGTCAAAGATAGCACAACTTTCAAGTTGCAAGTGTGCCTGTGGAGATTTTAATATGCATTGTAATGTCTTGATGGACTTGTAAGTACTGCCTTGATCTTGATTGTACTCAATGCTTAGATTACTTTAGTGGTATAAACATGGAGAGCCTTGCTGGGGTGAACGACCTTAGCTCCCCACTCGGTTACGATAGCAGAACAACAGTGGCAGTCCGTCGGCAGTAACAAAAGCTGTTGGAAGCGTCACCTTTCAGTGCTTAACAACCTAAAACTCATGCAGTTTACTTTTCCCGATTAGCAACAGTTGCTCGGACTCTGTCGCTTGAACGACAGTCAAATTTATTTTCGATAGCATCGTTATACATTGCACCACAACTCCGATCATTTTTTTTTCCCGTGCATAAATGGCAACTTAAAATATTAATGTCTTTATAAATTCTGCGCTCATGTGGCTTGTGAAACTGGTCGGATTTGAGTAAAGTAGTTTGCGAGGCTCATTAAGCAATTAGCCACGAGAATCCGTTCTATATCTGAATGAAGTCACTGCTAAAGGGCGTTGTCAGACATGATGCACAGCTGGGTGAGAAAATAAATGCTGCAAAGTCTGCAAAAGTTTTGGATTTTCTGCATTTGTATTGCTATCCTTTCAATGCCATATCAATTACATAAATGAAAGCAATAGGCGTTCTCTCTTTCATTATCATTTCTTATTATAGGTCATCTATTGGTCTTGGTTGTTCAGTGAATTATTTGTTAATCAGGCAAACTTAAACGAGAACAGATCGAGGGCACTCGAGCGATAAAGGATGAGGTTTCTGAAGGCCGTCTGGTCATCTGACGGCACGCCGCTGCAGGACAGTGATATCTCTCCATTTTGGCCAGGCGGTCCAGCAGTCCCCGGGAGTGGTCGCCGGGGCGACGGGAGCTGGAGGGGCAGGGGCGATGATGCCCTCGGCAGCCGGCGCGCAGGGCGGGCTGGGCTCAGTGTCGGCCGCCTCGGCTGCGGCGCCCCCTACGGCCGACCCGGAGAAGCGCAAGCTGATCCAGCAGCAGCTGGTGCTCCTGCTGCACGCCCACAAGTGCCAGAGGCGCGAGCAGGCCAACGGGGAGGTGCGCCAGTGCAACCTGCCCCACTGCCGCACCATGAAGAACGTCCTCAACCACATGACCCACTGCCAGGCGGGCAAGTCCTGCCAGGGTGAGTGTGCATATCTACACCTGTGGGGACGGAAAATGCCTCGTAGGGACTTCAAAACCCTGCGATTATATTAACATTTTGGAGGGGGGGGGGGATCGAACCCTGGGGACATTATGGGTCCGTAATGAGGAGAGTACGTTTCCGATGCTGGGAAAAGAGCTCGGTTTAGGTTCAGAGTTACATATGGGCTTATTTTTAGGAAGTAGGTCTAGTTCTGAGGTGACCAGATATTAGAATTATGCTCATGGTTAAGGCGGGGTGTTGAATTACTCAATCACGGCTAAAAATTGGGTTATGAGAGGGTTGTTGGTTAAAGTTAAGATTACGGTCATGATTTGGGAAGGTGTTGAGGTGAGGGTTGATTTTTTTTTTTTAGGATGTGGAGGTATGGAAATAAGATTTTGGTGCAAAATGTTTTTTTTTGATCCCCATGAGTATAGAAAGGCGTACGTGTGTGTTTGAGTGAGTGTCAGCGCTGCACACACTGCTTGCTCACACTAACTCATTGAGCCGTAATGTTCAGCAGACAGACTGACAGACAGACGGTCTAATGCAGTCTCCACCCCCCCCCTTCTCTCGGTCCCACAGTGGCCCACTGTGCCTCGTCCCGACAAATCATCTCACACTGGAAGAACTGCACACGGCACGACTGTCCTGTCTGCCTGCCTCTCAAGAACGCTGGAGACAAGAGAAACCAGCAGTGTGAGTGCCTGCGTCTCTCTCTCTCTCTCTCTCTGACTCTCACGCTCTCTCTCTCTCTGACTCTCACGCTCTCTCTCTCTCGCTCTCTCTCTCTCTCTCTCTCTCTCTCTCTCTCTCTCTCTCTCTCTCTCTCTCATCACTCTGGGAAAGCAGGGTGCTGTTCATTTGCTACTCTAGAGCCTGCGTTACGTGTTACAATTCAGAAGTTCCCTGGTGTTTTTACCTGAATGAGAAATCAAGAGTTATAGATACATTGATATTGTATCAATCATGTGATGTAAGATGTCTTCTGGGATTTTGGGTATCATTATCGCGATATGACACTAACGTCGCCTTCTCTGGTTTAAAGGTTGCATTACAGTAATGGGATACAGTTGTCTGCACTTCATACACTGGTCGAGCTGTTGCCTCAACCTACTTGGGCTTCATGTCCACATTACTAATGACTGTTTATCAAGAATCTCACTGTGTGAATATTTTGTTGGCGATAACCAATGGTTATCGCTGTAATATTGATAGTGGTGATACTGAAGTATTCGTTCTAAAATATTGTGATATTTGATTTTGTCTGTATCGCCCAGTCCCACGGAATACTTATTTAAATTTTCGGAAAAACATCCTTGGCTTTGCTACACTGTGTGAATCCTGTTGGGCCCTGCGGTGTTTATGCATGTCTGGAAAAAGATTGTTTGCATTAAGGATGTAATGAGTTAGCGCCCCCTGCAGATGATAACCACAGCTTCCTTTCCTGTCTCCTCCCTCCTCCCCTCCTGCAGCCCTCCTGGGCGGGGCGGCGGTGGCGGTGGGCCTCAGCAGCTCCCTGGGGACGGCCCTCGGGGGCCAGCCCAGTGCGTCCAGCCTGAACCCACCCAGCCAGATCGACCCCAGCTCCATCGAGCGAGCGTACGCAGCCCTCGGCCTCACCTACCAGGGCAACCAGATGACCCAGCAGCCCGCCCAGACCTCGCTGCCTAGTCAGGGGCTGCCCGTCCAGCAGGGCATGAGGTCACTGAACGCCATGGGTGAGTGGGTCGGGGGGGCAAATGCGTCTTTTTATGGGCTGTTCAATGGACATCTCTTCTTGAATCATGCTACTAGAGTTTCGAATAAGGTTTCCAATCTTTTCTAGAAAGTTCTGGTTTTGCTGCAGGCTTTCATACCAGCCAAGCCTTTACACACCCGATGGTACGACTGCGGGTCATTAGGAGAGGCTGTAGAGGTTGATTAGTAGAATCAGACTTGTAACTGCTTGGTTGGATTGAAAGCCCAAACACACACCGGCCCATTCTAGAGTTTGGTTGAGAACCCCTGGTCGAGGGTTGTGTGTGTGAGCGCGTGACCCAAGATGAGTGGTATTTGTTGCTGTGTGTTATAAGCTGCTGGATGCTCATTTGCTGATGCTGCACCTGGTCTTGTGCAGCTGATTGTTTCCAGAGAAAGGGTTCTCAATCGGGCTGGTCTCAGGACTCTAAGCCCAGCCCTGCATTTGGCGGAGTCTGAGAATTCACAATTCTCTGTAGTCTAGGGTTACAGGGACCCACTTATCTGCCCCCCCCCCCAATTTTTTTTTGGTTGACAGGGCATGATGTATTATGTGACCTTTTGTGACTTTTTTTTGGGAGAACTCGGGAGGGAAAGGGTTAATCTTATTCTGTGAGACTGGTTTTTGATGGTTTAACTATGGCTGAAGATCCTCCATTAGTTTTGAAGGTTTCAGGAATGAAACGAGGTGATGTTTCAACGGTGTGGAGGGCGTTTTGCGAACAAAACTTTCCCTCATTTCCGTGTACCTGTCCCGTTGCAGCTGCCGGGGCCCCCATGGGTGTTAACGGAGGGGTGGGAGGTCAGCCCCAGAGCCAGCAGCCCAACCTGCTGCCTGACTCCATGCTTCACCCCAGCATCAGCGCTCAGAGGTGTGTATGTGACCCGCGACCAAGGGCACCTGTTACAGCCTGCATTAACCTGCCCTGTCTGTATACACATTTACTGTAACCTGTCCTCTCTGTACATGCGTATATTATAACATGCTGCCTCTGTGTACACATGCATTATAACCTGCCATCTCTGTGTATACGTACATTATAACATGGCTGTTCTGAATACAAATGCATATAACATGCTGTCCCTGAATACACATACATTATAACATGCTGTCCCTGAATACACATACATTATAACATGCTGTTCCTGTATACACATACTTCATAACATGTCTCTGTATACACATGCATTATAACATGCTGCCTCTGTATACACATGCATTATAACATGCTGCCTCTGTATACACATGCATTATAACATGCTGCCTCTGTATACACATGCATTATAACATGCTGCCTCTGTATACACATGCATTATAACATGCTGTCTCTGTATACTCATGCATTATAACATGCTCTCTGTATACACATACATTATAACATGTCTCTGTATACACATGCATTATAACATGTCTCTGTATACACATGCATTATAACATGCTCTCTGTATACACATGCATTATAACATTCTGTCTCTGTATACACATGCATTATAACATGTCTCTGTATACACATGCATTATAACATGCTGTCTCTGTATACACATGCATTATAACATGCTGTCTCTGTATACACATACATTATAACATGCTGTCTCTGTATACACATACATTATAACATGCTCTCTGTACACACATGCATTATAACATGTCTCAGTATACACATACTTCATAACATGTCTCTGTATACACATGCATTATAACATGCTGCCTCTGTATACACATGCATTATAACATGCTGCCTCTGTATACACATGCATTATAACATGCTGCCTCTGTATACACATGCATTATAACATGCTGCCTCTGTATACACATGCATTATAACATGCTGCCTCTGTATACACATGCATTATAACATGTCTCTTTATACACATGCATTATAACATGTCTCTTTATACACATGCATTATAACATGCTCTCTGTATACACATGCATTATAACATGCTGCCTCTGTATACACATGCATTATAACATGCTGCCTCTGTATACACATGCATTATAACATGCTGCCTCTGTATACACATGCATTATAACATGCTGCCTCTGTATACACATGCATTATAACATGCTGCCTCTGTATACACATGCATTATAACATGCTGCCTCAGTATACACATGCATTATAACATGCTCTCTGTACACGCATGCATTATAACATGCTGTCTCTTTATACAAATGCATTATAACATGTCTCTGTATACACATGCATTATAACATGCTGTCTCTGTATACACATGCATTATAACATGCTGTCTCTGTATACACATACATTATAACATGCTCTCTGTACACACATGCATTATAACATGTCTCTGTATACACATGCATTATAACATGTCTCTGTATACACATGCATTATAACATGCTCTCTGTATACACATGCATTATAACATTCTGTCTCTGTATACACATGCATTATAACATGTCTCTGTATACACATGCATTATAACATGCTGTCTCTGTATACACATGCATTATAACATGCTGTCTCTGTATACACATACATTATAACATGCTCTCTGTATACACATACATTATAACATGCTGTCTCTGTATACACATACATTATAACATGCTGTCTCTTTATACAAATGCATTATAACATGTCTCTGTATACACATGCATTATAACATGCTGCCTCTGTATACACATGCATTATAACATGTCTCTTTATACACATGCATTATAACATGTCTCTTTATACACATGCATTATAACATGCTGCCTCTGTATACACATGCATTATAACATGCTGCCTCTGTATACACATGCATTATAACATGCTGCCTCTGTATACACATGCATTATAACATGCTGCCTCTGTATACACATGCATTATAACATGCTGCCTCTGTATACACATGCATTATAACATGTCTCTTTATACACATGCATTATAACATATCTCTTTATACACATGCATTATAACATGCTCTCTGTATACACATGCATTATAACATGCTGCCTCTGTATACACATGCATTATAACATGCTGCCTCTGTATACACATGCATTATAACATGCTGCCTCTGTATACACATGCATTATAACATGCTGCCTCTGTATACACATGCATTATAACATGCTGCCTCTGTATACACATGCATTATAACATGCTGCCTCAGTATACACATGCATTATAACATGCTCTCTGTATACACATGCATTATAACATGCTCTCTGAATACACATGCATTATAACATGCTCTCTGTATACACATGCATTATAACATGCTGTCTCTGTATACACATGCATTATAACATGCTCTCTGTATACACATACATTATAACATGCTGCCTCTGTATACACATACATTATAACATGCTCTCTGTACACGCATGCATTATAACATGCTGTCTCTTTATACAAATGCATTATAACATGTCTCTGTATACACATGCATTATAACATGCTGTCTCTGTATACACATGCATTATAACATGCTGTCTCTGTATACACATACATTATAACATGCTCTCTGTACACACATGCATTATAACATGTCTCTGTATACACATGCATTATAACATGCTGTCTCTGTATACACATGCATTATAACATGCTCTCTGTATACACATACATTATAACATGCTGTCTCTGTATACACATACATTATAACATGCTCTCTGTACACACATGCATTATAACATGCTGTCTCTTTATACAAATGCATTATAACATGTCTCTGTATACACATGCATTATAACATGCTGTCTCCGTATACACATGCATTATAACATGCTCTCTGTATACACATACATTATAACATGCTGTCTCTGTATACACATACATTATAACATGCTCTCTGTACACACATGCATTATAACATGTCTCTGTATACACATGCATTATAACATGCTGTCTCTGTACACACATGCATTATAACATGTCTCTGTATACACATGCATTATAACATGCTGTCTCTGTATACTCATGCATTATAACATGCTCTCTGTATACACATGCATTATAACATGCTGCCTCTGTATACACATGCATTATAACATGTCTCTTTATACACATGCATTATAACATGCTGTCTCTGTATACACATGCATTATAACATGCTGTCTCTGTATACACATACATTATAACATGCTGTCTCTGTACACACATGCATTATAACATGTCTCTGTATACACATGCATTATAACATGCTGCCTCTGTATACACATGCATTATAACATGTCTCTTTATACACATGCATTATAACATGCTGTCTCTGTATACACATGCATTATAACATGCTGTCTCTGTACACACATGCATTATAACATGTCTCTGTATACACATACATTATAACATGCTGTCTCTGTATACACATACATTATAACATGCTCTCTGTACACACATGCATTATAACATGTCTCTGTATACACATGCATTATAACATGCTGTCTCTGTACACACATGCATTATAACATGTCTCTGTATACACATGCATTATAACATGCTGTCTCTGTATACTCATGCATTATAACATGCTCTCTGTATACACATGCATTATAACATGCTGCCTCTGTATACACATGCATTATAACATGTCTCTTTATACACATGCATTATAACATGCTGTCTCTGTATACACATGCATTATAACATGCTGTCTCTGTATACACATACATTATAACATGCTGTCTCTGTATACACATACCTTATAACATGCTCTCTGTACACACATGCATTATAACATGTCTCAGTATACACATACATTATAACATGCTCTCTGTATACACATGCATTATAACATGTCTCTGTATACACATGCATTATAACATGCTGTCTCTGTATACACATGCATTATAACATGCTGTCTCTGTATACACATGCATTATAACATGCTGTCTCTGTATACACATACATTATAACATGCTCTCTGTACACACATGCATTATAACATGTCTCAGTATACACATGCATTATAACATGTCTCAGTATACACATGCATTATAACATGTCTCAGTATACACATGCATTATAACATGCTGTCTCTGTATACACATACATTATAACATGCTCTCTGTACACACATGCATTATAACATGTCTCAGTATACACATGCATTATAACATGCTGTCTCTGTATACACATGCATTATAACATGCTGTCTCTGTATACACATGCATTATAACATGTCTCTGTATACACATGCATTATAACATGCTGTCTCTGTATACACATGCTTTATAACATGCCACCTCTGTACACTCCTACATTATAACCTGCCGCTCTCTCCCTCTCTCCGGCTCCAGTTTGATGAATGACAGCGGTGGGGTGGGTAACATGGGCTCCCTGCCCGCGGCAGCCCCGCCTACCAGCGCGGGCATGCGGAAGAGCTGGCACGAGGACATCACACAGGACCTGCGCAGCCATCTTGTGCACAAGCTGTGAGTGAGCGAGCCGGGGGTCCCCAAAACTCTCTCTTAACACACGCGCTCCTTACACAAGCACACGCGCGCACATTACACACGCACGCGCGCGCATATTACACAAGCACACACGCGCACATCATACACACACACACACACACACACACACATGTACACATGCATGCTGCCTGTGTGAGCTCTCCGTAGGATTATGCTGGGGGATGGCTCTTGTGTTTGTTGTGATTGAACAGTGTAGCTCAGTTGATGCTAAATGCCGCCTCTCTTCTTCCCCTCATCTCCTTCTTCTTTCCTCCCCCCTTCCCTTTCTCTCCCCTCTATTCTTCCCCTTTTTTCTCTCTTCTTTTCCTCTCTTTTACTGGCTTTTGTCTCACTCGTACTCCCTTTTTTCTCTCTCTCTCTCTCTCTCTCTCTCTCTCGCTCTCGCTCTCTGTGAGCAGTGTGCAGGCCATTTTCCCCACCCCAGACCCGGCTGCCCTGAAGGACCGGCGGATGGAGAATCTGGTGGCGTACGCCCGTAAGGTGGAGGGGGACATGTACGAGTCAGCTAACAGCAGGGTAACTGTCCTCTCACCCGCACTGCTGCCGCGGGAGCCTGCGTGCGGGAGCCCTGTTGTGGAAACACGGTGCCGACAGGAGAAATAATACAATGTGACAGGATGGCATGTTGTCCATGCTAATGAGGCGTAAATCCAATAATGTAGCTGTGATTGTTGCCTAAACAGGGATTCAAAATGAGGCAAAGGTGGTGCTTTTGTCAAGACTGCAAGATCAAATTCACTCCTTTTGATTTCTTATTTGCATTATGTTCTTTATGATTGCCTGTAACATTGCAGATTGTTTTGTTGCAGTCTAATGGTCTTGTACCGACGCCCTTTGTTGTACTTGCATGCTGAAGTGGTCGTGTCAGCACAACATTCTGTGCATTTTATGCTGAAAAATGACTCATCGGTCAATCACTGATCACAGATATTCTGTCATACTACTTTTGTAAAGGTCCCCTATCGTGTCACCTGATGCACAGCCAATTTTCCACCACAAGCCATATCAAAATCTGTTATTTGTGACCTCACAAGGTCACATCATTCAGAATAGTGAAGGAACTGATTGACCGGTTGGCTGCAGTTGAAAGTTTGGTCTCAGACCTCCTTAGCTGTTGGTGGTCACTTCACCACATGTCATCAAGAAGGGACAGATAATGAAATGGCAGGTAATGACTGATTGGCTTTACATCTGGGGACATGACTGGAGACCAGTGACGACCCAGACTTCAACCACATCAAAATCATTCTTCCTGTCTCTCGCTCACATTTTTATTTCTGCTTTGTGATCATAATATTTGCGTAGCCCTAGGCTCCGTTGTGATTTTCGTAGATTAATCGCTTCATTTGATTGACAAGTTGATATTGACTCAAGTAATTTGGAACCAAATGAGCTCCTAAGGCTTTTAAAACCTGTTGGCATGTGTTCCAAAAAAACGTGTAATATCAGAAGCTACGGCATTATTGTCTCGGTTCGTCTGCAGATTTCACCCAGATTCTGTTTCGAGTGTCTCAAAACTCTGAACAGCATACGTGCATTGTCTTACGAGTTCTATGATGGGCAAAATTTTTTTTTTTTATTTGCGCTTAATGCAAGTGCTTCAGAGTGAAATATAGATTTTAAATTGCCGCGACTGGAAATGAAACTGCAGCTCATTCGGTAGTCTGACCTCTGGGTAATATGGTGCAGAATTTGCCTGAGGCAGCCATTTCAGCATTTTGTTTACCTGGAAGACCCTGGGTGTAGCGGCTAGCGTAACAGGAATGCAGCGCTGCAGCTGATTTCTCATTCTCTGTCTTCCCCCCTTCCCCAGGCGGAGTACTACCACCTCCTCGCCGAGAAGATCTACAAGATCCAGAAAGAGTTGGAGGAGAAGCGGAGGACTCGCCTGAAGAAGCAGGGCATGATGCCCACCCAACCGGGCATGCCCCCCTCCGGCTTACCTCAGGGGCCCGCGGGCTTGGGCCAGCCGCCTTCGGGTTTACCTCAGGGGCCTGCGGGAATGGGACAGCCCCCCTCGGGCCTGCAGCAGGGGCCCGCCGCCTTGGGACAGCCTCCCTCATCTCTACCGCAGGGGCCCGGCGGCCTCGGTCAGCCCCCCTCGTCCCTCCCTCCGGGGCCCACGGGACTGGGCCAGGCTCCGAGTGAGTGACTGCCCCTGTGCTCTCTCGGCTTTCCAGCTGATCCCAGATCTGTGCGATTAGGTCCTGCCTGTCCCTCTACTTCTGTGGCTGGAAGGAGCCCACTTTACGACTGATCCAGTCTTGGTTTAGATCTTCCTCAAGAGTTTTGCTGCTGTTTACCCGTCTACTGTGTTAATGTTTTCAGGGGAATGTATTAACCCTCGTCCTGCCAGGTTCCGATATACAGAGGGCCCACACTCTCCTACTTTTCCTACCGGAGAACGTTGATTTATCGTTCCCCGGTAGCTATTTCCATGTATGCCGGTACTGATTAGCATTAGCCTGGTGGCATGTCTAGGGTTAGAGGTCCCATATTCACAAAACTCCCATTTTTATTGGCCCATACTCATGCATTAGTCCTCCCTCTACCTAACATCTGGCTAAATGTGAAACCAGACTTAGTTGATCCTCTGCTGCTTTTACTAAGAAATCATGTGCTTGAATGACCTGTTCTGAGTTTTAGCCCCTATTGATGTCAGAAGTGGCTGATTTTGCAGAGTACATACAGATTTCAGTTTCTACTGCTGCTGTTCACTGTGGCAATGATGCAGCCAATCAGGGCAGAGAATGGGCATCATCACAGATTTTCAGAGGAGATTTTTAATGGTTAATTTGTTTATGTTTTGTGTCCTCCTTCATGAAGATGGCCCTCACCCTGACCCCTCCCTCGTCCGGCCTGCCGTGCCCAATCAGATTGTGAACAGGATGCAGAGCCCCGCAGGTTTGTGTCCCAAGATTTACGGCTCTGTCGCGTGAGCGTATCATTACGGTCTGTCCGGCTGGGTAGCAGTCTCGCACCAGCAGATCCTGTGTTTCTCTGTCATCTGCATCACAATCATTTAGCCTGATTTCAGCCTGTAGCCTCATGTTAAACCATAGACTGTATAAAAAGATGGACGAAGCTACCGTGACGTCACCCATTGGTTTCAGCAGACCATAAAGGAAGCCTCGATTTTTGGCAATTTGAATTGCGCCTTGTTGTCATTTTGAAACCGGAGGTGATTCCTAATGGACGAGAGCGTGTGCTGAAGATCTGGGGAGGACCTGCCACCTGGGCTCTGGGTCTAACCGTATCGGACGAGGACCAGAGGATAGCCACGCCCATAAAGCATATTCTGGCTTTATCCTTTATTCTAGTCTATTTGGGTGGATAATTTTCTAAAATGAACATTATGATATATGAAAGGAGATTTGAAACTTGCTATAGCTACCATAAAATAATGTGAAAAATCATTATTTAAATGAAAAATCAGGTGGGAAAGTAGGGTCCTTGACTTCTATAGCATTGAACTTCTTTCTGCAACTACCGACGTCACCATCTGCTGGCCATTAAATAGAATGCCATTTTATGGTACTTCGGCATGGACTTCATTTTTCAGACCAGGGTGCTGCGTCAATTTTATACAGTCTATGTTAAACTTCTTAATAAAATGTAGCGTGTGTGTGCGTGCACGCGCTTGTTTGAGTGTCCCTGTTTATTGTTGACTGGAAGTCAAAATATTTACATCCTTACCAAGTAAGAATGCAGTATGCATCAGTTTCTTCTGTTTGTGTGTGTGTGTGCCACAGCAGTGTTAAAACATGACCGGCGGTTAACACACTTAACCACTTGCGTAGTTATTTTACCAGCGTCACATCAGTACAGCGATGCCTGGCATTTGCACAACTTAAACCCACAAACAGTGCAGTTAAAGCCTGATCACCCCACAGTCCTCACGGTCACGACATCTTCATTGCGCTGTCTCAGCAATTCACACACACTTCGGTTTTACTACAACTTTTCAGCGGTAAAAAATTATTTTAGCTCTATGGTTCTGTTTCTCTACCGCAGGATGCTATAATCAAGCCAAATATCAACCCCTTCTCTGACCCTAATTACAACCTGCAACCCCCCCTCAAATATTGCTGTTTCTAATGTTACTTTAACTCCTAATCTTTACCTAGGGTCTAAGTCTAATATCAAGCCTTAAAAGTACGCCTGGTTCTGGACCCAAACCCAGCCCTTGGCCCAGAATTTAGCATTTTCCTCTTTTGGACACAAAAGAATGCCCCTTCCGTGCTGGGGTGCGTTTCGCAAAAGTGTAGTTGCTATCTAAATTAGCAACTTGCATGGTTCCTCCATTCACAATCAATGGGCCCAACTATGCAAGTTGGTATCTGTGATTTCGGGAAATGCAGTACTGTTTGATCGGATTTTACTGTCCTTGAAGGATCTTATAGTCCACGCAAGTATAGTGAAGAAAGTACATGCACTGTGTTGGGCTGGTTTGGTTACAGTCTTGGACGGGGCGGTTGATATTTTGGAATTGGATTTGTGGACTCACCCCTGTCCTCTGCACTCTTCCCCCTTTAGGGATGAACCAGTTCAGTCAGATGGGGATGCAGTCCCTGGGCCAGCGCTCCACCCCTCCGCTCCAGCTGGGCACCTCGCTCAACCAGGTCAGGACCTGCGCCGTGAGGAGATCGCTGAGGCTCTGGTGCTGTTACTGAGGGCGACAGCGCTGTGTGCTGTTTATATAGCCCCTCATCTTCTGTGTGTGACGCAGACGTCTCACCGGAGCGACATGAACAAACCCCTGCCTGTTATCATCAGTGCAGTGTGTGTGTGACTGACATGTTCCCTCTGTCTCTGTGTCCCAGATGGGGATGGGGGCGCCACGGATGGGTCAGCCCAATGTGGCCCAGCTGCAGAACCAGTACCTGTCCCCGGGACAGTTCCCTGGCTCGGGACCGGTGGGGATGGCCCAGCCTGGAGCGCAAGCAGGCCTGACGCAGGTGAGGAGAATGCACGCAAGCACGCGCACACACACACACACACACAGACACACACATCCCTCTGGAACTGGACAGAAGCACACAATCTATCGGCAAAATAAACTTGCAGCTCATAATTTGTAACTGACTACATACACATTGTTGGTTATGAGAGGTAAGTGTGGATTTAGGTGATCAGAGCAAAGCTGGGTCTTTATTTGCGTTATTACGGCTGTAACCAGTATGTATCTGCTATTTCGCTCTGAGGTCGGAGATGTACTCCTCTCCTCTTTAAAACAAACATGCACGCAAGCATTAGTGCTCAAAATCTCAGGGAGTGTTTACTTGTTGATGAAGAATGCGTGGTTTTTTGGATGTGCGTAGTGGCTTATAAACCTCCCTCTCTTAATTCCTCCCTCCCCCCCACCCCACAGACACAGATGCCCACCCCTCCCTCCCTCCCTGTGAACAGCCCAGCAGCTCCGCCTGGCTCGGTGGGAGGGGCAGGGGGCGGGTCTTCTCTGGGCTCCATGGGTCCTGGCAGTGTTGGAGGCCCTGCCTCCAACCTGGCCCCACCTCCTTCCAACTCCTCGCAGCCCAACTCTCACCCGCACTGCCCGCCCCTGAGGCAGAACTCCCCCTCCCCCGCTCGCAGCCTCACCCCCACGTCCCGCCACACGCCTCCCTCGGGGCTGACCGGCTCCCAGACCCCCCAGCCCCACACGCCCAACCCCCCTCAGCTGGCCCCGCCCCCCACCCAACCACAGCAGCAGCAGCAGCAGCAGCCCGTGCCTCAGCCAATGGGGACGGGGATGGGCTCCGATAAGCCCGCCCAGCTCCAGCCACAGTTGCAGGTGGGCGGGGCCGCACCACCCTCTCAGCCCATCCCCAGCGCTCCACTGCCGCCCCAACTCCCGCGCACTCCGGTGAGTACCGCCACTACGCGGGACTGGGCGCGAACGAACTCTCTCGCTTGCGCATCGCGGCCGAAACGTGTCCTAAGGGAGCTCATAAGTCACCTTTCTAAGCTGACGCACCAAACATGGCCGCATTGCGCCGCATAACCTGCTTCCCTCTTATTGCCCTGTGGAGGTAATGCACTCGAGTCGTTATGGGCTGTCTGACTGTCTGAGCGGAAATCTTTAATCGAAAATGGCGGCTTCTTCATTTTGGTTCTTTGGGCCATAACTAGAGAATAACAGATTAGGGGGCAAAGCCTTTATTTGCGAGGGACTGGTCTGGTTTGTTTTCCCCAGCTATTAATGATTTAATTTAAGAATGTCGTCCCATGAATAACATAAGGTAGCAGAAGACATTCCTGATGAAACCGGTTTCATCAGGAATGTCACTTGCGACCTTTTGTTATTCATGGGACAGCGTACTCAATTAGGGGGGTTAAATCACATCTAAGGATGGCGAAATCTCATACAATAGGCCTAGCTGGAGCCATGTTGCTTGCTATTGGATCCCTTGGTGTTTGTATTGGACAAAAACTTTTCAGGCGGCCCGTTGTGTGAGGCTAAAGGTATGAAACTGGCTGCAGAGCCCGACGCGTCCATGTTTGTGTGTTGACATAGTGTAAGTTTCGGCCTCTCGTACCCGCTTACTCGCTTCCTGTTTTACTGCCGTCCCAGTCGCCTTCAGTTCTCCTACCCCCGCTTTAATCTGCATTTATCCAGCGATCTCCTCGTACTCATCGTCTCCCCTCCTTCCCTCAGCTCTCCCAGAAGTCGTCGTTTACGGCGGACGGCCAGGCCTCCACGCCGGCGTCCGTCAGCAGCGCCGACGCGGCCTCTCAGCAGGCTCCGCCCGACGGCCCCGCCCCCCTCGACTCCAAAATGGAGGTGAAGCAGCAGGACGAGGACGAGTCTGAGATGGAGGGCAAGGCCTCCGGGAAAATGGGAGTCAAGCAAGCGGAGATCAAATCGGAGGAAAAGACTGAGGTGAAAGAACAGAGACCAGGGAGGGAGGGAATGGGAGATGGAGGGATGAATAAGTACAAGATGGAGATAGATGAGGTACTTTACTGAACCCCGTGGGGTCATTTGTCCTCTGCATTTGACCCATCCTAGCGACTCAGGAGCAGTGGGCAGCCACAGTGCAGTACATGGGGACCGACTCCAGTACTCAAGCCAGAGCCTTGATCAGGAAATAGACTGTTTTAAAAGATGGACGGAGCAACCTTCTCGTCACCCATTGGTTTCAGCAGACCATCTTGGAAGCCTCGATTTTTGGCAATTTAAACAGCAACATTTTGTTGTTTTGAAACCATGTGTGATTCCTATTGGAAGAGATCGTGGATTGAATATCCAGGGATCTGATCGTATCGGAAGGAGACTGGAGGATAGCCACGCCCCTAAAGCATATGCTGGATTTATCCTTTATTCTAATCTATATGGGACCAAAATTCACAAAAATGAACATCATGATATTTCAAAGGAGACTTTACAGTTGCGTTAGAGACCATAAAATGTTGTGTAGAATTGAATGATAAATTAGGTGGGGAAAGTAGGGTAATATTCCCATATGCTTCTATAGCATTGAACTTCTTTCTGGAACCACCAACGTCGCCATCTGCTGGCCGTTAAACAGAATGCATTTTAAGAGGTTTCCGCATTGGCCTCACTTTTCAGACCCAGGGGTAGCGTCCATCGTTTTACACAGTCTGTGTGACAGGGGCACTGGGAGAGAGCGCTCCTCTCCTATACAGAGCTGCTGTTGGCACAGTACAATGCCAGGGAACATAGAACCTCCAAAAAAAATCGCTTGATACCATCATCCCTCCTGGTGGCGAAGCTGTACCGCTTCTGCTCTGAGCTGCGCTTCAGCCAATCAGATTGCACCTAACTGGAATTGTAAGCCAATCAGATTTTATGGAGCTGGAATTATTTTCCTAATGTGGTTATAAAATAATAATAATCCGGCCTACTGGTGGGCATTAGCCTCTCTTAACTGTTGTAGAAATGGAACTGGCTCATAATTAGTCAGGTTTAATGAGCAAGACTGATGTAATAATGACCTGTGTGAATAGAGATGGGGGCTCAGTCCTACAGGACGTCAGTGGAACTCCAAACCAAGTCTGAAAACCTGAAAATGCCCAATTCTCCTGGGACACTGATGGGTGTGCATGTGTGTTTCCTAAATGAGGAGGCCAAGCCATTGCTTTAGGTCACACTGGACTGGCAGATGGGCAGCAGTGTCCAGGCTTTGGCTTAACATGGACCATATTGTTCGAGATGATGCCTTTGTTGTGCTGTGCAAGTCCAATAAGATGCTCCTGCCAAAAACTTCTCTTTTCTAACTGTTGTTTTTTTCATCCGTCCGCGATTTGGTAAAGAAGGAAGAATCGTCGAGTGACGGATGCAAATCGGAGCCTATGGACACGTCGTCGTCGTCGTCCGGGGCTGGGGGCGAAGACAGGAAGCCGGAGGTTAAGGTGGAGCCCAAAGAGGAAGAGGAGGGACCATCTGCCGTGCACAGCTCCCCGGCCAGCGCGCAGAACAAGAAGAAAAGTAAGGAGGCCATGTCTTGACTTCAGTAACTCCTGTAAATGTGTAGTAACCACATGATGCTGTAATTCTGAGTCGTACACTTGTGCTGCTCCCAGAGGCACTATCATATCACCAACTGTTTGAAGGGCTCTTATTACCATCACTGATTTGAGTAGTACACACTACAAGCCCTGTAATTCATCGGACTGTCACGCAATCTTTTTATTTTGGTTCTGCACTCTGAGTTTGAAAGAATATAGTGAAAATTAGGTTGAAGAGCAGATTGGCCGCTTTCATATGAGGGTTTTTCAACCATTTTGGATGAACAACGTAGACAAGACTACACCCTTTTGTACTGAGTCCCTTCCATTTCAGGGCGCTCAAATAATATTGAATAGTTTGTTTACCGTGGTTTGGCTACTTGTGCTTTTCGCAACCGTACTTTTGATACAAAGTCTAAGCCTATTGGCTACTGTGGATGGATGCTTGTTAAGATCATTAAGGTTACTCAAGAATCAGTAGTAAAGCTGTGTAAAAACCATTCGCATTACAACTGAGAATATTTTTTCGGGTTCTTACTCAGTTTGGACAATCAAACAAGGATCGAATTGGCAACAAACGCTCCTGCGCTCGAGCCTGTTCACTTATCAACTTTTGTTTTCACTTGTACTTATAACAAATCCTGGTAAACAAGTTGACTTCAAAGCTTTATTGTTTTTTTACTTTGTTACCAATAGCGAATGGACTTGGAGATATAAGCGTGAGTCCTGTGTGCAGTAGTGAAAGTACAGTAGCGAAAAGTCAAACTAGTGAAACAACTGGTTACCGCTGAGTTTCATGTTCTGTAGCATAAAGTAATCATGTTTAGTGTTGGGTTGCACATCGTTTGTGTGCAATGATGCCTTGAGGTCTGTGACACATGGACATCTCTGGTCGCTGGATATTCTCTCTGGTTGTGATTTGCCAGGCCTGAACTGCAGCCGTCTTCAGTTTGTAGTTAATTCAGGGCCTTTTTGCCGGCTCTCTTCCCTTCAGCATGTAACATACATCATCAGTTGTATTCAGATCTGATGATAGACTTGACCAACAGAGCCTAAAAAAGGTGTCACTGTCCTGAGAATTTTGGTGCTCGCTGTGCGATGTGACTGGAGTGGTTCGTACTTCTGTAACTCTGTGATATATATCATTGTGACTGAGAGGCTTGTTTTGATGTAGCTTTGGGTGCCATATTTTCCTCTAATTCCGAGTCGCATATTTTACTATCACTCTGAGTGGTATGTTTTGCTCTAGCTCAGAGTGCCACTATTTTCTGTAGTTGTGGGTGGGATGTATTATACTATTGTTCTGCAGGTCTGAGTGGTATATTTAGCTGTAGCTGATTGGAATATATTTTGCAATACCTCTGAGTGATTTCTTTTACTGTGGCTCAGTGATGTTTTACTGTTGCACTGAGTGATATATTTTACTGTAGCTCGGAGTGAAATATTTTACAGTAGGGCAATTCCACCGTTACAGACGTCACATCAGAAGGAATTTTTAGCCATTCCAACTGCCCTCACAGCTGAAGTTTTACTCCAGAGAATTAAACCTTATGGGTATTACTAGCTCAGATCTGAAGATGTTTAATGGGGAAGAAAAGTCATCCAGTAATGTCTGTGTGTTTCACATGAACCACGGATATGAACGTGACGGATGTTACATGAAAAAGACATGGAAAAAATTCAGCCATGTTTATTTTAAAATTCTCTGTCTCTCAACAGTGGAACACATGAATGTTTATCCCAGAATTTTACAAGAACTAGGCCACCTAATACACAAATGATAAAACTGCTCCAAATGAGTCTCAGCAGGCAGTTACAGAATTGCGCAAAATACTCTATGATGGACGTTATGTGACGGATGTTACATTTTGCAGGGCTCCAGAGTGCGACCAAGAGTACGACTAATAATTTTGCAAGGTCGCACTGGTGCACCTGATGATGCTCAGGTTAAAACTTAAATTTAATTCGCAAGCGCATCATCGCTCGGTGTTCTCCTACCCTCATCATGGTAGGATCATACTGTGTTCTAAACCAATAAGAGACAGAGCTCGGGCGGGTCTTTGCCTCTGATTGGTCCTGTAAGTTGTGTGTGTTAAAAGTTGCGCGCGACCTCAGCGCCAGAGT
This sequence comes from Gymnothorax reevesii, assembly GCA_029721435.1. Taxonomy (NCBI): domain Eukaryota; kingdom Metazoa; phylum Chordata; class Actinopteri; order Anguilliformes; family Muraenidae; genus Gymnothorax; species Gymnothorax reevesii. Next base: position 70,084,686 of record CM056584.1, read on the forward strand.
GGCTGACTAACTGAAACGAAAAAATAAACTAAACGCAACGAAACGAGGTAAAAAAGAGAGGCCGAAATATTGAAAGTTTTTTCATTAAGAAAACTAAGCCCGCAACCAGCCCTACCACTATAATCCCATCCATCCCCACCACCGAGTGTCCATCCCGTCAAGAAACGGAGCCGCTCCCTGGTGAGATGCCAAGCCCCGGTCCTACGGCGACAGCATCAGATTCGGAACCAGAGGAGGTGTCAACCGAGTGTGGGATAGAGCCCGGCTCTGAGACCCAAATTAAAAAGGCCGAAATATATTCCTTCAGAAAGGACTGGCTAAAACAATTTCCCTGGCTCAAGTACAACAAAGGACGTAACGCGGTGCACTGCGTATACTGTCAGGAGTGCGGTCAGAATAAGGCCGGAAATATTGCATTCGCGAGCGGGTCAACAACGTTTCGTATTGAAACTTAAAAAAATAACATAATATGTCTAAAAAACACACGTAGTGCAGTGACAAGTGCGCACAGAAAGTGGCCCTTCTTCCAGCTGCATTTCAGTGGCAGAGAGTAATCAGGTCCTCTGAAGAATGTTGCATACAACATTGCCAAAGAGGATTTGCGGAAGAAAAATGGATTAAACGTAAAACCGACGTATTGCAATGATATGGCATGTGTCCAATGCATTAGGGTAATAACTGACACCTTAAAGCGAAATACAGCTGCGGACATCGGAAACGCCACATACATGTCCTTCATGATTGACAGCGACACAGACGTCTCTACCATGGAGTGTGTGATCCAGTGGCGTAGCCAGCGGGGGTGCTGGCTTTTTGACTGCAATTGGTAGTTCTCAATCATTTTCATTAATTGACGCGTTTTTCGATTGTCGTAATAGGCAACCGAGGACACGGTTTCTCTCCGCATGCGATCTAACAGCGATTAAATCATGGGCTAAATTCAGTCCAGCTGCGGAGCACGAACAGAGAATTGGGTTGCAGAAAACTTCCGTTTAAAACAATTATTTGTCCTGACCTGTTCTCAGTCATTTTCATAATTAACAGAAGGTTCACTCCGTAAGCACTCCACAGTCAACAGGTGCAGCTTGTTCTCCCCGATTAAGAACAGGTCGGGACTAATAATTTTTCTGAACGGAAGTTTTGTGCAACCCAATTCTCTGTTCTTGTTCCGCAAATTGTATAGTCCTAAATATTATATTTAAAAAATATTTTCATATCTATTATTTTAATATTATTATTAAAAAGGAATACATAAAAAGATAAGGGGCTAAGATCACACCGTTTTCCCTTTGCAAATTACAGGCTAGTGACCTGCATGATCTTTTTTTCTTTGGGAATTTATGCTGTCACAAAGCAAGCATTTTCTGCACTTGGGCATCAATGTGCAGATTGGCTGGGGAAAACGGTTGCTCTAGGTGTTGTTGGTGCTGCAGTTAACCATCTGAGGGGCATGTGAAAGCAAGGGGAGACCTGCTGTAAGATTGACACATGATGTTAGGTCTCAGTTCAGTGAAACTAAACAGTTGCACGTTTAATTTTGAAATGTTTTATTTTACTTGAAATGTTTGAGTTTGAAATGTTCAATTTAAGTTCCACGAAGCAATTGAAGCACAAGCACTTTTATTTGGAAACATTTTATTTTGCTTAGTGTTTCAGTTTGAAATGTTCAATTTCAGCTCAGTGGAGCACTTTATTTTTATTTTTATATGTCATTGTGCTTTTAGTGAGAGCAGTTCAGTGAAATAAAGACAAGCATTTCTCTACACCTTATTATTGTTTAAAAATCATTCACATTATATGAAAGTTATGGAGAGCGATAAAAAGGTGACATTATGGCGTTAAAGGCGACGCAATGAAAAATTTGGTTGCATGACTGTAGTAGGTTATTAGATCATTATCACCCGCCACTCGTTTAGCAAGACGCGGGGGATATAGCATTAGGCTCCATCCGTCTGTATGTACATATGAATTGGAATATCTTAAGAACCTTTGACTGGATTCTCTTCATATTTCACATCTAGGTTGATCACAGTACGAGAAAGGTGCCAGTCATGTTTTGGTGACCTTGACCTTCATTTTAAGGTCACAAGGTGACCTTAACTTTTTTTTGACATTTTACCCTTGTCAGCAAGATATCTGACGAAAGGTTAATTGAATTTTCTTCATATTTGACAACAAGCTTCATCTGTGGAAGGCACAGTGATTTCGGTGACCTTGGAATAATTTTCAAGGTCACAGCGAGACATGCTTGTTTACCTTGTCAGCGAGATATCTCAAGAACTTTTTACAGGGTGGTCTTTATATTTGACACCAAGCTTCATCTAGTAAAGGCACAAGGCCCAGTCGATTTTGATGACCTTGACATTATTGTCAAGGTCATGACAACACATTGAATATTTCAGCATATTTCCTGCATGTTAAACTTGTCAGCGAGATATCTCAACATCAGTTCACTGGACTTTCTTTATTATCGACACCAAGCTCCTTCTAGGGAAGGCGCAGGGCCCTGTCGATTTTGGTGACCTTGGCATAATTTGCAAAGTCACGGCGACACATTAAGGTCATCTTGTGAAATATTCAATGTTTTTTTGACATTTTACCCTCGTCAGCGAGATATCTCAAGAAAGGTTCACTGGATTTTCTTCATATTTGACACTTGGCCTGTGTTGAAAAAGTCGATTCTCTGATTCTGGATCGATGCTCATTTTAATTCCAAAAGGTTGAGTCGTAAGATCGGTCTTTTTATATAGCCTATATATTTTTCCCACCACAAATTGCTTCCCGTTCATTTTTAGTCATTGCGCAATTGCCGGCTGTTGATAATGTATGCGCATGTAAAAATAAATAAATAAATAAATAATTTTAAAAACCAGAAAAAAATAGGAAATACTGGAAGACTCTTAACTTGTGCAATAACAGTGCACGCTCAACAAAATGGAAAGCGATCTCCCCCCCCCCCTTAAAAAAATGGAAAGCATATTTGCATATTACTGAAAAATACATGGAGGATCTCTAGTGAGTGAGCCCGAGATATCAAATTCATGCATTGAGAGTTGTAATTTTCATTTAAATTAAAATCACTACTTGAGTTTCATAAATTTGGTGGCTCGTTCTCATGAATTTTAGATTGTATTCCTCCCATAGATATCAGCATCGTATTATTTGGAAAATGGAAAAATAGCGATTGGCTTCTAGTTTAGTTTATTCAAGTCAATGGGATGAATAATTGGCTAGCTAGCATGCTGATGCTTTTCGTCATTGAATTATTAAATTCAAGTTTGCAATAACAGTTAAATGTGTAACTCATTACTGTCCAATAGGGTTAACATGCTAGTTAACGAATTATTCATCCCATTGAATTCAATAGACAGTCGACTACATGTAAACACCACCGATGGTGAATGTTTCCAGGTGAGTTGGCCTTGAGAAAATATTAGTTGACGTATGCCAATGAATGGAATGCAACAACTGTGACACAAGAGAGCTGTATTACACGCGTGTGATACCAAACCTGTATCTAATGGGTTGAATCGCACCCATTTTTAATCATTTATGGGAAAAATGACACTATGCTGCTCGGCCAGCTCTGGGGCCCTGTAAGTAGGTTTTTTGTTTTTTTTTTTTTTTTTTTTAATATTACGCCATTTTCTTTCCTGAAGCGTCATAATCGCGTGGCGCACTGCCTTCCAAATATGTGCACGTGTCTCATTTTCACTGAAAACCTGTTTTATGCCTTCTAAGTGATTTATAAAATCATTGTCCTTGTCCATTCCTATTGTTTAAAGCACAGAATAACTGGATGCAGACCTTTAGTTAATGATGTTGCTTCATGAAAATTGAAATTGAGCCCCTCATAAAAGCCTGCCTTCATGGCCCTGGAAGTGATAGAACAACAATTGCATCATGGGTAGAATTAGCCCTGCTTGCAGCTGCCGCCCTTGAATAATTAGTGGAACTATCATTTACTGTAGAAAGCTGAAAGAGTATAATAAAACCCAGTTAATGTTGAAAATCTTGTGACAGTGTTTGTCATTTTATTGTCAAAGATTGTCAATCTGAATGAAACTTCATCCTTTAGAAATGAGCACATTGATGCATTTGAGCCCCAATTCGAAAACATTCATGGCAGAAATTCCCTCTTTCCCTTTTATATAGATAAGTTGAGCATTCCTCCACTCTGAGGGCATGACGGATGTTACAGGACCTCTTTTCCTGTGAGGAATGTTTCATGTGACGGACGTTACAGATTTTGATCCCTTGCCAAATCTTATGTGCCAAACTTTCAGGCAGACTTTGTCCATTATTGACTTTTCTTTGGCTACAGCTATGAGAATTGAAAAGGTTTAGCCAATAATCCATCTCCGTTTCTGAGTGGTATATTTTGTTGTCACTCTGAGTGGTATATTTTACGGTAGCTCTGAGTGTTGAATTTTACCGTAGCTCTGAGTGGCATCTTTTGTTGTAGCTCTGAGTGGTATATTTGACTGTAGCTCTGAGTGATGCATTGTGCTGCAGCTCTTGCGTGTAACTCTGTCTCCTCTCGTCTGCTCTGCAGTCTTTAAGCCCGAGGAGCTGCGGCAGGCCCTGATGCCCACACTGGAGGCGCTGTACCGCCAGGACCCCGAGTCCCTGCCCTTTCGCCAGCCCGTGGACCCCCAGTTACTGGGAATACCCGTACGTATTCGAACTAGTAACCGAACTAACCTGGTAAGGGACTGCCCTGGCTTCGATCCGCTTCCTTCCCTTTTCATTTCCTTTTTCTGAGAGACACCTCTCCGGTTTCCTGGTTTCCTCTCTACCCTCATCCTGTCCTTCCCCTCCATACCTGCCCTCATTTCACGAGCGAACGGCGATGGATGTCCAGATGGGTGGTGAATTTAATTCAGGAAGTCTGCCTGTGTTTGTCTCTGTGTTGGTGTTTAGGTGTGTGTGTGTCTGCTTGTGAGAGAGGTGCGTGTGTGCGCGCGCGCGCGCGTGTGTGTGTGTGTGTGGGCTTCTAAGAGATGACGCTCTGTGTGCACGTTTGTGTTTTTAAGACGTTTGACAGTGTGAGTGTTCTTGTCAAGGCAAGGATCATGCAGGTTTTCATCGGAGTAACGCAGCCCAGGAGGGTTAGGATGCGTTTGTGTGTGTGTGTATTGGCGTGTTTGTGTGTGTGAGAGCTCATGCTTGCTTCCATGCCTTTCTTTTCACTGCAAAAGAAACCTTTTAAATTCAAGCTTTATGAAACAAAATAATGCAATACAAAAAAACGTCTTGTCCACCCCTATCCCCCCACACCTTCAGTCCTCATAGCGGTTTTACAAATGCAGTACTCAGCTGTATTAGACTATTACTGAAGCGGCAGTCGCATCACATAATAATCTATACTGAAGTGGGTCAAATACCACAGACCCCAGGTTGCTGACACACACGGGGCATTTGCTGTCCCCTGTTCATGGAGATGCGCACCCCCAGACCCCGAAAAGGTCATGACCGTAGGAAGAGCCGAAACTGAAACTTCAACTTCGACTGAATGTTGACCCCCTCATTCATTCTGCCCATCAACTTGGTTGCTTGGCAACAGAGTCTCTGGCTATAGGTTAAGAATACATTGGCCTCTGCCAGCTGCCCGTGAACTGAGTTCTACCTCGACTCGCAATGCTAGATGTGATCAGTGGCAGCGTTTTGGCGTTTTTAGCCCACTCTACTCTATAGCGGTGAGGTAAATGCCTGGATCCTTCTCTCAGGAGATGTAATTAAGCCTGGGATTGTGGAAACAGTGTTATTAAGGGACTGGAATTTTTTTCAGTTGACATTAAATTGCCTTTTCATTGTGCCCCTGGGAATGAAACTGTGTAAAAGCCACTTGACGTTTTTAGCCTGTTGCCTTATTTTATTTCATTGCATTTAATCTCTTTAACCTCCAGCTTAAAAGCTATTCCCCCTCCCCAGCTTTTCAGCTTTTTCATTTTGGATTTCTTATCTGAAGTGTTTTGGTCTTGTCATTTGCTCATGCGTATTCTATAATGCAGGCTTTCCAGATCATTCCTGGCCAGCAATCATTATTGTGTTGAAATTGATTGTGTGTTTTAATGTGCCAAAGTCAGGTTCAGGGTGTTAGAGCAAGTGATTGAAAACGGTGACACTGGAGCCATTTCTGTGCTGAGCCAGTTTGCCCCCAATCAGTTTCAAGAACAGACTGCGCTTTTGTATCCGATCATTACAGTCGTATGAAAATGAACTGTATTATGATGTGGTGATCGGTGTCCGTCGAGACCAATAGCGAATTCCTCCATTTCCAATTTTGACTGCCCCTCTAATGCATGCCTGTATGCGCACGTGTGCACGTGTCTACATGCACACTCGCGCGCACTTGCATGGGCAAAATAATTGCGCAAGCCCAAAATGGTCAGGAAATTACCGATAATTAAACATAAACTAGTGTTTGCCACTAACATGGCAATATCCCCCGCCGCCTCAATTTTATGTGTCCGTACGGACGGACAGATAGCCGGACAATGCCCAATGCTATATCCCCTGCTTCGCGCTAATCGCGCGGCGGGGGATAATTGAGTAACTTGTCAAATGAAAAAGCTATCCATTACTTTCATGTCGGTGTTTTAGCCGTGTGAGCAAACTTGCGGACAGATTTATTTAACTTTTTCTTGCGAAAAGAACAGTTGAAATATTACCTCTAATCTGGCCTTTTTAGGAAACAACTTTTGATGGCGGGAAAGAAGCCTTTGTGCAACATTCATCTCCACTTCTTAAGCAAACTTTTCACTGTGAAACGGCTCAGTGACACCAGGAAGCAGTTCCCACCTTATTCCCGTAGCGTTCTCTGCTGCATACGTTAACCCTTAGAGCGCTTAATGCAGCGATTGTTTCTTAATGATGTAAGATATCAAAATCAAAGCTGTTGAAAGCCTATCATGTGGCTCCCCCAGGGAAGCTCTTTGAAACAAGTCGCCACATGATAGGCTTTCAACAGCACAAGATAATGCATTTTTATAAAATATGAATTTAATTTCATGGTAAATTTAAGGGTTACTCTGTAAACATTGCCATAAAATGTGTCTGGGTGCATTTATTAAAATCCTTACTAGATTTATGATCAATGATATAGTCACTGGGACATATAAAAGCTTTGTATTTTGCCGTTCGGGGCTTGACCTTTATTTTTTTCCCCGGAGTGTACACTTAGAGGAGCCATTAGCACCACTGTCTTTATGACACGTCGTAATCATGTGCAGTTTTGCTGCTCGGAGGGGTTGGGAAACAGGAACGGCTGGGTTCTCCGTTGCAGAACCCGTTTTTCGACAGAACGATTTGACTTTGGCACATTTGTTTAAATCCGAGGGACAGGAGACTCAGGAACACGGGGACAGCGTCACCTCTCACTTCCTCTCATTGGCTCAGACCCTGATCTGCTCTCTGCCCTGCCATCTTCGCTATGCTATGCTAAGTGCCATAGCTGTGCTCTTAGTGAAGTTGAGATGAATATGTAGCTTTAGACAATGTAGCGCTGGGAGATGGGTTAGTCCACATTGGGGGCATCATCTCTTACCAGAGAACCCGATGCAGGGCTTGAATTGAATAGGGACTCGTCTAGCACTGTTCCCCTGGTTCCTCCTCCTGTTCCTCTGCTTGATTTTGTGCTCACTCCTCCACAGTTGTCTCTGTAATCCAGCCTCCCCCATTGCCCTAGTGCCCCCCTCCTCTTATGTAGTGAAGTTCATCCCAAAATCACTAATATAGCTTAAAGAAACCACATGGTACCACATGGTACCTTCCTTTGATCCTGTAATCACGGTCTTTGAGGGCATAGAACTGCCACATCCACATCCCCCCCATTTTAAGTTACCATTGCAGCTGTTTTGGCTCATTGGGAGTGTTAATTGTTCCAGTATTCAGTACCATGCAGTGTCCTGCTATTGTTCTCTGTGCGTGCAATCCAGTCATTGCTCCACCACAACCCTTCGATATCCTATGTTATGTGTCCGAGCGGGGATAGTCCTCCTCATTGAGAAACCCGGGGTACTCCCCGACTTTGGTACCACCATAACTACACTGCGGCAGTGGGGGAATCCTGCAATGATTTTACTGTGTTGACGGCTGCCGGCTGCCTGTGCTTCCGCTGTAATGCGCTGATTCACTGGGCTCTCAGGGCTCTGCTCGTGTGCTGCTGCCCGTTGCTTGGCCAGTGAATGCTGACAGCAGAGGCTGCCAGTGAGCGAATGGGCGACATGGATGTACGCACCTTCTTTCACATAAACCTTGCATCCCGTCACTGCTGTGTTCATATCTGTTGTACGCCAAATCTCGCATCACAGGGCTGTCGGGATGCTTGTTTTGCTTTAAGATTTCATAGTCCGATGCGGTCATGTTTTTTTTCCTCTGAGTGAAATTTATTGCCTTTTGCGTACCGAGACATTAAGTTGACTGTTGACTGGTGCAAGGTTTTGGAAAGAAAGGATTGCTGCTGTTTTGTTGTCTGTTCATGAAAATTTTGTGTGCCCTCAACATTCATCCTCCCGATTTTCTCTCCTTTGCTCTCGATCCGCGACACTGATGACCCTTCACCTGCCAATGACACCATTTCTGATTCGCCCACCTATGCACGCCAAAACCAATCCAACCTGCTGTGTCTGGCAATGAATGCTTTGACCACGCCCCCCCAACTACTCAACGCCCAATCACGTCCCTGAACTGGACATTGACTGGTTGCCCCTGAACCCATGAACTCATCTCACAGGACTACTTTGACATAGTGAAGAACCCTATGGATCTGTCCACCATTAAACGCAAGCTGGACACGGGTCAGTACCAGGAGCCCTGGCAGTACGTCGACGACATCTGGCTCATGTTCAACAACGCCTGGCTCTACAACCGCAAGACCTCGCGCGTCTACAAATACTGCTCCAAGCTGGCGGAGGTGTTCGAGCAGGAGATCGACCCCGTCATGCAGGGCCTGGGCTACTGCTGTGGCAGGAAGGTGAGGCGGGATGCTTGTCGTCGGTGTATCTCTTCCCTTTTAGTGTCGGAATCGAAAAATTTTCTCTGAGTGAGTATAGGAAATGGTTTTGGACCAGTAAGATTGTTTAGGCAGTTTTGCAGTTTCATTACAATGTAGGTTAGTGTCCCTGCTTTGCGTTTTGCAAAGTTCAGTGCTCTATGAATTTAGCGGAGTCCAAGTTGTCTGAGTTGAGCTGGGTTCCTGGTGAATTTAGCATGCTTAGTGCTGTGTGAGTTAAGTCGAGTCAGAGTGATAAGAATTTAGGTGGGACGGGGCTGTATGATTTTACCAGGGTCCCTGTTCTGCGCGAGTTGAGCGGGGTCAGCTCTGCGCGAGTTGAGCGGGGTCAGCTCTGCGCGAGTTTGGCATGCTTGATGCGATAGAAGTTCAGCTGAGTCTGTACTGCAGCGTGTCAGCTGTATGAGTTTGCGGTCGATGTGAGTTCAGCAGTTTAAGTGCGGCGTGAGTTCATCAAGGTCCCTGCTGTATGCGTTTATCAGGTTCAGCGCTGCAAGAGCTCAGTAGGGTCATTGCTGTAGGAGTTTAGCAGGGTCATTACTGTGCGAGTTAAGCAGGGGTCAGTGCTGCATGTTTAGCAGGGATAGCGCTGTGTGAGTTAAGCAGGCTCGGTGCTCTATCTGGGTCAGTGCTGTATGAGTTCACTTGGTTCTGTGCCGCAACTAGTTTGCGCAGATGATTAACCTCTGAACCATCCTCCCTCCTTCCCCATCCCTCTATCCTGTAGCTGGAGTTTTCTCCTCAGACGCTGTGCTGTTACGGGAAGCAGTTGTGCACCATCCCCCGTGACGCTGCCTACTTCAGCTACCAGAACAGGTAAGTAACTTTAGAATGCACACAAAACACAAGCATACTCTCTAACGCCTGTGCCTGCTCAACAGTACATGCGTACACACACCTGTGCACACTCGCCAAATGTGCACATTCACCTAGCTCTCACTTCCACATCCAAACTGCTCCTTCTCAGGGGAGCTGGCTTGCTTTGGCAATGGGTTTTAGCCCCACACTGATCAAAGGCCTCTGCTTCATGGCTCTAATGACTGAACCCCACCCAGCTGGCTAAACGCCTGTATTCACCTCTGTTAGCTCGTGCTTCTTATTTCATCTTACGTGCCTCCCCATCTATGGTAATGTCCAACAAGCCGCTTGGGCACATATTTCTTCCTGTCTCTCATCTGGAGGCGTTGATATTGCACTTATTGTTATGGAGGCCGCATCAGGATGTCCCCCAATAACCTGCTGCTAATCACCACTGAGAATGTCTGTCTGTTTCAGCTGATTGTCTTGCTTAATGAGCGCTGTGCTAATCCTGTTCCACATACCCCCTTTCCATCTAATTGTCACTGTTTAGAAAACCTTGGCATTTCTAAAGGTGGTCCCTGCACGGCAGCTCCGCTGTACGACAGGTGATATTGGGTATTAGAGCTGAAAGACAAGAAGATGCAGGAATGATGTTCTTGACTCGAGAACAATGTTTCTTGACAGTTTTGAGGAACATGATAGTTCTTCACAGGGGACAGATTGCCGCGTCCTCGACTGTGCATGTAAATTGCGAGTTCTTGCAGCAGACGCTAACGCTCTCCACTCGGCAAACCTCAGCCGATTCTTTCCTCATCAAACCTGGGATGTTTTGACGGCGGAAACTATTAGCCTGAACTTTTTTTTTTTTTTCTGGATAAACATGGCGGTGTCCAGTGGCAGCAGTACTGGGTTCGATGTCAATTTGGTGAAAACATGGTGTTGCCTCTCGTGTCTAGACACAAAGAAGCATCACCACACGCAGATTTTGCAAAGGGCAGTTTTGCCTCCATTTTTAGGTGGCGATGTAGCGCATTGATTTAGACAACTGCGTAAATGGGTCTTCCGACAAAGAAAATGTCGGGCTGAGCAGCGCATCAACTTTCTGTCACACATCCGAGGCTTGATGAAGACTAGCGGAATATGCTGAGAAGTTCTGAGTGAACACTCGCAAGACATATTTGGCCCCCATAAAATGATGACTGACTGAACTCTCGGTAAAGGTATAGCAGCACTATAGTGTAGGACTTTGACCGTTAGGCTGAAAAAAACCTAGTGAAATTTCCCCGCGGGAATTCGTTGCAGTTCAGTGAGCGCCGTACACGCAGTGACATTTTCGCCTTTGTGTAAACTCCGCAACTTGAAGCGATTAAAATTATTTTGCAGCTCGCGCTAATTTTTTCAATTTTGGTGACCACAGGCACATGCTGCTGGTTAAGTGACTCCTGCAGCGACCCTATTGGTGGGAATTTCCCAATAACTGATTGGCCAGCTCTCAGCTTAGTTTCTATAATGCTTTACTGGAGAACAAACTGGGACCACCTTTAAAATGGACGCAGGAGATGTTTGGACCTTGTTGCACCCGTATTTGTTTACATCTTTTGCATTTTTGTTTAATTTGCACCCCCTTGCCCCCCCCCAGCCCATCCAGTAAACTCTCCGGTTGTCGTAGCTGTTATTTTGTTTTGCTTGGTGACACTGGAAGCTAATCTGTGCTTTGCTTGGCTTTCTGCTTTGTGTTATCCTGGATGTCGTCCTGTCTCCCTGCCCCCTTGTCGTGTCCTCTGTTACATTTTTATCTTCACTCTTTTTTTAAATATTCATTTACCCCCTTCCTCTCATCGCCCTCTTCTCCCTCTCTCTCCCTCCTCTCCTAACGCTTGTGCTGTCTGCATTGGCCTGCTTTGCTGTGACCAATCGTCCGCTCCGAAAATATCACACACAAAACCCCCAAAATATCCTGCATCATGATTGGCTGCCCTGACGACGGCCCCGCCCTCTGCTCCTCCTGTGTGCCCGCTCCCCTTGGCCTGCCCTGCCCTGTCCTGCCCTGATTGGTGGCTGCTTCTTCCTGCCCTCACTGTGATTGGCTGTGCTGTGGGGAACGGTGTAGTTCACCAAAATATGGGCTTCTTGCTGACAGGTACCACTTCTGTGAGAAGTGTTTCAACGAAATCCAGGGCGAGAGCGTTTCCCTGGGAGACGACCCCTCCCAGCCTCAGACGTGAGTAATCCACGAGCCCCACCCCCCCCAAACCCCCCTCACCGCCCCCAACGTCTCAGTTTGTCTGTTCACCACTGATGTCTCCGTGTTTAAGACTGGTGGAGTTAGTGCTGTCCTATTCAGAGCCGTGTATAAATGTCTCTGCTTATTTTCTAACGTTCATCCCGGGCCTCACCATATTACGGTTATGTTTTTGCTTCGATTTGTTTATTTATTTATTTGATTGTCTATCTTTTAGGATATCTCAGAAATGGTTGCATAGATTTTAACCAAACTTTGCAGGATGTTAAAGTAGCAGAGGATTAAATTTTGGCTCATCTAGGCCAAACTAAAGCTAAGATATAGGCCAAAGTTCAAAACCAGCTATGCTGGCGGAGGTCTGGGCTCTCGCGAGTCCAGCTCTAGTATAAAGTTGTTTTAATTTAAAATGTAATGTCACTGCTCTCTCCTGCCTCCTGCTGCCTGATTCTGAATTTAATCTTTTTATTTTATAACCTTCCCTCCTGCAGGACTGCAGGTTTTACTATTTAAGTTTACTCTCTGTAGATGGCGCATGTTATCGTGTACTTAACTCTACTTTGCTTCGGTGCGCATTGATAATGAGGCGTGCAGTTGACGGCACCTTATATTTTGACTGGAAAAGAGCAGTAGGCTGTTTGTGGTAATGGATATTCGTTACTCCTGCTTTGTTGCTGTGGGCGTATGTAAATACTGGTTGGTCAGGCCAGTACGGAAGCTCAACTCCCTCCCTTTCTAACCCCACATTTCTGTTGGGCCTCTTTCACTCCTCTAGGTCCATCAGCAAAGACCAGTTTGAGAGGAAGAAGAACGACACACTAGACCCTGAATTGTATGGAAAACTGTTTTCTTGCCGCCAAAACGATTCATATGTACTAAGAAGCTTGTTTTAGTGCTGTCTGTAGCAAGTGCATTGTGCTGTATTGGTGGTAAAACAGGTTTTTTTTTTTAAACATGAAAATGATAATAGTACATGATTCTTTTTTTTAAAGACTTCCAGTGGTGTAGAGTCCTTGGACAACATGCCTCTCTCTCGTCCCTGCAGGCTTGTCGAATGTATAGACTGCGGTCGCAAAATGCATCAGATTTGCGTATTGCACAATGACACAATATGGCCGTCAGGGTAAGCCACGCCCGGTTCTTAAACTTGTTTAACCCTTAGAGCGCTGAAATAAATTAAATAAATTTATATATATATATATATATATATATATATATATATATATATATATATTTTTTTTTTTTTTTTTATCTTGTGCTGATGAAAGCCTATCATGTGGCAACTTGTTCAAAAGAACTTCCCTGCGGGAGCTCTTTTAAACAAGTTGCCACATGATGGGCTTTGAATTTGGGATCTTTGACACATCATTGAGTAACAGTAGTAGCGTTTGGTGCTCTAAGGGTTAACTTTTCTGTAATTCCCCCACACCTTCGTTCAGTTCTTTTACGCCGCCACCCCCCCCCAGTTTGATTGTCCCCATTTTTGGAGTGGGCAACACATTTTAACTGCCCTTTCTCCCTGGTATCTCCCCCTCAGCTTTGTGTGTGATGGCTGCCTGAAGAAAGCCAATAAGACTAGAAAGGAGAACAAGTATGCTGCCAAAAGTAAGTGGAGTAAGTGAAAACCGGGGGGGAGCTCATTTAACTTCATCTCCCATGGGGCTCTGTGTGTGTTCGTCTCCGCCTCTGACCCTCCTCCCCCACCCCCACCTCCCTTGGCTTTGTTTTCACTGTATTTCTTATTATATCATTATCCTTTTTTTTTTTTTTTTTTTTTTCTTTTAAACTCCTCTTCAGGAGTGCTGAGGCTAACGTTTGAAAGAAGAGCCACGACACGTTCTGTCTTTGCCCTCACCAGCTTGCCATGTTAAGTTTTATCTCCTTATAAGGAGTTGATGTTTTGTTTTTTTTTTGTTTTGTTTTTTTTTTTTTTGGTCTTCAGACATTTGCTTTTCTTGATTATTATAATTTATTTTTAGTTTTTTTTTTTTTTCTCCTTTTTTAGTAGCTTTTTGTATTAATGGGGCACAAACTTGCCCCCCCTTCTCTTTGCAGAAGAAACATACTACTTTGCTTAATATTTTATTCAGTGTTCTGGGTGTTTTTTTTTTTTTTTTTTTTTTTTTTTCCTTTTTTTCAAATCTTTTCCCCTCTATCGCACCTCCCCCACACATTTGCCCCCCTCCAATGAAACAGAACTCGTACATGTAACAACATATCTTTTCATTTCAGATGCCCGGCTTGTGAGAGAAGCGGGCACTCTGAGTGCTGGTGACCGCCCGGTCTGCATCTGAAAGTATTTGTTAGAGAGATTTTAGTCTTTGTTTTTTGTTTGTTGTTGTTTTTATTTTTTCTAATGGAGGGAGATTTTTGGGGGATAATTTTTTTGGGTTGTTCTTGCTTTGTTTCTCTTCATCCCGGATCCTCTGCCCATTTAATGGCGGTTGTCATTGCGACCCGCTGAATCATTCGTCGGAGCAAAGGGAGTCGGGGGCGGGGGGAGTTTGGCCGAGGGTGATAATGACGTTAATAATAATTGTTTCTTTTATTGGGATGGGTGGTGGCGTGAATCCCCAATTTGCCCAAAACAGGGAAAAAAGCTACCTGCATTCCTGTGCATGTGACGGACGGAAAAATAAACCAACGTGGAGGTTTGCTAATGCTAGTCCTGTCCTTATCCCTGTGTGCCAGCTTTAATTGACCCTTCCACAAATACCGTGCTCTTCCTGGTGTTATTGGAATTTCTGTTTGAAAAGAGTCACTTCTGTCGACGCCCCAATGAATGTACCTCCACTTGTGGAGAACGAAGTATGAGCAAAAGTGGTGGATGTGATGGTGGTGGAGGCATTAAGATACTGAAACGGAGGAGTATGGTGGCCAGTACTGATAAAAATAATCACTTCATCACCCTGAACTGTTGAAAATTCACGCACATCAAATGCAGGACACATCATTTTATGCTAGCTATGAAGATATGCTACTTAAGCAGTTTTAATGACACGGAGACCCACAATCTCGGGACTGTTTCCGCGCTCCAATCTCAAATGTCTTCAGAGATTTTTATGTTGTTCCTTTCAACCTGTAAGCTTGCACTTGTATGATCACGCTGGATTTGCTGGAAAATTTAGACAATGAATGATATTGGCAGGCAGCATGTTGCCTATAGATAAAAGTAAAAAGCCCATTATAAGGTTTGTATGTTATAAAAAGGTATCAAATATGAAAGTTGTTTGTGCCCGCTAATTTATATTTAAATATTAAGGTAAAACAAAGATTCCTCGGTCATTTTGCGCAGTGACAGCATTTTCCGACAAGACCGCATAATTTTTCTGAATTGCGACCAGCAAGGGGTTTCGAAAATCTGTTCCAGAAAACTACGGTGAATTTGTGAATGAGCATAGTATTTGTGGATGAGTCTATTGAACCACTATTGCCACCACCCCCTCCCCACCCCTCCAAAAAAATAAACAGAACGAGATTATCTTAAAGGAGCAGTAGGTTGGATGGTGTTGAGGTGAATCCAGAGGGCTTGGAGTTGGGGAGGGGGTGTAGAGGGGTGTAGCAGGTGCTTCAGCTGTTTTTGTGAGGCAAAAGACCTTCACCGTACAGCCTTGGGAGGGAGGAAGTAAGCTGATCGGCCAGGAAGTTTAAGCAAACATATGGCCATTGTGAGCTCCATATGGTGGAAGACTGTAAACACTTTCTGTCTTGGGTTCAATAGAAAAGCACATTGACCATTTCCATCTGCCTGTGTGGGGTTTCAATAATTGCTGAATCCCGCATTGATTCTGTTACAATTCTGTATCGAAATGTCGAGTCAAATTTGATCAGGAGGTGCCAAGCACAGGAGGTTAATGATCTGGATCGATGTGATTGGGTTCGAGGTGGGGTGCGAAGGTTTTCAATTGTACAGTTTTTGGAGAATCACCTTTTCTGATTATTAGTTTCCATGGGCTCAGCAGTTTTGAATGTCGCTGATTGATATAGTTCCTTTGGTCATTGGTTTGTGAGGTCGTATTCGGTCAGCTAATTAGACCAGTGTGTGGACCGCCTCATGTATGGGGGATGGAACTTAAGGTCTTTACCTTGTGGCTCTGAACATATTTAACCAGATTTTCTCATTTCCTTATTTCCCTTCCATCTTTCTTTTTTCTCTCCCTTTACTCTCTTCCCTTTCCCTCTGTCCTCCTTTGCAGGATTACCCCAGACCAAGCTGGGGTGTTTCCTGGAGACGCGAGTGAACGAGTTCCTCAGGAGGCAGAGCCATCCGGAATCCGGTGAGGTCACCATCCGTGTGGTCCACGTGTCCGACAAAGTTGTGGAGGTGAAGCCAGGCATGAAGGCCAGGTGAGGATGGCCTGGAACCTGATGGAGGATTGAAGTAGTTTAGTGTTGGTGGAGGTTTATTTTTAGCTTAATACTTTGATTTTTCTAAAGTAGAACATGTTCCAGGAGAGGATCCTGGTGAGTAGGGAGGGGGATTTGAGGTAAAGCTGCAATTAGTGTGACCCACTATCCAAAAGGGATATATGATCGCCGATAATGACGGGTCGAATGAAAAAATGCAGACAAGTGAACTTGCGCCAATACCCGTGCACGGTTGAACGCCAGCAATTTATAGCGTTTAGTTCCGAGACATGGACTTCGGCTTTGACTTGAATTTAGCGCTTATTTGAATTAATTTTTTTTTTTTTTTTTTACTTGGCATCTCCAATCCCACCCGAATCTGGGATGCCCAATTGGTGAACTATGTACAAAGTTTGCTCGTTTGCGACCCCTTGCTGCCAACTCAGGATAGTGAAGACCGTTCACAGCTCTCCGAAGCGTGTGCCCATCAGCCACCGCTTCTTACACACTCATTGGTTGAATCTTCGCAAGTTCAGAACGAGGGCGGAGGATACCCCGACAAGAAAAGGCTTAGAGTCTTCCTGACGAGCGCCCGTCTGGCCAACAGGAGGCGCTTGAGCAACGAATAAAGCTATTAATTTCCCTTTTCCGGCAGTCCCTTCCCAATTTGAAACCCTGTAGCGCAATGGCCAATTGTGCGCAACTCTGAAAAAGCTGCCGACCACTGCCGGTTTGTACGACCGGGGCTCGAACCCGCGACGTGATAGTCACTTCTACACTGCGCAGTGCCTTAACCGAGTGAGCTATCCGGCAGCTCTGCGCTTATTTGAATTTTGCTGTATTTTTTAATGTTCATATCTGCGGGCTCCACGATGGTTTCCTACTGCGTAGCTGCGCAACGCTCCTCGCACTCCGACACGCTTGCATTGGCTTGGCGAAGCTGGCCTTATTACCGTAAGTGCGGACGTCTACAAGAAATCCCATTCATTCATCTTGTGTCCTGATTTATGACTGTTTCACGCTATATCAGGTTGCTCCAGTTTCACTTGTCTGACTTTTGGGAGGCGTGAAGAAGTCAGGTCTATGGAGGTTATTGTGATGGAGATTCACTTAGGGGTGGTGAGGATGGATGTAATCTATTTTTTTGCTGCCCTTTCTTCTAGCGGTAATTAACTTCCCTGAAACCATTAAAATGTTCTGAAATGGGCCATCGGAAATCAACACTGTTTCCCTTTTCTGCTCTCTGTAGGTTTGTTGACAGCGGGGAGATGGCAGAGTCCTTTCCATACAGGACAAAAGCGCTATTTGCCTTCGAAGACATCGACGGTGCTGACGTCTGCTTCTTCGGTATGCACGTGCAGGAGTACGGCTCAGACTGCCCGCCGCCCAACCAGAGGTCAGAAAGCATTACAAGTGTCCTTCGGGCCTTCCAACCTCAACCCTCCTCATCCGTCACTGCTCATGCCACTGCCGTTATCTGTCTTTTCCAGGCGGGTGTACATCTCTTACCTGGACAGTGTACACTTCTTCCAGCCACGCCATTTGCGCACAGGTGTTTATCATGAGATCCTGATTGGATACCTGGAGTATGTGAAGAAACTGGGGTGAGTGGCACCTCTGCCCCTTTCCATATTGACACCCATACCTTCTCCTTCGTATCGGCCCATCTGATACGCCTATGCGTGTACTTGGTGACCGTCTAGAGTTGACTAAATGGCTCATGTTCCATTTGCTTTACTGGTCATATCACTGTCACTTTTGAACATCAACACTTAAAGTTGGTTCTGTGACCAAGTCGTGTAGAGC
This sequence comes from Gymnothorax reevesii, assembly GCA_029721435.1. Taxonomy (NCBI): domain Eukaryota; kingdom Metazoa; phylum Chordata; class Actinopteri; order Anguilliformes; family Muraenidae; genus Gymnothorax; species Gymnothorax reevesii. The sequence goes on from CM056584.1 coordinate 70,102,895, forward strand.
TTGTGGAGCTGACTTCTTTGACTCCCATCTCTAGCTTCACCACAGGTCACATATGGGCTTGTCCTCCCAGCGAGGGGGATGACTACATCTTCCACTGTCACCCCGTCGACCAGAAGATTCCCAAACCCAAGCGTCTGCAGGAGTGGTACAAGAAGATGCTGGACAAGGCCGTGTCGGAGCGCATTGTGCACGACTACAAGGTGAGTGTGTGGGGTCTGAGAATTCTAGAAGAAGCTTAGTTTGTGTGAGTCTCATACTAACCCATATCCCACCACTTTGGCCTTTAAATGAACCCAAACCACTAATTGTTGAAGAAGAACTCATTCATACCATTTATCTGTCAACCAAAGCCCTTTCTACCCGTATATATAGCCATTGAAAGGATGAACTCTGAGGATCTGTACCTACTTTCTTTTCTCAATTAACACCTCCACTCTTCTCAATTTCCTTGCAACCCACTTGTCTATAAAACTGCCTCTGGCGCCTCTGTCCTCAGGACATCTTCAAGCAGGCAACGGAGGATCGTCTTACCAGTGCCAAGGAGCTTCCCTACTTCGAGGGTGACTTCTGGCCCAATGTCCTGGAGGAGAGCATCAAAGAGTTGGAGCAAGAGGAGGAGGAGCGGAAGAGGGAGGAGAACAGCACCTCCAGCGAGAGCATCGATGTGAGTGGTCGGGTCATTGGGATGTGACCTGGAGGCTGTCCCTCTGAGCTCTCGAGAAGGTGGTGCTGGGTTTGTGGTGAAGGTTGATAGGGAAAGACCACAACATACTCAGAATGGGTTTATGTACCTCTTGAAAGATCATTTGATTTGAGGGAAAGTAGCCTTTTGTCCTCCCCTGCATCGAATGACTTTGTATTTCATTGCCTCGTTCTGGGTTTTCCGAATGTTCAAGTTTGTTTCCTCTCGGTGCGGTATTGCGGGGCGAAATTATTGCAGATATTGTCGTGTAATGGCACTGAATGTCCATCTTTCTGTCCTCTGTCTGCACCTTTAGGCCACCAAAGGGGATAGCAAAAATGCCAAGAAGAAGAACAGCAAAAAGACGAGCAAGAACAAGAGCAGTCTGAGCCGAGCCAACAAGAAGAAGCCAGGGATGCCCAGCGTCTCTAATGACCTCTCCCAGAAACTCTACGCCACGATGGAGAAACACAAGGAGGTAAACGGTTGAAATCTGCCCCTGTAAGTGCACATGCTTGTGTACTTCTCAGGTGTTTCGAGAAGCTCATCAGAGTTGTCCTTATGTCAGTTGAACCTTGCCAGGTGGCAAATCGATTATGTAGTACATCTTGTCAGACCAATTTCTTGAGGGAAATCTTGATGGAAACCTTTTGATTGTTCCAAGGCAGTGTGTTTCGCATGGGTTTACGTCTTGGACGGCTGTTGCTGAATTGCGAGGGCATGAATCTGTGAGCGATGTATCTGTAGGTGAAGGTTTGCAGAAATGGCCTCGGCTTCAGCTTGTCTTGATTTTCCTCTCTCTTTGTCAACCTCGTGCACTGTGCCTCCTCCGAAGGTGTTCTTCGTCATTCGCCTGATCGCCGGCCCAACCGCCAACTCTCTCCCGCCCATCGTGGACCCGGACCCCCTGATGGCATGTGACCTGATGGACGGGCGGGACGCCTTCCTCACGCTGGCACGGGACAAGCACCTAGAGTTCTCCTCGCTTCGGCGGGCCAAGTGGAGTTCCATGTGCATGCTTGTGGAGCTGCACAACCAGAGCCAGGACCGCTTTGTGTACACCTGCAACGAGTGCAAGCACCACGTGGAGACGCGCTTCCACTGTACCGTCTGTGAGGTGAGGGCTGGAATGGGGATCCTGGTGGGATGGGCATGGTCCTGGGAATCACTGGGAGCCTGAGTAGCAGGAAGGTGGGCTGGTGCCTTGGGGATAAGAGTCGTTTCCACAGGATGAAGGGGATGATCTGGTGGTAGAGGATGGTAAAGGGGGTAATAGCATGGAATTGCAGATGGTGATGGAATTGTTAGTCTGAAGGATATTAGATTTAGCACTGTGGCGGTTACACTGTAGTATTTTAAGCTGTGAGGAACTGTAGGAGTATTACTAGATTATTAAATAATTTTATGCTGGTTTTTGCACTCTCTTAGGACTACGACCTCTGCATCAATTGTTACAACGCTAAAGGCCACGAACACAAGATGGAGAAACTTGGTCTAGGCTTGGACGACGAGAGCAATAGCCAGGCGGCTGCAGCCACTCAGAGCCCTGGGGACTCCCGCCGCCTTAGTATCCAGCGCTGCATCCAGTCCCTGGTGCACGCCTGCCAGTGCCGCAACGCCAACTGCTCCCTTCCTTCCTGTCAGAAGATGAAGCGCGTGGTGCAGCACACCAAGGGCTGCAAGCGCAAGACCAACGGCGGCTGCCCCATCTGCAAGCAGCTCATCGCCCTCTGCTGCTACCACGCCAAGCACTGCCAGGAGAACAAGTGCCCCGTGCCCTTCTGCCTCAACATCAAGCACAAGCTGCGGCAGCAGCAGCTCCAGCACCGGCTGCAGCAGGCGCAGATGCTGCGCCGGCGCATGGCCAGCATGCAGCGGCCCGCAGTGGCGGCAGGGGCTGGAGCGGGAGGAGCAGGGGGGCTTCCGTCTCCGGGCAACAACGGCGCCACAGCCCCCAGCACGCCCACGTCGTGTGGCACCCAGCCCCCCACACCCCAAACGCCAACGCAGCCCAACATGCCCCCCATGCCCCAGCCAGGGGTTGGCGGTGTGGCTGTGCCCCCGCAGCAGCAGCAACACCAGCAGCAGCAGCAGCAGCCGCCGACGCAACTCCAGCAACAAGTTGTGCAGCAGGGCGGAGTCCCTCAGCACCACCTGCACCACCATCTCCAGCAGATGCCCGGAGGGGGGATGATGAGCTCGCCGCAGCAGCAGCAGCAGGCCATGATGCCCCAAGTCCAGGGGCAGCCGCCGCCTTCCCAGCAGCTCCAGCATGCCAACAGCCTTCCGCCATACGCAGCCCGTCACCCCTCCCCACACTCCCAGTCCCAGGGCAAGCCAGGGCTTGGCCCAGCCACACCTCCGCAGCAGCAGCCTGCCCCCATCCAACCCCCAATGCCTCAACCGCCGCAGCAGCAGCAACAGCAGCCTCCGTCTGGCCCGCCTCCGGCCGCGGTGGAGATCGCCATGAAGATCCAGCGGGTGGCGGAGACCCAGAGGAAGATGGCCCAAGTACAGATCCTTCAGCGGCAAGCGGCCGGCATGATGCCCCAGCACCCGCACCACCCTCCACCGCAGCCTCAGGCCCAGATCGGTATGGGTCACCCTGGGGGTGGGATGGTCGGGGCCCCTGGTATGACCCCTCAGGCCCAGGCCCAGGCGCAGGCTGCCGCTCGAGCCCACCTCGAGCAGCAGGTGCCCCAAGCTGGACCCCAGACCCAGCTGCCCAGCCAGGTACAGCTTCAACAACAGGGAGGCCCCCAGCTCCAGGCACCGCCCCCACAACCGGGCCAGCAGCCGCAGCAGCAGTGGGGCAACCCTGCCATGGCGGCCCAGCAGAGGGCGCCCCTGATGGGGCAGATGGGACATCCGGGGATGGTTGGTGGCCAACCGCAGGGTCCTCAAGCCCAGCAACAGCAGCAGCCGCAGCAACCTGGCCAGGCTGGGCATGTGAGGATGATGGCTCCTGGTCCGGGGGTTGGCGGGGTCCCAGGTGGAGTCCCGAGTGGGGGGAACCTCCCCCAGGCCGCCCTGCAGGAGCTCCTGCGCACCCTCCGCTCGCCCAGCTCCCCTCAGCAGCATCAGCAGGTCCTCAACATCCTGCGCTCCAGCCCTCAGCTCATGGCCGCCTTCATCAAGCAGCGTGCGTCCAAGTACAAGGGCGGAGCCGGGCCCACTGGCGGCCCCCCCGGTCCCGGGGGAGTCCCGGGGTCCATGGGTCTTGGGGGCCAGCCAGTCAACGTGAACCCTGGAGCTGGCCCTCAGGGTATGCACCTGGGCCAGGGAGTGGGAATGCCCGTGATGGCCCAACTTCAGCAGCAGCAACAGCAGCAGCAGCAGCAACAGCAACAACAAATGCAACAGCACCCCCTACTGGCCGGAGGACTGCAGCCGCAGCAGGTTGCAGCTCTGCAGCAACAGCAACAGCAGCAACAACAGCAGCAGCAGCAGCCTCCGCAGCAGGGAGGTATACAGCCCAGCATGGCCAACATCAGCCCGCAGTTCAGAGAGCTTCTGATGCGACGCCATCTACAGCAGCAGCAGCAGCAACAACAGCAGCAGCAGCAGCAGATGAGCAACCACGCCCAGTTCCAGCAGCCGCAGCCGCCTCCGCAGCAGGGCTACCTGGGCCCCCAGCAGCCTGTCCAGCCGCAGCCCGGAGGCCCTTCGCACGGGAGCCAGCCGGGGCCGCCCCAGGGCTACTCGGGCCCCGTGTCCCAGCAGCAGGCGGCCACCGCAGCTCTACAGCAGCGGCTCCAGCAGCATCAGCACCACCTCCAGATGCAGCAACAGCAGCAGCAGCAGCAGCAGAACGCCATGGCGGGGCCTGACGGCGGGGCAGGGGGCCCCGGGGGCGTCTCTAACCCCCAGCAGCAGCCCCCTCCGCAGCCCCCGCCCTCCTCCTCCCAGGCCATGCTGCAGCAGGCCCTGCACCAGCGCCTCCTGCAGCAGCAGCAGCAGCAACACCTGGGCGGAGGCTCGCCGGCGGGCCACGGCGGCAGCCCCATGAGCCCCCAGCAGCAGCAGATGTCCCAGTCCCCCCACCTGCAGGGGGGCCAGCCGCTGCCCTCCTCCCTCAGCAGTCAGGTGCGCTCCCCCCAGCCCTCTCCGCGGCCCCAGTCCCAGCCCCCCCACTCCAGCCCCTCTCCGCGCATGCAGCCCCAGCCCTCGCCCCACCACATCTCCCCGCAGACTCAAACCGGCTCTCCGCACCCGGGACACTTGCCCCCTCCGCACCACCCCGGCATGGTGGTGCCTCCACCCCAACCGCCGCAGCAGCCCCCCCAGCCCCAGAACCCCAACCCCATGGATCCCGGCCCCTTCGGGCCCGACCAAAACGCCATGCTGTCGCAGCTTGGCAGTATGGGGGGCCTGCACACGCCGGGGGCGGCGGACATGTTGTCTGGAAATGGCCAGGATCTGGCGACGAACATGAATCACAGTACCTTAGACATCATGTAGCATTGCAGTACATTCAAACAGACCCAGGTGCCGGGGGACAGTGTTAGGATTTTTTATTATTATTATTATTATTATTTAATTTTTTTCAATATAAATAAATTGAACTGAACTTCCTATGGGAGATGTGACAATAAATCAACCAGTCAGTGAATGAATAAAATTAATGAATGGTAAGTTATTGCTGTTAATATATTTTTTGTTTGCTAATTGTGTACAAAGGGGGATAGTTTTGTCTTTCTCCTTCAGAGAATGAGACGCAGGTAATATTTTTGGGGTTGGGAAGTATTTGCCTTTTTTATGAGATATTTTTAAGATTTTAAAGTGGTGGAAAAATTAAAGAGCAAAATGATTTAATGCAATGGACTTTTTATTGTAATTCTCTCCTCTGTAAACCAGTCTCTTGTATCTTTGTTTTTTTTTTTGTTTTGTTTTTTTTTTTATTTTGCAGTGTGATTTGGATTTTTTTTTTTTTATATATCCAACCATCACAGCATATCTTCCTTTAACATGTGGGTTTGCTGGTGTTTTATTTTTGACAGTCTGTTGGTATATGTTCTGGGAGACTGCTACAATTCACAAAGAATATATTTTTGTTAGCGACTGTTGGAATGGGGGGGGGGGTTGGGCGCGGTTAGTTTTATTTTACATTTCTAATGCTGGTTGTGGGAGTTATCAAATGAACTTCACAATATAGTGTTGGAGGGAGTTTTCGCACAGGTGGCCAATGGCTGATGATTTTCTCGAATTTGTTGCCACATTGGGAATGGCGAGCCATTGGACGGGTGACTTTCCCCCCCGATCCCTTTTCCTCCCTCAGACACGCGCATTTTCACACCCCCAGAACCCGCGTGCGTGCGTGCGTGCGTGTGTGTATGTTTGTATGTATGTATGTGTGTGTGTGCGCGTGTGCATGTGCACTCCATGTATTTGACACTTATTTATTGGTTTGATGGGTAAGGAGGGAGGTTCGGTTGCAGATGGTTGGGGCGAGGTCGGTCGAACGCAGTCGTGCGCTGTGAAATCGTGCTAATAGTGAGTGTGCGCAGTTGGCTTCATTAAGGCATGCCAGCAATATTACAGAGTGGACAGTGGAATGTTCTGGAATGGGGGGGGGGGGGGGGTGAACGGTGAACTCCTGCGGTGGACTTTATCGAAGAGAAATGAAAAGGTGGAGTGGTGTGGGGTGGGGGGCTGGGGGGGTCGAGAGGGGGGACAGGGGTGTTACCCTGTGCCTCCCCCCTCCCCCCGCCTTCCCCCTAAAAACTTCTTTTGCTGCTCTTCCTGGACTTAAGACCCAGCACAGAACCCGTGAAGCGATTGGACCCCCCCAGCCTGTCCCATCTTCCGCTGACAAACCAGTGCTCCCCCGCCCCCGCGCCTCGGTTTTTCCCTGTGCTCAGAACTTTGGGATTTTAATTTAATATTTTTTACTGTACAAAGAAAACGAAACTGTGGACTTAAATACTGTTTTTTATAATAAAATGGAAATATAAAAAAAGTTGTAGACTCTTCAGAATGATATTGATTGTTACTCATTATATTATTTACTGTTTACAGCTCAATAACTGCTTCACTGATGAGGCATCTTCCCTAAGGTTTTGATTCCTTAAAGGTGACATAGAATCAAAAACTGTTTTTACCCTTGTCGCTGTTGAATAACAGTAGACTACCCACATTCAAGAACATAGGAAAACTGCTAGACATTCCGAACATCTCCGTTTCATTGAAATTCCTCTCTTAAAAATTACCGCCAGGAAACAGGCCAATCTGAACAACGAATACATATGATGTCACATGTATCGCACTGCCCCCCCCCCCCCCCCCCCATTCCGTTTCCTCCCCTTCAAAATAATTTGCATACATGTCTTCATGCCATTCCATTGCTTCCAATCCCTCAGCGCAAAGACAAGTGTGAGAATTCCTGAGTCATGATCGATTTCCGTGTCACTAGTGGGGAAATCCACCGTAATGCTCATGAAGCAGATTAACTCCTTGCATAAGGACTTAAATTCCGCAAATGAATTTCTTTAGTGCACTTATTGAATACTTGCGAGAGACTCACTCTGAATGTGAAACTGTATTACGTCTGAGGGGGGAAAAAAAGAAAAAAAAAAACATTCAAGAAGACTTAATTCAGAAACATTTAAATCCAGCCTTTGCTGGACTGGTGGTTCTTCCAATTCAGTGTCCTCATCTGATTCGAGCTCAAACATGTAAGGCTGAATCTCTGAATGTCCCATGGGTGCATTAAGCTGGTCTGTCTGCCTTCTGAAGCCAATAAGTGTTCTCCATTTTCCCTACCACTTTGGGCGAAGTTACATTCTTTTGAGTGGCAGCAAATTCAGCCAATCCGCGTCAAGTGCTTGCATTTCATAACTAGGCTTATGTCGTCGGAGGCAACGTCTGGGGGTATCCCCGAACGCCCCCAATCCTCCAATACCCCAATCCTTGAATAGACCTTGAATAGACTTTCATTTGAACTTAATTTCAGGTCAATCGGTCAAATGGTTATGGCCAAAATGGTAATTTTCCATCACAAAGTGCCACCTGGTGGCAAAATATTGAACCATACAGGTATGTCATCATGTGACAAGTTATGAGGTCATGACCTTGCAGTTGCACATAGTTTCATGTCAATTGGAGGAATAGTTCCAAAGATATAGCAAAAATGGTGAATTTTATGTGACAAAGTTCCACCTTGTGTCAAAATTTTGAAACAAACGGGTATAATGTCATCGTGGGACACATCATTTCCACTTGATTTGCGGTCAATCGGACAAATATTTCCAGATATATGATAAAAACTGTGATTTTTTTCAGTTTTTGGCCCCTGGTGGCCAATCTAGACATCGTAAATTGTCCAAAATCGAATCAGTTCTTCCTCTTTATGATGCTTATGTGCAAAATTTGTAATTTGTAATTGAAATATCACTGAAGGTATCGCGTTAACACGTAGTGCGGCAGCGGCGGTCGGACCAAAAACATAATATCCCCCAGAACGCCTCGGGGATATAATGAGCTATCCAGTTAAGCCCGAAAGGTCGCCAAACGGGTGCAAAACAAGGCGTTCAAAATCCCCCACCCTAAGATCACTGTTTGAGAGAGGTTTTTTGGAAGCTTCTGCGGCATTACAGACCCAACCAACATTTTGTCTACATGTCCCCTCACAGAACAGGGAGAAATGCCTCGTTTGACGGTTCTATGTCACCTTTAAAGGAAGATTGAAAATGCTGTATCTCATTGCTTTACTTGCTGTCTGAGATTCTGAGGCTTCAGGAAAGTGTGGAGAGAGACTGTAACAGTAGTAGAGGACCATCTGTGCAACATTTGGTGTTAATATTTTGCTCACTTGGTCCAACGGACCGAAGGGAGCTTACGCAATCATGCGCCGGCCTTTGTGTTAGCGTCTGCCTTAACTTCGGTCATCCTCTGCCGAACCACTGAAGGGTGGAGAGGTACATATGGATGTACAGATTATGAATTGTCTGATTTGTGATAATCAGTTCATTTGTGGCGTTAGAGATGTATTACCCGTTTCAGGCTATATCTTCTGAAGCGTAAGTCTTGGAAACTAAATTTTTTCTTTCGTCTTGATCCACAAAATTTAACAATCAACCGATATTGGCCCATATATTTGCATGTATGCAAATTTTCTGCCATTTTGAATTGTTTGTGTAAACTTGAATTTCTATCACCTCTTAGACGGTACAATCAATTTGCGCAAAATTTGGTAGACAGCATCTTCGGACCAAGATCTAAAATCCCAGCATAAAGAATTTTGCTACATGAAAGGGTGTAGCCACAGTAAGCCAATGAATTTTCAAGGCATAACCTCTGGATATAATGAGCTGTAAATCCTGAATGCAATGACCAATCTTCACCAAACTTGAGATCCGTCATCCACAGACCAGGCCACTCAAGCTCAAATTTGGCGTAAATCTGTCCATATGTGGTGCTATAGCAAACATGGTCATAACCACAGAGATATAAAGAAACTGGAGTGGATAATCCTGTCGTTTCAGCGGCAGCACGCCGCAGCCATCTTGTGTATGTATATCGTGGCAGACGTTCAATGAAAATGCAGTATAACTGGCCTAAACTGTGCTCGTATACAACGAAAACTCGCTCATACGGGACAAGAGCTGAAGTTCCGATTTTTCTGTAATGTCCTCCGATTAAATAAACATTGAATATACCAGATTTAAAAAAATAAAATAAATATTGTTGTTTGATGACAATTCCTAATTTGTGTCCATTTTAAGTATGAAAGGGTAAAAAAGAACACGGAAAACAAGTAACTAATTTGTCGACACCCATGTTTAGCCCACTGTTTACATGAGCCTCATTGGACATTTATTCATATACAAGATGGCGAAGCTATTCTGCTGTTTCCGCTTTGGTCCAGCCCACGTTGTCCACACTAGTTTTCTTATATCTCTGTGGCCGTAACTCCACAGCCATTTGTCCGATCAACTCAAAATTTGTCCGATTTTGCATGCTTCATGTCAGTCAGAGTTGCTTTGTAAATCTATAGGAACAAATTGATAAATGAAATAATATGGCCAACATCAGCCAGTCGAATCATCAGCATCCGCATCGGTGTCTGTTAACTTTGACCTACTTCTGCCAAACCACTGAAGGGATCAAGGTGAAATTTGGTGGGGAGGAGTATATGGATGGACAGATCATAAATTGTTCAATTGGTGTATTTGCATCCATAGGTGGCACTGTAGCAAACAAATGGTCAGAACTCCTGACCTAAACCATTTGTCCAATCAACGTGGAATTCGGCATGATTCATGTTAGTCAGGGTTGCTACGAAAAGCTTCATGGCTAACATCAGCCAATCAAATTTCAGTTGCCCTCATACTCAATTTAGCAGTCACTTGTTATCCTCAAACTTAATATTCTGGTTAAAGATGTGGAAAAGAGCCATTTTTATTAAAATTACTTTGATGTGCCATATGGTGGCGCTAATGAGAGGTACAATATATCCTGGGCAATAACATCTAAACCAGGAGTCCCCAATCTTTCCCAGAAAGGGCCGGTGTGGGTGCAGGCTTTTATTGAAACCAAACAATTACACACCTGATACTACTAATTAACCCCTGGACTCTTTGCTAATAACCTTGATTAGTAGCATCAGGTGTGTAGCTGCTTGGGTGCAATGAAAGCCTGCACCCACACTGGCCCATTCTGGGAAAGATTGGGGACCCCTGATCTAAATCGTATTTGCTGATTTTCTGCTATTTTGAATTGTTGGTGAAACCTTTATCTCCTCCTGGACTGTGAAATTAATTCACACAAAATATGAGGGTGTAGCCTATATTGATATAAAGAGCTGAAACTCCATAATGCAATGTCCAGTCATTACCAAACTTGATCACTCATCTACAGCCCATGCAACCTCATCACGTCAAATTTGGTTTAAATCCATTCATAGTAGGCGCCATATCAAACAAATGGTCATAACTCTTAAGCCAATTTTGCGAGCAACTATATTTTGCAGGATTCATAAATGATGAAGACTGGCAGAAAAATCTATAAGAACAAAGTCATAGTTGAAGCAAGGTGACAGATATCAGCCAATTAAATTTCATTAGCCCCTATACTCACTTTTACTGTCATCAGTCATGAAATGTTATACTATTTTTCAGGATGTGTAAAAGGGTAGTCTTAATGCAAATTACTTTGATTGGCCAGATAGTTGCGCTATAGAGAGGTACAACCAATTTGATTCCAATTGGTCAATATGTGGCGCTGTAGTAAGAAAAAAATGAAGTAAAATTGCATATTTATTTTCAATAATTTTGCATATTACATCTCTGTATAAGGATCAATGTCTTTCCAATGAGCAAAATAAATCTTGAAATATCTGGATGATATTTCAAAGACATGGCAATGATCAATCAACCTGAAATTTGCGAGGAAAAGTACCAGTTGTGTGCCATGAACTGGAAATTGTTTGAAAAACTTCTACAATTTGTGGCTTCACTTTTTCAAAACAGATGATAACCACATGTTGCTTGGACCCTGTAGTTACTGCTCACAGTTATGTATCACAAATTACAAAAGGTGTCTTCATTGTCCCAATGTTGGACTCAAGAATAATAAAATACCTCTCGTGAGCTTACATAACACTAATGCCTGGTGGCATTTATGAGAAATATTCTTAATATCACTATTTATATACAGAGCATATGAAAAAAAAAAACTTGTGTCCAGAACATGTTTTGAGTAACAGCACCTGGAAATTCATTCCTGAGACACCAGTCATGTGTCTGATGTTGCCTCACATTACAAATTACTCACTTAAGTCACTTCAGCATTTGCCAGTTGAGTTGACAGAGGACCTCATGGAGGGTGTACTATTCACATTTTATTCAAGAAAGATGTGTTCATTCTTGAGGGAAGAATTGAGTGAAACAACATTTTGCTGTGTGACTTGTTACGATTAGTCTTATTTAAAGTATTTTTTTGACAAGCAATGTACAATCTTACTGGATTGTGGAAGACCCTGCAATGTAGTCTTTTTGCATATTAATTATCATGCAACGAGGCTGAAGTCCCGCTTGTAAACTCAGGGTCTGTTCAGACAATGTTGCAAGCTAGTGAAGGGAATGCCTAAATTATTCCTCCCCAGATCACATAATTTGACATCCACAGTAGCCGGCCAGCTAGCTACTTGACAAACAGGCTGCGGTTCACATTAGCTTGGTTGCTAGCTAACTGGCTGGCTTCTGTTGACGTAATATGAAGGTATGCGCAAGTAACGTCAGTGCAGTACTCTTCAACTGAGCCAGAAACACAAAACTAGAGGCATAACTACACTGCTCAAAAAAAAATGGAACACTTAAAAAAAAAAAAAATAACATCCTAGATCTGAATGAAATATTCTTATTAAATACTATGTACTTTATAGTTGAATGTGCGGACAACAAAATCACACAAAAATGATCAATGTAAATCAAATTTATTAACCCATGGAGATCTGGATTTGGAGTCACTCAAAATTAAAAAGTGGAAAAACACTACAGGCTGATCCAACTTTGATGTAGTGTCCTTACAACAAGTCAAAATGAGGCTCAGTAGTGTGTGTGGCCTCCACGTGCCTGTATGACCTCCCTACAACGCCTGGGCATGCTCCTGATGAGGTGGTGGATGGTCTCCTGAGGGATCTCCTCCTAGACCTGGACTAAAGCATCCGCCAACTCCTGGATAGTCTGTGGTGCAACGTGGCGTTGGTGGATGGAGCGAGACATGTCCCAGATGAGCTCAGCTAGATTCAGGTCTGGGGAACGGGCGGGCCAGTCCATAGCATCAATGCCTTCGTCTTGCAGGAACTGGTAACACACTCCAGCCACATGAGGTCTAGCATTGTCTTGCATTAGGAGGAACCCAGGGCCAACCGCACCAGTATATAGTCTCACAAGGGGTCTGAGGATCTCATCTCAGTACCTAATGGCAGTCAGGCTACCTCTGGTGAGCACATGGAGGGCTGTGCGGCCCCCCAAAGAAATGCCACCCCACACCGTTACTGACCCACTGCCAAACTGGTCATGCTGGAGGATGCTGCAGGCACCAGAACGTTCTCCACGGCGTCTCCAGACTCTGTCACGTCTGTCACATGTGCTCAGTGTGAACCGGCTTTCATCTGTGAAGAGCACAGGGCACCAGTGGCAAATTTGCCAGTCTTGGTGTTCTCTGGCAAATACCAAACATCCTGCACGGTGTTGGGCTGTAAGCACAACCCCCACCTGTGGACGTCGGGCCCTCATACCATCCTCATGGAGTCGGTTTCTGACCGTTTGAGCAGACACATGCACATTTGTGGCCTGCTGGAGGTCATTTGGCAGGGCTCTGGCAGTGCTCCTCCTGTTCCTCCTTGCACAAAGGAGGAGGTAGCGGTCCTGCTGCTGGGTTGTTGCCCTCCCACGGCCTCCTCCACGTCTCCTGATGTACTGGCCTGTCTCCTGGTAGCGCCTCCATGCTCTGGACACTACGCTGACAGACACAGCAAACTTTCTTGCCACAGCTCGCATTGATGTGCCATCCTGGATGAGCTGCACTACCTGAATCACTTGTGTGGGTTGTAGAGTCTGTCTCATGCTACCACTAGAGTCAAAGCACCGCCAGCAATCAAAAGTGACCAAAACATCAACCAGACAGCATAGGAACTGAGAAGTGGTCTGTGGTCACCAGCGGCAGAACCACTCCTTTATTGGGGGTGTCTTGCTAATTGCCTATAATTTCCACCTGTTGTCTATTCCATTTGCACAACAGCATGTGAAATTGATTGTCAATCAGTGTGGCTTCCTTAGTGGACAGTTTGATTTCACAGAAGTGTGATTGACTTGGAGTTACACTGTGTTGTTTAAGTGTTCCCTTTATTACCTGGCCCCTCCCCTAGGGGGCCAGGTTAAGCAATGATCATGTCTGTGTGTGTGTGTGTGTGTGCGTGTGTGTGTGTGTTTCTGTCTGTCTGTCTGTTAGCTCGTGGCTGGGGCCAGGTCTGCTATCTCTGATTGCCTTGTTTTTTTGAGCAGTGTATATTGTTGAAACTGAGCCTTTATCAGGCTTTGACTGAATCGCCAATATTTTTTTGCCACGCTAGCTAGCTTGGTTTGCAAGTTAACTGATAGAAGCAACGTGCAGTCTTACTGGATTGCACAGGACCATGCGATGCGGTGAGTTTTTGCATATTAATTTAGTATGATGCAACTTCACCAAATGCGACCAAATTTTAAACAGGTCATCTGCTACATTATTTCTTAAATGTACAAAGTTCAAAGGTTATGGCTAGAACCATTCTCGAGAGATTGAGCATGACAGGATCGTGACCCACTCTTTCATTTCTATTACGGCCATATCCCTCTGCAATCGCGTGGAAATAGCTTACAATCAGTTCCGCTTCAGTTACTCTCTAATAATTGGAGTTGCTGATTGTTATTGTGTTCCTGCTGCACCATATAGCCCTACAACAAAATTTTTCTTGGTTGTACTGTGAGTCAGTGACCAGTGTAGGCTTTTGATCTTTTCTTGAGTGCTATGGAAAGACCTAGTAAGTCTAGTTCTGGTCGAAACTGAGTTTGGACCATTTTTGGACTTACTAGCGCCATGTACACAATCAGATGACATGTCTTGTTCCACTTGGTCTTCTAATGTATGTTGAACAATAGATGATTATTCAAAATTAATTTTAAAGTTTATTGATTAAATTATGTAAATTTGAAGTATGGGAGCGCAAGGAAAGATACTAATTTTGTTTTGGCTTGTCAAAATGGGGTACCATCCATTGTCTTCAGACACTACATTTCAGGTATATTCAATTTCATATCAAAGAAATAATCCAGATTAATTAAACTTTACTGACTAAAAATAACTTGATTTAATTCACATTCATTAATTATGAAAATATTGTATCCTTAGCTATTTGAAAAATGGCGATAAATGTCATAAGCATTTGGCATAATGGTATGATTTGCACTAAAATGTCATCACATTGAAATTTTACCCTACACTAATCAACATTACTGATATCCACTATGATCATCTTAACATCAATAGTCTCCAATTGGAACATTAACTAAGAAAGAAGCTCATATACACAGAAAACCCGCAAGATGAAACACTTGTTTCTCCTATTGTTATTGTCTACGGACGCTACAATATCAGCGATATACAATCAACATCTAGAAATGAACACAAAAAGGGTTGAAAACATTCTATTGATTAAAAATAACTTTAATTCATATTCATTAGTTATGAATGGATCATGACCTTATCTATTTGAAAAATGGAGAAAAATGTCATCTGATTTATTAAAATTTCACCACAATTAAAAATTTACCCTGTACTAATCAACATTGGTATCCACTATGATAATCTTGATATAATACTTTACAACTGCAACTAATTAATTAACAATTAACTAACAAATAGGCTCATATACATGTACACAGAAATGTTTTAAGCCCCAGCAGTTTTTCAATCGTCAGAATTATTTTTTTTGCAATTTCAATGGTGAATTCTCATGAAGATTTTTTATGTTTGCAGCTAATTTTCTCTACCAAAATCATGAAAATAAACTGAAATACAATGTAATTCTAGATGCTGTAAGTGTCTTTTCTGAATTGAGCCGCATTTTTCCACTTTATGAAGCTTAAATCTTGAATTATACAGCATTAAAGTGGGTAACCCATAAATAGCCAAATTTGGCTTCTGCACAAAAGGGGTTAAATTGCAATAACAAAGTGGTATGCTATTCAGTGCAAATATTAATTTATTATTGCACATTTACCTTTCATGTTACTTCTAGTGCTCTAAGTTATTGACAGTTATGCTCAAAGTATTAGCTATGTTGCTAAATTATGACCACTTTGAATATAAAATCATTGTCTACAGACACTACATTGTCTACGGTCTCTACAAAAATTGTATCACGGTGTGTCAATCTCATATGCAAATACAATATGGATTTCATTTTCACCTTTCCAAGAATGAGTCTAATCGTTTCAGTAAACAAAAAACAAACAAATAATATTTAATGATAGCTATTAGGTATTTGTACAGATTGCCTACGGACACTACAACAAATCTTGGACAAATTGCATTCTGGTCCTTACATCTCATTCAGAAAAAAACAACAAAATGCTACAACTATTGAGCTACTTATTGCAATGCCATCCACATTTTGTTGATATTTCACACAATATTCAAGTGATTATTGCATTACTGATTTATTGGGGTTCATTTTTATCTTAATAATGAATAATTATGAAAAAAAAATTGTGTGCATGGCTATTTTGATTCAGGTGACATTCGAGGAATGCAGTCCACCATAAAAACATTTGATCCTGAAAGGATAAAAAAAAAAAAATATGTCATTGATATTATCAGTAAATGTCTATGAAATAATTATAAAACAAACCTGAAAAGGAAGTTTATCATCAAGCTATTATTTAGTTGACACAAATATTTCCCAAAATTAGGTAACATAAAATAAAGTTAAAAAGTCACTGTGTTGGTCACGGAATAGATATCTTCATATGGTTTTCGCAGACATTTAGCGTATAAAAATTTCAAGTTGAATAAACTTTCAAGAATCATGACTAACAATTCTACATTTTTGGAAAAGTAGTACACTTATGCATTTCAGTGAATATACACCAGACTGTGCACATGGCGTAGGCTTTGCTTCATCACAATAAAGTCAGGTGCATGAGAAATAATCCCTGATTCCCTATGTTTTGAAATGGCAAAACCAAGCAAGCCATCGGTATTTAATTGTTCGCAAAGCAAATGCCTAGCATGATCATCTTTTGGGGTTTTCCTCGTTATCTTTTCTACTTTTTGTTGCGGCGAAACCTAACAAAAGTTGAATCGGCCAAAAATGAAGCAGCATACCTATTATATGATCTGTCAGGTCAGTCCCCATGCTGAGCAGGACATTCACAGTCAGGATTCATAATTCATCAGCTCATGACAACTGAAAATGGCTTTAAGAGGGAAGAGGATGGTGAACTTTGCCCTGAGAAAACTTGTCAAACCCAACAAACACTGCATAATTGCTTTTTTTTCCCCCTCCATTTTGATAATTATTATTTTACATTTTTGGATGGGAAAAACAGGTTGCCGTGGATACAAACAAACAGAGTAAAATGTCCTCCCTAAATTTTTCTTATTATGCAATGAACATATAACTGATGACCACAATGGAAAAATGATCAGTCACATTTTTATGTTGTGGATAAATTATTAATTCAAAACGATCTTGGAAACAAAGCACTGGAAAAATATGCAAGAAAATATAAAATATTTAAATGACCAAATCTGGACCTCAAATCCAAATCCAGCCCTGGTTTTCTTTTCCCAGGTAATTCATTAATTCATTAATTAACTGTATGACAAGTTCCACTGATTGACTGAACTGTCTTTACATGAATACCAAGTAAAAGGGGAGATGGCAAATTCCCTACACTCAACCAAGGGAGTCCAACTCCAGTTCTCAAGGTCCAAAGTATGTGCTGGTATTTATGGGTTTCTTCTGCAGCCAATTGACCTTGTAAGGAATGTATGTTGTCCCTTACGTCAATCAAGAACTTGAGTTAATTGCTTGTACCCAAACAAACTAAAAACCCAAGGATGCTGCAATTCTCCGGGACTACAGCTGGATATCCCTTCTGTTAGCTCTCTTCCTGTGCCCACCGGAGACGCCTTGACTTTCTGAGGTACACCGATACCCCAGTAGAGTATGGGGTGACTGCATCGTTGCTCGGTCTATGAGTTAGTCTTTTATTGTCATTGCATTGGCATACGACAAAAAATACCCTGTCTCTCACAAAAGAACTATTCCAGTTGCACACACATACCTGTATAACCGTAAAAAAAAAACATGAATTATATTATATGCAACCTATGGAAATGAAACCTCAATGAAAATAGTGGATACAATGGGGTTTTGATATGATCAAATTACTTGCATTATAAATAATGACAAGGACACTCTCAATAAGGAACTTATTGTTTTTTATGCTGGCATATTGACTTGAATTTATCTCACAGTTAATGTTGACTACGGTAAAGAGAAATTTCAAAAAAGCCTAAACCTTATGACCACTGGCCTGATATGCTGTTGGTCCTCTGCATGCCACAAAAACTACTGTCAAATTGATGCCCACATGACTGGTTGGGGTAAGGGTTTCCCAGCAGAACATTTCCCAAAGTGTTGCACTCCTTCCCCCAGAGTATCTTCCTCCTTTGCTTTGTTGAACCCTGGTTTACAGGAAAGTGGTTCGCGCAAGTGACTCCACCATGAAGTTTTACTGACCTCTAGTGGTTATTTTGTAAATGACTGCCAGTTTCATATGACGGTAAATGACTTCTCATGACAGTACAATTACTTTGAATCTGCAGGCACTGTTTATACAAAGCCACTTACAACTGATCAGACCAAGCAGTCACCAATCCCCCCAAACCCCCCGGCAGTAACGTGGGGGTGAGGGCCTCGTTAAAAAGCCAAACTGCCGTACTGCACCACTTATCGCCAGGGCAGGTGAGGGCCCCCATTCAGATGTTTTAAAGGTCAGAGGGCCCAGTTCTGCCCCCCCCCCCCCCCCCGACCCAGGGCCTGGAACAACTGACCCTATCATCCCCCCAGTCGGTGAACATGCTTTTGGGACCCAGTTGAATACCTTCACCATTAGGCCATCCCTATTCGTAACGTCCTAAGATCACCATTTTGTTGGAGTGAAAAAAATATTGCAAAATTTTGAACAGAAAATCTGGCAGAACCAAATGGTTCCCTCCCACAAGTCCAGTTCTGTTCAGTTTCTGTAATCTGTTGATTTTTAAATGAGCTTCACGAGACAGAAATTTTGGTATTTTATGGCAGTGCATAGTATCTGGTTTCTGCGCCTTGGTCTCCACATAACTGTTAAATCTGTTTCAATACTCGATGTAGTCCACTTGAAAGTGGCTATGGCTTAACATTGCCAGCTGGAAGTACTCGGAGTAGTCATTAGGCATGAAGGCAGCTGCAGTGCTAAAATGGTTGGCTCAAAATGGTTAAGTGCTGTCAACATGAAGCTGATCATTTGCTCTTTATCCTAATATACTGTACCTATACATTGATTAACCTAATATACTGTACCTACACATTGATTAACCTAATATACTGTACCTACACATTGATTAACCTAATATACTGTACCTACACATTGATTAACCTAATATACTACCTACACATTGATTGTATACGAAAGTAATTTTTGTCCCAGTCCAAATGATTTCAAGTTCCATGTTACAAACTCAGGACGCTGACAAATTCCTGGGAGTGGAATGTGAATGAATTGAAGCCACGAGACAAAGGAATATTGATCATTTATTCATACTACACTCAAATGCCTAAAGAATTACCATGTTGCTTCCTGACGGACTTCACAATATTCATTTTTTAACAAAGATATTAAGACAAGTCACTCAAATTCTACTTTACTCAGTGGCCAATGTGCAACAGAAGTAGCATAGTATGTTACATTTATAACGTGCGCATTGTCTTACTTCTCATAGCAGTGACATTGTTACTTTCATTACACCAAGGAAAACCTCAACAGATACACAAAGATTCCTGCTAAATAAATAATAAAAACAGTTTATAATACAAAAATAGAGCCAAGTTTCTTGAAAAATAAACAACAGTAATGTTTCTCAAATGAAAGCTTTTCTTCGCTTCTCAACTCCTGAAAGGCTGCCCTTCCTGTCATCTTCCTGCATTCTTCCTGCCACTTCCTGTATTTTTCCGTCTTCCTGCAGTCTCCCCGCCCCCTTCCTACAGTCTTCCTCTATTCTTCCTCTTAGGTAAAATTTCACATTCTTCAACTTGGACCAAACTGAGGTAATTTTAAATTCAGTTAGATTACTGGCTGGGAACAGTATACGAGCAAGACATACAGACAGGCCACCGTCTCCGATTGCGAGGATACAGTTATATTTCAAAATGATTTCACCATTTAAATAAAGGGAAAAATTTGGTAAAAACAGACACTTGATGTGTACGTCGCCTTGATCGTCTCATTAAACAGTAATATACATAGTTTTAGTTTTATGTGATTCTGCACCTCGTGAGCGCGCCATGTAAATTCATTTTCAAGATTTGTCATAGCAAAAAAAAAAAAACAAAATTTACAGTGTTTATGGAATGTCGGTTATTAAATGCTTCAAGGGCGTAGGAAAAACAAATTTGAACCAAGAAGTATTCATCTCTGACAATAATAGCTGGAACTGTTTTAAAAATGCCATGCCTTTTCAACACATTTTACTTCAAAGCCATGGTTATGTACAAAGAAGTGAGAATGGGACTAAGTGAACAATGTTTTGTGTGTGTTTACTGGTATAAATGTCCTTGTAGGAAATGCCCAGTTGTAGTGGATGGAGTTAGTTCTGCTCCTCAGAATGCAGTCTGGTGAAGGCTGATTATGGGCACAGCTGATACCAGCAGACTCTGCCCCACAGCACTCATGCGCTGAATTAACCACTAATCGCACAGGAAATTGAGTTGTCACTATCAGGCAATATAATATAGGCTGATACAGCCACTTCTGGCTGTGTAGCCAGAGCTTATCCTGTCTACATCATCCAACACATGGGTTTTTATGTCTGTGGATGAATCTGTATCCAGAGGTGTGTGCAGTGTTAGTGTTTGTACATCGGTAGGATTTTTTTAAAAAAAACAGAGCAAACCGGAGCGAAGCAGGGGACTGCGCCTCTTCCACAAATGAAAAGAGAACGAAAAAGATGAGGAGATGGAGGGGAGGGTCTCGCTAGTGGTACACTGAGGCACTACAATCAGACTGGGCAAACTGTGAAATGAATCGGAGAGAGGTGTCGTTCACATTTAAGGTGAGAGCAGTAGTTCACTCCGATCCCAGTCTTTCTTGATTCTTCTCGAAAAGATGTTAGGAGGTCTGGTGCTCCTCGCTGTGTACATGTCCTGCGAAACCTTCGCATGCGGGAGAGGTGAAAGGTTCTGGGGTCAGAAAGTAAAAATCCTGACGGATGTTTATTCCATCTGTGAACTCGAAGCCAACAGATTTCAGATATTCAGCTCTACCTCCTCATGCTCGAAGAGCTGTGCTAATTAGCATAGCGTTGCAGATGGAACAAAACATTAGGCAGGCCTTTCGCTTTCTGCGCCAGGATTTTCCACCTCTTGTGCAGTCAGTGTTCATAAAACCTGCCATTTCAACCATCATTTACTGTCCCCCTCCATCTCTTCATCTCTCTCTCTCTCTCTCACTCTGTTCAGTTTTCAGAAGTCCAATCCCCAGTTCCTGAAGAAGCCCTTCGCCACCACGGCCTCCTTGAAAGTGACTGTCAGCGAGTTGATGGTAACCTTGGTGACAATCACTGGACCCGGGGCTGCCTCAGGTGCGCAGATCTCTGATTGGACGAGCGCGATGTCATCCTCCTCTCCCATAGTGGGGGTGGACCCCCCGGAGCCGGTGGCCACAGCCACTTCCTCCTCCTCCTCAGAGCTGGGTGTGCACTCCTCTGAAACGGCCGTCCCTGATAGGGTAAGAGAGGGAGACCAATGAACCAATGGGACAACAGCTGTAACTTGGTTTCAGGTGACTCAGATTAAGTGCATGCTTTTGGCTTCTTCCAACACCTAATCACAGGGACGTATCAAGGAATCCTGGACTTGCAAAGATTACTATCGCCCTCAACCTTTGGCCCCTGCCCAAGCTATGGGCCCCCAAAGTCATCACCACCTTTCCCCCTACTATGAAGGTGCTGAATAATGAGCCATTATATGAGCTGTGGCCTTCAAAGGGAGCTATCAGCCTGATGTGCCGATTTATAAACTGGGAAAGACATGTTGGTAATCCTGTGATCCAAAAGTTTAAATTCTCGTATGTTTCAAAGGCCTAACATCTGTCCATACAGATGAAGAGAGGTCTGTTTTTTACACCTGCGTTAGTAATACATGATCAGAGGTAAAGAAAATCTGGGATTTGGGTGTGTGTATATTTTTGGTTATACTCATAAAAGGATTCCGCGAACACATGGGGACTGGAAGTGAAATATGATAAACCCAGTGCTGCAGGTGGCCCAAATGTAGTCCTGGAAAAAAAAAGCACTTTTTTTGCATGCATTCACCCCAGCCAAGCCCTGAACCATCCGATCCAACTTATCATTGTCTCATAAAGGCTAAAATTATCCTGCCTCTCATTCTCCTATTTCAGGGTGTGTCGGAGGGTGGGTTCTGAGGGCCGGAGTTGCACAGCCCCAGTGAAGCGTATTCATCCCTTCGAAGAGTTTTCAGAATGTTCTTTTTTCTCAATGTTCCAAGTCAGTATTACAATCAGCTTTTCTAAGTCACTGCAGAGATTTTTTTAATATCAGCATTGTAATATCCCTTTAACCCTCTCCAGGCTCATGTTGCAAATTTGCAACAATAAATCAATTGATGACTGACTATAAAATATAAAGACCACATGGGAAATGGTTTGATAAAGTTACCCTTCCAGCTCAGTATTGCAAAAATACAACGTTAGTTCCCCCTGCAGCCACTAGTGTATAAGAACTTTTCTCCATGAATGAAATATTTTTCATATCTCAAAATAATGAATTGGGCTGGAGAGGGTTAAGAACATTCCAGACACACATTTGTGACCTCGCTTCAAAGGCTTCGCAGCATGCAACCCAAACATACGGACTTAGGATCACACCAACAGAAGATGATAAATGGGTTGGTCTGTTGCTCTCAGAATATCGCTCCACGGCGTGACCTACAAAACTCACCGGCTGGGGAGTCTGTCGGCGTCTGCATGTCCTCCGCCTCCATTTTCTCCTCCCCTTTCTCTTCCGCAACCTCCTTTTCGCTCTCCGTGTCTCCATCCTTTTCTTTCTCTCCCTCCTCTTCCCCCTCTCCCTCCACCCCCTTCTTCTCCTCGTTCCCGTCTACGAGGCGCTGCTTTTGGGGACCGGGGTCCGGGTGGGCGGGGCTGCGGCAAACTAGCCGCGAATCCCTCGGCGGGTTCCTGCCGGAGATTCGGTGGCGGAAAGTGTTCCTCCTCTCCGCCCAGCCCTGCGGCCTCCGGTCCTCCTCGGTGCTCCGCATGCGGGACAGGGAGAGTCGCTGGCGCGGAACGATCTTCTCCGCCACCTTGTGAGCACTGCGGAGCTCCATGGTGTAGATATTCTGCAGGATGAGAGTGTTGTTTACGGACATTAGACGCTTCACTTCGATGGAAAACCTATAGCTGTGACTGGTAGCCCTGCCTGGCTTTGTATACAGTGAGCACCGTAACTCATTTGAACTGCGAAACGTTTATTATTTTGGTTCTGCAGTCTGGTAGTTGGAGATTGAGAGGATACAATGACTCATGGTTGAAATAAAAAGGTTGAAGTGCAGACTGTCAGCTACACTTTGAGGGCATCTTCATCCATGTAGGAGAATTTGTTGAGAAATGACAGCACCTATTGTACACAGTACCACCCCATTTTTGGGCACAGAAAAAAAAATAATTTACTAGTTTTACAAAACTTATAATAAAGTAATCAGTTCTAACATTTGGTCTCATATCCTCCATTTGCAATGACTGCTTGAAGCCTGAGCTGGACAGACACCTTCAGGCACAGGGTATCTTCGCTGGTGATGCTCTGCCACCCTGGTGCTGCAGCCATCTTCATTTCTGGTTTGTTTTACCTCTTCAGCATGAATAATTAGATTCACGCTTGTTCGTTTAGCTTCAAATCTGGTTGACTGACTTGGCCAACTGAACCAAAACAAAAAAAAAATTGAGTCACTGTCCAATGAATTATGGTGCTCACTGAGTAGTCGCTGCAACTATCAACCAGGGTCAGGGAGGGACAAATTGACAAAAAAACCTGCATCTTGTTGCTCTCTTAGTCATATGGAAGCACATATAAGTTCTCAAATCTCTGTCTTATTGCTGAGTAAGCCCAAATTGGGTACCATAGTGTATTTACCCCAATATAACAATTTGAGTTTCTGGCCTAGTTTTGTGTATAGTGCTTTGCATTGTGAAAAGCGCCAAACAAAAAAAATTTACTGAAATATACATTTATTTTATTTATCCTTCATTTAACCATGGAAGTCCCATTGAGATCAAAATCTCTTTTTCAAGAGAAGCCTTGAAGGTTGAGGTGTGGAGATAGAGGACAAGTTGCACAGCCAATCAGATCAGCGGATGATTAGATGGCAGGTTGAAAGAGCCAGCTTGGGAATTTAGCTATGACACTGGAGAACCCCCCTTCTCTTAACCAAGAGTGTCAAGGGATCTTTCATGACCACAGTGAGTCAGGTTCTTGGTTTAACGTCTCATCTGTAAGGCAACTTCTCCTTCAGTACAGTGTCCCCATCACAGCACTGGGGCACTGGGGATTATTCCGCCAGGGGGAAGATCGACACCGACTGGCCCACCAACACCTCTTGTACCAAAAACTTAATTTTGCTAGGAGGCCTCCCACCCAAGTGCTAACCAAGCCCCCACCTGCTTAACTTCAGCTATGCTGCTGGAGCAGACTGAGTAGAGGTATAGCTGCTTGCAATGCATGTTTTGAGGATTACATTTAAAGGAGAAGCCCCATCCACGATTGCTGAAAGAACGTGATTGGTCATTTTCAATCAGGGAGGGGAAAAAAAGCAACGTCATTAGCAGGATAGCTGACTGCACGTGATGTGTAACTCTTCGTAAGGGGAAGGAAAGCACGCTACCTGTAGCAGCAGTCTCCGAGCTCGGAGCCCTTTTCTCCTGTAAGCCAGGGCTCTGTCCTTCTCCTCCCTGGTTCAACAGAAGGTAAAAAAGAAGTGAGAGACGAGAACCGGCTCAATAAAAAGCCATTCTTTCACCATAGAGCTATTCAACTGAATCAATATGTGTAGCAAAACAAAATAGCAATTTATGCAACTGTCACATGGAGAAACACGATGTTGCGTAAGCCCATTTTGGCCAGCAGGGGGCCTAAAGAGCTGTTTAGAGGTTTACTCACTTCTCCTTGTACGCGAGCACGAGGAGCGGATCCAGAATATTGTCCTCTGGCTCCCATGTGCTGTACCTGTCAAGAACAGAGGCGCCCGTTCATAAGACGGCCACGTGTTCACGCGCTCTACCAGAGACAGTAACTGTTTGTTTCGGGCTAAATTCATACTCACTTGGTCGACCACCCCTGCCACTTCAGTAAGTACTCCACGTTCCCCTGCGAAACAGACAAAAATCTCCATTATAAACGAGAGTGGAACAAGAGCGTCAAAAACGTCCAGCTGAGTTTTCGCCCACGCGCTTAAAGGCGAGCCCGTAAAAATAATAATATCGTCGAACGGTAATTTCTGCTGATCACCAGAGCTTTCAGAATAATGAGGCGATTGTACCGCTGCCAAAAAAAATCAGTGTAATTGCGAACATCTATACTGGTTGCAAGCTCGCATGCGGAAACGATCGATGCGTGAATAAAACGAACACATTCGGGGCTTACCGAAAGTGGGGGCGTGGCAGCGAACATGTAAACAAACCTATTGCGCAACGTCCAGTACAGGCAGGTTCTAACCAGAGCGAAACTGCTGTCCAAAACACCGCGTGCTTTTTTCTGATCGCCGATGCACAAGCACGCACTCCTAGTATCACTTATAAAACCACTGCATAAACCTCCGATGTGATTTTTGCGTCAATCATCTAATAGGAATAAGCGACTTCACAAGGTATTGCTATACACCAGCAAAGCAATGTTAGAAGTCAAGGGTATTCTGATTCCTCATCGTGCGTCAATTTCCTAAGCGCGCAAAAATAAACTGCGTAGGTACTCCCCCACCCCCCCATTCGAGTCGCAGCAACTCACATGTGATCATCTCACTCACGCACACTGATGCGAGGGGCAGAGAAACGAGGCTACCTCATTCTTTTTTCGCCCCATATATGTCACGCAAAATTAAACAAAATTAAATGTCCTCATTTAGATCACTAGTCATAAAATCACAAAGACGACTATATCCCTCAGTAGACAACGTAAATTAAGTATAAGGTCAAAAGTTTTATGCATCGGTTAGTGGAAGAGCTCAAATAAATACATCTCACATACTTAGCATCCTATTGGAACATTTGCCGTATGCAACTAATATTGCAAACTATTTATACATCATGCCAGTCACTATCATTAACTCAGCTGCATGAAGCTCTAAAGCGTATTAAGGTGTATCACTTGTCCTGTGCAATATTACTCTTCACGACCTTACCTTTCGGACTCTCTTCTTCGTTATCGATTCTACTGCAAATACTTGCTCCCCTAATGATGACAGCTCCATCGGTGCAGCACTGTGTTCTGCACGCTCAAAAGAACGTAGTGCGTGTTTACTGGCTTTCAGATAGCCTACTCCCCCTTCTACGCGAATTAAGAACGCAGAACTTAATTTCAGCGATGGTTTTATTTTCACCAGGCGTTCGTTCCTTGTCGGAGACTTGTTTCTGTTCCCGTTTCGAGTGGTTTTTATGGTTTCATTTTCTTATTCATTCTCTTTCGCGGAGTTCACAAATCTGCGACACATTTACACTGCCAAGCGCGTTCCCGTGTGACGCTCAGTGCTCGCCCCCAGTGGACTGTCCGCTCCTTCGCAAGTTACGCCGTTACCCAGAGCTGCAAGCACGCGAGTCCGCGCACGCAGATGAAAACAGAAACGGTGGTTGGGTTGAAGATACTTTGAGATGAGAAAAGTGAGATCCAATCGTAGTAGGCAACACTGTAATAATGATTGCGAGATACCGTCCTTCACAAACAGCGATTACAGCATTGGTTTGCTCGACCGAAAAACAGGACCACTTCAAAGATTATTAGGCTGTATATCTCACAATCTACGGCCGTGTTCCCAGAACATTCTCGGAACACTATGAACACTACCCACTTCATGAGCGAATACATTTCTAATGCTCCGCCCCTTATTTAAATACACCCAGTTTACATCAGTTTTATGCACGTTTAAATACATCAGCATCGAAATTCGATTTAAATTGAAATGGCAGCGTCATTTGATTTGTGTGCACGCAGAACGCATATTGACGAGCCGTTTCTTTTCATTTTTGCGATAAATCGCATCTCAACTCATGACTCACCGCTGCGCTCTCACCAGCAGCCTTGGAACCAGCATTCTATGGAATGCGAAACATGTGATGTCGTCATAACACGTCATCTACTTACCGTTCAACTTAAACATTTACGGGCAAATATGTGACCCATGACATCAATAGACAACCTATATGTGTTACGCCACATTCCACGCAGTGATTACTTATCACACAACGTAGAGAAAGCAATTTCGTTTGAGTGCCTTAAACTGTGTGTGTGAGATATGATATATGATATGCATATAAATGCAATAGTGCATATGACATCATCGCTATTCTATGCGATGTGGATCTGAAGAGAAACCATCTTTGCTTCCGATATGATTTGACATTATTTATTTATCTAATGAGTTTGGGGCACAGACTTCAGCAACGATTGTTTAATTCAAACATATTTAGAAAATAGACCCAGGGAACGCAGTTTGACTAAACAAAAAAAGGCAAAGTCTCATCAAGTACAGTACAAAGACTTTTATTTAACGTGTAAAACGATAAAACACATAACTGTAATTCATAAGGTAAGAAGGCAAGGCAAATCAGAAACAATTCAATGAATTGTGGGGAGAGGGATTGTCCTGGCAAATAAAGTAACAATGCATTAATATCCAGCTCATTTTTCATGTGAAAAAATAATTTTTACACTGATTATGTACCACATGCAGGCAACAAAATACATGAACACCAGCCATTTTTTACTTTCTATTTACACGTGTAAACACTGACTCTGACCATTGGGAATCATTACAAGGGGATATGCATGTACATTCTACTCATTTCCAACAGGCTTAAGTAGCCGTGCTCAATACAGCTTAATCTTCCATTCAATTCAGTCATTTCATATTTTCAAACCAAATTACTGCTTTCATCTGCTCTTCTTTAATGTCGCCAAGATGGAATACATTGCCTCCGTAGTCACAAGTCGTCACCTCTTCTTGCTTTCCAGGAAACCATAGACCAGGGCTCTTCAAATCCGGCCCACAAATCAAAATGCAGTTCGGGTTTTCCTTCCTTCCAGGCAATTAAGTGAACAATTCATGCTGCTGATCGGCCAGATTGTCATCATCTCACCCGACTCCCAGGTAAAGGGAGGGTGGAAAACCAGCAGTTCTCGGCCCTCGGGGACCGTGATTTGAGGAGCCCTGCCACATACCGTATAAAAAGATGGGTGACGTCACGGTTGCTTCGTCCATTGGTTTCAGCATACCATTTAGGAAGCCTCGAATTTTGGCAATGTGAATACCGCCATTTTGTCATTTTGATACCGAATGTGATTCCTATTGGACGAGAGTGTGAATTGAAGATCCAGGGAAGCGCGAGGGGTGGATCTGACTGTATCAGACGGGGACCTGAGGATAGCCACGCACCTAAAGCATACGCTGACTTTTCCTTTATTCTGGTCTATTCGAGACCATAATTTACAAAAATGAACATCATGATATATAGAGGGAGAGTTGAAACCTGCAACAGATACCTTAAAATAATGTGGAAAATCATTATTGAAATGATAAATCACGTGGGAAAGTAGGGTCATTTTCTCATAGACTTCTATCAGATTTAACTTCCTTCTGCAACCAGCAACGTCGCCACCTTCTGGCGATTAAATAGAATGCAAATTTTAGAGATTTCCGCATTGGCCTCAGTTTTCAGACCCAGGCGTTACGCCCATCTTTTTATACAGTCTATTCTGGTAACATCCAGCAAGAATCTCATTTCACAGCTGAACACAAACTGTCATCACACACACCATTTTAGCTTTTTAAACAGACACAAGAACTTGGTAACTAATAGCCCATAGTCTTCACAGGCTACCAACTAGGAAATAATGGAGGAACAAATCAACCAAAACATGAAATTTCACAGCTCTCAAGTTGTTTTCAATGGACCAATTTTCCTTACATAGTGGAGATTACAGGCAAATTTGTGCCCCGCCCCTAAATCAAGAAACTGAATGTGTGCAGCAAAACTTACACATTGCAGTTTACACAGATTTGCATGAAGTGACTGAAAAAGATGTGTTTCAAGGGAGCGGCAGCTTGAACTTGCATGAATTCGTTTTTGTGTCAACTGCACTGCCTGAACAGTTCGGGAGCTTCCTCCATGTCGAGAATTCAGTCACATTCCGGAAGCTGAGCAGTAATCATGCAAAATTAACCCTTAAAGCGCTGAATAAATTTTCAAGAAATTCAAAATGTAATTATCCTGACCCGTCGAAAACCTATCAATATGATAGATCTTCAACAGCATCTGATTTTGATATCTTACATCACTGGGCAACTAAAGCAGCCCGCAGCACTCTAAGGGTTAAATGCAATGATGTGTGGAACGGACAAGCCGCTTACACGCCAAGTACGTGTGCAATTTTTCCGAACAAACGGGAGCAGATCAGTATCTCCTCAATTAATTGCAGTGCCCAGCTCAAGCCCCCTACTCTAAATTTCCCAACAAATGTGTTCTTAACAAGTTATGAATTTTACACAACACCGTGGTCACAGAGTACTCGGAGATAAATATGACTGCCTTACATTGATTTTGATGCACTTATATCTCCCATCTTAAAATGAACCCCAGCACTGCGAAGGCCATGCTAATGTGCAGACAGGCTTCGACAAAAAAAAAAAAAGTCACCTTAATAAATGAGGCAGGAGGCACAGAAAATAGAATATGGTTCATATTACTGCCATGTCGTTGCCCATGCAAAAGTAGAAGAAAGCAGTGGACCCCAACTGAGGGTTTTGGCGGCGTAGAGTACTTGGCATTCGTGGACTCAGGGTTGCCAGAGGTGTCTGTGTCCTATGTGAGGGTCAGGGAAGGAGGGAGGGGGTGTGTGTGTGTGTGTGTGTGTGTGTGTGTGTGTGTGTGTGTGCTGTAGAACAGCTGTTGAAGTAAAAAAAAAAAAAAAAAAAAAATTTAATACAGAGGGGGAACAATTACAAGTCAGTCACACAACAGGTCGACGTCTTCCGTTTTGCTAGTGTTGCGTTTCTGTCAGATTACCGTTTTCAGAACACCAACACAGACATCATCAACGAAACAAGAAAAAGATCAAAAAACTGTATTTAAAAAAAAAAAAAAAAATACAGTTTTCCATACAAACACCAAGTGTGATTTTCTCGAAGGTTGGTTCCTTTGTCCCTGCAAGTGTGTTCAATCAAAAGCGCCTTTGGATATCCGTTTCTTTGATTAATCCAGCTTGGGTTTTTGTGGATGTCCAGCGGAGGGGAAACGGACGCGTTTGGCCGCTGTGCTTCGTCTCGACTGGCGCAATTTCAATACGCACCTGTTCTCAGAAGGACTGTTGGATTTCAGTCCAGTTGCCAGCGGAGATGGTTTCAAATGTTCAACAGCTGTCAGTCCTCCATGTCTGCTGAACCTCCACCTCTTCTGGCACAACCAATAGAAGTTCACAGTTCTTCCCCCGTAGCTGGTGTTGAAGGAACTTCCTGTCACGTGACCAGGAAGTGAAGAGGAGAAAAGGGCACAGCGCAAAGTTTACATTTGACACATGATTAGAAGGGCGAGTTTCATTACATCATAAATACAATTGGGTACCTATCAGTCTACTCAAGCACCAAATTAAAGTCTTGAGCTTTTGACATATCCTACCTGGTTTCTAACTATACGAGCAAAATTTCCATTAGAAGTAGCAGTAAATATGAGAAGCAACATAAAATGAGTAAAACCTCTTTAAAAAGTAAACTCTCAATGCAAGACCCCTTTGCTTACCAGCTTTGGCCAGTGCCCGTACCAGAAAGTTTTCCAGTAATATTACACATCAGAGCCAACACGATGTACACTGACTGAATTGGTTTCTCCTTTTTGAACATGTATAATTTTCTCCGGTTTATTTTTGAATACAACTGATTACATTTCTGTGTGTGTTCTTTCCAGAGTACCAACGCTCCTCAAGACCAAAATCTAGTGTCAATTCCAATCACCTGCCGGTGCCTCCTATAACAACTATGCTGCCATGATGACCGGGAAAAAAAACCTACAGATCAATGTACACGACACACTCATACAAATCAGCCCCCTGAAATTTCAGTTGGTAGTACAGCCTAAGTCAGGCACAGGGTGCGATGACATCCGGCACACTGCTGTTTATTTTTAATGTGCAATCCACAGTTCAGGAGTGAGAACGTGATGCTTCTCGCAGACGGTTTATTTTTACAGGTCTTTTACCTGGCGCCTGCGGTAATTTAGGAATGTGTTCACCCACCATCCAATCATAATTCAAGCAGATAAGCCCACAGCAACAAAAAGAGCCTATAGGCATTTCTGGACCAGAGGAACCTTTTCATGGTCCAAGGAACTTACTTCCAAGAACCCTAGATTTATTGTATCTGCACCGCAGGAAATATCAATGACTGCAGTTCTTAGAACTTAGTTTTGAGGGACTGGTTTAGCTCCAACTTCAGTGTAGGTATTTTCGCTGCACTAGAGGAACTTGGAGTGAAGTAAATGTACGCTGGTATAAAAACTGCCGGCCAGATAACTTCACTGCGGGGTGGTTCCTATTGGTGGTGCGAATGACAACAGAAATAAAAGCTCTTATTGGCATATGGTTCCCAGGGAACTCCCCAGTGGGTAGTTCATCACAAGGAGTCCCTCGAACTGTCTGCTTGGAAAACACCTCATGATGCAGTAATCGCGGGCTACAGCGGGCGAGAGCAGCCCCAAAAGTGGCCGTCCCACTAGTAGCCCCATTGAAAAAAATTCCCAATTTTGCAGGACTTACCAGTTTGACACTGCAGAGGGAAAAAAGTACCAAGATGTGGTAGAAAATCAAAATACCAACCATATACCACCAAGATATTTATGAAGCGTACAGCACAATTTTCATTCCTACAAAGTGAACTATAAGATATAAATAGCTGCCCAAGGTTAACCCTGACAAAAACATCCCTTGCTTCTTTCCCGCCATTTCACCTCACGAGAGATTCGGAAGTCAAGCGTGATCTTAGAAGAAGTCAGCCTTTGTTATTTTGAGAGATTCTCATTTTTTCAAACATGGCTCCCATAAAAAATCAACTTCATTTCGGAGCTGAACAATTTCTTCGTGGATACTACCAACTAAATACATGAAACAACTTAAACAAGTGTGCCGTGAGTTAGATAAAGGGATAGTACCGATTTTATGTGGGTTGATGTAATCTCTTAGTCACGTTTTAACACCGATACCTCAATTGAAATGATCATGGCTCATTTTTTTTTTTTTTTTTACAGGGGATCAATTAGTGGCCTCTAGCCAATACAGTGACTAGGACGAGAGGTGCTGAAAGACTGGACGGCGGGCAGGTCGGTTACCTGAGCTCTTCTGCGGGGCCGATGGCATGGGGACTGCGCAGTTTGGAGTCCAGGTTGTAGTAGATTCCCCCCACCTCTCGAACCCCAATCCAGTGCTGGCGCTTGAGAGGGAGAAGCAGGGGACCCCAGCGCAGGTGGGACGGCACGTTGAGGATGAACCCCATCACGTTGGGCAGGGCGATGCTGCCTACGTCCCTGAGAAACGGGAGTTGACGCGGGACGCTCACTCAAAAAGCTCCCAGGCTTCTCCATCGCCATTTAAACAATATCACAGCTGCACAGCTACATTTACCATATTACGCTTCATTCTTGAACTTAATCCCTTCTGTAATTCGCATTGCCATGGCAGACAGAGGTTCTGACAATGACACGTCAACATCTAAACCACTTTAGCGGATGGAGATGTCCGACAACTTCGCTTCCTACACCACGAGTCACAACACTTTTCACAGGCGTGTCCGCGGGCTATTTCAGGAGACCAACGGCAGCAAAATTTCAGAAGTTGCCGGCAGCACAGCCGGTACCTTTCCTGTGATTTTCTTCCATAGTCGTTGTGCAGGAAGCCACAATTCTCTTAAGAGGGGTAGCCTGTCTGTTCTACAGTGTCCTGAATTTGAATCCACATGAAAGGGCTAAACAATTGAATTCACATACAATGCAATGCCAGCAATATGCTACAAGAAAATACACCACAGCATCAACTTTCAAGAACTGAGCTCGACACTCTAACGGTTTGTGTATTGGTTGCTTTTGTCCAGAGCGACTTACAGTGAATTAGACTAAGCAAATCAGCTACATGAGCAAATGTGAGCTATAGGGTCTTTCTTAAGCGCCCAACAGTTGCACCGATCCTTCTGTGGCTATATTGTGGCTTGGACCATAAACTCATCAGGTCAAGGCCGAGCACCTAAACCAAGCCACAGGCTGCGGTGCTGCAGCAGCCCAGGGCAGACGGAGGCTAAATCTAGCGCGCACGCAGCAACAGGACACAGAGCACAATACAAAGTAAACACGCCCTGAGGCACACAGCGCGTGACTCATTCATACTGAGAGGGCACGGACAATGGCAAAACCTCACTGTACTCTGCAGAACATAAACATCGCAGAGAAACGCAGAGGTGAGGGTACATTATACGTGTCCAAGGACAGACAGGAAATGGGGTGGGTGCGCGTGAGAGCTCACCGTCTCTTATCCCACCACACGGCCTCAAATCCGCGAGTCTGCAGGGCAGCCATGATGACGTTGACGTCGTAGTTCCCATTTCCCAGCATGCTCTTCTTGTGGGGCGTCACAAGCGTATTGGGGGACAGCCTGGGGCACGAATGCAAGGCAAAGACAGTTGGTCTCAGTCATTACGAACAGACTTGATGATGACGCTCAAACCATAGATGGGCGACTGACTCAAGCCCTGTCGCCCTATTGAACAGCTACAGATACCTTCATTCTTTTCCAATCAATGCCGGGGGGGTGCAGGGATTAAACATAACCAACATTACCTGCTAGTGATTGATCCACAAGAAATTTCTACATCATCCAAATACTAGTATACAGTATACACACACTAGTATATCAAATCAGCTCATAAGAAAATATTACACAAAAAAAAGACAATTTGAGGGGACAATTTCATTTCAGAGAAAATTGTTGATTTGCTGAGTTAAGCAAAATGTTATTGCAGCAAAATGGGGTGTAAATGACATTCACCGGTGGCCCCCTATAGGGCCACAAGAGAGCAACATCTAATCAACAAGACCAGGTAATGCACCTCTGATAAGAGGCTATATTATGCCCACTAGGGCTGCACGATATACGAAATTGCGGTTATTGCAAGTGCAATAAAAGTAAATGCCACTATGAGGCAGACAGACCAGTTTTCTTATTACCTTTTCATGGGAATTGATTTAAGGTCAGCCAATTAGGCCCAGGCAATGGAGGCTGTCCAACCTCGCTGGTAATTCGTGGACTTCAAAACGCAGTTTTCTTCCCGGAAACATTTCAAATGACCGCAAATCTATGTGTCATAGAAAAGGTAATAAGCAAGAAAGTCTGTTTGCTCATAGCGGCAGTTACTTTTATCGCGCTTGCGATAACCGCGATTCCGTATATCATGCAGCCCTAATGCCCACTTATTCAAAATTCAATCATTTTCAATTCCGTTATGTGAACAACACAACCTAGAAGTTTTCATGGGTTCTTCAACAACTGCTGGGCTAAAGGATCCTGTGTTGTACTGACATCGCAAGACATGAAAATTGACTCTAACTGCAGACATATTTTCTAGTGCAATGCTTTGCAACGGCCACATCGTTCTGTACCAACGCAGAAGCTGTGAGACAAGGGGGTGCAATCGAATCCATAAAGGGCTGGTGTGGGCGCCAGTTTTTGTTACAGCCCAGTGCTACAACACCTTATTTCATCAATTAACTGATCAAGGGGTTCAATCAAGACCTTGATGGGAAGAATACAGGCCAGCATTCATACCATCCTTTTTTGGATTAGACTGGACACCCCTGCTGTAAGGGATCAAACAATTAGACAATGATACAAATATCCCCAAAACTGCCTATCTGCCCTCCAATTTGTAGGCCCTTACAGCCATATGGAGTGGGCAGCTCAGAAATTGTAAGTATTTAAAAAAAATAAATAAATAAAAAATCACCGTCCCAATATTTATGCAGCTCACCCCCCGGTCCCCTCTCACCTCTGGAAAATATCCTGCAGCGTGTCCCGGCTGAAGGCAGCCCCGTCCTGGAAGACGTTATTGAGCGCGTGCAGAGCACAGAGCTCCCGCCTCTGCTTCTCGTGGTAGATGGGAGGAGGCGGGGTCACAGAGAGGGCAGGGCCAGAGGCTCCAATTCCCTCCCCCTCTGTGCTCGCCCCACCCTCCTTCAACTTCCTCACCTTCCAGGGCATACAGCCCAACCCTGACAGTCCCTGCCCGCCCCTCCCCTTCCCTTTCCCCTTCCCCGAGCCCGGGACGCTCCCCATCATCGCCGACCCCCTGTGCCACCCAACCGCTCCCACAGCAACCATCCACGAGTGCCAGGGTGAGGGGCGAAACCACGGGGAGGGGGGGAGGGGCTAGCGGCCAATGGAAGCAAACACCTTCACTCCCTCCCTACTCTGCCGCTTTGCCCAATCAAAACACAATAAAGAAATATTTTTTTTTTCCTTTGAACAGCTAATAAAAAGAGAAATTTTACAATATCAGGAAAATGACATCCAAAAGACAAACGAAAGGCAAGGGGTCTCTCAAGATAGTGTTCGATGCAGGCTGACAAGTAAAAGAGGTCAGCATGTATGATGCACAAAGGAATACTGTGAGGGAAAGGAACGCTCTGTAAAAGAATAACAAGGTCCGCTCTCTCTCACTTCCTCCATTTCACCCTCCCTCTCCATATCTCCCTGCCGAATGCACCCAGACTCATAGCCCAGCAGTTCTTTCCATTGTGCAGTTCCCCTGGGACGCCTTCCAACATGAAACCACGTCGCTAGACTCTTGGGAGAGCCCTATTCCAGTGAGGAGTAAATTAAGGGAGCAGCTCCACAGGCGTTTGGGACAGTCAAAGAGCAGGACTGCTCTGATTTCAGTACAACTTTTCCCTCTTAGAGGCTGAAGACACCATTATTGAAGGAATTTATGAGAAAGCTCTGAGCTAATATACATTTCTAACACCCTAACATGAATCCTGTCGTCCTGGATGGTTGCAAGGCACGCTGGCTCCCTTTCTGTGCAGCACCTGGAGGACCAGTCAAAGCATTTGATTAAATCAAAGTCAATCATGTCTCTCAGGCCTACAGTGATTTCATTACATCTCCGTTATTTAGAGAACAACAGTTTTCTGAAAAGACTAACAGTGGATTAAACTGAGCAACTTCAGCCAAGCCCCCAGGAGCAATATGGGGATAAGGGCCTTGCTCAAGGGCCCAACAGCTGCAGTGATCATAATTTAGCTACACCGTGGC
Source organism: Gymnothorax reevesii (assembly GCA_029721435.1). Lineage (NCBI taxonomy): Eukaryota > Metazoa > Chordata > Actinopteri > Anguilliformes > Muraenidae > Gymnothorax > Gymnothorax reevesii. The sequence continues at coordinate 70,138,947 of CM056584.1, forward strand.
TAGGACCACTAACCTTCCAAGTCCAAGCAAAAACCCTCAGCCACTGAGCTATAGGTTCTCACACTGTAGAGTGAAAATAAAAACTGACAGAATGACCAGTTGTATGGTTCTGAAGTAAACATGCGAAGACCCCAACCCAAAAAATTTGACTCGACCGGGAGGGAACTTTGTAAACACACCAGAGTAAACATTTTACAGACAAACAACACAGTGGTAATCGTATGGTTTTTTTTTCTTTTAAACAGGGGCTAACCCGAAAGTATAACGACTCAAATTTAGCTATGATGGCATGGCAAAAATTAATCAGAAAACTGGCAAGAAACAGGCCATATTTTAAATACTCACATATTCCATACAAATGAATGTAATGCGTATTACCGATGTCAAAGATCAAAAAACACTAGGATTGTACTAACAATAACGTAGCTACTTGCTTGAGGTGATCCAAGTACAACAAAAACACCGAGGGCCAGTTTCACAAACCAAGATTAATCTTATAATCAGACTAAATTCAATTTTCAGTTGAAATTCTCCAAACAAAACTCAGCTAAATCCGGGACCAAGCTTAATCCATGGCTGTGAAACCAGCCCCGAAAGTCTGAAGTAAGCACAAGCAGTTGGCCTCTCGTGTTAGCAAACAGTTAGCTACTTACAAAACGAATAACCAAACATTTGGGACATTGTATCGGAAAGTCGCTGACACAGTGGACGCCAAACTAATTTTTCGCACGACAGATTACATTCAAAGTCAATGCAAAGACGCGAATAATCTTTGCATTGACTTTGAATGTAACCTGTCGTGCGAAAAATTCGTTTCGCGTCCGGTGTGAAAGCATTTTAACACCATAATCTACTTTCACGTTGTAACGGGAGGTTTTTTAGGGGCCGAAACTTGTAAGTAACTATCGACGACGAGATTTATCATGACACACTTCCTCCGTCCTGCGATCGTCTCGTTTTCTGGCCAACTACGTTACATTAAAACAGGACAAAACATGTCGCTGAAACCTGCCGAGCCACTCGCAGTTTTCGCAAACTCAACAACCACTGAACGTCAACATCGTCGCCAGAAAGTGTCAAAATATCTCAGCAAATAGATGGCAGATAGTAAGAACATTAATGAGACTCTGGGAACCAGCCACATAGCGGGCCAACGAGCCACATTTTAAAATATATGATTTGCTAGCTACAATTTGCTCAGTCTGGTTCCAAATAATCTGTTCCAATAATGAATCTACGATTGCACCGCAAACCCCCTGAAGCTTTGCGCTCAGACGGCTTACTTAACAAGTAGGGTGGATAACATTTCTAAATTCACATACCTTCCTATTGCAATTCGCCTTCTTTCCCTTTTGATGTGTTTATACGCTTTTCCTTTTCTGCTCTCACTAGAACCTGAGCAGTTTTGCGAAACGCATGCGTGCGCAGAACGTCATCAGGTTTATGTCGGCTGATCGCTGGCTGAAGGTACTCAAGCCTGTGCACAACATCATCAAATGCATGCGTCACTTCGGCGTACTGCGGTGCCTCGGATACTGCGCTCGTTCACGAAAAGTGGAGCATCATCCCCTGCAGAGATGTCACCTGCTTTGGGCGGCACAATTTGGGAAAGGTGCAGGGCAGCATTCAGGCGTACTTTGCAATTAAGATCCAAACCTGTCATGCAATTGTGTTTCACTTGGTGAGCATGCACCACTTGAGCGTGCGATGGGCAAAAGAATTACCGGTGAAAGCAAGAGCCGCGTCGTCCCAGCTGGTGTCGTCTGAAAAAGACTTCTTTTTTTGGTAGTATGTCGATTACTGCCACTGAGTCCGCCTTCTTGTTTTGTTGGGCACGGTGACGTCATTCTATCATCTGTGGATGAAGCCAGGGAACAAAACTGCAGCTGCCAGGATTGGAGCTTGGCGAGATGGGAGAGCCAGCTGGCGACAGGATGCTGAAAGGAGGGTTCTGCTTGGGTGTGCGTGATGAAATAATTTCCTGAGGTTTGGAAAGGGTAGTAGTGTTCACAGGTTACGGCAGGCCGGAGTAGGTGATCTGAACTGAACTGAAATGACCCAAAGAAGAGAGAAAAGGTCGAGAAGGGTGTATCGTTGGTGAATTGAGTCTGATCAGAGATCAGGCGGCTAGCAGCATTCTTGACCAAATGAGTCATCTAATTGTTTAGTATATCAGCAGGACTTTGCAGTTGTTCAGGCTTTAGATCTCCTTGATGGGTTTGTTGACAATCACCGTTTTTACTAATATTCACCATCCACCTTCCATCACTGCAATTTATGCAAGTTTTGAGAATGAATTGTAATTAAGTTTATTCTTAAGTCTTAACTATAAGCATCTAATGCTGATACTGATTTGGGATGAAACAATGAAAGGCAGAGCCATCTTGGTCTGTTTGACTCACATGAGCGTCATAAGCACTTAACTGCATACAAAATTATGTGTGTATTGCTACTTTGCTTGTGTTTTTTGAAAGAAAATGCCCAATTAAGAAACAGCTGAACATTTTTGGAAGACTTTCTCACTAGTTGCAGTAAAAGAGAAACAGACCCATTGTTGTCAAACCACAAATACATTTGACCTTCTCTGGAAAATAAATTATTCATATTTGAAGATTACTCACTGCATTTGTACTTGTATTAGTGGTTCATACTGGATCAATGACTCTGAAGCTGTGGACCCAGAATGTCCGAGTCCCCTAGGCAAGGTAACCAATCATAGAGGACTAAATATTGTAATTATATGGGAAAGCATTGAATACAGTGCAAATCAGATCATCTTCAGACCTACAGGAGTATATATCATGGATTCATGATCTATACAGTATCGTGCAGAGCAATCCATGATTAATATCTTGTCACTCATGTAGCAGACATTGGACCAGTTTCACAGACACCAATTAAGCTTAATTCAGAACTAAATTAGGTTTAACATGTAGAATCTTGATTCAGATTTTAAATTTAATCTAGGACGAGGGAAAATCTGAATCAGCAAAACTGGCCTATTATGTTAAAAAAAGACCACAACTAAAAGACTTATTTGATCTGCTAATTGCAAAAGTATGCATTTTTAAAATTATTTTCTAGACTTTAAGTTTATCAATAAATGCGCATGTATGTTTTATTTCAACGTAAATTTATTCTTGAATTTAATGTGTAATAATCAATGAGTGCCTTTTTTCACATAACAGCTTTCGCTATGCAGCGCAAATATCGACATGTGTAAAGCTTAGCTATATAACTGTTAGATTTTAGTGTTCACAGCACATATAGTGATATATGGCGTTCTGTTGGCAGTAATCTAGAATTTTTACAACCAGGTATTCTGTCTCATCAAACTACTTTATCAAGGCAGTTTCATTCCATTGCTGGGTTGATGTAGTCAAGCAGGAACACATTGATGAAAAATGTACTGTATTTACTAAGACAATGTCATCAGTGTTTAACCCAATGAGTTAATCAGGCACTATTGTCTCTACACCATAGCGAAACTCCTGGGTCAATATCTTTTGTGCACAGTGGTACTTAAACCCTGTTGAATCCCAATGAAGGCAGTCAGATCATAATTATACCGGACAATGCGCTGGCCGAGACGACGAATAAACTCAGTTTCTTTTGAACTGCGTTTTCTAACACGAATCTGACGAATCTCTCCTCTAGAAACGCACCACGAAGTTGCGCAAGTTTTGTTTTCACGAAGAAAACAGAAGACTTCTTCATAACTCAGTGAATGCAAGGGTCCCGCAATCAATGAGAGGAAGTGTGGGCCCGGGGTAGGGTTTTGGGTGGTTGTCAGTGACTCACCTTGCAAGTCTTGGATCAGTTTAGCCACAGCCTCCATACATTTCTTTATGTTATAGTTGGAACCTGTTGGGATGCAGAAAAAACAAACTTCTGATTTGGAGGGCTACAAAACTTAACCCTTTGAGCGCCACAGGCAACTATAGTTGTCCAATGGTGTAAGATATCAAAACCAGATGCTGTTGAAAACCAATCATGTGGCAACTTGTTTAAAAGAGCTCCCGCAGGTTTTCAACAGCTCAGGATAATTACATTCTTAATTCCTTGTAAATTTATTTGGCGCTCAATGGGTTCATGAGTTATACAGGATGAGTATTAACTTACACATTAAAGCACATTTAGATTTTTCAATGGTGCACAGCACCACACTCATGGCAAATAAACAATCCTGAAAATTCCATCATATTCTAAATGATTATGCATCTTGCATGCTCACTAGCTAACACAAATTAACATTATAACGAACCTTGCAATATCCTTGCATTTCCCCTGGGGAATTGGAGGGAGGCAAGCTTCCAGATTAATTGAATTTTCCATTTTCCTCTAAGGCCTTTCCAGATGAATCAGTAAACTAAAGAGGACATCACTCACCCACTATAATCTTCCAGAGATGACACACCTACTTGAAAAAGGTCCTTAACCCTGAAACACGCACAAGCAACAATGCATTAACAACAACAATAACAGGAAAGCTTCCCCGCTCTCTGAAGAAAGATGACTTCATTACTCGCAATGCCCTTTCCTCTTAATGGAAATTGGGATGAGTCACACCAAACAAAGTTCATTCCTCGTGAGGAAGCAAATGTCCGATATTTGAAGTCTATTTTTGGCTTGACTGGGCCCGCAAACTAGCCCATGGCTGTGTTCATGAACTTATGGCTTGCACTACCAAAGCATTAAAAAAAAACCTTTCTCACCAATGTGCACAGCCTGCAGACATGAAGAAGGGTTTTCCAAACCAGCCTCGGAGTTCTTCTGACGATGACCTCACAGCAATTACGTGCCAGGAAGGATTCAGAGAGCCAATTATAGCCCATGATATAGGCACCAATTAAAGATAACCACTGAGACACGCAGTGAAAAAGACTTAAACATGCTTCTATCAGCTCATAATGAATTTTAAGCATCACTTGTACAGTGAGAAGATCCATTAGTCTGCTGGTCTGTAGGATAACTGGGTTCTTAGTCATTGAATTTAGTTTGTTGCCAATTGAATCTGCTCTTCTAGCCTCTCAGGGGACTATACATTGCACTTTGGTCCACGATCACAGCACTTGTTAGCATTTTGAGTTGCTCCAGATGAGCACATCTGTGAAATGTCATAAAAGAAAGGTTCAGCTCTACCTTTGCCTGGTTGGTGTGAGTAAAAATATCTTCAGTTTTTTTTTTTTTTTGACAGTCCATAAAAAACTGGTATGATAAAAAAAGCACTAAATTTTGAAATGTGAAAACACTGAGAAGTAAAACGGTGCTATTGCAAGGTTTCCCTCTCTCTCTCCCTCTCTCTCTCTCTCTCTCTCTCTCACACACACACACACACACACACGCACGTTTGTATAGCTTTACCTGCGAGGATATTGTATTGACTTACTCTCATCCTGTACAGCCTTTCCTAAACGATAACCGCAACCAAGTTATGCCTAACCCTTACCTTCACCCATCCTTAACTCTAACCGTGACTCTACATTTCCGTGACTCTACATTTAACCAATTAGCGATAATCCTCCATAATCCTCTGAGTGCCACCCTAAACTTCCTTACAACCTTAAATGTCTGCACAACATTTGTGGTTTCTCAAAAGTTTGTTCTACAAACACACACACCGCTTACCAAGGACAATGTCGGCAAGGGCGGGGGAGGGTGCGGAGGGTGAACCGAGCCGTTATTCTCGGGGAAAAGCCTTCAAATAATTTTCAAAGAAATTCTGTACAGAACATCATCATGGCATGGTGGCACAGCGGTTAGCACTACTGTCTCACAGCAAGAACGTCATGGGTTTGAATCTGGCCTGGAGCCTTTCTGTGTGGTGGTGGTTGGAGGGGCCATAGGCGCATACTGGCAGCCATGCTTCCGTCAGTCTGCCCCAGGGCAGCTGTGGCTACAAAAAAAAAATGTAGTTTACCATCAGTGAATGAATAATGTATCCATTGTAAAAGTGTCTTTGAGTGTCCAGAAAAGCGCTGTATAAAACTAATGCATAATTATTATTTTTCCCAATAGTGCTGCTACGGAGAACGGTCACTCCAGCAAATACATACCAGTAGTGAGTGAGCAGATCAGACAGATTAGCCATTGAATCAGAGCAGGGAGAGCTGGAGGATTGCAGAGTAAAAAATGCGTGAAGATCACTCTACAGGCTTCCTACAGCACCAGTGGTGTTGGGATAGGCATCTCTCACTGATGCCAAACTCTAGTTAGGGCCGCAAGAGGCACGTGCTACTTTCATTACAAAGCAATGGCTGAAAAACCAATTTCTAGGTTTTTAGGTTCTGTTTTTGCCCAAACGGCAGCCAATGAAACATTTATATAGGACTTAATACGAGATATAAAGTCAAATCATTTGCATTCAACCTTTTTTTTGGGTGGGGTGGGGTGGTGGGGGTTGTGGCAGGGAACAGATGCGTGCTGAGCTGCTGGGACATGCAGGCAAGGTGCTGAGAAGGCAGCATAAATGGCAACAGCACGGGAAACTTACTGAGCCGCATACTGGATCTGCGCCCCACAGAATACGAGCAGGCAAGCTGCTCCTTAAACAGCTTGTAATTCACTGAGCGATTAAGGAAGTTTGCAGACGTTCTAATCTAAATTCGAAAGAGTCATTGGGGTGAAGTTCTCAGATGCAGGACAAAACGATATCATCATATCATTCCTGAGCCTGGCACAATAATATTTACCAAATGTTCACAGACGGCTGCGCTCTTCAACCTGGTTGTACACCCCTGATGGCAGCCTCTGTCATGTAGTTTTGGCTAGTCGTAGAGCCTGTTAGGCGGTTTATAAGTAACAATACAACAGGAAATTTTCTGTCATGCTGATAATGGCAGTGGAAGCCACAATGCGGCTGGTATGCAATTAGGAAGAAATCAATATTGTTGTTTCCTAACAGCTCTGATCAATTTAAACTTTACCCAACAAACAGGTCGGAGAGACAAAGGCTGTGCCAGACTGAGAGGAGACAAACTTTGAGTGAACCTGTACATCCAAGATGACCACAGTCAGCAAGAAGCCAAAGACCGCAACAGCTCCTGTCAGCAGTCCATTGTAATCTGTCCACTAGGCTGTGGAAAATTAAAAGTCATATTACAACACAACACAAGACACAACAGCAAAGCAGTGAACAGCGCAGAATTTTTGCAAATTCTTCGCAGGACTAATGTCATCGGGTCATTCATCACGTGTTGAGGTTCCGATAAAGCCCCCGCGTGATTGCATTTCGCTCCCTTCATCGCCTCTATCCAGATAGAAAGTACTTAAAAATAATTAGTTCAAGATGTATATCAAGCCCTAATACTAACAGAAATCTTATCACAGTAGGTCTGCTCTCCGGAGATGTGAAGATTACACAAGTTGACAGTTCATTGACGTTTGATCCTCCCACTATGTTATTGTTTGATTCATACAGAAGCGCACAATGACCAAACCCGATGAAACCTGTTTCTAGGAGTAACGTCTACGTTTTCGCAGAGTGCTGAAGACGTGCAAATACTGTCAGGTTTGCAGTCGCAATCGATAGTTAGAGCTGAAACGTTGCACTACGCCCTCTAAACACACGATAAGCATTTTCAACTCCTTGATACAAAATCTCAAAATCCAGCCTTATCACGAGCCTTCAGAATTTAACGTTACTTTGCATTAATTTACAGCTCTGATCATGGAGTTAAATCATATTCCGGGGAAACTAACTGCATTCAAGTTCTCACAGACCACAACCAGTTAAACCATAATCGACTGTATTTGAAAAAAAATTAATTCATAGTGGACCAATCGCACTAGCAATATCTACAGCTGACATAATTGAATAATGTTACCATCGGACGACGTACTTTTTGATAGGCCAATCGTCTCTTCAGATTAAAAAAAAATAAAATAAAATAAAATAAGTAGGCCCTACAGTGACTTCAGATTTCAACAAATTCTAGAATCTGGCTACTATATTTCATCATGGTTGTGCGGGAGAAAGTCTACACAACAAACGCGGAGTGAAGTCAGTTACTTTTCATATTTGTCAACCTTAACCTTAAATCATCTCCAGTCCTTACGTAGAACAGGATCTGAATTTTTTTTGCAAAAATTTAGTTTATATTTTCTTTGGTCTGTGCCATCTTCAGAAATAACCACAGATGTTGATTTGTGCTCCATTATTACATACAGACGGCTGCGCTGTAAAAAAGGGGGGATTAGCACTTGCTTGTAAAAGCAGGGCTCCGATTATTACCCAGATCTGAGCCAGTTCGCGTAACGGAGCCGCCTGTGCGTGTGCGGTGCGCTTCTGTCGCTCCAACAATCATCCAGATGCCGCGACCGTCTTATGCTCATTACTTTTGACCATTCGAACATCATTCCGTTAAGAATCGTAGTTTTGCTTTCATTTTCTTAAAAAAAAAAAATAAAACCCATATAAGGCTAGAGGTAACATTTAAAGCTAGCAACACCTAACTAAAGCTTTTTTATTTATTTATTTTTCACCGCAAATAAAACTAGGGCTTTTCCGTTAGTCGAGCTGAACTGTCTTCGAAGTAACGCGTTAGAAATGGACCACCGCACGTTTACCGTCAAACTCTACATCTACGACCTCTCCAAAGGAGTGGCCCGCCAGCTCAGCCCCATAATGCTGGGTAAGTGTGGAGTCAAACACCGCCAGCAGAAGGGGAGGCACTTGGCCAGCTGACCCGGGAGAGGCTCCTGCCGGCGGCGGCGGTGTCGTCAAGAAACGTCGGGGATGGCTGTGGGGTAACTCAGGGCGGATCTGCTGAGAACATTGTGCTGAAAATCCGCCTAATAATTCTTCTTTTTTCCATCTACTCAACCAGATATTGATGGATGTACATCTCAGGAATAACTGGTGAAAATTTCAACTCAATATATTGAGAAGTAAAGACATTCTGAAGGAAAGTGTAGATGGTTGTAGTTTTTCAGAGGAATGTTTTCAGCACATTAGCCCGACCCATCACAATGCCCGGAGAATCTCTAACGTTAGTTAACTTAGCTGGACACCAGTTTCTCCTTGATTCGCGGCAGAGCATCACGAAATGGACGATTTTTTAAGGAAATATCTGAATTTAATTTATCAAATTAACTAAGTCAGGCACCGTCCTGCCTGCTTCAGTGAAGTCCTGCTACTGTGTTGAGTTAGCTGGCTAACTGGGCCGAAGTCATTTAAGACGAGAGCCTGACTTGCTGGTGTTGGTTAGTGAATTGACGTTAATTGGTCAGGATGGCTGCTAGTTAGTGCAGCTAGTTATCTTTCGTTGGGCAGAATAATCCTGTGCAGCGAAGCTCGCCATGTCCCCGGCATTGAAGCGTGATGAGCGGACGGGCTAAAGCATCTCTAGCCTGTCTGCAGTACGGAGTTCGCCGGTTATCTGAACGCGCATCATCAGCTAACGTGAGCTTTAGCCCGCTAACGGTATCTGCCGGTGAATGACTGACGGTCCTTGTATTTGAGACGCGACAAGTATGAAATAAACTCTCATTCTAAAGCCGCTTTCACACTGGACGCGAAACCAAATTTTCGCACGACAGATTACGTTCAAAGTCAATCGCGTCTTTGCCCTGACTTTTAATGTAATCAGCCGCGCGAAAAAGTAGTTTCGCGTCCGGTGTGAAAAGAAGTTAAACAGTCAGTGAACGCGTTGGGGTCCCCAGATGTTGTCTTACTGTCATCCAGGACTACTGGCTTGATGCAGTCAAATGAATATTAAGCGGGTTTGCTGAAGCATTGTGGTTATATTCATCACACTAACCCTGACACCATGGACACCTGCAGAGTGGACAGTGTGTTCTGTGTATAGAAGTGGCAGCACAACAGTTTGTAATAATAACCCCTTTTCTTTCTCACCTTGACTCTTGTTGTTGACTAGGTGTTGGTTTTTTTTTCTCAAAAAAGAGAGGAAAAAATTATGCCTGTGGGTATGAGTACTTTCTGTCCCAAGTTTTGGTGCAATATTTTGCATTCTGAATTGTTACTCTTTTTTTAAATTCCTTTGCAGGGAAACAACTGGATGGAATTTGGTAAGTCCATGCAGTAGTCCGTGGAGAGTAATCACTGCATCCCAGCACTGTTAAATACAGGCGCTAAATAACCTGCAAATATAGTAACGTTTATCCATTGTGTGTGGGTGGTGCGGAGTGAGAGTCTAATTGGGAGATGTGATCGTATCTGTTGTTTGCTGGCTGTAATACCGCATTTGTTCATTGTGTTGTAGGCACACGTCCATTGTTGTCTATGGGGAGGAATTCTTCTACGGTGGCGTGGGCATTTCAAGTTGCCAACCAGTACGTTATTTACAATATTTGTTTTCTAAATGGTTAATAAAGGCTTCTGTCATCGATGCTTTGATAGATGTAGTTGAATGACAGTTGCTTTGTTGTGCATTTGCGGGGAAATGCTCGCGTGTGCCTATACGTATACGATTAAGTGCGCTCAAATGGTTCAAAATCTATTTCTCAGCTTCACTATCATATTCCAGGCATAAACACTAGCAGTGTTATTCCCTGTCAGACTGCATTGTTCATGTGTGCCATATTTCACGTGGCAGACCTTCAGTTTGTTTTTGATGTGAATTGCGCATTGTACAGCTCTGATGCCAAAGAGCCTCTGCTGAATGTGGCCTGTATGTTTCAGGGTGGGACCGTCCTTGGTGAACCCAATTCTGTGATAGAGCTGGGCAGCACAGAGGTGAATGAGGAGATTTTCATGGACTACTTGTCTTCTCTCGGGGAGACCACTTACAGGTGTGTGATGGCATGTAGGTAATTGCAGGTGCAGTTTCATGAGTTTTGACATTATTTGTATCTCCCCGATGAGATAGTCGGGAGATACTATGTTTTAGTTCCGGGGCTGCCACCACCGCTGCGCCCGCAGAGATTTTCTGTTCCAGGCTCTGGAAGCGACAATTATTACAAGAATTTTTTCAAATTTTACACAGGCGAAGATGATTATTTGACAATGCTCGAGACCGACTTTCGGCAATTTTGGACGTCCAATATGGCTGCCGGCGGCCATTTTCTCTGAAATTTGGGGATCGGGGGGGTTACACGACTCGGTCCCTGTGGTGACAGAATTATCTAGTTTTATTGTGAGTGCATAATCGGGAAGAGCAAATTTCCAAAAGCTGTCTCACAAGTGTTCAAACCCTAGTTTGCTTGTCGCTCTGTGTCTACATGTAAGCATGCACTTAGAGAACAGTGCATGTTTGCCTGCACTCAGAGGCTGATGCATTACAACGCCCTGCATCATTTCTGCTGAATGAAATCTGACACTTATTTCTTACTAATTTTGTGGTGCTGATTCCAAAATAGTCTGTTTTGCTCTTGCACCTCACATTTTCTCACAATAAGACGTGCATCTCATAGCATTGTCACTTACAACAACCACTTGTAAGCTTCTGAAGTCTTGTCTTATCCCTTAATCACCAGTAAAACTGCCACAAAGACATGATTTCCATCTTCCTTTGAGCCAGAACTATACTGCTCGCAAAAAGTAAGGGTATAATTAAATTTGACTGACGGTGGAAAGCACCTGAATTTAGATGTTTAAGAGCTTATTGAGTATGTTTGTGGTTAGCCGTTGGCACATCTCAGTGCATAACCCTTTAACTGCTAGGTTTCAAAGTTTGCAGAAACTGGGCACCCAAATGCACCGGGAGGTGCATGTGAAAAGTAACATCATGCCTTCAGGGTGCAAATGATATGCGCATGATTTTTGTGCACATATGTGTATAAAAGCATGCCAAGCGTCACACTCATCCATCATTTCACCACTTTTGACGATGAGAAGACTAAGGGAAAAAGAAAGATTGCGGGCCTTTGGATCCTACAGGCCAGAAGAACCCAGGCTTACACAGTCAGACAACTGCATTTCTTACAGCCCGTTATCAGCCGATTGTGTGCATGCTATATTGTCGCCAGTAGAGTCCAGGACAGGCATTGCAGAGGGCGTCCAGGATGCACAACCAGGCGAGATGACCGCCAGATCATCAACAGAGCCCTGCGTGACAGGCGACTGAATGCAACACAGCGGCAGCAAGGGCATCTACAGGCTACAGGAAACCTCATCTCTACGCAGACCACACAAAACTATCTGCAGGCTGCCAGCCTGCGAGCCAGGCGGCCATACATCCCGTTAGCCCTGTCAGATCATCATCGGCAGACGAGACAGTGGTGTTGAAGATGGAGCAATGCCCATTGGTCATGTGTAATGTTCAGCAATGAATTATGGTTCAATCTGGACTTTGCTGATGGTCGTACTCATCAGCTAGCAGCTATGATTCCACATGATCGGCATGGGAGAGGGTCAGTAGTGGTGTGGGGTGGAGTCACCATGACAGGCAGGACTGACCTTCAGATCTGCCATGGGGGAGTCACAGGGGTGTACTACTGTGACATCATCACTACTTCACATGTGCTTCTCTTTACACGTCGTCATGGAGCTGGATTCATCAACCAAGATGATGATGCCAGAGCTCATCGTGCACGAGGCGTCCTTGACCATCTCCAAAGGCACCTAATGCCAACCTTGCCCTGGCCTACGATGTCCCCTGGAAAAAATTCTCAATAAAAAGTGCTCATTAAGTGTCATGAACTTCATCTTGAATTGCTTGTTGATTAAATAACGTAGTTTTTAAATAGATATATTTTCACTTATTTGTTTTTTCATTATCCCCTACTTTTTGTGAGCAGTGAATATTTGTTCAATCTGTTCTCAGCTGATTTTCACATGTATGAATGATCCTAAAGGTATTATTTTATGCCTAAACCTGATTTCAGGCTTAATAATATGGTCACTGACAAAAGCAAATGCAGACATGATTCAGATGTTTTCTGCTACAAATTTGGGTGTTTTGCTACACCCAAACGGAAAATTACAGACTTCATAAAAAAGGTGTATATGATAGTAAGGAAAATCTTGATTTTTTAAAAAAAAATTTTAAAACTGTACGTGATAGAAACTTTTTACTTGCTTTTTTTAAACTCAGCATCCTCAAATTGGGTAGTATGAGGCCGTGTTGGGAAATGAGCAGAAATATTTTCCCACCGTGCCCGGTAATGTTACGTATGTTGGTTCACTGAGGTGCATCTGTGAGCACTGCACGTCCGAATGGACAGAACAGCACTATGGGGATCAGGGCAGGTGAGCTGAGTGATCCAGAAAATCTTGACACTCCTCTCTCTCTCCTGTCCTTGCTCCTTCTAGAGGGGAGCGGTACCGACTGTTTGAACACAACTGCAATACCTTCAGTAACGAGGTGGCCCTGTTTCTGACGGGGCGGAAGATCCCCTCCTACATCACTGACCTGCCGTCCGAGGTGCTCTCCACGTGAGTCCCGTCACCTCCTTTCCTCAGACCCCCCACCCCACCGTTTCGAGGGCTGCAGCACAGCTGTAGCTTGTAGGTGTGTGTAATTGTCTCTTGTTTGTCCCCAGTCATTGTAATGCAGAAGACGTGTGACGTAATGTTCCTGTAAAACACATTGTAAGAATAGGTCTGCTTGTATTCTGCAGATTAGTACGGTCATGCTGCATGAAAATGGTCTGCAATAGAAGATTCATGACCATGTGACCTAGTGACGTTATTTCATGCACAAGCTGATTGATCTCTGTGCTGGTTGACAAGGGACTCAAGGATTTTTTTTTTTTTTTGGGTCTAATTAAATTTTTTTTTTTTCTCGTTACCGGTGACAACCTTTGTATGGAGCCCCTCTCCTCGTCCCATGAGGTCAGCTGTGAAAAAGAGCCATGTTTAAGTTTGCGCTCTGGTTTATAAACCATATTCTCAGATTCATTATTCCTGCCCATGCTTTCCGCTTGCAAAACCAAGGCCACAGATTTGTTAACTGACAGAACAAATGTACACATGGCTGTTTTTTTTTTTCTCAGCTGACTCCTAAGGTGCTCTGTACTTTTGGCACCGATTGAAAGAAATTCAGTCTTTTTCCTCTCTTGGTTTGGCTGGAACAATCGTAAAATACACATGCTTAAGGCATTTTGGATTATGAATGTGCCTTGACTTATCAAATCACCCATTTGTCTTGTTTACGTAACCACCATCTTTGTTTTGTGCTGATGGCATTCAGTTTATGAGACGTCAATAACCTACTGTAATTGAGTATTGCGGATTAATTTTGTTCAGAGCATTATTCCGAAGTATGGTGGATTGTTTTCAAACTTGGCAGACATTATTGTCACCATGAGAACCTGCGCACCTGAAGTGGTTTGACTAATTTTCATGGACATTCTACAGTTTTTCTACTTAAAATTCAGTATTTGGTAATATCATTTCAGAGCACAGTATATGATAATGGCTGCTTCATTGGAATGCAATGCTGAATGCGAGAAGTATTTCTTACGTCCATCTGGGACGGGTACATTTCCAGTTGTTTCACATTGTATTAGTACTTGTTCCACATCGTATGAACGCAAATACCTAATTATATAATTCTTTTCCCCATCAAGACGACATATGACGCCTAGATAGGGGGTTAATGTACAAACTCTAATTCTAATGAAGTTGGGACATTGCGAATAAACATGAATAAAAGGAGAATTCAATGATTTGCAAATCCTTTTCGACCTATATTCTATTGAGTTCACTACAAAGGTGAGATATTTACATACCTGCACACTTGTCACTTGATGGCGCAAATCGCCATTTTTAATTCAAAAAGGTCATGTATGCAAATCATGTAATTCTGAGGAGTTTTTCTTGGGGGGGATTTACCCAGACCCCCTGCAGGGTTTTAAACTCAACAAAAATATAAACGCAACACTTTTGTTTTTGCTCCCATTTGTCATGAGATGGACTCAAAGATCTAAAATTCATTCCAGATACACAATATTACCATTTCTCTTAAACATTGTTCACAAATCTGTCTAAATGTGTGATAGTGAGCACTTTTGCTTTGCTGAGACAATCCATCCCACCTCACAGGTGTGCCACATCAAGATGCTCATCAGACACCATGATTAGTGCACAGGTGTACCTTAGACTGTCCACAATAAAAGGCCACCCTGAAATGTGCAGTTTTTGCTTTATTGGGGGTCTGGGGACTCAGAACCAGTAAGTATCTGGTGTGACCACCATTTGCCTTATGCAGTGCAACACATCTTCTTCGCAGAGAGTTTATCAGATTTTCAATTGTGGCCTGTGGAATGTTGGTCCACTCCTCTTCAATAGCTGTGCGAAGTTGCTGGATATTAGTGGGAACTGGTACGCGCTGTCGTATACGCCGGTCAAGCACATCCCAAACATGCTCAATGGGTGACATGTCCGGTGAGTATGCTGGCTATGCAAGAACAGGGACATTTTCAGCTTCCAAGGATTGTGTACAGATCCTTGCAACATGGGGCCGTGCATTATCTTGCTGAAACATGAGGTGATGTTCATGGATGTATGGCACAACAATGGGCCTCAGGATCTCATCACGGTATCTCTGTGCATTCAAAATGCCATCAATAAAATGCACCTGTGTTCTTCGTCCATAACAGCCGCCTGCCCATACCATAACCCCACCACCACCATGGGCCACTCGATCCACAACATTGACATCAGCAAAGCGCTCACCCACACGACGCCACACACGCTGTCTGCCATCTGCCCTGAACAATGTAAACCGAGATTTATCCGTGAAAAGAACACCTCTCCAACGTGCCAGGCGCCATCGAATGTGAGCATTTGCCCACTCAAGTCTGTTACGGCGACGATCTGGAGTCAGGTTAACACCCCGATGAGGACGACGAGCATGCAGTTGAGCTTCCCTGAGACGGTTTCTGACAGTTTGTGCAGAAATTCTGTGGTTATGCAAACCAATTGTTTCAGCAGCTGTCTGAGTAGCTGGTCTCAGACGATCTTGGAGGTGAACCTGCTGGATGTGGAGGTCCTGGGCTGGTGTGGTTACACGTCGTCTGCGGTCGGAGGCCGGTTGGATGTACTGCCATATTCTCTGAATCGCCTTTGGAGACTGCTTATGATGGAGAAATGAACATTCAATGCCCGAGCAACCGATCTGGTTGACATTCCTGCTGTCAGCATGCCAATTGCACGCTTCCTCAATGCTTGCGCCATCTGTGGCATTTTCCTGTGAGACAAAACTGCACATTTCAGAGAGGCCTTTTATTGTGGGCAGTATAAGGTACACCTGTGCACTAATCATGGTGTCTGATGAGCATCTTGATGTGGCACACCTGTGAGGTGGGATGGATTGTCTCAGCAAAGCAAAAGTGCTCACTATCACACATTTAGACAGATTTGTGAATAATGTTTGAGAGAAATGATAATATTGTGTATCTGGAATGAATTTTAGATCTTTGAGTCCATCTCATGACAAATGGGAGCAATAACAAAAGTGTTGCGTTTATATTTTTGTTGAGTGTAGTATGTCACCTTTCTCATCCATTTTGAGTTTGCAGGTATGTAGTTAATTTTCAAACTGATAAGCTTTATTGTTTTTTTGGAAATATTCACTGATTTTGAATTTGATGCCTGCAACACATTCCAAAAAATATGGGATGGGGGCAACAAAAGACTGGGAGAGTTGAGAAATGCTCAAAAAACACCTTTTTGGAACATTCCACAGGTGAACAGGTTCATTGGAAACAGGGGAGTGTCATGATTGGGCATAACTGGAGCATCCCCAAAAGGCTCAGTCGTTCACAAGCAAGGATGGGGCGAGGTTCACCACTTTGTGAACAACTGCGTGAGCAAATAGTCCAGCAGTTTAGGAACAATGTCTTATAGTGTGCAATTGCAAGGAATTTGGGGATTTCATCATCTATACTCCATAATATCATCAAAAAGATTCAGAGAATTCAGAGAAATCTCTACACGTAAGCGGCAAGGCCGGAAAACCAACATTGAATGACCGTGACCGTAAGTTCCACAGGCAGCACTGCATTAAACACTGACATCATTCAGTAAAGAATATTACCATGTGGGCTCAGGAACACTTCAGAAAAGGGTAATTCCTTGCCAAATCACCAGATTTCAGAGAAAGTTCCCGACTGACCATCTCAGATTTTGTTCATATTTTTTATTTTAATGTCCTTGTTACTAATAACTGCTTTGTTAAATTTTAGGCCAATATATCCACTAGTTTTTGAGATATTAAGCCTTCAAAAAGGGGATGTGGCCCCATATTTTGCATAAAAACGAGTACTACAATCAAACATCCATAGTTTGATGGCTAATAACTTTGGAGCTGTTCACTCTAAATGGTTCCAATTTTCACACATGATTATGTCATATAGTAAGACATTGTACACAGAAGGAGAGCTTTGTTGGTGGCATATTTGCAGATTCATGGCATACCAAATATGGCTTCCTGGAATGCGCATTTGTCCATGGTAGCACTTTTGGCACTCTATATCTCTGGATTTAATGATACCAGATGTCTGATTTTTTTTCTAGTATATGAGACTTGTTAGTACTATCAGGAAAACATGTTAGTATAACTTTTGTCAAAGATATTCCTCATATATAAACCCCTCAAAATGGAAAAAAGCTTGTTGCTTCTGTATTCTGAATGCTAATAGCAAAAATCTGACATGGTCTACCAGTGCACAAATTAAATCAGTGAAAAGAGCAAGGTCTAAGTGCAATATGTACCAAATATGAAGTTGGTGCTGTGAAGAAAACTATTTTATTCAAGTTGTTGAATATAGGTTTTAGGACATGCGAAAATGCCATTCGGGAAGTTAGATTGTCATGGATTTGCTCCCACTGGATTAATACTGCAATCTGGCGGGAGCTAGGACCATGGGCCTAAAAGAAAGTAAAAGGCCCAAATGCACAGGTTGGAAAAAAGCTTTAAGGATTTTACAGGATGTGCAAGTACAATTTATGCATCCTCATGGTCCTGCAAAGTCTTACAATTGGCTCAGAAGAGAAGATATCTGTTGGCTTCCACTGATGCACATCATAAAGATCATAGATGCACCAATCACATCAACTGGTAGACAATATGTAGTTCCGTCTGGTGTGGCTAAAGAAATTGACCACTTATTTAAACGCTTCAAATAGACATGCTAAGTGTACATAAATAGAATTACATTTGTGTAATTGACTTTTGTGAGATTTGGAAATCATTTACCATATTTAAAAGTATACTAAATATATGTGCAGTCAAGAGAATTTAATTAATAATGATGTAGCATGTGTGATGTAATCTTGTGAATGGAATATTCACGTCATAAAACCTTCTATATTAAATAGCTTGAATAAAATGGTTTTCTTCACAGCACCAACTTCATATTTGGTACATATATCAATTAGATCTTGCTCTTCTCACTGATCTAATTTGATTTCTGGTAGACCTTGTCAGATTTTTGCTGTAAGCATTCATTTTTCTATTTTTAGGGGTCTATATATGAGAAAGAATAATTTTTGTTACAGATATAACATGTTTTTTTCTGATAGTAATATAACAGGTCTCACATACTAAAAATAATCAGACATCTGGTGTTATTAAATCTGGAGATGCAGAGAGCCAAAAGTGCTACCATGGATGAACACGCATTCCAGAAAGCCATATTTGGCATGCCATAAATCTGCAAATATGTCAAGCTCTCCTTCTGTGTACAGAGTCTTATTATATCAAAGAATCGTGTGAAAATTTGAACCATTTAGAGTGAACAGTTCAAAAGTTATTAGCCATCAAACTATGAATGTTTGATTGTAGTACTCGTTTTTATGCTAAATATTGGGCCACGCCCCCTTTTTTCAGCTTAAGCCCTGATCATCATTTTCGAAAATGGCAAGCCCAAAATGAAAAAGGTGTAAAAATCAGCGTACATGTCACTGAGTCAGAGTAAAAGAAGATTGGAACACCGTATAAATCAACGACCTCATTTTGCACCAAACAGAGTTTTACGTCTATCCTTTGTAAACTTAATTAGTTGCAGTCTGAAACCTCTAAAAATGTACATCACAGAATCTCACCATTATCTGTACCAAAGTTTATTCTAATCAAGTCAATCAGAACAAAGTTGGAGAGGAATGTCAAAGTGGCTTCTCCAAATTGGCAATTCAGGTACCTTGTGTGCCAAATCAGATTTCTCAGATATTAAACTGTAAAACTCGTCTAATTTCACTTATATGTCACTACAGGCATACATTCCACCCAAATACGACCAGTTTTAAATTTTTAGAATTTATAATTTTTTTTTTTTTTAAATTATTATTTCTGGCGATTCAGCGCTGATATGATTTTATCCTATGTTTTGCTGCATGCTTATTTACTTGCTTGGTGCTTGAATTGTGTTCGGTTGAGGTAAAAATGGTCTCCATGAGCTTTTTGCCTAGTTCCTTTGTGAAATGTGGATATGCCGCATGACAATGTTGCGATTTGGAAACATGCTGTATTTATTGCGCGTAATAACCGGCCCCGGTACCGCGGCATAGGGCTTAAGGGGTTAATATCTCTAAAATTAGAGGAGATGTTGGCCTAAAATTTTGCACAGTAATTATTAGTGACATGGGCATCAAAACAAAAAGTTATGAAGCAAATCTGAGAAGGTCAGCCAGGAGCCTTCTGGTGATTTGGCACGGAATTACCCAAAACCATTGTCAGTCAACACAGTTCGTCGTTACATTTACAAGTGCAAGTTAAAACTCTACTATGCAAAGCGAAAAGCCATAATAATCAACAACACCTAGAAACTCTGTCGGATTGTCTGAGCCCAAGCTCATCAGAGATGGACTGAGACAAAGTGGAAAATGTGCTGTGGTCTGACGAGTCTGCATTTCAAATTGTTCTTGGAAATCATGGATTTCATGTCCTCCGGGCTAAAGAGGACAGAACCATCCAGACTGTTATCAGCGCAAAGTTTAAAAGCCAGCATCTGTGATGGTATGGGGACGTGTTAGTGCCCATGGCATGGGTAATTTGCACATCTGTGAAGGCACCATTAATGCTGAAGGTACATACAGGTTTTGGAGCAACATATACTGCCATCCAAGCAACGTCTGTTTCAGGGACATCCCTGCTTATTTCAGCAAGACAATGCCAAGCCACATTCTGCATGTGTTACAACAGCCAGGCATCGTAGTAAAAGAGTATGGGTAATAGACTGGCCTGCCTGCAGTCCAGACCTGTCTCCCATTGAAAATGTGTGGCGCATTATGAAGCACTAAATATGACAATGGAGACCCCACACTGTTGAGCAACTGAAGTCGTACATCAAGCAAGAATGGGAAAGAATTCCACCCCAAGTCTTCTACAATTAGTGTCCTCGGCTCCCAAACGCTTATTGAGTTGTTAAAAGGGAAGTTGATGTAACACGTTGGTAAATATGTTCCTGTCCCCGCTTTTTTTAAGCGGCCCGACCGTCCGTCCCTCCGTCTGTCCTTCCGTCCGGGGTCATATCTCAAAAACCGTTGAAAATATTTCAGCCAAACTTTGTACAATCATGAAATATGTCAGATACTACATGTCCAGTTCATTTTCAGTTTTCTGGGATGTCAATTTTCTGACGTTTCCATGGAAACGTCACATTTTGTGCTTTATTCTATAGTGGTCAATGTGGACAAGTTTTCTCGAAAACTACCACACCTAGTTGAATGACATTTTGGTTGTAGGTACTCTTGACGATACTCTTGAACAAGTTCGAAACCCAATTCCGAAACTTTATCTTTTACGGAGTTATACTGACCTAAAGTCACATGTATTTTGTAAGAGATTTCTTTTTCTATGGTACCACATGTGCCATGCTTCCAAGTAGCGGTACCGGTAACATGCACAAGACTGTATAAATCATTCACACAATCTCTGTACTTTGATTTTGTATTTCTATATTGTATTTCCATGGAGTATTCTTAAATGTCATCATTATCTTTGCACATCCTCATTTTCATCACCAGTCTTTTGCATGGCTGAATGGCACTCATTTCATTCAATTATTTTTCCTTTCAGGTATTGCATCAATCACAGTGATGTGCAATTGCATGTTTTCCTTACTTTATAGCTACAGATCCTGCTTGCTTCCCTTGATAATTAGCAGCAGCGTAGTTTTTGTGGATGGCATTCTTGCAGCTTAGTACCACCTCTTAGCATAGTGCAGCATGCTTCAAACCTTTCCTCTGTTGCTTAATACTCCCTGGTGATTGGCCATAAATGCTCTAATATTTTACATACTTCTCAAGCCGTTAGGTTTGTTTTTTATCTGGTAAAATGTTTAGAGCATTTAGGGCACAGACTTCACTTTTTTGTTTTTTCATCCAACCCCATTGCTTCTTATCTCATTTTCTTCATTGGTTTTGGTATTTTAACAAGACTAGGTTATAATTCCACAGTGCCTTTTAAACTCTTATTTGTCATTCTGAAGTGTTCATGTGCACTATAATATCAGATATGTCTAACTCTGTAATGATTGTTGTCCTCTTTATATGATGTGATTATTACTGGTAGAAGGGATGAGGTATCAATTCCCTTATGTTGGGATGATGTCAAACACAGTGCCATCTTCACCAGTATTGTGTATGGCTTGGGATTGATAGTTATTGTTACAATATTCATCAGTGTCTTTCGATCTCTTAGTCAGGAATGAATCCACATAATCTTCTCACATCTGTAAGGGCAGCAATGTGGTGTGTCCAGAGGGGCGACATGCAAAGATCTAGAGACTGGAAGAGTCAAGGTTGATATTCCAGATCAGCCCAATCTAACCGGTGGTCTTAGAACATATGTGCAAGTAGCCCTGCATTCCAGAATAATGATCATCAAGAACTATTATGTTAATGTTTTACTGCTTACTAGAATGCCCCACTTTCCTTTTGCATGGTGGATATATTAATATGGAGTTATTGCCCTTGAATCTTAATTCAACTTGGTTCATAAATTAGCTGGGACGCATCAATGGGTTGTATACTGAATGGACCTTTATGGTACTTCATTTGAATATGACTGCATATTACATTTCCATATAAGCGGTATTTTCTATTGACATTTATTCAGCGACAAATGGGGAAGCGGGGGTATGTGAGCTTTGCTCGCTTTTTTCTTGTTTGGAACGTGTTGCAGGCATCATATTCAAAATGAGTATTTCCAAAAAAACAATAAAGTTTATCCGTTTGAACATCAAATATCTTGTCTTTGTCGTGCACTCAATTGAATATAGGTCGGAACGGATTTGCACATTACTGTATTCAGTTTTTATTCACGTTTTACACAATGTCCTAACTTCATTATAATTGGGGTTTGTATGAGGAATAGCGTTAAGAGCCCTCTTTAATCATATTCATTTACACTGTTTTCTACTTCAGTATACTGGGACGCGGATGGAAAACTTTCTAAAATTTGTTGCAATTAACTTATCTGCTTTGCACTGTCACACTGTATTTGAAAACATTGCAGCACTGAATGCAGCTTGGCAACTTGGCAACCGTCCGTTAACAGTAGTCTGCCATAGTCTCAAGGTTGACTCATCGTGCGTGTTTGCATTGTGAAAGAGGACACAGAGCTGTTCTGTCATTATTGTGTTTGCCGTCACGCCCCGATAAACTATTTGAGTTCGTCGAATCACGCTCATGCTTCCTTCAACGGTGACTCTTTTGATTGTCGCTTGTCACTCTTCGGGGTCGTGTCTCCGAAACAGCAGAGAGATCCCGTACTAAAATATTATATAACTCGTTACACATCAGGGACTTCAAAGGAAAGCTTTTTGAACTCGCACTGCACCACTGCAAACGTGCACTGTTGCTATAGGGATAGCAGAGGCAGTGTTTCTGTGTGTTTAGCGGCATTTGAAGCACTCTGTTCTGCCCAGTGGTTGATTAGGTTGCTTGTAAATGTACACAAATTGCTTTTTTTTTTTTTTTAATCCCCCGCATCAAAATGGAAGTAGATATCAGAATGAGTGTTGTCTGTTCGTCCGTCCGTCCGTCCGTCACGTTGGGTATTTCATGCTTGTTTCATCTGAAGCATGTCTGATTTCGATCACTCTCTTCCCAAGTCTGGAATTTGTTGTTTTATATGGAAAAGGACCCAATAAGTTATCATAAAATTTTGCCCTCCGGTCCAAGTCTGATCTGGTTTCCCTTTCGCTTTGGTGATTAATGGAGTGAGTAGTGCTACTGCGTCCCAGGTAAATTGAGAATGGAGGAGCAGCCGGCTCTACGACCATGATTTGTGAACCAGGGCATCAGATGCACCAGGCCAGCGCGCTCACGCTAAAGCCAGACTTCCTCACCAGTGTGTCCCTGTCGTTCTCCCCCCCACAGGCCCTTTGGTCAGGTGCTCCGGCCCATCCTGGACTCCATCCACATCGCTCCTCCTGGGGGGAACGTCATCGGCGGACATCACGGCCAGAGATAAACCCTCCGCATGACGAGTTGCGACACACTGCCAGAGGTGTGATGTCCAGGAGTCAAAACTCATCACATCTTTCCATTCACAAACTCCGCTAGCTGATTTCACTCATTAGTTCCCGTGTCGAGCTGAGGAATTGTGCCAGGTGGCTCATCCTGGTGGCTGGTGGATTTGTACCTTATTGCCCTGGATTTTACACCTCTGTCTACTGCGCAGAGGGGTTACCCTCTCCTGTGCTCTTCTGCCATGTCTTGGAAAGGCTCTTCGATATTTAAAAATGGGATGATATTCCCTCAGTGTCAAAAAGCCTTTATATCACATTAACCTGGGTATAACGGTCGCCATCGAACCGATAATTTGTGATAAATAATTGTTTTTCATCACGTGGTAATTACAGCCTCTAGTTGGCCTAAACTATTAGAAGTGCCCATTCATGAATTTAATTGACCTAGCTAGCCAGTCAGTCCAAGGTGAGTGAATGGTTGGTCATTACCCTTATTTACAGTTGCCGTCTGGCACCATCTTGACAGAGTGAATGCGCAGAGTTGAATTTGCATTCCAAATCTGGGCCTTGAGAATACGAGAGCAGGCACTTAGCGACGCCTCAGAGTTTTGCCGATTCTGTCAATGGAGACTTGGAATAGAATGTGTTCAATAGTCTGGTACAGAGGTGTCCGACCTTGTTCCTGAGGAGTGAATTCACCTCTCCTGACTGAGCACACTTGATTTGGCTTCTTGGCAGCTCTTCTGATTCTTACTGGGAAAGCAGGTGTGCTTTGCTTTGTTTAGAGTGAGATCCTTCTGGATGGTAGCAGTTCAGGAACAGGGTTGGAGACCCCCGTTCTGGTAGAATGTTTAGGTGCCTGTTGACCAGTGACTCTCGTCTCATGGAGTATTGGAATGCTCGGCGTGTGTGTTAGCGGTATGGGAAACCCTGTGTGTGGGCATAAAACTAATGAAGGAATATGTATAAAGTGAGCACCATAATCCATTGGACAATGACACATTTTTGATTATTTTTCCTCATTTGGTGGAGTCCATCACTGGATGTGAATCCTGCTGAGTTTTCCTTTACACGCTGAAGAGGACACTGAAGGAAACAAGTCCCTGAAATAAGCAGGAACTGAAAATGGCTGCAGTTACAGGCTTTGCAGGATATCACCAGGGAAGATGCCCAGCATCGGGCAATGCTAGTGTGTCACTGACTTCAAGCAGTGATGACGTGCGAAGGAAACGCATTACACAATCACTGGTCATGTGAGGAAGTATTTAGAAAATATAACTTTATTCCATATTGTTAAATTGTCCTTTTTTATGCACCTGAAAATGGGAGGGACTATAAGAGGTGCTGTCATTTCTAGGTGGTTCATTCAATATGGATGAAAACACCCTCAACTTAAAGCTGACAGCCTCATTACCATTTTATTCTTTCAAATCCTGTGCTGTCTTACAGAACCAAAAGAGTGTCATTGTGAAATGATTTATGGTGTCACTGTACTCATGTTTATATATAGGAATTGAATGGCCTGTACCTGGGAAGCTTCCCTTTTGCAGTGGCTCTCCAGTTATTCCGTTATTTTTTTGTATGTCACTCTGCCCCGATCTTGCCTGAGGACATTCTTGAAATCCAGACCAGCAAAGAATCATTATTCCCTAAACTATACCCAACCTTAATTGCACGAATATGGGAGAATGGGGTGAATAGGCTGTATGCTGGCTGCATACATTTATGAGCTCCCATTCAGTTTAATTCGCATTCATTTTTGGGTGGGGGTTGGGCATTTTTCTACGTCGTAACGTAGATCACAAGTTTTCACTGAAACGGCGTAAAATAGTTTTCCGAATTAGATGTGCTATTTCAGTCCTTCAACTTGAGGTACAGCTTGTACGACTTGCCGATATTTTTAGTCAGGCGCTGCAGAATTCCATGCGTGCCTCTTTACTGCCGCCTGCTGGTGAGCTGAAGAGCAATCATCGTGCTCCGCTCCGTGTTACGAGCATTGCAGAGTCCCTGGGGAGGGGTCTGATTTCCCGGACTTAAGCTTACCGGCTCGTGGTGACTCACTGGGGTGACTCACTTGGAAGAATGCTGTTTTTCTTCAGTTTTCCCATAGTGTGATGTCAACCGATTGCAGTAGATTTTTTTTTTTTTTTTGCCCCATTCATACAAAAAGCAAAAATGTTTTTTCGTTTAACTGATACTGAGGAAAACTTAGGCATGACAGTCAAAGTAAAATCTCAGTGCAGACCTCCGCCAAACACTGCTGTGTCAGAGGAAAGCAGCTCTGTTTTTTAGACCCTCATGCACTGTTGTTATTATTAAATTAAGAGTCTAATTCCTCCCTTTAAAACACCATAGATATCCCCTCTTAGAGAGGTATCAGACCCTTGCTTATTCAGCACCATAGATATTCTATCTGAAGCAAAGTGGCTGGATTCCTAAAGGAGCCCCTGTATTTGGCCCACACAAATGAAACCCAGGGAACATGTTTAGTGGGTCATTCTGCCATTTTCCTTGAACCCTGGGCGGGTCTTTGCACTCCTTATCTTTCATCTAACCAGACATTGATATATTTCGCAGTTGAGCGATTTTAGTTTTCAAACACTCTCGGGTAGTTTAAGTGTAAGCTATATGTTGTGCCGAGTATAATGTCCTTTCTGTGCTGCAAACTCTACCGTTCACCATGCTAGCGTTATCCCCATACCTGGCCCCATATAGCTCTATAGACGGAAAACAGATTGCACAGCTTCATCAATGGTCTCTTCGGGCCAGGAAGTAAAGATGCAGTCAGTGCTGATTTATTATGAGTCTGGTGAGAGATTGGTGTTTCTGGTCTAATTTTGCCATAAGAGTATGTGATTGCGGATCTCTCAACAGGTGTATAATACATTTCTTTTCAACTTGGGAACTGAACAGAGGCTATAATTCCTTGTAATATAAAAAATATGCTCTCCATTCTTTTTTTTCCCATGTACATGTGTGAAACAAGATTGCGCGCAACATTAAACATTGTGAGGATGACCTAGTCAAGTAAACGAAAATGTATATGAAAATGTGTATTGTTTATTATGAATTAATGTCTATCATTTTAATTGTCTGTTGTAGTGAAATCCTGGTGTAGGTTAGATATTTATAGTTTTGCGAGGGGGCCGTGTTTGCCTAGTTCGCGCAAAAATGCAGTTTATTATTATAATATTGTATCCCGTTGACTTGCCGATCACTCGCTCAGACGTAGTCCGTTTTACACACTGTAGAATCAGCATATGCTGTAGGTGCTCTTGTCAGCCATCACTGCTGTTTATAAAACTAGGAGAATTTTCCACCGCAACCAGCAATGGAGGAATTTTCTGTACATCTTTTACAGGAATGTGTACAGTTCCAGAGATTTGATGTAAATGTACACTCCTGAGCTGATAATAGCCAAGTATGAAACTTTTGAGGGTCTTTGCAACTAATCGTTGGTGAGAGAATTAGCAAGGATTAATCAAATGCACTTCTGAGACCTTCGGTGACAGTATTTGCTTGAGAACTAGTCTGTCAGTCTCGTGTTTAGGCCAGGTCAGAGTCCAGAATTCAACCATATAGAAAATATTTGGCCTCACATTAAACACAAACCAACCGAGAAACGTTTTTCAAGTACTCGAGTGTTTGAAGCCATCAACATTGTCTCTTCTTTCTGTAAAAATCTGCACGTGGCCGTCTGCGAGTTTATACCCATGAAGTTGAAACATTGAAGGAAATTCTAAGGAAAAGATATCCCATACCTTGTTACTTCATCCATTCATTTAATCCTTGCTAGCTTCCTGACCAATGATTTGTTGACACAAATATAAGCTGCATATTTTGCCAGTTTGGGGCTTGGCCTGTTCTCTTTGCGCAGGAGAGTACATGTATGTTTGGTGAGCAGATCTGTACCATGTCGGGTAGGTCATTGCTGTTCTGCCATTTATATTAACAATTTTTTTTATAGGTAACTTATTAAGCCAAGGATTTGTATGCCTGAACCATATGATGAGTGTGATGGTTCATATTTTGGTCTGTGGCCATTATCTTGTGGTCAGCAGAATACTCTGTACTGAATGCTTGTCTCGAGTGCGTAAGACTCCACCTGCCTTCATTGTCATTGCTACACCTGTCAAAATGAACCCTATTGCTTTATTGTTATTTGTATTTGTAAACGGTACACTGAACTGAGTGTATATTTGCGTAATTTATGATAATTTATTGTGGTCATTCCTCAGTGTGTATCTTTGGATTTCTTCTCATGTTAGTTTGTTGTTTTCTGACACTCTTAAGTGGAGAACTTTCCTCGGTTTAATAGCGCGCATTCTGTTTTTTATGTTCACGTGCTTGACCGGGGCTGAATGTCACGTCCTTGTTTTGATTAAATGTGCTTCTCATTTGCAAAATGTATCTGGCTGCTTTTATTCGGAAATGGTGTGGGCCTGTGTCCAGTTTACTCTGGGGTTTGTGAGTATTAGGGGAATGACTCAAGTGTAAGGGCCTGTCATTCCTACAAAGGTCGATGCCTTTGAACGCTAATACCTTTGGATTAATGTTTGCACTTTGCTGTTTTATGGCGTGTCCTGTACACACAGTCTTTACATCTGTGCTGCGTGAACCACATAAAACCCTACAGCCCTTTCCTCTCGGTAAAATTACCCCTCAGAAAGGAGAATAGCTTGGAATGTTATAATATGGAAGATTATAGCAAATGCTGGAGAGGTCCAATGGAATTTGATGTAAGCGGTCTGGTGTTGGGTTCGGACGGAACGAAACAGCGGGCGGAGTGTATTCTGATTGGAGGGAATCTGTTCGGAACCCTGAGAGATGAGACCCGGGTTGGAGGATACCTCTCCTGGGAGTCTTCAAAGTTACCACCTAGTGCCCCGAGGTTCTTGCAGAAGAGAGAAGATGGAAAAAGAGAAGAATGGATGAAGAGAAGACCGAAAGGCAAAGGGAAGAAAGGAATGAGAAAAGGAGGATTGGAGGGAGAGGCGGCAGATGAGAGGGAGGAGGAATGTAGGATTGGAGTGGTGTGAAGGGGAATGTTGGGTAACGGTGAACGAACAGAGTGGAGCTCCAGGTGTGGTCTGTTCCTTAACTTGAGTTTATATACGAATTACAGTTCTGTAAAAAAGTCTTCTCCCTGGTCCCCATTCCTTCTGTTGGTTCAACATGTTGCAGATTATCCAACTAATTTTTGCGAAACAAAGACACTGCGAGTGAACAAAAATGCGGCTTTAAAATGATCATTTCATTTATTGAAGATTAAGTTATTCAATACCTGTATCACCCATTTGAAAAATTAATTGCTCTCTGAAATCTAATAACTGGTTGTGCCCCCCTTGGCAGCAGCGACTGCAGTCAGATGTTTGTGGTGACCGGCAGTGAGGTTCAGATGTTTGTGGTGACCGGCAGTGAGGTTCAGATGTTTGTGGTGACTGGCAGTGAGGTTCAGATGTTTGTGGTGACTGGCAGTGAGGTTCAGATGTTTGTGGTGACCGGCAGTGAGGTTCAGATGTTTGTGGTGACCGGCAGTGAGGTTCAGATGTTTGTGGTGACCGGCAGTGAGGTTCAGATGTTTGTGGTGACCGGCAGTGAGGTTCAGATGTTTGTGGTGACCGGCAGTGAGGTTCAGATGTTTGTGGTGACCGGCAGTGAGGTTCAGATGTTTGTGGTGACCGGCAGTGAGGTTCAGATGTTTGTGGTGACTGGCAGTGAGGTTCAGATGTTTGTGGTGACTGGCAGTGAGGTTCAGATGTTTGTGGTGACCGGCAGTGAGGTTCAGATGTTTGTGGTGACTGGCAGTGAGGTTCAGATGTTTGTGGTGACTGGCAGTGAGGTTCAGATGTTTGTGGTGACTGGCAGTGAGGTTCAGATGTTTGTGGTGACTGGCAGTGAGGTTCAGATGTTTGTGGTGACTGGCAGTGAGGTTTGTTTGTTGCTGTGGAGGGATTTTGCCCCCTTCCTCTGTGCAGGATTAGTTAGTAAATAAGTAAAACTTTATTTGTATAGCGCTCTTCACAGCACGGATGCACAGAGTGCTTCACAATAGTAAAATGAATAAATAAAAACATAAAATATAAACATGCAGAAAGTCCACAGTTCACAGCATGAGTGCATAGAGTTCTTCACGGAGGTAAAATTAATAAAACGGAATAAAATAAAGAATATTTACATTATGAAATAAAAGCTTACAGAAAGTTCTCGGTGAGGCACAGTAAAACGGCAAAGAGAAACACCGAAAGCAGGGAAAAAATATTGAAAATATTTCAGGAGCAACTGGTCAGTCGACCTCTGACGTCGGCTAGGGAAGTATGACTGGGCTAATTCTGAGATGTAAACTGGGGTTTGACCATGGAGGGCTCTGGATGCAAAAACCAGGACCTTGAACTGGATTCGGAAATGTACTGGTAACCAGTGAACAGATGCTAGGATTGGGGTGAGGTGGGACGACTTCTTTGAATTGTTTTAATTCGGCCACATCAGAGGGTTTTTGAGCATGAACAGTCTGTTTCAGGTCATGTCACTGCACCTCAATCTGATCCAAGTCAGGACTTTGGCTTTGCCTCTCTAAAACCTGCATGATTTTTCTTTTGAGCTGTTCAGCGGTGGACTTGTTTGTGTGCGTCAAAGACATTGTCCTGCTGCATAATTCAACTACGCCCCAGTGTTAGGTCACGCACTACTGATTGGACATTCTCTTTCTGGATGTCCTGGTTGGGAGCAGAATTTGTGGTTCCCTCAATTATAGTAAGTCCCCCGGTCCTGAAGCTGCAAGCAGCCCCGGACAGTCACACTACCACCACCGTGTTTGACTGGTGGTAGGATGTTCTTATTGTCGAATCCTGTGTCAGCCTTATGCTCGATATAACCGGACTCATGTCTACCAAGAAGTACCACTTTTGACTCATCAGTTCGCAGAATATTATGTGAGACGAGCCTTTGCATTCTTATAGGTCAGCAGTAATTTTCGCTTTGCAGCTTTCCCATGGATGCCATTTTTGCCAGGTCTCTCTCTTACTGTGGAATCATGAACACTGACCTTTACTGAGACCTACAGTTCTGTTGATGTTCATTTGCTTTTTTTTTTTGTGACTTCCCAGATGTATCCTCAATATGCTCTTGGAGATATTTTCGTAGGCTGGCTACTCCTGGGAAGGATAACCACCATTTAAAGTTTTTGTTTTTTAGTTATCATGATAGGTATC
The DNA here is from genome assembly GCA_029721435.1 of Gymnothorax reevesii. Lineage (NCBI taxonomy): Eukaryota > Metazoa > Chordata > Actinopteri > Anguilliformes > Muraenidae > Gymnothorax > Gymnothorax reevesii. The sequence goes on from CM056584.1 coordinate 70,169,480, forward strand.
ATGCCTGGGTGTGGCCATTGAAATTGAGCCAATTTATCAATTAAATGTGGTTAATTGGTTGATTGAGGGGACCTAAAGCTTAACAAAATGCCAATTTTGGTTCAAAATTTTAGTTTTGAGGTAAGAACATGAAGTGGTCCTTCAAATGGTCTACTTCCAGGACATTCACTTTCTGCCTAACTGGTCTTAAACCGGCCCTGAAATTACTCTTTTACTCTAAAAAGCACTTTAAAACCTTGATAAAAATACAGATGATTTTCCACAAGGAAATACAGATTTCTCAGGAACTGTACATCCAATTAACTTCATATTTGGCGCTGTTCTTCATTTTGTGATGATCTATGTCTGTGCAGAGCTCTTTTTGCAATATTTACCTCGAAATATGAGTAAATAAAAGTATGCGTATTAGCTGTTTCCTGTCGAAATTGATTTAGGGGGTCAAAATCAACACTCTTGACACGGAAACCCGGAGAAAAAGCTCTGTAGTGACATGAGGAATGTTTTTTCCCTCACGTTACAGCTGAAATTATAACCAAACCGTTTAGTTATCTCAATAACTGTGTTCCTCTAAGTATCTAGATATTCATTAAAACAGCCGTTGCCATGGAAACTGCTGATGTGATGCTACAGAAACTTAATGTTTTAAGTAACAATTTCTAATAGAATTATTTTGATAATATTCACTTTTTGAACTAAGAATTATCTTGGAAAAATGTTTAAAAAAAGTTATTTTTCCTTCAACAAATAAAATGATTTTAAAACCGCATTTTGTGTTTATTCGGTTTCTTTGTTTAGTATTAAAATAGTTAGATCTGAAGAATGAGAAATGTGCAAGAATAGAAGAAATCAGGAAGGAGGCAAATACTTAAGGCCTGTGCATTAAATCTGTTTTGCTTCCAAAAACTTAACAACTGCAGTGTAGGGTGTCTTGTGTGGCATGGATGTTGTGCCTAAGGCTTGTATTGAGAGGGGCATCGTAAATACTGACAGGGACCCTGAGAAATATTACCTCAGAGGATTTCCTGAGGTTTTTGGGGTCTTTTAAGGCCCCAAATCCTGTGTAGTGTCCTTGATTGCAGTCAGCCAAGTAGAGTCCTCGTCATGAAGTCATGTTTCTGTCCTTTAGACCGTATGGTTTCCTGCATCTCTGCATTCCAGGCGGCACGTCTGAATTTCAGCATGATTCCACTAAGTTTGATTAAAAACCTGAGTGCCACGGGCCCTGTCGCTCGACTGAACTGTTGATGCTTTACTTGTACAGGCTGTTAAATAACATCATGAACAAACTTAGATGTCCTCATGGGTAGGAACATGCGTGCCAAGTTCCAGCTGTGTGGGTCGTGTGGCGTTGGATATGAAGATGTTTAAAATAAACACCTTTGAAAGTGGGTGTGGCGAAAGTGCTGAGGTGAAATCAAGGTCGAATTTCAAAATCTCTCAAAACTCATCAAATACGTTTTAGAGCTTGCTTCCATCTACCCATATACCAAAAATCAGCTGAATTGCCGCAAAAACTGCTTCACAATGGCATTTTCAATTTGGCCGCCGACGACAACAGACAGACAGGCCACGACATAAGCCCACCGGACCTTTGGTCCAGGTGATCTAAAAATGAATATATTAAGTTTTTGCATTCAAAGTTAATGGAGAAGTCACGTTAAGTAAGCTTTTCTTAAATGCTTTAGTGCGTAGGGAACGTTTGGTGATTCCCTGGGGCCGGGCCGCCTCCTAAAAAGGATTATGGAACGGAAAAAGGTTCGTTAGGGCAGCCGCATTTTCAACACGCTTCTACAACTGAGAGGATGGCTTTGCTCTCTAAGCTGTACTTTCTCTACGGTCCACAGGGTGGCGCCAGCACGCCATGTATTGTTTGTAGCATGTTCCGTTTCGGCCTGAGGTTCCGCTTTTGCCTCAGCCGCACTGTGCGCATCGTTACAGGCTCCCATTAGAGCCGCGCTGAGGGAAGCGCATGACTCACAGATCACTCTAACTCATGACAAGCCTGGCTCTGACGGCCATTATGACTCATGAAGATGCTTCTAGTCCAGCCCTAAAGACGTCAACGTGTTTTGCGAAGGAGGGCGACTATACATTCCTGGTGATTGTGGTTGGTCTTTATTGCCCGGTGCTTTATTTATATTGGGTAAATTGACTTTGCACGTGGGCATATTTACTGCAATGCTCTGTCCCCCCTCCTATCCTTACCTGAGTGTCCTTACATCCTCAGGAGAGAATGGAGTGCTAAAATGATGCTATAAATTGACAGACTCCTGCACATAAGGGGCAGGTTCATTACCAGTGCATTACCATTATCTGCCTGACTGTTTTATCCAGAATGACTTACAGTTTATAATACCTGGTAGGGGCCAAACATTGCTGGGGTAATTTGGTGCTACTGACTCAGTTCAGTGCCCAGCGGATAAACTGATTGTGTTATGGCTGCAGCGAGACTTAACCCATCGAACATCGGGGTACAGTTATCCATTCAGCTGTTGGCTGCAGATTTTTGTGTGTGTTTGTGTGTTTACAGGTGTTCTTCAGTCACCTGGGCCAGTGTTAAAAAAAAAACCTGCTTCTTTCCGATATGGTGGTGAAAATGTAATGACAAGGTTTTTAATGAACTGCAGAAGTCCATCGTTGAGTTATTTATTACAAAAGTTTAATATTCTGCATCATATAAACTATTTTCGAGGGTGCTATTAACCATACCGTACGCAATGTTGAATTACTAATGACTAATGAATTGTGTATTGGATGCCAAGTCGGGAACCTTGCATAAGTGCACGGCTGAAAGCTCTAAATAGGTTTTGTTTCCATTTCCTTCGTTAGGTTTTGTGTGACAGCGGGGCTGAAAATTTGCCACACTTTGTTTCCCGCACTTAATTTTATTTTCTTGGATTTTTAAATATTCACATTCTAATTTCCTCTGCCATGGAGGTTATGTTTTCACCCATTTGTTTGTTTGTCTCTTAACTGGATGACAAGTTATGAATGGGTTGGCTGGACATTTGGTAGGATGATAGGTGGTCGTCCAAGGATGAGTTGATTCAATTTTGGAGGTGATCTGGAACATATTCTGGATTCTGGATCTGGAAAAATTCAAATTTATCAAAAGCAGGTCTATGATATTTCTGACGGGATGACTCAAAAAGTTGTGAATGGTTTGCACGAAATTTGGCAGGATGATAGGTGGTCATCTAAGGAAGAGTTGATTTAATTTTGGAAGTGATCCGGAACATTCTGTAACCAAGAGAACAGAAATACAGCATAATGGAGGTATGCACTCTACTGAGTGTCCTCTAGTTATTTTTTTTATTTTAATACCCTTAGCAAACCACCCCATCCCTACCCCCATCAAAGTTATCCTGAGGGAAAATTTCTTTGTTGCAGATTAGTGAGCGTTACAGTTATGGGTCAAATTGTAAAGTTTAATGAGGCCGAAACATTAAATCCATTCGCAGATGAAGAAAGTGACGACATGAAGAAAGTCATTATCTCATGGAAACGGCGCATGCCAAAGTCTGATGACAGACCCTAGACGATAAGTGGACATTTGGTCTTTGTAGTTGACGTGTTGGTTTTGGGAAAAGTGGATCCTGAGCAACTTCTACGGGGTTCAAATCGTCAAGGCGAGAAGAGGAGCTCAGAGCATCTCTGAAGCAGTCCTTCTGAAGCGCTCCCAGTCAGCAGTGGTGAGTACCTCTCGACAGTGGTCCAAAGAGCGCCAAACCATGAGGCAGTGAAAGGGTGGTGGGCGCCCAAGTCTCGTCGCTGCACAAGGCCAGTGATGATGATCCTATCTGATTAAAACCAACAAAAGAACTTCTGTAGCGCAGTCGAAGAGAATTTTACCGATACTTGCGTGAGGATGTGTCACAAAACACAGTGGATTGCACTTTGCTGCATATACCAAAAGTACCTTCAGTGGGCACGTGGGCATTGGAACTAGACTTCATCAATCAAAGAAAGTCGTCCTCTCCAGTGAGTCCTTTTTTCTTTTACATTATACATATAAGTTGGGTTGGTGCGCAGGGTTTACCTGGGGAAGAAATGATGCCAAGATCCATTGTAGGAAGAAGACCAGCTGGTGGAGGGAATGTGATGCTCTTAGATGCGTCCTGCTGGGGAAACCCTCCGTTCAGAAATCACGTGGACATCAATTTGACAGAACTCTTCATGCGGCCGGAGGGGGACCTACCCAATATTCGGTAAGCAGTTTTAATGTCACATACACAAGTATTTGAGATCCTGGATAGTTCAACTTTCAAACCAGAGGTCACTTGCCCAGCCTGTCTGTAAGGTTGGTAAAGTAATGTAAACGATCAAAAAAAAAACAAAACAAAGCAAAACCAAAAAAAACAAAAACAAACTGTTTTGGGTGGACAGGGTTTATTATCCCCCGCCACGAAGTGTGAGGGGGATATAGGTTTGAGCTCTGTCCGTGCGTCCGTGTGTCCGTCCATCTGAGAAAAAGGGGACAGCGTTTCTCAGAAACTATTACAGATAGGACAACCGAATTTGGTGTGTAGCTTCAGACCATAAAGGCCTTGATGGAGTTCGAAAATGAGATGCACGCGATTATTTTTCCCCCAGTTATTGCCCTTGATGCATATTTTTGCAGTCTGTCCACAGTATCTCTAAAGGGGACAGCTTTTCTCAGAAACTATTTCAGATAGGATAACTAAATTTGGTGTGTAGCCTAAGACCATAAAGACCCTGATGGAGTTTGAAAATAAGAAGCACACGATTATTTTTCCCACAGTTATTGCCCTTGTGGCATTTTTGGGAGCCTCTGTTCATAGTATCTTTAAAGAAGACATTTTGGTGGGGGATGTTGTTGACCATGTCTACTTGTTTCTGTCTTCCTTGTGACCTTCATTCTCGTTCACTCTGTTTTTTTAGAAAGGCTTATGTCATGACACCGAGCTGCTACCCTCCCACTGATCTTCAGAGAGTCTCTGTCACTGAAACTCCCTCAGTGTCACTTTAACCCCGCTGAGATTAGACCACCCTGAAGTACGTTATTCGCTGGAATTAATCTACACAACCCCTCTCTCTCTCACTCTCTCTCTCCTCATCCCTTCTTCATTTCTCCCTCTCCTCCCTTGAGATTCCCTTCTGGAATCAGTTTTTTTTTTTTGAGAGTTGGTGACCTAAAACCTCTGCCAACTTATATTCATTTCCCTCGCAGTTAATTAGCATACACACTCACCCTGGCGCGCTAACGAAGGAAAACACATCGGTTTTCACACCCTTTAGTGTGCAAAGGAACCTGCGCTGGCTCAAAATCTCTCATCGCCCTTAAACAACCGGTTACTTGCTTCAAATGTCTGTTTCGCCACATCATTTTCTCCCTGTGTGACTTCTCTCTCTCTCGTCTCTCTCTCTCTCACACACACACACACACACACACACCCACATACAAACTGAAGGGCTGCTGTCACGATGACAATCCAGTTCGAATTTCACTCATTTCCGCTACATTACCATAATTGCAGGGCACTGAACCAATAAAATGCTAGCTGACAAGATATGAAGTATGAGGCTGTGCCTTGGAAAAGCGCTGTAATGCGCCTGCACAGATACTGAATATCTGCCCTCTGTGACACGAGGTGCGAGTATTAGGTTTGTGAAAATGAGCTTAGTCCCGTATCACACCAGAGGCATTAAACAGAATGCCATTACAGCTGCTCAATACGCGGTGAGGACATACGCGAAATTAGAAAATAGGATGAAATTTGCATAATTTCCAACCCCTGACTCTCTTCGTTTCTTGGCATCAGTTTTTCTGATATTCAGGTGGTCTAACTCCTGAAACCCACCTCCCTATCACCAGCCTGGTAAATCAGCGCCTTTAGCAAGAATAAGAATCTCTCCCTTATGGTCCTGTCAGTTGGAATTAACTCAAGAAGTCGCAAAGCCTTTTCTGCTGAGCCCTTGAGAGTCTTTTTTTAAGGGTATATTTTGGAGGGCACGCTGGCCTTGTTTTTGTTTGTCAATAGTTTTGTCCCGCTCTACTGCAGTGCGATTCCCAATCTCCGCCGTATACACGCACTCCCACCCGCCACCTTCAGGATATTGCACAATGTCAATTTACCTGTTTTGGAGAACATTTTAAGCGCAACTCTGCATTGAGAAATGTTCACTCTGGTCGTATATCAAAGCCGCCTTCTGTGTGATGCATTCCCTAATGCTCCCCTGCTGATTTTGAACAGAGCTCTGTGGAGATCAATCATATTATATCCAGTACAGCACCCTTCCCTGTGAAACGGCCATATGGTGCTTTTCAGAGCGCGACACCGAACAGCGTACAACGCTGTTCTCTCTCTCTCTCTCTCTCTCCGGAATACTTGTATTGTACATCTGTATTTGTCGGTCTTTTGTTCTTAAAGCCTCCATAGCAAATGTACAGTGACCGTCGTAATTCATCGTATATTAACGTACATTTTTTATTGGTTCTGTACTATATCATTTTGAGTTTGTAAGGATGCAGTGACAATGGGTTTGAAGAGCAGATCATCAGGTTTAATTTGAGGGCGTTTTCACGCGTACGGGCAACACATTCTCATCCCTTCTCGTCTTATTGTGATGCTACCTGACTAAAGTGTCGATATACGACTCCAGAGGAAGCTTTTGGCGTCTTTATTTGTTACTTAGGGTGGGGGTTTGGTTTTTTTTTTTTTTTTAAACGGGCGTCACATAAGGATGTCTAAAGCCTCCTTTTTTTGTTGTATATTGGCGCTTGGTCAGGTAGCGTTGTTATATGATGAGTCTGGAGGGGCCTGCGCTTGTATGGGATGAATCGTTTAGAAGCAGCCACTCCTGTTGTAGGCCTACATGCCCCGCCCATTGTCAGGCGCATGAAAAATATTGGAACGTTGAACATAAGATATTCATTTTTAACAATAGTTTGCATATCCTTTTCATGTGTTGATAGCCCTAAGTCTGTAATGCAGGCATCCCAAGACTTTGGGTATCTTCCTTGGCGATGCTGTCCAAGGCCTGTACTGCAGCTGTATTCAGTTCTATTTGTGTTCAGTCTTCTCTTCAGTGTGTAAATTGCAAGTACCGTTGGATTCAGTTCTGGTCATTAACTTGGCCAACAGGACCAAACCGGCAAAAACATGCCACTGCGGTGCTCACTGTGTATTTTGTATCCTAATACGTGCCATGGTTTTTATAGACTAAATCCCGTTAAAGCTATTTAATGTCAGAGTAATGCTAATAAAACAAATTGACGCAGAACTTCTTGCATTAGACACGCAACAACTTTGGCGGTGTGTTTCATTTGGAATAGGGAGGGTTAACGGGGTGGCGACCGTCTGCAAAGTTTCTAAAGCGAATGCGAGTAAGAAGGAATGTACTTTTACTAAAGTAGATGATCTCCAGAAACTGCAATTGTGCGGTTATGCCTTTGGGCCTGTGGCAGCTTCTTTTAAAATTCTCCAAATTAAATTACACAGCAGAATCCTCTTTTAGAGTCTGGCCAGACTTCTGGAGAATAAAGCCTGAGGTGCCAGGCAGAGCCTCCAACTCATCTTAAAAGCAGGCAGGCTGTTATTGGATATTTCAGGCCTGCCACATTAAGTAGGCATTCGGGTACTATACACCCTGTCATCAACCTCATTTGCAAGGTTTAGTGTGCAGTCCTTTCTGGAGTCCTTTCTGTTTATTTTGTTTGCCGCGTGCGTCTTATTGTATGCTTATATAATGGTTATAATGTAATACAATAAAAACTTTGAGGGTTATAAATATTTTGTGAGCCATTATCTTGGAGTAATATTTCATTTAAATGCACTCCTGTGTCAGGTTCCTGCACTGTCTGGAAGTGTATAAGTTCTGGCATGAAACATCTGGTCAAAAAAAAATCTGATGCAAAACTGTGTGGTGTAAATTGCATATTTACATATTTCTGAAATCATAATTTAGAATTGCAATGTATATTTGCATTTTTGAGAAATTCTAACAGGCTGACTGTAAATTTGCGCGGCGATGAGATGGCTCAAAGGCGGTAAAAGGGGCCAATAAAGTAAAGCTTTTATAGCGTTGCTGCGACTGTTGATTTCTCCCTTGTGCCGGGGCAGAGCACAGCTAACTCCCCAGGCGCTGTCCCCGAAACGGACGCGGCTCGTACAGAGACGTGACAGCTTCACCCCGTTATTATCATTCCTGGCGCTGGCTACCTCCTGATAGAAGTGGAGAGGAGGTAATTAAACGTGCCGTTAATTAGCTGCTTGCCTCGTCTCATCTGGACGCACGTGAGGTTTTGTGTGTGTCGCTGTCGGGTGCTGAGAAACGAGCTGAATGGAGGGAGGACATAAGGGAATGTACAAAGTTCTGTGTGTGTGTGTGTGTGTGCGCCTCTGTACGTGTGTGTGTCTTTGCGTGCCCCTCTGTATGTCTGTATATGTGTTTATGTTTCTGACTCTGTGTACATGAATGTGTTTGTGTGTGTGTGTGTGTGTGTGTGTGTTTGTGTGTGTGTGTGTGTGTGTGTTTGTGTGTGTGTGTGTGTTTGTGTGTGTGTGTGTGTGTGTGTGTGCGTGTGTGTGTGTGTGTGTGTGTTTGTGTGTGTGTGTGTGTGTGTGTGTGTTTGTGTGTGTTTGTGTGTGTGTGTGTGTGTGTGTGTGTGTGTGTGTTGATATGTTTGAATGTGTGCCTCTGTGTTTCTGTGTGTGTTGGTGTGTTACTCTGCCTCTGTGTGTGCGCGAGTTAGCGTGTGACTGTGTGTGCGTTAGCGTGTTTACGTGCCTCTGTGTATGTGCGTGAGTTTGTGCAGGAGCGTTGGCGCATGTGTTTATCTTTCTGTGTTTTTTTTTGACAATTTGTATCGATGGATGTGTGTCAGTGTGTGTTGGCATCTGCGTACGTCAGTGTATCTGTGTGTGAGTGTGTGTGTGTGTGGCATGTCCAACACCCAATGTCCTCGTAAGCTTTAACGCCCGATTGAGTGAATGATTGTGCCGCTAAATGTAAAACAAAAAGAGAAGCAGTAAAATAGGAAAAAAGTTTAAATGATGCGAGACATTTAATGCAGAGTTTAATCTCTGGGAACTTTAGTATATTTAGCATATCCAGTGTCACAGACAGGTGAGGGGGTGGCGCCGGGGCGGGAGAGGCGGGGAAACTAATGTCCCAGGGGACCCATAAATGGAGGGAGGGAGGGGTTAGGGGAGCTGGAACAGTTGATGGGCGGAGCCTGTGTGTAACAGTAAAGATCTCCAGCGTATTACCCAAGGACTGTATTGGTATTACCTGAGTTAAAATGAGAGAATGAGACTGTAGTAACACCCACTGTCCTCCCAGGGCGTTTTACAGGTTCGGGTCGTAAACATAGTGATTTTGATTCGTTTGATGCGACGTTCTCAAAAACGTATGTCAGGATTTGTCCATTTTATTTGCTTGATAAGCGTGTTTAATTAATTAGGAAGCCTTATTAGAACAAAGGGCCAATAAACAATTCCACCTGCTTGCACAGTGCCCTCTGATTAAATGTACCATTTGATATTCCTTTAAAATTAAACGATTCATTTAAAAAATCTATCAAAGGGAGAGAAGCCTGCAATTTCAACTAGTGCAGGCTGAAGTATCTGAAAGCCGTAATCTTGAAGTCCTAAAGGTCCACAATGATTTTAAAAACCTTTAAAGTGCACTCATTGTGAATTAATGTTGCGTATGCGGAACGCTTAGTGATCCTCCTTTCTTGAGAAGAAGCTGCTGAATTCATATTTTCTGACCTTTGAGTTTTGTGTGTCGCATTGTAATCACAGTCGCTGTGCAGACTGTCTTATCTGCAGTGACTGACAGAAGTGGAGAGCGTCAGTGTGAATTTCAGAAGGGCAGAATCGCAGTATAACCGAGACGGTACCGTGGGACCATCTATAATCGATGAGCGCGAGGCTGGATGTGTCATGCTTTACTGCATTTATGAAGCTGCGTTTATAGAGCCATGCTTCACAGCCTCTTATTAAAGCGGACTGCGCTCTGACTCCATGGGGGTACGCGTAATTGCGACATTGCATCTCCCGCGGTACTGGCGAATTTCAGCTGGCTGGAGCTCTTAGCTCATTGCTACCATTTTCAACCCCCGCTTGGTCAATTAGGCGTCTGTGGCCTGCATGCGCAGGCAGCACATAAAAAGTCCTCCTCCTACTCCGCTCTGCTTGAGTTTGGCTGTCTGTAGCGTGAATTTGAGTAGCTGGTGACACCATGTTAATTGTAGCCCCCGGACGAAGTCGAGCGGCTACTATGGATTCATGCTTGTCGTCTCTGCCGCCCCTTCTGCATCCAGAGACGCTTCCTTGCACACGCTGTGCAGGCTGTAATTTTTTGATCAATTATATTATATTCGGTATGGACATGCGTTATACTTCAGTTATGACACCGATCTATTTTGGTTGCCATGAACAGTATTGGCCGAATAATGCGCTAATTTGTGCTGAAACACAGAGATTTCCTTGCGGACACAGCACAGGCTGGAGAAGCGGGCTTTCGGGACCTTCACCCCCGCGGGCAAGGGTGACCGGACTGTTAAGTTTCAGGTGAACACGCTCTCAGAAATTGACGATGGGGTTCTTGCATAAGTGCGTTTACGGTCGCTGATGATTGAACGTTTCAAATTTAGGTGAGAGATGGCTATATACTGCCCCACGTCGGGTGCAAAATTTTTTGGAGAAATAAACAATTATGCATCTGAGAGAAGGTGTTGAGCGTGAGGACGGGAGAGTGAGGGAGAGGAGCTAGGGAATGGGAGAGAAATGAACAGTCTGCAGGAAATGGAGGGAAATTGAGAGATGGAGAGTGAAAGAGTATGAAAGAAAGATCAATCAGAGGTGGGGCGTCTGGGTCTGTGTGTGTTGAATCACTAATGATTCAAAAGTATATATTATTGTACTGGGCAGCAATATGGAACAATCCGTGCCACAGTATCAGACTTTCCGATAGTGAAAACACAGGAGTGCGGATTCCATCTTAATGTTGGCGTCATACTAGAAACTCAGGGAAGTGCTGTACTTGAAATCTGTTGCTCACATTGATGATCCCCCCTAGAAATGCAATCAGAACTGAACGTAAATGATCCTGTGCACTGATGAAAATGGAGAGAGACTGAGACAGGGGGGAGAAAAAATAAGAGAGGGGTGTGTTTCTCTTCTCTGTATTGAATTCATTTCCGCATGGTTTCGGAGCCGCACCCTGGTACGGAGTACCGCAGTAGAGCTGGTGTGTCAGTGCCATTGTGACTTACTGTACCCACTACTGAGCGCCGCTTACGCTGGAAATGACCTCATCGCTGTGATCCAATCAGAACTCCCAGCCTGGGGTCCCAGCACGGCCCTCTGCTCTGTGGTCTGCACCCCGCAGGGACAATTAGCATAATTAGCATAACTGTTTGCCTGTTTGAAAATGTGACGTTTTCAGAGGGTAGCATCTTGTTGCACTCTGACCTTTCCTGATACTCGCCCTAGGATGTCTGCCTAAGACGTGGCAGCTTATTTTTGTCCTCTTTGAGGAGCTTGGTGGTCTTAATCACAAGAGTAAAATCAATTCTACTACGCTGAAATGTTCACTAACAGGACTTATTAACATAAAAACTAGGTTTTACATTTATTTCCTCAACCAAGGTACTTGCATTGTACCCGAATACTGTATATATTTATATACCTATTTGTTTGCACCTTAAACCTCTCTTAGATGATAATTCCACTGCAGTGAGTCAGCCTGGACAGAGGAGGGTGCCGCACAGGCAGTCTTGCTCCCCAATAGGGAGCAGTGATGGATCAGGTCCATATCAGCTTTGACCTTGGTCTCCATCCCCTTTCCCCTGGCAGCCAGCAACAGATTGGTGACATAAGCATGTCATTTACAGGCAGGCAGTGCGTGCGGGTGCGTGCGTGTGTAGGTGCGTACATGTGTGCAATGCAGTGCTGCTGGTGCCCATTTTCCTGAACCTTTTATGTGTTTATGTGTACAAGCTTGCATGTGTACGCACACTCTGTATCTTACATGCTTATGTGCAACTGTCGTGCGCAAAGCATCGTGTTTACTCTGTGCTGCACTTGGAAATCATTTTCCAAATGATGTAGAGGAGCCTTCCAAAAGGGTTGAGAGAGCTTGAGAGGCACGATCTCACAGAAGCACATATCACTCCCTTAAAAATAAACAGGTCAATTTCAGAATGAATGAGTTCATTCACTAATTGAAGATGAGAAATGAACAGGAGTCCCAGTTACAGTGGCCTTGACTCAGAAACTTTAGGCATTGTTACATCACAATAGGCACCTGTGCTGATGCCATATGGCAATCAATTATTGCATCTCACTGAGGAGCTCTCTGTTCTGGAACAGTGAGGCAGCAGGCTTTGGCAGCTTGACTTGTTGTGTAGAATGAAGTTAATTACTAATTATTGCAAGCAGGTTGATAAAAAGACAGACTCTCTTCCAAAATGGTTGAAGCACCTGTAGTTAAAGCCAAAGGAGGGTGACTGCGTTCACTTGTGACACTATGGATTGCGGGATAGAGGGCTGAGCTGATGGCCAGTTTCCCCTGGTAGCCATCTGCAGAAAGCTTCATCTTTTTAATGGATACATATTCCTTGCAAAAATTTCAATCCATGCCATCAAACGGCTTTCATGTGTAGAGAATTGCTAACAAACCCATGCGGAGAATAGTGAAACTTTATTAAAACATAATATAGTTTTTAAATGTATTCATAATTTGCCAATTTAATAAAGCTCTGGCTCTGTGATTCTGTTTTCAGTGACATATCGCAGTTATAATTTTAGTCATAACTGCATTGGAATAATTTGCTCCATTGGCGACTAATGCTTTTGGAGTGCACTCCCTTGCTGTTCACTGCATCCTTCTGCAGCACTGACCACCCTTACACACTCACCAGTGACTCCACTGCATTCAAGAGACCCCTCAGCAGGGCACGATTCTGACTGGCAGAGATTAGCATCTAGCTGGAGGGTGTTCATAACTCCCTGACTTCAGTGCACAGATGACTGCAGCACCTCAGATATGTGGCAACTGTTGGTTAAGGACGTAGCCCAGCGATGAACTTGGTGAATGTAAGCTGTCGCACACAGCCTTCTCTGTTGGCCCTGCTTTAGAAACTAGGCTTGTTAATTATGGCATAAATTGCAGTGAAATAAAAAAAGTAATAATGTATTATAATTTCATGCTACTTTGCAGCTGAGATACAAGCCTGCGAGCTGCTTGTGGGCATTCCTTGAGGGGAGGGTTTTTTCCCTCGCTTCTTCAGTTAGAGTATACAGAATTTCAAAAAGCCAGGAGCTCTTGCACCCCCCCTCTCCCTCCCAGTGCTGGAAGCTGTTTCCAGGCCCCTCTTCTTTTCTGCTGCTCTGTCTCCTGCTATAATCAATCTTCTACTCTCTGCTCCTCTCTCCTCCTGCTGTAACCCATCTCCTCCTCACTGCTCCTCTGTCTCCTCCTGCTGTAACCCACCACCTCCTCTCTGCTCCTCTCTCTCCTCCTGCTGTAACCCATCTCCTCCTCTCTGCTCCTCTCTCTCCTCCTGCTGTAACCAATCTCCTCCTCTCTGCTCCTCTCTCCCCTCCTGCTGTAACCCATCTCCTCCTCTCTGCTCCTCTCTCTCCTCCTGCTGTAACCCATCTCCCCCTCTCTGCTCCTCTCTCTCCTGCTGCTATAACCCATCTCCCCCTCTCTGCTCCTCTCTCTCCTCTTGCTTTAAACCATCTCCTCCTCTCTGCACCTCTCTCTCCTCCCGCTGTAAACCATCTCATCCTCTGTCTCCTCCTGCTGTAACCCACCACCTCCTCTCTGCTCCTCTCTCTCCTCCTGCTGTAACCCATCTCCTCCTCTCTGCTCCTCTCTCTCCTCCTGCTGTAACCAATCTCCTCCTCTCTGCTCCTCTCTCTCCTCCTGCTGTAACCCATCTCCTCCTCTCTGCTCCTCTCTCCCCTCCTGCTGTAACCCATCTCCCCCTCTCTGCTCCTCTCTCTCCTCCTGCTGTAACCCATCTCCCCCTCTCTGCTCCTCTCTCTTCTCTTGCTTTAAACCATCTCCTCCTCTCTGCTCCTCTCTCTCCTGCTGCTATGACCCATCTTCTTCTCTCTGCTCCTCTCTCTCCTCCTGCTGTAACCCATCTCCTCCTCTCTGCTCCTCTCTCCCCTCCTGCTGTAACCCATCTCCTCCTGTCTGCTCCTCTCTCTCCTCCTGCTGTAACCCATCTCCTCCTCTCTGCTCCTCTCTCTCCTCCTGCTGTAACCCATCTCCCCCTCTCTGTTCCTCTCTCCCCTCCTGCTGTAACCCATCTCCTCCTCTCTGCTCCTCTCTCTCTCCTCCTGCTGTAACCCATCTCCTCCTCTCTGCTCCTCTCTCTCCTCCTGCTGTAACCCATCTTCTCCTCTTTGCTCCTCTCTCTTCTCCTGCTGTAACACATCTCCTCCTCTCTGCTCCTCTCTCTCTCTCCTGCTATAACCCATCTCCTCCTCTCTGCTCCTCTCTCTCCTCCTGCTGTAACACATCTCCTCCTCTCTGCTCCTCTCTCTCCTCTTGCTGTAACCCATCTCCCCCTCTCTGCTCCTCTCTCTCTCTCCTGCTATAACCAATCTCCTCCTCTCTGCTCCTCTCTCTCCTCCTGCTGTAACCCATCTCCTTCTCTCTGCTCCTCCCTCTCCTCCTGCTGTAACCATCTCCTCTCTGCGCCTCTCTCTCCTTCTGCTATTACCCATCTCCTGTCTGCTCCTCTCTCTTCTCCTGCTATAACCTGTCTCCTCCACCCTGCTCCGCTCTGACCTCCTGCTGTAACCTGTCTCCTCTCTGCTCCTCTCTCTCCTCCTGCTGTAACCATCTCCTCTCTGCGCCTCTCTCTCCTTCTGCTATTACCCATCTCCTGTCTGCTCCTCTCTCTTCTCCTGCTATAACCTCTCTCCTCCACACTGCTCCGCTCTGACCTCCTGCTGTAACCTGTCTCCTCTCTCTCCTCCTGCTGTAACCCATCTCCTCCTCTCTGCTCCTCTCTCTCCTCCTGCTGTAACCCATCTCCTCCTCTCTGCTCCTCTCTCTCCTCCTGCTGTAACCCATCTCCTCCCCTCTGCTCATCTCTCTCCTCCTGCTATAACCCATCTTCTCCTCTCTGCTCCTCTCTCTTCTCCTGCTATAACCTGTCTCCTCTTTGCTCCTCTCTTTTCTCCTGCTGTAGCCCATCTCCTTCTCTCTCTCTCTCCTGCTATAGGCCATCTCTCCCTCTCTGCTCCTCTCTCTCCTCCTGCTGTAACCCATCTCCTTCTCTCTGCTCCTCCCTCTCCTCCTGCTTGCACCATCTCCTCTCTCCGCCTCTCTCTCTTTCTGCTATTACCCATCTCCTGTCTGCTCCTCTCTCTTCTCCTGCTATAACCTGTCTCCTCCACCCTGCTCCGCTCTGACCTCCTGCTGTAACCTGTCTCCTCTCTGGTCCTCCCTCTCCTCCTGCTGTAACCATCTCCTCTCTGCGCCTCTCTCTCTTTCTGCTATTACCCATCTCCTGTCTGCTCCTCTCTCTTCTCCTGCTATAACCTGTCTCCTCCACCCTGCTCCGCTCTGACCTCCTGCTGTAACCTGTCTCCTCTCTCTCCTCCTGCTGTAACCCATCTCCTCCTCTCTGCTCCTCTCTCTCCTCCTGCTGTAACCCATCTCCTCCTCTCTGCTCCTCTCTCTCCTCCTGCTGTAACCCATCTCCTCCTCTCTGCTCCTCTCTCTCTCTTGCTATAACCCATCTCCCCCTCTCTTCTCCTCTCTCTCCTCCTGCTGTAACCCATCTCCTCCTCTCTGCTCCTCTTTCTCCTCCTGCTGTAACCCATCTCCTCCCCTCTGCTCATCTCTCTCCTCCTGCTATAACCCATCTTCTCCTCTCTGCTCCTCTCTCTTCTCCTGCTATAACCTGTCTCCTCTTTGCTCCTCTCTTTTCTCCTGCTGTAGCCCATCTCCTTCTCTCTCTCTCTCCTGCTATAGGCCATCTCTCCCTCTCTGCTCCTCTCTCTCCTCCTACTGTAACCCATCTCGTCCTCTCTGCTCCTCTCTCTCCTCCTGCTGTAACCATCTTCTCCTCTCTGCACCTTTCTCTCCTTCTGCTATTACCCATCTCCTATCTGCTCCTCTCTTTTCCCCTGCTATAACCTGTCTCCTCCACCCTACTCCGCTCTGACCTTCTGCTGTAACCTGTCTCCTCTCTGCTCCTCTCTCTCCTCCTGCTGTAACCCATCTCCTCCTCTTTGCTCCTCTCTGCCCTCCTGCTGTAACCCATCTCCTCCTCTCTGCTCCTCTCTCTCTTCCTGCTGTAACCCATTTCCTCCTCTCTGCTCCTCTCTCTCCTCCTGCTGTAACCTGTCTCCCCTCTGCTCCTCTCTCTCCTCCTGCTGTAACCCATCTCTTCCTCTCTGCTCCTCTCTCTCTCCTGCTATAACCCATCTCCCCCTCTCTGCTCCTCTCTCTCCTCCTTCTGTAACCTATCTCTTCCTCTCTGCTCCTCTCTCTCTTCCTGCTGTAACCCATCTCCTCCTCTCTGCTCCTCTTTCTTCTCCTGCTATAACCCATCTCCTCCTCTCTCTCCTCCTGCTGTAACCCATCTCCTCCTCTCTGCTCCTCTCTCTCCTCCTGCTGTAACCCATCTTCTCCTCTCTGCTCCTCTCTCTTCTCCTGCTATAACCTGTCTCCTCTCTGCTCCTCTCTCTCCTCCTGCTGTAACCCATCTCCTCCTCTCTGCTCCTCTCTCTCCTCCTGCTGTAACCCATCTCCCCCTCTCTGCTCCTCTCTCTCCTCCTGCTGTAACCCATCTCCTCCTCTCTGCTCCTCTCTCTCCTCCTGCTGTAACCCATCTTCTTCTCTCTGCTCCTCTCTCTTCTCCTGCTGTAACCCATCTCCTCCTGTCTGCTCCTCTCGCTCCTGCTGTAACCATCTCCTTCTCTCTGCACCTCTCTCTCCTTCTGCTATAACCCATCTTGCTCCTCTCTGCTCCTTCTCTGTGTCAGGGACAGAATTTGTTCGAATGGCTCAACAGCCCTGTCTTCCTTCCTATGATCCTCTGGTCTGTCACAGGCTGATTGAGTTATGAGAGCTGATGCAGTGACCTGAGAGCAGGAGGTTGGCGGTGAGCGTGGGGCTGAAAAGGGCTGTCGCTCAACGATAAGTGGGTGTTACTGAAAGATGAAAAGGCGGACAAAACAAATGAGGGGGAGGGGAGAGTGGGCAAAACCGCATTCATTAAGAACAAAAATAACCACCATGACTGCGCAGTCCGTTAAAATGAATGAAGAACTAGGGAGAGAGGAAGGGGTAAATGATATGCGCTCTGAAAACGGGGCTCTGGGACCTGGTGATTTAAATGTAGACCACAATGCACTGCTCCTGCGTTCTCACTTGCTCCCGTTGTGAGAAGGAACTAAAATAGCTTTCCCACTTCCGTCATTCCCTCCGAACTCTGAGCGCTATAATTGCTGTCACGGGTTCCTTGGAAAGAAAAGGTGGTGGGGTGGGGGGGGCGTATAGAGATGCGTAGGTGTATAGGTGCTCTGCCTCTACCTGAAACACCGTGTACGAAGAGTGTGTGTGTGTGTGTGTGTGTGTGAGAAACTGCAGCACACCAGAATCCCTTCACACTGTTCAACCATTTGAGGGGCAGCCTTATAGCTATACTTAAGTGATGATAGAGAGAGTGTGTTTGTGTTCTTGTACTTACTGCACATTAAGAACTTAGAAAATGTTTTTTTTTCCTGCTGAGTGGGGACATTATTGGGAAGTGAGGACATCTTTCCCCGTCCTCAAATTAACAAAGGCAAATTGTGACTTATTAGTTAATTTCATTGGTAAGGTAAAAGTTAATTAGGGATAGGTTAAGGTTAGGGTAAGGGTTTGGGTTGGGCATGCCTTGCTTTTTGTTAAGATTAGGGAAAGGCTGTGGAGACAAACAAAGCAAGAGAGGAAGTCAATTAAATGAACTTATAAGGATGACAGTACAAGGGTGTGTGTGTGTGTGTGTGTGTGCGTGTGTGTGTGTGTTTTTGCTCTCAGCTGCATAATATGATTTGGGTCAAAAGCACTGCCAGTTGTGGTCTGATTCTGTAACCATGGCCTGAAACCCCAGTGTTGAATAAGATTTCATTGTGGCGCTCGGCGACATCCAGTCACAGCCCTGGGTAAATCTGGGTCAGCCCACCGGTGCGCAGTATTGACCTTTAAACACAAATAAGATCGGATCTGTCCTAGAGCTTTGGCGACAGTGTGTGTGTGTGTGTGTGTGTGTGTGTGTGTGTGTGTGTGTACTGTATTTCTGTGCTCATTTCTCTCTTCCTGATCGTGTCTGTGTGTCCAGCGTCTCCTGTCGCATCTGTTCGTGTATCGTCATTTTTCGCAGGAGCAGATGTTGCGCAGGAGAGAAAACAGCTGGAGGTGTGAGCTGTGCGGGAGTAAAAATACCCGCACACTTCGCGCTTGCGAGATTTCACACGGATGTCGAGATAACGTGGACGCGTGTTCGGGATCAAACACGTGAAGGTACACGTCCTGAAGTGCGCGTCGACGCTCATCACACATGTACTCACACCCTGTTGGCCCTGTGTTCTCACCAGGGCTTTTTAGCAAATGAAAACAAACAGGTTGTGTGTTAGCGGACTCTGGGGAGCGCCGGACGTGTGGAGCTCTGCTCGGTGCCGGTCTGCGAGCTGTGAGAGCGCTAATGCCTCCATCATCAATCAGCTGCTCCCACTGTAAACAGCACGGGCAGTGTCATTATGCCATCTGACACCTCCCATTCATTTCTGCGGGGCCCTTCAGTTTCATCCACTCAGCACAATCCCCCAGCCTGCTCTGCTGAAACGGCTCCAACTGCTCTACTTTCACACACCGTAACTCACTCTCTCACTCCCTCTCTCTCTCTCTCTCACCCTCTCTCTCTCTCCCTCCCTCTCTCTCCTTCTCACTCACTCTCTCACTCCCTCCCTCTCTCTCTCTCTCGCTCTCTCTCTCTCACTCACTCACTCCCTCTCTCTCTCTCTCTCTCTCTCTCTCTCTCTCTATCTCACTCACTCTCTCACTCCCTCTCTCTCTCTCTCTCTCACTCACTCACTCCCTCTCTCTCTCTCTCTCTCTCACTCTCTCTCTCTCTCTCACTCACTCTCTCACTCCCTCCCTCTCTCTCTCTCTCACTCACTCACTCCCTCCCTCTCTCTCTCTCTCTCTCTATCTCACTCACTCACTCTCTCACTCCCTCTCTCTCTCTCTCTCTCACTCTCTCACTCCCTCTCTCTCTCTCTCTCTCTCTCTATCTCACTCACTCACTCTCTCACTCCCTCTCTCTCTCTCTCTCTCACTCCCTCTCTCTCTCTCTATCTCACTCACTCACTCTCTCACTCCCTCTGTCTCTCTCTCTCTCTCACTCCCTCTCTCTCTCTCTCTCTCACTCCCTCCCTCTCTCTCTATCTCACTCACTCACTCTCTCACTCCCTCTCTCTCTCTCTATCTCACTCACTCACTCTCTCACTCCCTCTCTCTCTCTCTATTTCACTCACTCACTCTCTCACTCCCTCTCTCTCTCTCTCTCACTCCCTCCCTCTCTCTCTCTCTATCTCACTCACTCCCTCCCTCTCTCTCTTCGTCACTGCATATCTCTCTTTCATTGTATCACTTAGCGCAAAGTTTAATGAGAAAGCATTTCCCCCTTTCTGATTTCTTCTATTTTTGCCACATTATGTCATATTTAAATATTTGAAATCATCCAACTAATTTTAATGTAAGACCATGTAAGTACAAAGCACAAGTTATAAAAGATCATTATATTTCTAAAAAGTGGAGTATTTCAAAAGTTTTATCACCCATTTGAAAAACTGTTTGCCCACCAAACCTAGTTAATGCTTGTGCCACCTTTGGAGGCAGCAACTGCAATAAAACATTTGCGATAACTGGCAATAAGTCCTTTACACCTCGGCGGAGGAATTTTGGTCCACTCATCAAGGCAGAATTATTTTAATTTATCCACACTGGATGGTTCAAGCAGAGACTGCCTGTGTAAGGTCCTGCCACAGCATTTCAACCAGACTCAAGTCAGGACTTTAACTAATCCGCTCCAAAACCATGTCTGAGTCATTTAGAGGTGGAATTCTAATGTACTTTGGATCATTGTCCTGTTGCGTGATCCAATTGCGCTTAAGCATTAGGTCACCTGATGGTTGAAAATTCTCCCTCAGGACTTTCTGCTTGAGAGTAGAATTCATGGTTCTATTAATTATGGCAAGTCACCCGGGTCCCGTAGCAGCAGAGCAGCCCCAGACCATCACACTACCTCTGCTGTTTTGACTGTTGGTATGATGTTCTCATTGTGCAATGCTGCGTTAGCTTTTAGCCAGATGTAATGGGACCCACATCTTCCAAAAAAGATCCACTTTTGACTCTTCAGTCCACTGAACACTATCCCAGAAGTCATGAGGGTCATCAAGGTTTTTTTTGACAAATGTAAGTGGGATTTTTTTTTTTTTTGGTCAGCAGTGGATTTCTCTTCGCAGTTTTCCCATGGAAATTTAGTAGCCAAGGGGACAATTACTTTTTCACAGAGGGCCAGATGGGGTTGGATAGCTTATTTCCTTCAATAAATGAAATCATCATTTATAAACAGCATTTTGTGATTAGGCGTGTCATCTTTGTCCATTATTAAAATTAGCCTGATGATTTGAAACATTCAAGTGTGAAAATTATAGAAAAACTGAATAAATTGGGAAGAGGGCAAATACTTTTTACACAGTTTTGTGTATCTTTCTCACCGTATCTCTGTTTCTCACTGTATCTAAATTTTTTCGGAACCTTTATTGTGGTCTTTTAATTTTATTCAGGAGCTCCTACGTCTCCGATATTGCGCCAGAGCTCTGTGAATTTGTGTGCAGATGAATTTTTGGGGAAAGAAACCAGTGTAAGTAGCTTTTGTGTTCAGTGATTAGTGCCATCTTTTTTTGGCTCAATTTACCAGCTTGTGTAAAATCACCTGCCTAATTAATTCCCGGGGTCACACTTACACTCTTTCAGTATGAACTTTCTTTCACTCCTGCTCTCTTTCTTCTGCCATCCATCAGTTTTTCTCCTTTCATCACCCCGACTAAAGTCTTCCTTTCTCTCTTTACTCCAGATTTAAATAAATATCTGCTTCACAGAGCTGAGTTTTTTCTTCAGATTTCTAAAATAAGTCTGCTGAATTTGGCAGTTGCTATGGTATACAAATCGTTATTTTAATGAAAAAATTGTTCTCCTTTCTGTCTCCCTCGCTGAGCTCATCCTCCCTTGTGTAACTCAGACACGGCATTTTCTTTGAATTGTTTGTCTTTTTATAACCGCCCCATAATTCCTGCTTCCTTTTTCCCCTGTCAGTGCCCCCCCTTCTCAGTACACGAGTATCACGCAGAAGATTCGGTTGCTCAGTGGCGCCCCAGAGTGGTTCAACGCCTCACTGCTCTGGCCTCCGTTACACCACCAGGGAGGGAGCAGTTCACGAATCTTACTTGCTAGAATGAAGAATCATTACATTATAGACATTTTGCCGGCGCTCTTATACAGAGTGACGTACAACACAATGTGCAATTTTCGGTACAAAACTGCCGAAAACCTGTGAGAAAGAGACATCACTAAATTTCACCTAGTACATAATCACATATACAGTGTGTGTGCCGTGTAGTGCATGGGACTTTGGACAGCAGTAAAGTACTCATGCAGTTTTTAATGTGTGTTGAGAAATCTTGAATTCCTGAATAACACATATGAACAGAGTATCATTATCCACTTACTCCTTGATAAATAATGCAAAGACTGTCTTTGATCGTTTCCTCTGACTTGTCTTTGTTTTCTAG
The DNA here is from genome assembly GCA_029721435.1 of Gymnothorax reevesii. Taxonomy (NCBI): domain Eukaryota; kingdom Metazoa; phylum Chordata; class Actinopteri; order Anguilliformes; family Muraenidae; genus Gymnothorax; species Gymnothorax reevesii. The sequence goes on from CM056584.1 coordinate 70,191,325, forward strand.
GTTAAATTATAGACCATCAGCTTTAATCTGAGTATGGTTAAATGTTTTTTATGGCATAGTTAATCATGTAATTTTCCCGTAAATAACATGATACTTTTATTATTATTAGGCTCATTATTATCGCTATTTATGTTTGTTTTATGTATTATTCCAGGTTAATATGCTGTGCAGACATAAAAATAATGCCGGCATGAATAATCGAACAACATGAGTTGAGCTGAGGTACAATTAAAATTCACGCGCACACAACGTACCCTTAGTTCATAGGCTGCCATTTTGTCTTTGACACGGCGCTAACGAATATAGTGCGTGAAAATGTCGTAAATATACAATGGGAATAAAAATGTATCGCACTTACGCAAGTGTCGTTTAGTGTGAGCAGCTGTGCGAAAAGCATGAGGAACGCGTGTATATATAAAAACGCGAAAAAAACAGAGCAGTGCTGAAGTGTTGAGTTAAAATGTAACCTGCTGACTGACGCTAGGTGAGAAAGAAGGGGGAGGATTTTTTAAAGGAGCAGCCTTGTGCTGTTGCGCGAGTGGGGATGTGACCGCAGATGAGGGAGGCGGATAGGTCAAGGCCAGACTCGCTCTATATTGGAAGCAGACCCTTCCGCTGATAAAATGATTCGTTTTAGTGTTGCAGTGAGGTTTAAGATCTTATATTTTCTCTAATTTTTTGGTCTATTTTCCTCAAGTTGCTGTTCCTCACGTTGCTGCATGACAAGTAGAATTTTCATGCCCCATTGGCAAATCCTCAACTGCTCTTTGCCAAATAAATAAACAAATTTTACCACTCATGCTCACTGGAAAAAAGAGGTACCAGTTTGTGAAAAGAGTTAAAAAAAAAAAAATCCTAGTCACAGTGCTCTCAAAACACCTTTCTTCTTGGGCTTACATCTTGTTCTTCAAAAAATCTGTGTCTGTAAAACCCACCGTTAAAGTCTTAGTATCAAAGTAAAGTATTTTTGACATTGATTCTCTTATAAGAGCTGCAGAGCAGCACTGAGCCTTACTGCCCCCTTCATGCCTGTTGTTCTGATTGCCCCAGCGGCGTCAAAACAACGGAAGCAACAACCAGAGTTCCAGTATTTTTAGAAGGGAGGATGGAGATGGAGGGAGGGCAGGAAGGAAGGAGAAAACAGAAGGGGACTGGATGTGAGGACTCTAGCGGATGTTAATATTTGTTTTGAGCGCGTAGACATGGGATTATTTCCCCATTGGATGTTGCTCTTTCAAAATGATTAGTAGCGAACTTGGTCCAGGTTATGACCTAGTCTTGTCTAAATAGAGGCCAGTTTATTAACAACACTTGACTGTATGCAAATCCCTATTGAACCCTTCTGTCCAATAGCGCCTCCTTTCTCTTTTGGTATTCCTCTCTCCTACAAGATCCCTCTCCATCTTTACCGTGAGCTTCCTGTCCAACACGACCCTCCCCTTTCTGAAAAGAAAAAAAAAACAAACAAAAAAGCACTGGGACACCTATCTCTAACAGGACACCTCCCACTGCCACCTTACTGTCCCTTTATTTACAGTTTTTTACTACTAATTGTTAGATTTTGTTGAATTGCCACTAATTAATTTGATACCGCTAATTACTCTGAGGGGGCATCACCGTTTGCTTTGTTTTCGTCTCCGTCGCTTGAGCTACGTGGCTCCTTATCGGCGCCCTGGAGCGCGGGAAACACTGGGCTGATCTTATCAAAAACTTTTTTTCTGGAAAAACAAGGAAAACGGAGAGGCTGCCGGCGGCGAAATGGAGATGTTTATGCGCATGAATAGTGTAGCGTGTGTTCCAGTAAACTTGTGCTGACACTTCCTTGTGTTTACTCTTCTCTTTGTGCTCTCGCTCCCTTCATCTCTCCGTTTCTCTGTCTCGCACACGTGCAGGCACATCTAGCCTCGGGTTCCGCTATGTTTTCATTTCTTCGCTCTCGAGATTCCGCAGGTATTTTGTAATTTATGCGGAGGAAAATAATTCACTCCGACATTGTGAACACCGGGATAACTGCCTCATTTTTTGATTTTGGTGGAGGAAAACTAAACTCTGGAGTCAATGCAGATGCCTCATAGTTCCTCAAGCATGGACAGAAGTTTATTCAAATATTAATTAGCTTTGAAAAACCATTTTCTCTCAGTTTTAAGAGGAGGATAAATGTGTAGTTGTTAAAAACACGTAGGACCCGATACAAAAGTACACAATGCGCATCCAACTGCCAATGTGCGTTACAGCCAGTCTCATCTTCCAGCTCTCTAACTCCACTTCCTTCCGTATTTTTACACTCGGTCATGCACCCGTTCCCTCTCCAGATGGGACACTATCTCTTCCTCCACTTGTCATCTCTTTTCATATTCATATGCATGATGTTTCACTACTATGAACGCATCACTGTGTTCAGTGTCAGACCGATTACGCAGCAATTGCAGCAAAATAAAACTGCATTAATATTTTTAATTGAATTCCTTATTACTGTGGCAGCTGCTTGGACTAGCTATGCTATGGAGCCGATTGCGATGGTGCAGAGTCATAACGGCGATATGTCTTCGAATGACACCATGCACTTACTGCCAAATGCGGGGAAGAGTTTGACGAGGGGGGAGTAGGGGGTTTGAGGGATGGTTTTGGAGAAGCAGAGAGTGGTTATTGAATGGGCTCTTATTTGGTTGCCATGAATTCTTCATCTAGGGGTCTTCAGTCCAATGTCAGCTGCTATCAGAGAACAGAGGAGAGGGTTGAGCAAAGGGGCGACCAGCCGCGGATGTATTTTTGGGCGGCTGAGACCGATTGGGTTTCAGCGTTTCAAATGAGATGAAGTGCTTTTGGGTGGCGGGGGAGGCCTGTCAGTGGAGAGCAGCTGCACTGTAAGCCGATTGGCCAGATGGGGGCTGGACATGACGCTTTGAGGAAAAACCGACGGGGTATTCTTTGTAAGAACATGCAGGAGCATGTTGCCCAACAAATTTATTCTGTCTCAGTGAGGATATTTGAGGTCACTTTACAGTGTATAGTGTAAAAATGTGTCTCAGGGTAAAGAGTACCCAGCAGTTTATTAGATGAAGGTGGAGAACTGATTTTTCTGGCTGACTGTTCTGTAAGAGTTAATTATATAGTTGGATGAGTGTCATGTAAAATTACTGATATAGCTGAATGGATCTGCTGTAAAATTACTGATTTTGCCAGATGCCTGCACTGTAAAATGCACATCTGGCATTAAATTACTAATCAGTCAAACCATATTTGACTTTGTATACTCAACAAAACCGAGAATGTAAAATGTATAAACTGAACGTAAATCCCAGGTGTTGTTTAAGTCGTTGGTGTTTATCCAAAACACAAATTGCATCAAAGAATTTGATCAGATAACTTCACTACCCCAAAACAGGGTATACACAGGGAAGATAAGAATCACCCCATGTTCTGACCATTAAATCAAAACTTCAAATAATGTCAGAAGTCATTTCAAAATCTAATGTTAAGACCATGTGTTCTCGCCATGGCTTGACAGCATCTTGTTTAGCTCAGAACAAGTGGAAAATAATTGCAAAAAGATTCAGTGGTTCTTACCTTTTTTTGTTGAGTATACATTTCAGGTGCGTGTCTTGAAATACTCATGAGTTACCACCAAAGCTGGTTCTTGTCCTTGAGTGGGACCTTTTACTATGATCTTAGCGCCGAGTAAACCCATTTTATGCATAGAGCCAAATAGCTATCTCATTTAGCCATGGTGAAATTGGCGAGAACAAAATCCTATATGCACTCTGGTCCTCCGCAACTGGTATTGTGCATTTCTGATCCAGAGCAACCATTTTTACCCCAGTCCACGTATCTTGATTTATGTCAGTTTCCAGGTTTTACTCTGCGCTGTAATCCCTCTAACTCATTAACCCCCCAATAAACAGGACCTGGGACTAGGGCAGTGGTGAGAACAGATTTGTGATTGCAGAGATCAGTGTGTAAGATCATTTTGATCTACAGTCCCTTCTGCCCCAGAAAGTGAAGATACATACATAGGTTATTCAGGGTCTATGCTAATCTTCTCTCCCACTGCTGAATGCTGGCTGTAATTTTGCTGAGACTATTAAAAATGAAGCCACATCTGCCATCCATTTTCACTACCCAAAAAATAAGTTAGCCTCTCCATCACATTTATATAATTGGTACACAGAAGACAGCGTAGCAAGACTAATGTTAGGACGAATATGAAATATCTTTTCTCTGAAAACATTATTTTGTGTTGTTTGTTTTATTAATGAGCAAGACGTGCTGAATACAATTAGAGAATGTTACTGTCAAACATTACATGTCAACTATGCATTCATTAATTTCACGCATCTATTAGTAATATCCTTATTTGGATTTTAAGTACCAGTTGTTTCCATAGAGTGTAAGATCAGTGGAGCAGGCCACTGATAATTTAATCAGATTTTGACAATTTCTTGAGTGTTATTCAGCTTGGAACAATGTTCTCTAAATAATTCACTCAGCCCAAAATTACACCGTGATTGCTACCCAAAAAAATAGTGCTATGGGCACTGTAGCTCAGTTGGTTTATTTCAGGCTTTCGTGTTATGTAAGCTCACAAGTGGTAGTATTTTTTTTTCTTGGGTTGAACATTGAGATAATGAATACCTTTTGTAATTTGTGTTGGAAAAAAACAAAAAACAAATACAACCGCAAGCGGTAATTACGGGGTCCAAGCAAAGCGAGGTCATCATTGGTTTTGAAGCAGTGAGGACTCAAATTGTAAAAGTTTTTCAAACAATTTCCAGTTCATGGCACATAACTGTGCATGGTATACTTTGCCCTGCAAATTTCAGGTTGAATAGCAGCTGTCACCTGGCTTAAAAATAGCAACCAATAATTAAAGAATTACTTTGCTCATTGAAAAGACTATTTGATCCTCATGGAGATGCAATATGCAAAATTTGAACCAGTGCCACATATTGGCCAATTGGAGTCAAATTTGTACCTCTTTATCGCGCCACCATCTGACCAATTAAAGTAATTTGCATTAAGACTACCCCTTTACACATCCTTAGCAATAATATAAAGTTTCATGATTGATGACAGTTCAAGTGAGTATCGGGGATAATGAGATTTAATTGGCTGATGTCAGCTATCTTGTTTGAACTATCACCTTGTTCTTAACAAAAATTAAAGGAGGAGAATATTAAATTAAAGGTCTTCCAAACAATTAAAAATTGTGGAAAGTTTGCAAATACAGAACTGGGTGTGGCTGACATGGATTGATTCATCTTGACCTAAGGAATCAAACAAAAAAGAATTTTGTTTCCACAACCTATGGCAGAGGTGGGCAGCGAGGGCCATATCTGCCCCTGGTTTTCACACCAACTTCTGGCCTTAAATTAGTTGATTGTCTAAATTAGCCAAACCATTAATTAAATCTGACATTTCAGATGCATTTATTTATTGCGAAGCATAGCGGCACATAGGGATCACTTTGTCCGGCGTCTGTCTGTCCGGTAGTCACACTTTCAGTTGGTAGTCACACTTTCACATAAGCTTCGCAGGCGACACGTGTTCACCTGAACACTCTAGTTTATATTATCATGAATTACCAACAATGACTGTTCTTGTCTCCCTTCATAGAACATTTTTCTTTGACCTAATTATTGCACAAATCTATATTTGTGTATGCAACCAATTAAGTCAATTAGTCAGCGTAATTGATAAAAATAAAAACCTCCATACACACCGGCCCTCCAGGAAAGGAATTGCTCACCCCTGACCTGTGGTTTCGAAGTTGTTGCCCAGGACAGATTGTACCTCTCATTAGTGCCACTATATGACCAATCAAATTAATTTCAATAAAATTGGCTCTTTTCCACATCCTTAACAGGAATATAAAGTTTCATGACAAGTGACAGCTAAAGTGAGTATAAGGGCTACTGAAATTTGACTGGCTGATGTTGGCCATGGTGTTTCATTTATCACTTTGTTCTTATAGATTTTCATAGCAACCCTCACTGACATGAAGCATGCAAAATTTCAAGTTGATCGGAGCAAACGGTTTAAGAGTTATGACTATTTGTTTGCAATAGCGCCACCTATGGACGCATTTACACCAATCAAAAAATTTTTGATCTGTCCATCCATATATTCCTCCCCACCAAATTCCACATTGATCCCTTCAGTGGTTTGGCAGAAGATGATCAAAGTTAACGCAGTCGCCGACGCCGCTGTTTGATCACATTAGGTTCCTTTGTTCAATTATACCAAGTGAGCTAAAAATTATAATCCTTGTGGCCTAATGCAAGTATGCAGATTGAAGTCACAAACTATGCTATATTAGATAAAGTATGACAATGTTGCAGGGCGATTCAAATCTGCTTGATTACACAAACAAGGCCTGCATGGCGTTAATTGAGTGTTTCCAATCAGCAAATTCTTTTGAGTATTTTGATGTTACATGAAGTGCATTGGCATGATAGTGATTTCATTTGTATTGTTTGCATATCATTGTGATAAACTTCACCAAATGCTTGGCCCTTGTGGTGCCCGGTAGAACCTGGGAATTGACTATATTACATTTATTGATATGGAAAATAGTGTACACACATTAACACAATGAATGCATGCAAACACACTCTTGTAAATACAGACACACACACACACGCACGCACACACACACGCACACACTTTGCATCTCAGTCTTCAGCTGTCCCTGATAACATTATGTTATGAATGAATAATGTATCCATTGTGAAGCGTCTTTGAGTGCCCAGAAAAGCGCTATATAAAACTGATGCATTATTATTATTTAATTTGTCCCTCAAGGTCAAACAGGATCTGAAATAGGTTTGCATGCTTTGAATGAAAAATATTTCATATTCTTTTTTTGGGATAAAATGGGACCAGCTCTCAGCCAGCTAATGCATTAAATCTCCATACTTTGCAAACTGGGACATAATATGGGGGCTGAATTTGCTTCATGCATTAAATATATTAAATTGCACTGAAAGAGTGGACACCTGGTCACTGAAACCAAACACCTGTCTAAGGGAAATTAAGCTCGCAATGACAACAGAAGTGACTGCATGCCAAACTTGTGTTCTGCCAAAAACCAACTTTAATTTAACATCAATGCTCCCCATTTCTGTTGCTTGTTCTGGATAAGAGCACATTGTAAATGACTGCATTGTAAGGCGATTTATTTTGAAAGCCATGAAGAGAGTTATTCCCCTTATGTAAGCGTGTGATCCTGTGTGCGTGCATACGTGCGTGTGTGTGCGTATGTTGTGGTGGGGGGGCGGTTACTGTTAATCCCACTCTGGTATAATAGGACTCAAACAGACATTTTGCAGTGTACATCTCTAATGAGGGTCAGGGCACATCCCCGTGAATTTCGCCCATGGTAATTCATTGCTGGAGGACGAACAGTTGGACATCTCCGAGCTCTTTTGAATGGCGCAGTTGTGAAAGCCAAAGGGTCTGACTTCCAGCAGAACCTGTTAAATGGCACCTGGCCAGCAGGTTTCAGCCCTGCCAACAGTGGATGGTGCCGTGAGAGAACTGGGAGGGGGGGACAGATAGAACAGGCGTTCAACAGTGCCTGATCCAAGGTGACATATGCAGACTGGTAAATTTTCAGTCTAATTCTTGCACATTGGACATTATGGTTTGGTCCTCCATTTCCTGACATAAGTCATTTTTTTCTTGCCTCCAGAATGCTTTGCATGGTGAGCATCGCACTATGTTTGTAATTAACTGATGCATATTAAAACTGGATATCTGATATAAAAACAGTCCGAACAATTGAAGCGGAAATAAAAACAGCATGATGCAAAGCTCTTGAATAAGTAACAAATTTATATTCTTTGCACTTCCTTAGGGCTTCAAGTGAAGACTTTTTAACATGATAGATGCCAGTGTACCCTACAAAAAAATAAAATAAAATCCCTCATGTTTGGTGTAACCTGTGTTTTCGGCCACGTTAGTTCTTCAGCACATTTCCCAAAACTAGAGGATGTGGCCTCTCAGATGAAGCCTGTATGAAACCATACAGTTTGTCTGTTGTGAGCTTTTCATCTGGTAACATAAAAAATACTAAATAAAAATAGTTGGCTTTGAAGATTAAAACACTTTTATTGCCGTCCTGTGAAGCTGACCTTCTCGAGTACATTAATGTCATTACCTGCCATTTTTCTATGTGCCAAGTACTCAGCGATTCTATAAATACTTTTTGCTTGAACTTGACGCAGAATTTCTCTGGATTTTAAAAATTATTACAAGGGTTGATTACTGATGGCGAATCAAAAGTGAAAATCAAATTGATGTCACCATTGTAAAAAAACAAACAAACAAACAAAAAAAAACAGTGATATGTTCTGAATTCCCTCATTAATATCAAAAATGCATTCATACATCTGCAAAAAAGTGAGAAAAAATATTTTTTAAATCTCAGATTATGCTGTTGTATGAATAACATGATGTTGTATGAATAACACTATCAACCAGCAACAGGGCAAAACTATACTCTTCATACCTCCTAAATGCAAGAACAATTTGAAAACCAACAAATTTCAATTTATGACTGTAATGGATTAACAATTTCATTAATTTTATAATTATAAAGAAACAAATGGAATATAATGGCTTTTTTTTTTAGATATCCCGCAGTCTTTCTGATCCTGGATCAGGGATAGCTTCCTCGGAGGAACATTCAGCACATGATCGGTCATTTTATGAAGGGAAATACGGAAAATTGACGCACAGAACTTTGTGCAAAAAAGCACAAAGCCGAGGTTAACAAAGAAAGATTATAACCACCGTTATGATACCAATTATCTGTGATTGCGAGGTCAGAGTTTGTTGAACCGGCTTACTGAAATAAAGGCTGACTATGTTATACCTCGCTGCGCAAGCGGGGCGTGTGTCATTCTGTCTGTTACCGGGATAACCGCTCCGCCGGTCAAAATAAAGTCATAGAATATGGCTCTATAGGTTGAATGCCATGATATCTTGGATTTAAATTTGCCAAATTTTTGAGATAGAGCTTTGTTTTCGACTTTTCGACACTATTTGACACTTCCATTGACTCCAATAGGAATCGAGGAATGTAGAAGTAATCGTGTCATGGAGAAAGCAATTGTTCCAAACAATGAATTCATTTTCATTAGAACAGGCTTGCAGGTAAGTTTATCAAATGACTGCATTTTGGGAAATTTGTCGCATTAGCTAACCCCTAATTAATTTTGTTGTTAGCATCATTTTCTGTACCCAGCTTTAGTTTATGTTGATCGTCATATAACAACCTGTTAAATTCATATTAAAGTTAAAGTAGATGACGTGAGCAGCTCTTAACGATCTAGGATAACCACGCCATTTGTTCATTTAGCTACCTTAAATTAATTGCAATTATTGGTGTATTGGTGTTACCAGTGCTTTTTTCCATTAATTTTTGAGATCTGGTGTACAATTAATTTGTGTCCTCGCCTTGACTATGACTCTTGTCTATGCCCATAAGAACAGTGGACATCAGTCCCTGCTGATGTCTGAGCTACTCGACTAGAAGTGTTTTTACCTCATTGGCTGCTCTGTGGGGTATTTCCCCCTTGGGCATCTGTGAAGCAGCATTCTGTTCCTCCACCAGCTCATTTCCACTGTTTTTGCAGGGTTAATGTGGTCTCGTGTAACCCTTTGGCCACAGCCTGTTTGCTTTCTCCTTCACAGCTCTCTTAATGGGGTGATGAGGCTTATTCGCGATCTTGTTGGTGTTAGGCATCCTCATGTTGAAAGCACTACCAGACGGCCAGTAGAAATGATACAGAATGATGGTTGTTTGTGACTACAGTCCTATGAATTTTGGATGACTGCCAGAGCCTGGCAGTCGATGGGGAATCTTTGTGAGAAAACTGCAAAGGAATTAATTTCAAGACGAACGTGCCTTCAGTACTGGGGGCGTAGGCATCCGTCCTCCAGGTCAAAGATAACTTTGTTGGCACAGCTAATCAAACTACATACGCATACCATGGGATATCAAGGTCCAGAAAGCACTGCCCCCGGCAGTCATCCGAGATTCATAGTTGAATAAATGACTCTTTTCAACCATTAGGGGAATATTTTCTCTGATAGGGAAAAGAAAAAGCACTACAGTCTAATGACAAATGTGAGGAAAAAAAAAGCAAAAATCTACATGTTTAAATTCATGAATGGGTGTGGAATATCATACATTTTTTGAGTATGAAGCAGTATATGGAAAAGGGGGGGTTTTAATACGTGGCCACCCATTTCCTCATATGGTAGACAGCATATAAGATCATGGCCTCATGTCCAGAATGTGGAAGAACAGAAGTGTGAACTTCTAACCAGAATGGATGGAAGTTTTTCCACAAATATGAAAGCATAAATGGAATACAGCTGGTTTTCATATTTATTCATGCAAACATTTTCTAAGATGAGCAAAACATGTTTAATTTTATGTGCAATGTGATTGAAATGCAAAAATATACAACTGTGAATGTATAACTGGGATGAAGAACATTAATATTTCATACGGAGGGAAAAAACAGAGTGCAGGGGTTTTTCATGTTCACTCGAGAAATAATTTTCTCAGATGATCAACAGAAAATATAATCTTATGTCCAACATTTGGAAAAAATGCAAAAATCTTCAAATGTGAATCAACGAATAAAGAACATTAAATTCAACAATATGATGGGGGGGGGGCGAAGGAAAACAGATGGTTTTGTACTTGTTTCTGTGATCTCAGTCGCTCTGGTGGAGAGCCCTTAACTACTACGGCCACTAGAGGGCATCTGTTACTTCACCGGAAACAGGTCGGGTCGCCTTTCACACTTGCATCGATGACCTATCTGGCCGTTTTTCCAGGGGGTATATAATTCTACATTCTAATGCCCGAAATATGAGAATAACACAAATGTACAAGGGTGAATTTATGACTGGAATGAATGAAAATCATATATTAAACTGACATGAAGGAAATCAAATGACATTTTCGAGAAATACAAAATTCTACATTTAGAATTTTTTTGTCCCAGACAAGAAGCACTAAAATTCCTTGTGTTTTGCATTATCTACAAATTGTAGATTCCTATAGTCAGCAAAAAAAGTGATAAGTCACATCTGAACAATATACTAATTTATCACTGGGATGGTGGACATATATTTGATAAATATGAAGAAATACACTGAGCAATGTCATTTTTATCTTCATTTCCAAAAATATTTCCCAGAGAATCCCAAAAATTTGTAACACAAAGCCCTTTTTTTAAATGTGAGGAAGGTTATTATGACTATGATTTTATCCCAGGGATGGAGGAACAAGGCAATTGAATGTGAAGAAATAAATTTGATTCAGTGTGTTTTATTAAAATTTCCCTGAAATATTGGCAAGTGATCCAAGACAACGCCATTAGGTTCAGAAACTGCAAAGAAATAATCATTGATCTGTTTAATTTTCTAGGGGTCATTAAAGTTCATTGATTCCATACAAAGCTTGGCTCCACAGATAGCAAGGTGCTTTTTTTAAATCAAATATTTCCAGCCCCTTTCACATTTAGAGCACGTAATCTGCTGAAGGCCTCTGCAAGGTTCTGCCCTACAGTCACAAATTTAGCAAAATAAATGCAAGGAAATCAATTTATTTTTGAAGAATTATTTCAGCTAAAATAGCTTAAATAGCACTGTAATTGAAGGCTTTCTCAAGCTGGTTACATTCAATTTAAGTCCAAACAAACTTTGTGCTGCCATATTCACCAGTGAATGGTGCAGCCTCTTCCTACCTGACATGACATTACGCACATCAACTGCAGTTTCCCATTAAGGCTGCCCTTACCAGTTGACTGTCCGATTTATTTTGGGGCACTCTTGCCACCCCTCACAGCCCTGACTCTTCGCTGCCCTCAGTCTGACGGAACCGTCCTAAATTGCTCAGAGCTGCAGATCCACCTGCTGTTTCCACAAAGACGCATCAACTCAGACCGACCCTCGTAAAACTGCGAAACAGGAAGCGACACAATATAATTCCCAGACCCTGAGATGCATCCATCCATAATAAAATCGCTTCTTCCTTGTCATGATTTTGACTGTGTTTGTAGTTTATAGACTCTCTTTGCGGCTCTTTTCTGAACCACCTCTGTTCCTTTAATTTTCGGATTCCCTTCCAGCTGTTTCGTCAGGCGTGGGCGGCACCTTCCTCTGAGTCTATATAAGCCGGATGTCCACCACGCCCCCCTCGCTGGAGTGTCTGATTTTAGCTAACACAACAGCCAGAAGATATCTGTAGTCAGGAATTGTTGGTGATATATCTTCACTTTATTTTTCTGGTTCCTATTTCTCCAGGGAAATTCCCTTCTCTCCCTTTCCCTCTCTTACCTTTGTGTTTCACCATTTTAGGTGCCTTGTTTTTATGGCTCCCGAGATACTTCCTCTTTCTCTCTCCCTCTCTCGCTTTGCTTCCTTGTTGCAGATGGTTGGACGTCCTTCTGGAAGCAGGAGATCTGTCTCTGTTGTTTGGTCTGTATCTCTCTCTGTGTGTGTTTAGTCTGTGCTGCTCTGGGTTTCTCCTACCGCTGCACTTGGCCTCTCGATTCTATCGGCCTTTACAATCCTCACAAGGGTTGCGGTGGAGCTGGAGCCAATCCCAGCCGACTATGGGTGAAAGGCGGGAACACGTCCCGAACAGCTCACCAGTTCATCGCTGGGTGTGCGCAGCGTTCACACATTCTTCCCTCACACACTCATACAAGTCTGAATCTCCAGTTAGCCTGACATGCATGCCTTTGGAACGCTGGAGGAAACTGGAGCACCTGCAAGAAACCCACGCAAGTACAAAAAGAACATGCAAACTCCACACATAAAGGCCCCAGGCTGGATTCAAACCCATGACCTTCCTGCTGTGAAACAGCAGCGCCACTGAGCTGCCCTGAAATGAACTTAATAAAAAAAAATTCACTTGTTTTTTTTAATCATTATTTACAGGAGTTGCTAGGGGTGCAAATAATTAAGGAGCCCATGATTTTCATAAAGCAACAAGAAATAATTACTGCACATTTTAAAAAATGCTCAGTGCCTGCACAGTATTTTCTTAAACATTGATTAGTGTGTTGACTTTTTCTTTATCATCATCACAAGCATCAGTATTTCTGGACTCAGCTGTGTACATGTATCACTATGACAAAAACTGCAGTGAAGTCCGAAAGTTTAGCTCAGTGAAACGCAGGCTTTAAAGATTTTTTTCTTTTCCTCCTTTATTTGATAGATATACAGTGGAGAGTGACAGGAAGGTTGGGGAGAAGAATGGGGGAAGGCTTGCGGCAAATGACCCGAGCAGGAACCGAACCCAGGTCGCCGCGGGAGGGGCACAGCCTTTATGGTGCGTGTGCTTGGACCGATGAGCCACCGGGGCGTCCGAAACAATAATCCTCTGCTTTGAAATACGGGTATTTTTTCCTCAACAAGTCAGCTGTGTATGAATTGCTGCCCTTTAAAAATGTGTTATTGTCCAAATATTTGCAGACCTCAGCATCAGTACAACCCAAGACAACGAAGGCTTTGAAAGCAAGCCAACAATGGCAGGCAGTTAGCCATTCAAGGTGCATCTGACCGTGTGCAAATGCTGGCAATTGACGTGGCCAATCGGACTTTGCCAAAGGCTACGCGCAGTTGGAGGAACATCTGTCACGGGAAACGTCCGGCGACCTCTGGGATGGCTACACTGGCTCCTGACCAAAGCAGTACTGCTGGGGGAAATGTCCTGCAGCTTTCCAGCAGAAACATTTGGAGCACAAAGATTACTGGTAGTATTTGGATTACGGCACATCTAACGATATTTCAGTTTCCAATACACCCATAAGGACACAAGAATGCGTACTGTAGAGAACACACAATTTTAACTATCAAGACCATACTGAGAATTGAGGAGATTAACAGACTATTCAACTAATGTCCATGTAGGGCCATCATAACTTGTCCACAAATTAGTGTTCAGTCATTTTTGCTTCCACTCCATTTCCTTTTTTGTTTTTTTTTGTTTTTTTTTACAGTATATCTGCACACTGCATTTAACAGTCAGATATAGACCAGGATATACATGCCAACTTATTACTGCATACATACTCAACAAAAAAGTTAAATAACATTTGATTTTGACCCGAGTATTTGAAATGTAAAAATTGGATGTAAATCCCAATGTTGTTTACGTCACTGGCGTTAATCCAAGAGAAAAAATGCAAATCAGACAACTTTATTACCTCAAAACAGGGTGTCCATAGGGAGACGAGAATCACACCAAGTTCTGACCATTAAATCAAAACATCACACAATGTCCGAAGTCATTTCCATATTGTGTGTGTCCACCACCTGCTCTCACCGCAGCTTCACAGCGTCTTGGGAAGCCCGGAACCAGAGACAATAAGGAAAAGATTCAGAGGCTTTCAACTTGTTTTTGTTGAGTATACATACAATTTTAATGTCATATTTGCTTGCTTCTTTGTTACTTCAATGGTAAGTGTTTGTATGTGCTTCCTTGTACACAATCTGTCTTCCTTATGAGTGTGAAATTTCTAAATGTGAAATGTTTTCTCTTTGTATTCCTACGAATATAATACAAAACCCAAAACCAGTGAAGTTGGCACGTTATGTAAATCATAGATAAAAACAGAATACAATGATTTGCAAATCCTTTTCAACTTTTATTCAATTGAATACACTGCAAAGACAAGATGGTTAATGTTCAAACAGAGAAACTTCTCTTTTTTTTTGGCATATAATCATTAACTTCGAATTTAAAGGCAGCAACACATTGCAAAAAAGTTGGCAAAGGGGCCTTTTTACCACTGTGTTACATCGCCTTTCCTTTTAACGACACTCAGGAAACATTTGGGAACTGAGGAGACCAATTTTTGAAGCTTTTCAGGTGGAACTCTTTCCCATTCTTGCTTGATGTACAGCTTAAGTTGTTCAACAGTCCGGGGTCTCCGTTGTCGTATTTTACGCCACACATTTTCAATGGGAGACAGGTCTGGACTACAGGCAGGCCAGTCTAGTACCCGCACTCTTTAACTACGGAGCCATGCTGTTGTAACACGTGCAGAATGTGGCTTGGCATTGTCTTGCTGAAATAAGCAGGGGCGTCCATGAAAAAGACGTTGCTTGGATGGCAACATATGTTGCTCCAAAACCTGAATGTACCTTTCAGCATTAATGGTGCCTTCACATATGTGTAAGTTGCTCATGCCTTGGGCACTAATACACCCCCATACCATCACAGATGCTGGCTTTTGAACTTTGCGCCTATAACAGTCCGGATGGTTCTTTTCCTCTTTGGTCCGGTGGACACGACGTCCACAGTTTCCAAAAAAATTTGAAATGTGGACTCGTCAGACCACAGAACACTTTTCCAGATGGCATCAGTCCATCTTAGATGAGCTTTGGCCCAGCGAAGCCGGCGGCGTTTCTGGATGCTGTTGATAAATGGCTTTCGCTTTGCATTGTAGAGTTTTAACTTGCACTTGCAGATGTAGCGACGAACTGTATTACTGACAGTGGTTTTCTGAAGTGTTCCTGATGTCGGTTTTTGATGCAGTACCGCCTGAGGGATCGAAGTTCACGGGCATTCAATGTTGGTTTTTGGCCTTGTCGCTTACGTGCAGTGATTTCTCCAGATTCTCTGAACCTTTTGACGATATTACAGACCGTAGATGATGAAATCCCTAAATTTCTTGCAGTAGCTCGTTGAGGAATGTTGTTTTTAAACTGTTCGACAATCAGCTCACGCATTTGTTCACTAAGTGGTGACCCTCGCCCCATCCTTGTTTGTGAATGACTGAGCATTTCAGGGAAGTTGCCTTTATACCCAATCATGGCACCCACCTGTTCCCAATTAGCCCGTTCACCTGTGGGATGTTCCAAATAAGTGTTTGATGAGCATTCCTCAACTCTCTCAGTCTTTTTTGCCACTTGTGCCAGCTTTTTTGAAACATGTTGCAGGCATCAAATTCCAAATGAGCTAATATTTGCAAAAAATTACAAAGTTTACCTGTTCGAACATTAAGTAACTTGTCTTTGCAGTGTATTCAATTGAATATAGGTTGAAAAGGATTTGCAAATCACTGTATTCTGTTTTTATTTACGATTTACACAACCTGCCAACTTCACTGGTTTTGGGTTTGTAGATGAGAGTGGGTTAAATCCACTCAGATTCCAAAAACTACTTGGGCAAATGATGCATTCGACTTGAGAATTGAAGTCGCCTGGCAACGCTAACGTTCTGCGGAAAATGGGTTTCGGTCCTGGTTGATTAACTGCCTGATCGACTGACGCATTAATAATAATTAAAAAGGCATTTCTCATAGACAATGAATACGGGCAATTAGTTTCATTGTCCACAGCATTTCGACAGCTGCAGCTTTTTAAAAAGTCAGAGCTGTATTTGGAAGTAATTGCTGTTTATGAAGTTGGCCCTCCGTCAATGCTAAGTAATCATGGACAATGACATGCTTATATGATATTAATATTAGCAACCCACATTAGATGAAACGGTATTTCAGATTCAAGGCATATGCTTATTCACATACATCAGTGATATTCATTGATATGACCAGAATGTACATTAACATCTGCATCCAGACAACCTGCAGTGAAATTCAACATCAACCATGTCTTTCGTTCAGCAATAGTAACCTGCATTAAATCAAACCCCACGGTGTATTCCAATATACTTTATTTTTCACAAATGCAAAATTTAGCTGGTGGTATTAAACCACATGTTGCAACGGGGCATGTATAATTCAACAACCTGAAGAAAATATTTATTATTTTTGAATATTTTAAAGTTTTGAGATGACATAAAATGAAACCACCAGGTTTTGAAAAAGAAGGAGTGGCTTATTTAAGATGAACAGAGACTAGACAGACCGCTCACTAACCTGAACTTAAATTGTGCATATGGGGAGAATCTTGTAAGTGCACAGAAAGGAAAAAACAAAATAAAATAAAAATCTCATTCGATGATGTTTGCCATTTGGTGATTAATGTCAGTGTTACTGGGTTCAGACAGGGCCATACTCAAGCTCTCAGTACTGAGCGAGGAGTCGGCAAGAGACCAGAGGGAGAGTCGACGAGACAGATATCGCTGAGAATGAAGTATGCTCACACTAAACACACACACACACACACACGTATACGCTCACACACTATAGGGGAAATAAGCCCCAAGTTATTTGGTTTAAACCTCTTTAGAGCAGATTGTGCTCTAGAGTCTCATTTTGCGCGGGGGAAATCTCTGACATAATGACCTCTCGCTTTATCACCGCCCAATTCCACTCATTCACTGTTCACCCCATTCCCCCTCTCTACTGTCGTCCTCATTCTCTCCCCCTCTTTATCATCACCTCATTCCCACTTCTCTCCTTTACTCTCTGACTCTTATTACCTGATTCCAGCTCTCCCTCTGTCCATTATCACTCCATTCCCCCCCTTTATCTCTCCCGCTCTCTCATCATCTCATTCTCTTTCTTCCTTTATCAGCGCCCACATTTCCCATGGCAGTCGCTCCCCTTCCAGGCTGGTGATTCAGTGGTCCGGCCCCCCTCTGTGACAATGATCACATGATGCCCTGAAGTGAGGCTGGAGTACAGTTAGTATAACAGGGAGACACTGGCTGGCTGGGCTCATTTACATGGGGCCACTGCTAAGGCAGAGCAAGACAGATAGTGAGAAGGAGCTTAACGTATGCATCAAATCCAGAGTATTCTCCGAACAGAATCACACTACTCCCAAAAGAGAGAGAGAGAGTATAAGGATGGATAGTCCGACAGATGAGTCTGACCAACACATTCTCATCCCAACTCGTCAAATAGTGATGCTACCTGATCAAGCGCCAATATTCGACGAAAAGGAGGCTTCTGGCGTCCTTACTTGACCTTTAGGGTCAAGGGTTCGCGGGTGGGGTTCGTTTGAAACTAGCGTCAAATATGGATGGCAAAAGCCTCCTTCTGAATCACATATCAACGCTCGGTTAGGTAGCGTCACCATGTGACAGGTCAGTATGAGACTGGGCTCGTCTCAATCAAGGCAGAGAGAACAGTTTTGACCGATGGAACGATAGGTTAAGTATTATTTAGAGAAGTAATGGATGTATTAGCCTATTTGTTACCTGCAGAGAGAGGAGATAAATTCAACTTTATTTTAGTGGTGATGAAAAGGAGGAAGGACAACGCTGGCAGGAAGACAAATGGAGCAGGAGGTTGGAAGTGAAGGAAGGTTAAATGAGGGAAGTCAGTTATGCTAAATTGCAGGTGCTTGATACAAACGCTTCTCACTCAGATGAGCTACAGATGGCTAATTCTGCATGTTCTAGCACAGAGCATCAAAAGGGTATTTAGACAAAAACAAAAGCGAAATCCAAGTGCAAACAGATCACCACGAATCCCATTCAAACAAGCATGAAATACCAAGATGCCCCACCACGGTTTTGACGGTCTGGCCTGGACAGATCGATGGATGGAAGTATGAAAAGGCGCTTCTCTACACTATAAGACGCGTCTATACATTAGATTTTGTGAAAAAATGTTGAACAGTTCAGATGTTGAGAAGCATTTCGGGCAGACATGCAAAAGGACAATCCTCATTCCTAAATCCCCCTTCCTCTTCATGAAGGGGCAGAACAAAGTGTGGTTTCCAAAGGTGAAAATGACGCCGAATATTCTCAAAATCATTTCCATTTTATACTTTCTCACAAGAACTAATCCTCCCTTTCTCTGTCTTCTCTGCAGTTTCTCCGTACTCTTACGGGGGCCTGGATTTCACTTTTCTGAAACAGATTCTCTGCCGTCGCTGGCATCTGTCTGAATCCCGTCAAACTGAGCATAGCATTATTCCGGGCGGCCGCAGAGAGACGAGCCTGAGACTTGCTGAATCGGCTGAAGGCTCGGCTCAGCGGCGATGATGGCCTATCACGTTGCATTCACACGACAGGGTGTCTATTTAAATGGCCTCACCTACCCGTTTGCTATTCTCCCTCAGTGACTGCCAGTATAAAACCTCCTTCTCCAGTTTCATCCCTCATGCGCTTATAAGACAATAATACTGTCCTCACCGCTGGCTAATCTGGTCAACAAACATTCCTCTGATTGGCAGGGTTTGAGGTGGGTACTCTTTACGGTAAATATACCCCTTTATCCCTTTAACTGCCTGCAAAACCTTTTGGTAAAGCACATTTTTTTGAGTGACTGCGTGTAACTGAAAGATGTGTTAAACTTAACTGATTAGATTTTTTTCAGCACAACGTGCCTCGACCGAGAAATAGAGATGGCTCAATCAGGTTAAGTTCAACACATCTCTCAATCAGATACAGTGACTCAAAATTCAATCGAATACAGTAACTCAGAATGTGTGTGACCGAAAGGTTGAGCAGGGATTTAAAGGGTGAGAAATATCATCCAGAACAGAAACACATGGCCAAACGAAAGCACATTCCCCATGAAGGCCGGCTCATACTAAAGGTAGAACGAAAAAACAAAATAAATCCCTCCATTATAATATTTGATCCCATTTATCCTCAGGAGAAAATCCACACCAAATTCAAAACTTTCCCATTTTGCTTTCAACGGGTATTTTGCATTTTTAATACATTTTTTTTGTTTAGTCCTTAAAGTGAAAAAGCCTTTATCAGGAAATGTATTAGCATTATGCTGGACTGATAACTTAAATGCACCTTGGAAGAGATTCTATGCCAAGCCCCAGGAAGTTGCAGATCCATTATTATAAGAAAGGGGGGTTGCCGCCAGTGACAATGGTGTAAGCCAACGATGCAGCGGGGGCGGAAATTTTTCCAACTCTGAAGGTCAAAAAACTAAATTTTCCAGCGTCTGATACATATTACAATGGAAATGAGAAGGTGACAGACGGAAAGAAAAAAAAAAGACTCCCAAAACTAGCCTGAAGTGTTCAATTGCATTAGATAAGTGTATGTTTGTATTTTTCTCTTATGGCTTGCTGGCTAGCTGTTTTTTATTCTCAGTTTACCATAGCCATGATGATCACAGAGCTTGTTTGCCAATTTGATTAGTCTTTGCTGATAACATGTGGTGGCATTTTTGGTTTTTCCTTACGGTAGAATGTCTGCTCTGTTAGAATAAGGTATATTTCAGATATTACTGAGTTGACGAGTTATACTTGTTCCTTGTAAGTGTGGAAAGTGTTCATATAATGTTGCGAGCTCGGAGGTGGGAACTGCTAGCTTTTCATTACAGGGTGAATGTTCTGACCATTAAATAAGCAGTTCCTTCAAAAGAGTATGTGTGGTGATTTGCTGGGCTCTGAAGAAAAATTGACAAAATTCTAAACTTTATCATGGAGAAAAGGCATGTTGTGTGTTTGGAGAGGTTACTGGTGAGCATTGATGTCCAACTGCATCTATATTGATAAATAAATAAATAAATAATAATAATAAACTCATGCTAAATTCAACCAGAAAATCATTCATTCATAATGATATTCAAAATTCAATATTAATTCATACTGTCATAAAATTAATCATATTTTATGTGTCAAAAGTTGATCTATGTCAAATGTATGATTATGCTATGATTTGACAGTACGGCATTTTGAGGGATCTTAGAGTTTGGGGAGCCACCTGAAGAGTGGTCTTATTTGGGTCCCAGAGAGTGGGTACAATTAGAATTTAATTCTCAGATGAATTTTTTTTGTGTTCAAGGAGTTTATGACCCCAGAAATTCATAGTTTTAACCCCCATAAATTTTTCAATTCTCAGTACTATTATTATTATTATTACAATTTCAATGCTGAATTTTCATGAAGATTTTTTGTTTTCTGCGCTTTTCTCTCCCAAAATCATGAAAATAAACGTAAATACAATGGAATTCGAAATGCTTCAAGTGTCTTCTTGACTCAGTTGATCCATTCCTTTCCTCTCTGTGATGCTGCAATCTTGAATTGTAAAGCCTTAAAATAAGGTAACACATAAATTGCCAAATTTGGCTCCCGTGCAAAGGGGTTAGTAAGTTATGATGAATAAAATAACCCACTGGCTGGTAAACATGCAACTTCTCTCTGCATCAAATTGTGCATCTGTGTTGCTGCTGTCAAATTCAAAATGAGCCAGTATTTTTCATGAAATTGTAAAATGTCTCACTTTCAACATCTGATATGTTGTCTTTGTTCCATTGTGAATAAAATGCGGGTTTATGAAATTTGCAGATCATTGCACTCTGTTTTTATAAACATTTTACATGTCCCAACGTTTTTGGAATTGGGGTTGTAAATGCAATTCTGGAAAGTAGGCCGGCTATTTTATTCACAATGAAGGCTTCAGGAAAAGATATATTAATAATTTCCGCATTAGTTAGCGGCATATCCTAATGCCAGTCACCTATCCAATGCTTGATTATTTAAATTGAAACAACTGTTAACTACATGTATCCACAATTTTGCAAAAGTAATGAAAACGCAACACTCTAAATTTTGGTTTATTTTTGCTCAGGACCTGAGTAGTCCAATTTGAGTTCTGAAGTGACCAACGGGGTCACAATGTGTACCTTGTTACACATGAATGATCATCATGTAACTCAACAGTGTGAGTTGGACTCTCATCAATCCATACTGAGTACAACATATGGGATTAGGAGTTGTGCAAGTACAGGGGCTGAAATGAAGGAGGGGTTGTCTTCCCTATATAAAGGCACGATAAAAGCCTCACAAAAAACATTTTTAAGCCAAGTCTGTCAACTGAACAACGGAAAAGGGCCCTGGGTATGCTAGAGGCGGGAGTAAGTGCCTGGCAGGTGGCTCACCGTTTTGGGTGTAGTACGTCCAGCATCAGTACGTTTTGGGTGAAGTACGTCCAACTGGGACGAGCTCTTTCATCAAGAGTACGCAGACCTCAAACCAGGCAGCAGCTCCAGAATGCACTACAGGCAGAGTGGTGACAACTTCCCCCAGACAACCTAAGGAGGAGATGAGGAGCGCTGTACTGCCAGTGTGGATGTTCGTGGGGGTCACACCCGATACTGACTGTTCTTTTGAGTTCATTTTTAAATGTGTGTTCCGTTCAGTCTTGTTGTGATTTTTCACTTTCAACTTGTGCTCCTTATGTTTAATGCATCTGTTTATTATTGTCCAAATCGGCCCATTAACACATTTAATTCATCAAAGTCAACCCACCCAACATATTTGAATTTTTAAAATAAGAAAATTAATTTGAGTCATAAAATTATTTGACTCCAAACTGGTGTTGCATTTTTGTTGCCTCTGAGTTTTTATACAGGCATATATACACTCAACAAAAATATAAATGCAACACTTGTTTATGCTCCCATTTGTCATGAGATGGACTCAAAGATCTAAAATTCATTCCAGATACACAATATTACCATTTCTCTCAAACATTTGCCTCATGCAGTGCAACACATCTTCTTCGCATAGAGTTTATCAGATTGTCAATTGTGGCCTGTGGAATGTTGGTCCACTCCTCTTCAATGGCTGTGCGAAGTTGCTGGATATTAGTGGGAACTGGTACGAGCTGTCGTATACGCCGGTCAAGCACATCCCAAACATGCTCAATGGGTGACATGTCCGGTGAGTATGCTGGCCATGCAAGAACTGGGACATTTTCAGCTTCCAAGAATTGTGTACAGATCCTTGCAACATGGGGCCGTGCATTATCTTGCTGAAACATGAGGTGATGTTCATGGATGTATGGCACAACAATGGGCCTCAGGATCTCATCACGGTATCTCTGTGCATTCAAAATGCCATCAATAAAATGCACCTGTGTTCTTCGTCCATAACAGATGCCTGCCCATACCATAACCCCACCACCACCATGGGCCACTCGATCCACAACATTGACATCAGCAAAGCGCTCACCCACACGACGCCACACACGCTGTCTGCCATCTGCCCTGAACAATGAAAACAGAGATTCATCCGTGAAGAGAACATCTCTCCAACGTGCCAGACGCCATCGAATGTGAGCATTTGCCCACTCAAGTCTGTTACGGCGACGATCTGGAGTCAGGTTAAGACCCCGATGAGGACGACGAGCATGCAGTTGAGCTTCCCTGAGACGGTTTCTGACAGTTTGTGCAGAAATTCTTTGGTTATGCAAACCAATTGTTTCAGCAGCTGTCTGAGTAGCTGGTCTCAGACGATCTTGGAGGTGAACCTGCTGGAAGTGGAGGTCCTGGGCTGGTGTGGTTACACGTGGTCTGCGGTTGTGAGGCCGGTTGGATGTACTGCCATATTCTCTGAAATGCCTTTGGAGACGGCTTATGGTGGAGAAATGAACATTCAATGCCCGAGCAACAGATCTGGTTGACATTCCTGCTGTCAGCATGCCAATTGCACGCTCCCTCAATGCTTGCGCCATCTGCGGCATTTTGCTGTGAGACAAAACTGCACATTTCAGGGTGGCCTTTTATTGTGGGCAGTATAAGGTACACCTGTGCACTAATCATGGCGTCCGATGAGCATCTTGATGTGGCACACCTGTGAGGTGGGATGGATTGTCTCAGCAAAGCAAAAGTGCTCACTATCACACATTTAGACACATTTGTGAACAATGTTTGAGAGAAATGGTAATATTGTGTATCTGGAATGAATTTTAGATCTTTGAGTCCATCTCATGACAAATGGGAGCAAAAACAAAAGTGTTGCGTTTATATTTTTGTTGAGTGTATATAAAAGAAACAATACATCAACATGTGTGAAATCAATTTCAATTTCAAATTTTTTTTTTATTTATTCAAAATAAATTTCAATTTTTGACAAGGTTAAGGCACACATTTAGGGGGGATTCTGGACCATTTCTCTCAGCAGCTCCTTTCAGGATCCTTCACATTCTTGGGTTTGCATTTATCGGCTGCCCTCTTCAGCTCAGCTCACAGGTTTCGATTGGATTGAGGTCTGGCAACTGAGATGGCCATTGCAGAACGTTGATTTTGTTGTCACAGAACCATTTCTGTGTGGATCTTAAGGTATACTTTGGGTCATTTAGCGGACACAACCAGTCAGCCAAAATATTCAGATATTTGGTGAAAATCATTATGTCATTAATCTTCACCAGTGCCCCTGGACCTCTTGAATTAAAATGGACCCAAAACATGACTGACCCACCATCATATTTCACCGGCGGTTTGATGTGCTTCTCCTAGTGTGTATGTCTGTCTCTACGCCAAACATGCCGATGCTGTATCTGACCAAAACATGCAATTTTGGTCTCATCCGACCAAAGCACCTTGTTCCGGTCATAATTTAAATAATTTCTGGCAACCCTTCCAAAGAGCCAGTGGTTGCAGAGGTGGCATCTTATGGTGCTTTTTGAAATCTGGTGACCCCAAAATGCCACCAAGGCCTGCAATTCCTTCACAGTGATTCTAGGGGATTTTGTTGCTCCTCTCACCATCCTCCTCAGTATCCTGGTGGGCAAAAGGCCGTTGCATCCAATATCCTTGAGGTTTTCAACAGCTCCATATTTTTGGAATTTTTTAAAAATTACCCTGACAGTGCTCAGTGGCATATTCAATTTCGTAAATCTTCTTGTAGCTGATACCAGATTTATGAAGGTCTATGACCATCTGCCTCTTTTGAAAAGACAGTTGTTTCGCTTTCTTCATGGTGTTGGATGACAAACGGACATTGTGTTACTTCATTTTTGTGCCCTCGTGAAACAGGAAGTGGTGTAATGGCTCAATATACAGTGCCTTAACACTAAGCTAAAAAAATAAGTGAAATTTAATACCTTGCTTAATTTGGCAGACATTATTTGCAATAATCTTTAAGGGTGCTGTTTATTGTAAAACCTTGATTTGGGGGAAACTGATTTTTAATTAAATCAGAAAATTACTTTGGTTGGTTCCGTTAGAGCATTAATATAGTACAGTATTTCTCACATGTTGGCATTTACAGTTTGTCTGTAAATATATTTTTCAGAATTTTATAAAGCATTGCTTGTGCATTGGCAGTCAGGGGTGCCTGTAATTTAGCTCCCAATTTCGTAGTACCATTTCAAGTTCTATTCCTCGTCTTACCGCAACAAAGAGAACTGGCCACAATGGATAGCATTAAGTGTTTTGGAGGTGACACATCGTTAATCTTGGAAAATTACTGAAAATAGGTCAAGGCTACTTATCATTTAAAAGTTATTTTTTGAACCTCCTCCATTTTCAGTTCAGTAGTTCACTGCACTTAGCGCGGCCCCTTTTTTCTTAATACAAAGTACCACATATTCTAGTTCGCCAGAACTTACATTATCAGGGGTATTCAATAGAAATAAAACTGATATTTCCAGAACTATTTACACCAGAGTCCAGCGAGGATTTTCACATTCGTTTATCTGCAGTGGCTCTAAATCACACTCAGAGAACAGACGGCAGAAGACCAGCCAAAAACAACAACAAACAGGCATGTCCTTCAGCACGTATTTTTATAGCCAATAAAACATCAAAGAGATTTATAACCTTCATGTGCTCTACATCACTTAGTGGATTAGCATATGAGGAATGTGCCCATTCTGGAGAATCTGTTCTTATTTTGGAACATCAGCACACACTGATGTTATATATATGAGAATAACACACACAGGGACAGACATGCCTCATATACAACAATGCGTTTGGAAATATATGCTTTGATTTTCACATACAGTACCAGTCAAAAGTTTGGACATACCCACATTTTTTTTTTACAATGCATCCTGAATAAAGAAAAAAGCACCCTTCATCTCGGGGAAAGAAAAAAAAACAAAATCTAATTCTTAAATCAATCAAACTAACCAGCATTTTTGTCATAATTTCTGAGTATATTGATATTTGTTTTTCTTTTACTAGGGCAGTTATATGGCTATAATGAGTTTGCAGCTGAGCAGCCGTCTAAGTTCCCAAAAATATGCTGCACTTGTGGTTATTCGCTTTTCATTGACCTTTTTGCGCAGTAAGTCCCAAAACAGCTTGATTTTAATTTGGCTGTTGGAAAATGGAAGCTGCTTGTTATTTGTTTACTTTGAAAAAATATGGCTTCTTTGAGAATTCCAAATTAAGGACACTATTCAAACAAGAAAATTAATCTCTTCAAAGCAAACTTCTGAATGTTTACCTCTCACCAGATTCCCTTTGAGATTATATAGAGAAGTTCAGCCTTCCAAATTTCTCTAAAAAACCTAGTGCTGTGAAATTAGCACAGTGCGTCCAAACTTTTGACTGGGACTGTACTAGCAGAGATGCACTTCTGTTACAACTTTAAACTCGTTATTGGTTCATGCGTATTCTCAACAAGGCAAAGTGTGCAAGACCAAATTAACATGCTAAACATGTACTGAACAAAAATATAAACGCCCTATGTCAAATTTTTGAGTTTTTATTAACATTAGGATTATGCAATATATGAAGCAAATCAAAATTAATTTTTGTTAATGACTAATCTTCAGATCACTGTCCATTACATCTTGATATTGGCATCTGCAAAAGAGTGACAATCCTTTGAACACGTTGGGGGTCAGGTTGAAGAAATTGAATGTTCAATACCTTGTGTGTCCACCATTTGCGTCTCTCAGAGCAACACATCTCCTTCGCATGGAGTTGATCAGGTTGTCTGTCGTGACCTGTGGAATGTTATTCCATTCTTCCCGGAGGGCCACACGGAGCTGGCGCACATTATCCGGAACTGGAACACGGTCGCAGACACGTCGATCCAGAACATTCCGGAGATGCTCTATGGGCGATATGTCCGGCGAATACGCATGCCAGTCCAGAACTGGAATGTGCTCTGCTTCAAGGAACTGCATGCAGACCGCTCTGGTGGACATCCCTGCATCCAGCATGCCAATGGCACATTCCGGCATGACCTGAGACATCTGAGGCATGATGACTTTTGGCAAAATTTGACATTTTGAGGCGGCCTTTTATTGTCCACAGTATAAGGAGTGTCTGGGTACTGCTCATTCTATCTGATCACTGTCTGGAAATGCCACACCCATGTACTGAGTGAAATCACTGAGCAAATGCTCGCTGACAGTGAGATGGATTAAAAAATGGTGCACAAATCAAGAGAAATATCCCTATTGTACAAGTAAAAGTCAGCAAATGCTCACTTAGAGTTGTTAACTCCATGTGGCATCAATATTTGGCATGGGGCGTTTATATTTTTGTTCGGTGTACAATGGCAGACATAGCCACTAACTCCTCAGGACAAAGTATTTGTTCGACTGAGATGTGGAGTGTGTTTTAATAGTGTTTAATAGTGTGTTTAATGTGTCAATGATCTCGTTGAAAATTTGTGCAGTTTTTTCATTCAGCTCCAAAACATGTCCCACATTTTGGGAAGCGAAGCCCCGCAGCGATGAAACTGCGCTGAGATGCTAGTGAACATCCTTTAAATTGCCCCCCAGCCATTTTAGGGTGCAGTGGAACATCTTAATTAAAGCTCACTGGCTATGACACCATTTTATCATGCCAGAGACCATCCTTGAGAAAATATATTTCATTCAGTTTAAAACATGCGATAAGTCAAAAGCATAGTCATACAAAAAAAAGAAAGAAAAGCTGATTCAGCGCCAAATGAAAACTGACAATGCAGCACACATTCTGTGTCTGTGTCATCTTGCTACACCTGCCCTTAAACTATTTGAAATCTCACACTCGTCACCTACATACTGCATCATTATACACTGGATACCACATGCTGCTCTCCATGGTAGTTTATGGGGGTCTATCGAGGGTTTGGAGCACAACGGTTATATGCCCAAATTTTGTGGTTTTGAGATTTTTACCCCCTGTCATAGCTTTCTATCAGCTAATCCTTGGAGCACAATAACTATATGTCCCCATGCCTACCCCCCACTGCCTGACTTAAAAAAAAAAAAAAACTTCCTGCTCAAACGTTTGTCTCCATTTGCTTTGCTTCTTTGTCTTCTGTGTGCTGCTGCCTTCTGTACAGTCTTTGCTCTACATGTTCATGACTTCAGGTGACTAATGCTTGATATAAATTCTACCTTGTCCAGTCTGTTGGGCTACAGTGTCAGTGACCCAACTGTATGCACTAGCAGTATGTCCCTTTGGGTAAAAGCATCCACTAAAAAAATGTAATGTCATGTAATGTTACCATTGAAAGTGTTACATTATGGAATGCATTACACAATGAAGACAGCTCAGGCCGTGTACTGCAAAATTTGACCAGTTTAGTGATTTATCTGGGTATTTTTGGCATGCTGGTAAGTTTCACGTGGGTCACATACTGTGTACTAATTGCCGCCCTTGGCCACGATCAGTAATCGTGCACTGAGTAGTCGCCAATTCCAAACGCACCATTTTTTGCACCATTGCACGTTTGCACCATTCCCATCCTGCAGTACATCCAACTCTAAAACCAATTTCTGAACTGACAGCACTGCAGAAAAGAATGTGCCCCATAGTAAAATGTAAACAATCGAAATACAATGATTTGAACAATATGATTTAAAAGAAACCAGATGCCCTCTCTACAACGAGGGGACAATAAA
Organism: Gymnothorax reevesii; assembly: GCA_029721435.1. Classification (NCBI taxonomy): domain Eukaryota; kingdom Metazoa; phylum Chordata; class Actinopteri; order Anguilliformes; family Muraenidae; genus Gymnothorax; species Gymnothorax reevesii. Next base: position 70,219,826 of record CM056584.1, read on the forward strand.
CACACCCCCCGGCGAAGTCGATGGGGAAGAAATGCAGGCCTGTGAATACGAGACAACTGAAATGTAACCTGGGCACAGAAATAATAAATGCGAGGGTCAACCGTGACGTTCCGCATTTCGCCGCTCAAAGCCAATGTCCCTCTCTCATCCCGCGTCTGTGTTTCAACTGACGAATCAGAGGACTGTTAGGGAGCCAGCGGCATCAATCACTCAAGCTGACAGCTGGCCACATCTGGGAACAGTACTCGCTTCATTTAAATTCATTATTTCTTATTTTTATCCCATGTCTCGCTCACGGTGGCTGGTACAGGTCCAGGCAGCTGGTCATTTCATTTTTGTTTGACTTCAGTCATTGCAATCATTTCCATTCAACAGCATGAGCATTCTATCTCTCTCTCTCTCTCTCTCTCTCTCTCTCTATCTCTCTCTCTCTCGCTCTCTCTCTCTCTCTCTCTCTCTCTCCAGCTCGCTCTCTCTCTCTCTCTCACCTTACATTGATTGAGAGTTTGGTCGCACGTGATGCCTGTTGCCACCAAATTTCATGCGACAATTTGGGTATAGGAGAAGGGGAGAGAAATAGGAGAAAAAAGAGTGAGATTGTAATGAAAGAAAGATAGAGGGGGAGAGAGTGAAAGAAAGGCGGAGGGGTCAACGGACAAAAAGCAAAAAAAAAAAAAAACAAGGGAGGCTTCAGCAGTCACGAGGGAGCACTTAAGGGAAAGGACTTTACATTTTGTTGCTCATCATTTCAGACAATGTTACAGGGGCAAATTAAAGCAAATTGAATCATTGCATTCTGTAAAACCTTTTAATTTAATCAGCGTGTCAAGGAATTAGGAGCGTAATAAAAGGGAGAAAAACGCCCCGGTGCCCGTTCTGAACATTTCGTCCTTCCCTTCTCCTCTCGACACCGTTAACGAAATCAAATAAAACAAGCATTTCCAGGGCATATTAGGCAGGGCGGAGGAGAGGGGGAGGGGGGGGGTCCCTCTCGCTTATAAATCAGGAGAGGAAATAAACAGGGACGAAACGGCAGAGAAAACACGACCGCAGCAGACTGAGGTCTCGTAAACCTTCCCTCCGCTATCAGCCTGAGTATCGCTCTCTCTCATCTGTCCATTTCCCATCAGGCCTCGCTGTCCTATCCTCACTTCCTTACCCCCTCCCGCAACCACGTCCCGCTCGCTAGATATATGTGAAAAGCCGACTGCATTCTTGTCAATATGCCAATAGTTCTTTGTCGCGTGCGCAATATATTTATCACGGTCGCTACTCCGGCTGCAGCCGGCGTTTGACAACACAATTTTTCTGGTGCCCAAATAAATAAATAAATGAATAATAAATAAATAAACAATTTTTGCAGTGTGTGTGTGTGTGATGGTGGCCGTGGGGGGGGGCAATTTGGCATGCGGCCAATATGGAGGAAGCAGAGAGAGTAAGGAATGGAGTGATTCAGGATGGCGAGATGGAGATGGAGAGTTAAAGGATGGGAGGAACTGTGGAGATGCGGAGGGAGGCGAAGGATGGATGGGAGTGTGTTAAGAAGAGAGGAAGAGTGGCCGTGAGTGTGTGCGATGGAGAGGGAGTGTGTGTCAGAGTGCGTGTGCAAGAGAGAGAGAGATGAGGCACTTGCATAATGCCAGGAAATTCTTTCTGAATTCAGGCTAAGAAGGGGTGACAGGCAGACAGGCCAGTGAGAAGAGCGAGAGAGAGAGAGAGAGAGGGATGGAGGGACCGAATCAGAGGAGAGATACAACAGTGTAACAGAGCTGCACACGTTGTGCCTCCCTCACTCACTCACTCCCTCCATAAAAAGAAAGAAAAAAAAACCATCTGCAAAAGATGAATATTCAACAGGAGTTTAATGTCGGCGATTCTGTGGCGGGATGAAATATTTAGCGGTAGCTCTGTAAGCCCAGACAGCGCTGGTAAGGGGGGCGAGTCCAGACCCAAAGGCGCTTCTCACACTAAATCTAGTCCATGTTCAACATTAAACTGGGGATTATTCTAAATTCACAGCAGGTAACATCACCCCTCTCCAGATACCGTCTCTCCCTCCCTCCCTCCCTCTCTCTCTCTCTCTCTCTCTCTCTCTCACTCATCTCTTAGTCCCATAGTAACACTTGTCCCATGTCATCTCTCCCCCTCTCTGCCTCTTTCCTTCAATCCCTCACTCTCTCTCTTGCTTTTACCCCCTCTCTTCTTCTCGCTCTCTTTATCTCCACCTCTCACCTCCGTCCCACAGAAACACTTCTCTCCATCTCTCCCTCTCTCAGCCTCCATCTCTCTTTTTCTCTCACTCTTTCCCTTTCTCTCTTTTCTTCTGTCCCACAGAAACACTTCTCTCCATCTCTCTTTCTCTCAGCCTCCATCTCTCTTTTCCTGCTCACTCTTTCCCTTTCTCTCTTTTCTTCTGTCCCACAGAAACACTTCTCTCCATCTCTCTTTTTCTCTCACTCTTTCCCTTTCTCTCTTTTCTTCTGTCCCACAGAAACACTTCTCTCCATCTCTCTTTTTCTCTCACTCTTTCCCTTTCTCTCTTTTCTTCTGTCCCACAGAAACTTGCTCCCAGTCATTCGTCTCTTTCTCTCTCCGTCTTTCCCTCTCACTCCATCACTTCTCTCTTGCTTTTCTCCTTTGTCCCATAGAAACACTTGCTCCCAATAGTCTCTCTCTCTCTCTCTCTCTCTCTCAATATTTTCCTCCTCTAAAATAACCAGCTCTTAAATCACTCCACCTCTCCATCAGTCCCGCAACTCATTCCCTCTAAATCCCTCCTTCGTTGCCCATTTAAATACTCCCCTGCTCTGCTAATGTGGCTGTCCCCCTCCCCCCCCCCCTCTCATCCACAAATCACACTCACCTCTCCTCTAAACCCCCACTCCCCCCCACCCCCACCCCGCCACCTTCCCACAATGCCCCCCACGACTGCTCATTGTCTCCCCGTCAGACTCGGGCTCCAGTCTCAGGCGAACACTAGGGGGGGCGTCGGACACGCTGCCAGCCGGCGCAGTCAGCTCTATGCAGCAGTCAACTGTTGAACTGCAGGGGGATTTAAGGGAAGGATCGCAGGAGAAAGCGCTGGAAGACGGGGGGACGGATAGCGGGAGAAGAGACCCACCGGTGATGGAGGAGGGAAAAAGAGATGGGGTAGGAGGAGGAGAGGAAGAGAGGAGCGAAGACAACAGATTTGGGAGCGAGGGAAGAGCATCGGTTGGTACAAGCAAGGGGGCAGTCAGTAAGTGAAGTTCGCTCATTCGCTTGTGAGAGAGAGAGAGAGGGAGGGAGGGAGGGAGAGAGGGGAGGGGAGGGAGGAGAGAGAGAGAGAGAGAGGGAGGGAGAGAGTGTGTGTATGTGAGATATTAGCATTTGGTCCTGCCAGTTTACTATTGTGAAGCTCTAGGAGAGGACAGAGCGGAGGATGGAGAAGAGAGGAATTCACAGGGACCCACCACAAGAAAAAATACAATAAAGTCATACTTTTTTTTGGTGAAAAACGCACACATATAGATATATATATAATTCACAAAACCCTATATATATATATCATTATATGCCTGTTTTTCTAAAAATCTTCAGAGGGGGAAAAAAGATTTCATTTCTCTCAGACAATAAATTGTGAGACTGTTTAGCGTATTGCATCTCACCAATTTATTGCATTTGACTGTTTTTATCTGCTATGGAGTATACAGCCGCACGACAGAAACTGACCGCATGACAGAAACACACGACAAAGATATTACAATTGCCTTTGTTCCATCTTTGTCCGCGTTGTCATTTTCGGAGGTATTTTTTTTAGGATTAAAGATTTTTTTTTTTGCCTTTTCTTTGTTCTTGTTGTGAGGGGGAAAGGCGGGATGGGCTTTCAGCGCGCCTCGAGCACATCGGGAGCACGTGAGTGAAACGTGAAAGGGCGGCTGAACTTAGTTAATGAACGCGACCTCTCGCGCGTAGCGAGAGTCCATCAGAATTCACGGCAAACGCGTTTCTTCTCCGGGCTCAAGGACGGAGTCGCGGCAGGAGGGACGACATGAAGGAGAACCGGGAGAGGGAATAAACAGGGGGACAAGAGAGAACAAAAGAGCGCCAGAATCAAAGTATAACTGGGGAGACAAACAGTATAGCTGGCGGAGCGACAGTAATGAGAAGCGAAAATAACGGCGCTCGGAGACGGCAAGCTCGGACACACGCGCGCGCACGGACGCGCGAGGCTGCAGCATTTCCTCTCCCGCCAGTGTGAGAGGAGAAAGGGGAGGGCAGGACGCTGCCGGAAGACCCGAAGAGATTTTACACGGAAAACTTTCACCTGGGCAGCACCTGTCACCTGCTAATAGCTTGTGTGTGGACGTCCTGGGTAGGGTAGGAGTTTATATAGGCAAACTGAGGGAGTAGCACCTGAACAATAACTAACTGGACCATTATCAAATGCTGAAAGACTTATATGCACTTCTTCCAGGACATTAAGTGTATATACTGGATCAACTAGGATTAAAGAAAGTGGAAAATTAAGAAGGAATTTCAGTTCCTTAATGCAAATTTAAATCTAATTTCTAAATGAAACACCATACACCCTCAAAAAAAGGGAAACTTTAATCATCTCTTTGTTAGCCTTACCAAGCTTTCAGGGTTAAGAAAAGGGCAAGAATTCTTGGAACGGAAACCCCAAAAAGGACCCAATGATGGCAGGATGAAGAGGGATTTAATCTGATAATGAAGATGGTATTATCTGACCTGGAGCTTTCCGTCTTTATCTAAACATTTCAGGAGAAATCCCTGCTCATTCCCGGAGGACAAGCCATCCACAGAGACCAAGGACAACAAAAACAACCCCCAGTCAAATTGTAAGCAGATTAACGATAATACTATATTAGGTAAATCAATTTATTAACATACAAAACATATCAGGCAATCCTTTTCTTTGCTTCTTGCAACAACAAAAACAAAAAACAAAAAAAAAAAACAAATGATGTCAGTTTTTTTCTCCTGTGATCTTATCTAAAAGAATAGATCCAACACAAATCTTTTTTTGACAGCCGTCTCCAACAGGAACCCAAATTGTTGGTTAATGTCAACTTTACCATTTCAGGAATACAACAAATGAAAGAGCATCACTTGTTGCCAGACGACACCCACCAAACTGGTCACTCTGCACCTTGCTGGATGTACTGTTTTTTGTTGGGATGATCAATTCTAAGCAGGAACCGTACTACCCTTTATGATCCTGCATTATGAACTTACAGAGATTCATCACCATCCTGGATGGATCAGTTCTATTGTCTCCCATCTGTCCGTCCCAAAGCCTGATAATTACTTTATGAGTATTGCACTGCAGGCATGATGGTATTTTAGAGGCTATCAAAATTTAATGGAATGTTCATAATTGCCTCAGTTGATACAGCTTTTGCCCTGGGGCTCTATAGAGCGACAATTTTTTTTTATGGAGACATGCTTTTGAATCACATTTTTTCTCCATTTTTAAATTTTGTGTTATAGGAGGCTAACTCTTTCCACATCAAACACGTATTTTTAACGCTCAAGCTCCACTTGAGGGACCTGCCACCATCGCTGTGTGAAAACTTTGTTGACGCTCCCTGGAGGGCAGCACAATATGGCTGCCCTTTCCATCCCGTTCAGCTTGGTCCTGGCCTTGCTTTTGGGTCCCGCCACACTGGCCCAAACCGGCAAGCAGGCGGAGCTGGACGGCCAGATGGCCAATCAGACCGCTCTACCCTCCAGTGAAACCGAGGTCACGTTGACCACACCCGCGAACGAGGCGGAGGATCAGACCATCTCGTCCATGGGCAGCCGATGCTGGGGCTACTATGATGTGATGGGGCAGTGGGACCCACCGTTCAACTGCAACGTGGGCATTTACCTCTTCTGCTGCGGATCCTGCTTCTACCGGTTCTGCTGCCAGTTCACGCAGCACCGCCTGGACCAGACGTCCTGCTCCAACTACGACACGCCAGTCTGGGCCAACACCGGAAAGCCCGCCTCACCCATCACCGAGGTCCACGAGGAGCCGGACCGGGACCGGACCCACATGATCGTCTACATCATCTGCGGAGTGGTGGCTGTCATGGTGCTGGTTGGCATCTTCACCAAGTTGGGTCTGGAGAAGAGTCAAGGAGGGCAGGCGGACATGACCAACTCAAGGTGAGGCTGGAGGGATTTGTGGAGGGGGCGGAGAAAGGGTTAAAATGTGATGGTGGGTGGGAGGAAGGGTGGCTGTATCTGGTACCCAATGAATGTCCTTCCCTCAGTGAGAACTAGTTGTAACTGCAAGCCGGGTACCCTTGTGCCAGGCTGTTTGACTGCCTACTGTAGAGATGCTGGTTTGAGCCCCGGGTGGGGGTTAGAATTCTGACTACATCCAGAGAGATGAACTTGGACAGAACTCTGCTATTGGGCCCTTGAACAAGGCCCCTCACTACAAAAATATGTGTTGGGGGATTCACCCCTGTTTTTCTTTATTTCACTTCACTTGGGACTGTTATAACTGCCATTTCTGCTACGAAGTCCATGAAAAAGAGCAACATGTTGTCAATGGAACTTTCTGCGGGTGAAGTATGGTTAAAAAACCCCATGGGTTTAGCTCAGCTAACCAGACAGCCAGTTTCCATATCTCCACGCAGGCAGTTTATTTTTTATTTTGGTAGGTTGTTTTACTATTTTTACTTCACCCCACGGAGTGGGCATGAAGTAATGTTTTTAGCGGCTCTGTGTGTGTGTTTGTCTGTCTTTGTTATTATCCCCCGCCAACACGAAGTGGGAGGGGGATATAGGTTTGACCTCCGTCCGTCCGTCCGTGTGTGCGTCCGTCCGTCCGTCCGTCCGTCCGAGATAAAGGGGACAGCTTTACTCAGAAACTACTACAGATACAGTAACCAAATTTGGTGTGTAGCTTCAGACCATAAAGGCCTTGATTGAGTTCGAAAATGAGAAGTGCACGATTGGCGGGGGATGTTGTAGACCATGTCGACTTGTTGTTTCTGCACTTGCCCAATATTTGTGTGAATGGGGTGAAGTCTGCCATCTCCAATTGCCATGTTTTTAGTTTTTTTGCTAATGTTGCTAGTCTGTTGCTGTTGGTTCACCAGTTCCCGAAAAGCACCAGCCTTCTTTTCCTCGCTGCGGGTGGGAAAAGTTAGGTGTTGAGCGATAGGTTTGGGGAAACAAACTTTCGGGAGGTGAGAAGGTTACCTGGGGATGGGAGTCTATTTATGGAGATGCTTTTCCAGAGCGGAGAGGAAACAAGCCAGTGATTCGGGTTTCAGTATCGGAGCAACGGGGGATCTGAGGAACTAATTTTCACAATGTGGGGGGGGGGGGGGCAGTGGGTGCTGCTCCTCATATAAATGTGAGTTTATTTTTGGAGATGCTTCCGGATCAAGGAGATTGGGTGAGCTGCAGTGGATCATTGATTCTGGCTCTGGAGCTCTGCCACGGCCTTTATTGGGTCCAGGGGGCGGATAGTTGTGTTGGACAGCAGTTGGGATGTGGTGTCAGTGAGCAAAGCCGCTGGTACAAAAGCAATAAAGTTATCAACACTGAGGTCAAATGAGGAACCAAACTACAGGGAGTGAGATGAGGGGTGTGTAAGCTGGCTGCAATGCTGAGGCTCCCCCCTCCTCTCTCGTTGTTTTTGGGGTGAAAGAGGAGGAACAACAGTGGCAGTTGAATCCACAGTTTTGCTGTAGCGCTGACAGGCGACGGCAGAATGAATGGGAACATGCTGATACATCCAGCTGCAGGGTAGATAATAATTTTCCCCTCATTTACTACGGCACGGCGCCGTTCCCAGCAGCCGAATCTGCCCGGCCGTGGCCTGGCGCAGGAGGATGGTGACCCATCGATCAGCGAGCGAAACACAATCACGCCGCTGGGACTCGTTGGAAGTCGTCTGGCCCATCGATTGACAGGGACCCCAATCTGAAGGTTGTAAAAGAGATAGAACGGCACTCTTCGTCTCTATAGCTCGACACAGAGCAAGGTCGCCGTGTTCCTCTATCTGATATACAGTCACAGAATAAGTGGAGGTCGACGCTCGTTCACAACGAGGGAGGAGGGAGGTGGGCTTTTGTCTCTTGCTGTCTCTCTTGAACTTCAGACCGGAGTGAATGATGAGGCTAATGTGTCTGTGCCAAGATTAGTTATGCCTGGAATCCAAAACAACTCGGCTCTACAGGCTGCTTTGCAAAATTTTTGCAAATAAAACGTTCCCTCAGGTGCTGCAGTGTAAACCATAGATTTTCATTCCACAGCAGGTATTTTGATATGTCCTCCCAGACATTTTTTATTTATTTATTTTTTGCTAAACAGGTAATCCCAAGAGGTTTGAGTTTGCGCTGACACCTGAGGGCGGCACAGTAACCGAACATCCCAGTTTTGCGTTCACATCACTTCCTGTCAGTCACGATGCATATGAGAATATGTTCCTACCACACTGCGTCGGTGCATTGTCTAGTTTATTAGGCAAGAGTGTTCGTATCAGGGTAGGATTGTCTGCGAGACGTGCGACGTACGCATGTGCCTGCGTGTGCGCTTTGTTCACGGGTGGTGCATGTGTGCGTCGCTTTGGCAAACACGGCTTTTTGAAGGCAAAACTGCGCAGCCAGGATACGGACAAGAGGGGTATTAACACTTACCAAGGGAATAAATCATAATTGCGGTAATATGAATGGCATTTTGTTTGCTCTTGGTTTTAGTGGCTGGGTTTGGCTCTGAGAACAGATGCGCTCATCTGCATCTCAGCAGTTATGATATCTGTGCGCAAACACACTGCTGCCCTTTATTCTACCAACTGAGGGAGGGAGAGTGTAAGAGAGAGAGAGAGAGGGAGAGGGAGGGAGAGAGAGAGAGAGAGAGGGAGGGAGAGAGACCTGGAGAGGTGAAAAAGAGGAAAAGAGAGGGAGAGAGAGTGGTGTGTCGGTGTCCGTGACAGAGAGTGTGTAAGTGCGGAGTGCGTCTCTGTGCCTGAGTGTTGTGTGAGTGCGTACGCACGCGTGCCATTGTGGCCTGAGTGTGTAGCGTGTGTATGCGTGATGCGTCAGCATGCGAGGGGAGTGAGTGAGTGTGTGTGTGTGTGTGTGTGTGTGTGTGTGTGTGTGTGTGTGTGCGTATGGTGTACCTGTGGAAGCATATGCACTTTGTTTGAGGTATGTCTGTCTGTGTGTGTGTGGTGTGTGTGTGTGCGTGTGCGCGCACCCTAGTGTGTGCCAGGTGCTAGGGTGTGTGTGTGTGTGTATGTGTGTAGCCCTATATGTGTGGCAAGCGCTTGTGTGTGTGGTTTGAGTGACCATTAACACAGCAACTCCGCTCAGCAACATTATCCAGCGCATATCAAGCAAACCTCAATGCATCAATATTAAATATGCAGGCCACTCTTCGGCAGGCTGATTTGCCAAACTTGTTTCGCGAAGTATTGATCGTCAGACCAGCATAACACATTTAATTGCCAGTATAGACCTACATCTGATACGGCCGGATGGAAAAGTGTGGCCGTCTGTGAAATGAAAATAAAATGCAATCGAAGGGAAACTGCACCCAAACGGGCGCATTATGGCACGTATAGCTCAGTAAATCGTCACGCAAATACAGACTTCATTTCGCGCAGAGCCGCAAATATTCTCCCGCTTCTCTTTCAGCGAACGAAGGCAGATTTAAATAATGTAATTTAAAGACACACAGAGAGTCCATTTCGGTAATACCTTACTTAAATCAACATCAATCCGACTGGAACGCAATGCCCCAAGTCCTCATCCTTCTCATTTTCTTTAGCTGAGGCAGAATAGGTTCATGCTTTAGAGATCTAATTTTCTCTGATCTTCAAATAAAGACTTCTGCGGTGCCTTGGGATAACTCGCGGGATAGGTTTAATAAAGGAGTGCGAGCTCATAAATTTATTTACTAAAGATGCTATTCGTAGCAGATGGTGCGTCTCTGTTGAACTCGCCACCAACAGGGCGTGAAAACTTGTTTTGTGTATTTGTTTATTACAGCATACATGGCCTGGTTTAGCTGTACTTTTTCTATGCCAATCCCCCCCCCCCCATCACATATGATTTTAAGTAAAATATGACCAAATAACGACTGGATAATTGCCATGGAAGATGATCTGACAACAGCCACTCTCTGGGTGAAAAGAGAGCGCATCATTTCCTCTTTGACTTTGCAAGCCTGATAGAGAAAGGTGGCCGATTATAACGGACACTTCAAGTGCCAATTGGTGAACCTCACAAAGCAAATTCTATATTATTCAGCCCTAACTATGAAGGCCAATGCGCACATTCCCAGCAGTAAATTGATTTGGCTCAATTTCAGCAGGTCAGACGTTGGTAGCTAATGATTGCTCTGCCCATTTAGAGAGTTCATGACCCTGGAAAGCCCTCAACATTCTTTTGAAAATGAGTTTCTGTCGCTCCTTTGTCTTTAATTTCTTTTTAGCAGTGATCCAAAGCACTTGCACATAATTAACTTGTACTCTCACGTCCCCCAGTCAGTCCCCTTGAAGTTCATCCATCTATAGGCTCCGCAAGTGCTACATCACACAGGCCAGTGCAGAATGGACCATATCGGAGTTAGCTTGCTATACCCATTAACCATTGCGCGTGACGTCACGCGTTTTCGGCTGGGGGTATAAACTCCGCCATATCCCTTATAGATGTCCATTGACAACCACCTGCACAACGTTCAACCCCACCATTTATACACAATGTTTGCACCCTTTTGTCAGAAGTTGCAGAGCAACAACAACATGGAAAGTATACGATTTGGTGGTGTTTGATTTATAAAGTTTTAGGGAGTTTAAGAGGTTGAAGTACGGGATGAACGCATTCACTTTAATTTTGTAATACGACTATGGGCTGTGAACCATACAGCGAGACGTAAATGAAAATTGTAGCGTATGTAAACAGTGGGGCTTACGTTAAAAAGAACGACTGTGGGAAAATCGGAAATAGGAAAAATGGAAAATAACCTCTCGAAAAGCAAAAACGTTTTTCTTTCCTTTTATTTTAAACTGGCCATGCTGGCAGTACAAATACAAATTCACAGCAGTAAAACTTATCTTTTCTCTTTCAATTAGATGCCAACTACAAAACCCAAAACCAGTGAAGTTGACACGTTATGTAAATCGTAGATAAAAAGAGAATACAATGATTTGCAAATCCTTTTCAACTTATATTCAATTGAATACACTGCAAAGACAAGATGTTTAATGTTCAAACTTAGAAACTTTATTTTTTTTTTTTTGCAAAAAATCATTAACTTAGAAATTAAAGGCAGCAACACATTGCAAAGAAGTTGACACAGGGGCCTTTTTTCCACTGTGTTACATCGCCTTTCCTTTTAATGACACTCAGTAAACGTTTGGGAACTGAGGAGACCCATTTTTGAAGCTTTTCAAGTGGAACTCTTTCCCATTCTTGCTTGATGTACAGCTTAAGTTGTAGAACAGTGCGGGGTCTCCGTTGTCGTATTTTACGCTTCATAATGCGCCACACATTTTCAATGGGAGACAGGTCTGGAATACAGGCAGGCCAGTCTAGTACCCGCATTCTTTTACTACGGAGCCATGCTGTTGTAACACGTGCAGAATGTGGCTTGGCATTGTCTTGCTGAAATAAGCAGGGGAATCAATGAAAAAGACGTTGCTTCGATGGCAACATGTGTTGCTCCAAAACCTGTATGTACCTTTCAGCATTAATGGTGCCTTCACATATGTGTAAGCTGCCCATGCCTTGGGCACTAATACACCCCCATACCATCACAGATGCTGGCTTTTGAACTTTGGGCCTATAACAGTCCGGATGGTTCTTTTCCTCTTTGGTCCGGAGGACACAACGTCCACAGTTTCCAAAAACAATTTGAAATATGTACTCGTCAGACCACAGAACACTTTTCCACTTTGCATCAGTCCATCTTAGATGAGCTTGGGCCCAGCGAAGCCGGCGGCGTTTCTGGGTGCTGTTGATAAATGGCTTTCGCTTTGCATTGTAGAGTTTTAACTTGCACTTGCTGATGTAGCGACGAACTGTAGTTACTGACAGTGGTTTTCTGAAGTGTTCCTGAGCCTATGTGGTGATGTCCTTTACACACTGATGTCGGTTTTTGATGCAGTGCCGCCTGAGGGATCGAAGGTCAGAGGCATTCAATGTTAGTTTCGGCCTTGTCGCTTACGTGCAGTGATTTCTCCAGATTCTCTGAACCTTTTGACGATATTACGGACCGTAGATGATGAAATCTCTAAATTTCTTGCAATAGCTCGTTGAGGAATGTTGTTTTTAAACTGTTCGACAATCAGCTCACGCATTTGTTCACTAAGTGGTGACCCTCGCCCCATCCTTGTTTGTGAATGACTCAGCATTTCAGGGAAGCTGCTTTTGTACCCAATCATGGCACCCACCTGTTCCCAATTAGCCCGTTCACCTGTGGGATGTTCCAAATAAGTGTTTGATGAGCATTCCTCAACTCTCTCAGTCTTTTTTGCCACTTGTGCCAGCTTTTTTGAAACATGTTGCAGGCATCAAATTCCAAATGAGCTAATATTTGCAAAAAATTACAAAGTTTACCTGTTCGAACATTAAGTAACTTGTCTTTGCAGTGTATTCAATTGAATATAGGTTGAAAAGGATTTGCAAATCATTGTATTCTGTTTTTATTTACGATTTACACAACGTGCCAACTTCACTGATTTTCTACATGGTGTGCTGTCAGGGACTGCAAATGGCACATACGATCTTCGTAAGTAGAAAAGGAAGATCTGCCTTAAACATGCTGGCCTGTTTGGTCAAAGCGCATGCGATTTCCCTCCACCATTCCGAATGTAACGCTTCCTAGCTGACAAGAGCTGAGACGAGACTGGGTAAAGGCAATCAACAGGGTTGATGTTAGAACTGGTATGTATCCGGATTTTTAGCTCGATCCGAGCTTCATTCATAGAGATCGCGGTTTCTGCTGGGCTATGAAAACGAACTCTTCTTAGCTTTTCAAAGTGGTTACTTTCCTTTTTTTTCTGTCTACAGTCGTGACAATTTCTTTTTAACACTAACCCCACAGGTTACATACACTATAATTTTCATTCCCGTCTTGCTGTATGGCTCGCAGCCCATAGTCGTATTACAAAACGAAAGTGAATGTATGCAGCATTCATCGCGTAATTCAACCTTTTAAACTCCCAATAACTTTATAAAACAAACTCAACCAAACCGCGTACTTTCCATGTCGTTGTTGCTCTGAAACCTCTGACAAAAGTCTGCAAATATTACGTATAAATGGTAGGAACGAATGTTGTGCAGGTGGTTGTCAATGGAAATATATATGAGATACCGCAGAGTTTATACCCCCAGCCGAAAATGCGTGACGTCACGCGCAATTGGATAATGGGCATTGCGAGCCAACTCCGATGCGGTCTATAGCAGGTGAAATGTGGAGCGCAGGCTAACATAGGCTAGTCAAATGAACACATAGCGTCTCAGACTAGAGCGCAGCAAAGCAGTCAAACATAGAACAACACAGGCTAGTGCAGGCCAATGAACCACAACAGCAATTACTATTCCAAAAGAACAGTTTTTTTGTTTTAAACTGGGTGCTATCATTTTTAAAGTGGCTATTTATCCTGTTTAGCGAAACAGCAATAGCAGTAGGCCATGTCGTCAAAATGTTGTCTTTTTGCATACATTGGCCAAAAGTAAAAAAAAGTTAGGCATTTTTAAGCCAACCGAATTGAAGGCAACGGTGAATCAACTGGGTCCTAATTGCACTGCAGAATGAGACTTTTATCACCTTTTACCCAATGCAGGTTTGAATTGTTTTCATTTGCACTGTCTTTAGATACAAAATCGTTATTTTTTACTGCGTCCACAATTCCTCCAATTAGAAGGCAACTGATTCTTCAGTCTAATTCATTTTATCCCCATTTAATTTCCCCTCTTTTTGAGCCATAATAAAACATTTGCAATTGTTTACAACATGAATGCAGAAGTCTTCACGACTAGCTATTTCTGACATCATATGGCTTCAAAGGGTAGATAATCCTTTGAAACATGAATAACACAATTATAAATGAACACCGTTTCAAAATTCCTGGATGCAATTGTGATCAGAACAAAACCAGAATACACTGTGGGTCCCCAGGACTAACGTTGAAAACCGCTTGACAACAGCGGTCAGATATGAGTGGCATCAAAGACTGCAGACCAGGGCAGAGCATAGAGAGGCGCAGACCAGAGCACTCAAACATAGAGTCGAGTCAAACATAGAGGTGGCAGGGTAGTGTGTGGGGGTAGATGGTCAACTAAACTATCTGTCTGTATGGGACACCACAGTCCCATACTGTAATCTTGTAGAAAATTATGTCAACAAAATGTGACCTGCAGCCTTAGCTTTGGTTCAGTGATATAGTGTAGCTAATAACTGCTACAAGTGCCCCTGTGACAGCTTTTTAAAGACTTATGACAGCCCTTGGGGAGTTTAGGATATTTCAAATAAAGTCAATAGCGAACATGATAGGGATGCTGCATCACTGCCCTGATGTCAGTTAGAGATAGAGCCAGCACTGCTGTGCACTGACTGGCCCGGTCTCGCCAATATGCTATACTGCGCTACGCTTGGTTAGATTCTGCATTGTTCTGTTAAATTATATGAAAAACATAGCAAATGACAGGCAAATAATAAACTTTACGCAGATTCATTGATTGATTCATAGCCAAGCAGTTAATCAACGGAAACCCGCCATGTATATGACTGAAAGGAGCAGTGTATGCTCAAATTCAAGGTGTGAACACTACATCATATTCACGGGCAAAAGTGCCCAAAAGGGGAGCCTGCTCCAGTTTACACCTCAAAAAAAGATATAAAAGTCCATCTCACCAAATATTTTAATCTCGTATTTAGACTTGAAACACTTATTTCTATTACCTATCTTCTCAGTAAGACAAAAATGCTGCCAATGAAGAGAGATAATTTCAACTCATTTCCATTTGGTATGAAAATTACACCTGTCAAGCACATGGTGACTTCTAATAATCTAATGTTTTCTGCTTGAGAGAGGAAAAACTAAGACGGCGAAGTCGCATAAAAAGATTTTTAAAAACTTGTAAAAGAGACACTTTTTGCCGAGTTGTGGTGCTGGGCGGGGCAGGGGGTGCGTGAGACAGGACAGGAGAGTGTGACGGGGACGGGACGCCGGCGCGCTGCGGATTCAGGACACGTTTGGGGAGGGAACACGATGAGCTCTCGCTCCAGCCTAGTCTTTGTTTCACTTTATTGCCCCGCCTAATAGGCCTGGCCTGGTTTGGCACTCCGCACCCGACAGAGTGACGGAAACACAGCCACTCACATGTAGCAATTTACCAGAGACATATCAGTAACATTTCTCAAATTCACCAAAAAAAAAGAAAAACCCCACCCCAGCACCCTCGATCCTCACAAAACTTCACCACCCCAGTGGCCCCGTCCTCCAGTCCTCGGTTTGGTCCCTGCCGCCGAGGTCCATGCCATCACATCGCATCATTATCTCATTTAAAAAATCCACAGCAGAAGAAGAAAGTGAACAGGACAGAAGAGTCCTCACTGGAGCCCGAACTCACTGACTGGAGTCCAGTCGTGCCGGAGGGGAACTCTTAATGGGTACTGGAAGTGATGAGATGATTTAGTCCGGAGTTGGGTGAGGTAAAATGGGGTTGGAATGCGACATGCCAAACGCAAGCAAAGTACAGCAGGCGAGGACCTCCGTTTTTCCAAATCCTCATAACAGAAACATACAGCACCGCTACCCCTCTCTAGCTTTGCTTTTTCGACGATCAGGGCCAAGCAAGACATCACTCTTCCACCAAAATTTGAATCAAGATCGATTAAGTGAACTTTTCTTTTTCAGTTTTTCGCGAGTTCTTCGAAAACTCCCCCGCACTCCCGCTCGCACGTCTTACCCTCTCTCCCCTTTGGATCGATGTCAGTAATGAGACTTGATACACCGAGGTCCCTGGTTCTAATCCCAGTCGTTGCTCCGTTAACCTACCCTTGAAGAATCGCTTAACCTGAACAGCATCAGTAAAACCAGTCAGTCATAAAATTGGATGGCATGTACAGAGAAAACACGCGAGTCCTCCATAAAGCAGATGGAGTACACTAAGTAAATAAAGAGGGGAAAAAAATAAAAGTAATGACAGCTAGCAGTGTGGAGGTGCACGCTAAATGGCAGTCAACCGCTTGGATAAGATGGAGAATATTTTTGGGTGGTTTTTTTCTTGGTTGGGGTGTCGAGAGACGGCGATGGGTGGCGCTGGGATTAGCGGGGCGTGTCTTCATACCACACAAACCGTGCTTCTGGTTAGGTGCGAGATCGACGCACTTGTCGGGGTTTGGATACCCCAGGAAGACCCGTGATTTGTGGACTAGTTTCAAATTTCGTAGCGTTGAAAGACAGTCATGCTCCATAAGCACGTAGCGTGCATCCTTGTCACCCTGGGCTAGCGGAAGGAGCGGCGCTCAATTAAGTATTAAGGGAGATCGAACGGAATCTAATTAACATTCTGCAGCAGTAATCGGGCCGCGTGTCACGGGCAGCGGCGAACACGGCGGGGACGAGGAGCGATTCAGAGAACAGATGTCAGAGGCCTCGTCTGCTCGGCGGCAGAGCACCGCTCTGAGATCTCGGGAGCGGAGAGGTGTCACGACGTACTCCGTCAGGTCTGACCGCAGAGAGGCGACGAAGGCAAAATGCCGCAATACCGAACGTTAAAAACGCGGCGAACGTTAACAAGTGGGCCTCAGCCACGTCCGTACGCTTCTGTCGTGTCCTCGAAGCAGAGAGGGCATCGAGATAATGCGCGCATTACATACCGCGAGGTTTGGCTTCACTAATGTTTTGGGATGGATGGGGAGTCTGCAAGGAGAGAGAAGGCGGAAGAGAGAGGGGGCAGGAGAGAGGTTTCGAAAATTTTATGTCTCAAATGCTTGGCACGTCCCAAAATGAGTTGGCTGCAGCCTCTCTACAACTAAGCAACAGAAGAACTTCCCTTGTCTCTGAAACACCTCGCTATGGGACTCCGTAGCACCAAGTAAATAAAGCACTCAGGCGCATCGTACATGCAGTTGTATCTGGTTTGGATACATGTTGCATTGCGTGCAATTTGCGTACCATAGCGCTGAGTCATCAGTCTCGCTTTAGTGACACCAAGTTTCCAGTCAACCAGTAAGATGTAAGAAGTTCAAACTGACTTTTAAGTTCAAGTTTATTTATTTACAGAGCACATTTAAATATGAAACGGTTGACTAGAGTGCCGCACAACATACAAAGGCACGCAAGCAGCACAGTTTCCATTAAGTATACGAACACACCCGTTTGAATTAAATAAACGGATATGAATAAATAAAAAGGATATAAATAAGAGATTAAACTATGCAGTGCAAACCAATTGAAAGCGCCCAAAAGCCACACACCATCTAACAGTCAAGACTGAAACTCGCAGCAACATCGGGGCTTGTATTTACAAAACAGTTCAGAAAAAGTGCTGATCTGGGATCTGTTATGCCTTTTAGCTTACAATGAATTGAGTTAAGATAAAACAACAGGAAAAACTGGCCCTGGAGTAGCATTTCCTCACTGAGAGGATTTGAGAACGTGGCTCCACAGATCCTCGAATGTCGCTCACGAATCCATATTCCTTCCTCTCTGTTAATTAACAGAACGATTATTGCTACTGACTGGCAGTGCATCAAACTCCCAGGTAACACAGAGGGTGAAAACTCAGCAGTTGTTGGCGTTTTGGGTCCGAGATTTGAGGAGCAGGGCCCAACATGTTCCCTCTTCAGGAATATCGCACTCATCCAGCTCCTTTAACACCCCAGGGCCCAACAGGGGAGCGGAGGAGTGTGGGTGACGACATTACTCCCTTGTGTAGTAAGCTGACGCACTACAGGTTCTACCCGCGTCCCTCAAGTTTTCCTCGCGCGCACATCCAGAACTGAGATGATTTTTCTTTCGTCACTCGCGTAGCCCCAGGAACACATGTTCCGTGTTTTCAGATTTTAACTGCGCCAAAAACTGGCTTCGTCATTAAAGTTTATTTCTCGGTGGTGTTTTGCAATTTTCAATTGCGCCACTGCGATTGGCTCTAGCATAAGCGTTTTAACAACCCTTTTCAATATAAACGAGCGGTCGCAATACTGTGAAAATATAAAGCCAATTGTTCTTCTCCCTCAATAACATTTAGTCGGAAAAAGGTATTTTTTCGTCAATATTTTTTCCACCATCTGTGTTTGAAATGCAGGGCATTCTTCCGGAAACCTCCAGGCTTTAGCAAACTGATAGCGTTAATATAGCACTTTAACGGATTGGATAAAAGAGAAATGTCTTTACCTCCTTACATTTCCATACCGGCTGCACAGGGAATCGACCAACAATGCCATATTGCTTTAAGCAAGTAGTGGCCTGGGAACCTGACGCATAAATAGAAATTGATTGCGAGTTTGAGGAATCTACAGCGCTTTCAGCAAAAGTGGTGATAAATCCTCCGAATGATGGTATTTATCATCAAAAGCTGAGCAGGAGAGGCAAACATTACTTTGAGAGAGACGGAGAGAGAGGGCAAAAGAGCGAGGCCAGAGAAGAAGGGAGCAGAATGTTTGTTTAAAAACAGGGGTCCGCGCAAATTTTAGCCGACTGAGTAGTGAATGGTTTGTTGTTCTTGCATGTTAGCACTTAACACCAGCTGTGCAAATGTATTGATGTGTTATGTCCATGTAGGAGTGTATGGACGTGCCTTGGCGTTAAGAGGAGTGATTGATTACATGGGTTACATGTGTCTCTCCACGTGTGTGTGTGTGTGTGTGTGTGTTTGTCAAGGTGATTGATTGTGCTTCTGGGTATACAGATCTCTTTGATTCAGGGCATTTGTGTTTCTTTTTATCTCTGCGAGTGTTTTTCATTTGGGTGGGAGTAAATGGCTGTGTGTGTGTGTGTGTGTGTGTGTGTGTATACGTGGTGTGTTCCATGAATCAGAAGACTTTGTCATTTCGCTGCTTCAGAACCCTGATCCTAGCTGACAGGTGTATCTGAGCGCGGCTAAGCAGAAAAAGAGAGAGAGAGGGAGGGGCGGAGAGAGAGAGCGAGAAAGGCAGAGAGAGAGAGAGAGACAGAGAGGCTATTTTATTGTCTTTGTACAATACACTCATCTTCAAGCCTCATTCGGTCTCATTATAAAATGTAACAATGGAAGTTTGACACAATACTTCCTCTGAAAGTCACCCAATAAAAGTGTACTCTCACAGTCAACACACACACACACACACACACACACGAACGCACACACAGACGTACACAGCTCAACACCCCAAACATAAACAAACAGGTGCCCACCACCGTACAGTCCAGTGATAAATACCAAACTCTTCGCACCATTACAGCACACATTTCCCGTACAAAAAATTGGGAGACCGAGCCAAACATTTAATTTCACAAAAGAATACCATCCATGCTAAGTGTATTTAATGTTAATGTTATGCGATTATGTATCGAGAGTGTATCCGCGTTAGCATACCCCAGTAGCTCAGTCCAGCGGCACACAGTGAATCATTGTGTACGGAAGCAGCAAACAGACAGGCTGAGGACTAAAAGCTTTTTAGCGAGCCAGTGATGGAGAAGGCCGATGTTTGTAAGAGCGGATCGCATGCCTGGCAGCATATGCTTGTAACGCAGGTCACACATTTCCAGCTCTTTCCGCGCGCGCTTCGGAATGTCAGTGTCTATTCAAAGCATTGAATCAATTGGTAAAACCAGGAAAAATGCATTACTGTCCCATCATGTTTTCATCTGACCACCCAAAGGGAGATCAGACTACTTCTTGCGTGCATATTTCAATTTGTTCACACTCATGCACGCCGTCCACCGAGATTTCGATGCCATAAGTGCTAACTATTGAAGGCTATTTCAAGTTACGTGTATGCAAATGGTATTTATCCCAATTTTAACATGCTAACATCACCTCCGTAAGATATGCTAATGGAGTGATTGCAAAGAATGGTGAGTGACAGTAGGGAGATGGAGTGATGGAGAAAGAGACAAAGGAGGAGAGAGACATGAGTCATCTTGATTAACTTTGACTTTTGAAAGACATTAACAAAATGGTTTAATTAAAACACTCCAAAAATCATAAAATGACCATAACTTGAAAATCATCAGAAAAACTAATCACACCTAGACTAGCAGTCTGGCGACTTATGAAGTCAAGTGAGACCGTTTTCCAGTATACGGTGCACGTTTCCTCATTTACTGGCTACTTGGATGTTAGCCATAAAGGCTGACCATAAATTCTGAGACTTCTGCAAATTTCGCTCGGAGAGACAAAGAACCGGAGCTCGGAGGAAAGAGACTGAGATTAAGACTAAACGGGACGAGATTAACAGACCTCATAAAAAGGTCACCTGTGGACATTTATATTTCAAGCACACTTTTCTCATGTCCGCCACCGTTGTATCATGTCAGAAGACACATACTAGGGAATTGTAGTTCCACAGAATATTATATTACTATGCTCCTACAAATACTACAACTAGGGGAGACCGGGTCTAGTTGTTACATTCTAAATAGTTCCGATAATAAAACACAGACGGCGCTCTAATTTTTCCTGCTGCTCCACGAAGGTGACCCACGTCTTTACGTGACAGAAGGACGTACGTCGAAAGTCGCAGCTTACTGTTTCAGAAAAATGCTCGAAAAAGTAACTTTCTTGGTGTTTGGGAGATTTCGATTCACATCAACTGTAATTGATACATACCTGAGATTTTCAGGATTATGAGAGAGGAAGACATTAGCCACTGTGTCATGACTAACCCATGTCAACATTGCTCAGGAACATTTCAAAATGTCGGGACAATAACAAGGGGTTGCTGATGGACTAGTTGATTCACCCAAGTTGTTACAGTAACAACATGCCCCAAAACCTGTTACAACTTGGGCAAGATCAAATTACCTAATTGAATGACTTTGTACCTTTTTGTATTTCAGAAAGATGCCTTGAAATTACAAACGAACTACGAAACATGGCAATGCCATTAGAGAATGACTCAAGAGGTTCCTTACTGTGGCTTCGTGGGATAATAGTAATAAGGCATTCTACGTAACTTGCCTACTTAAGTGGGAAACACATCTCACTTAAGCAAATTCTTATTGTAACAAAATGCCCCACAACCTGCAACAAACTACCCCTCCTGTAAAAAAACTACGTCATTGTGGGGTAGTTTGTTACAGGTGACAGGGGTCTATTTTTTCCTCACCAGCATTACACAAGCAGATAATATAGGGGTTGCAGCTGATCAGTCAAGTAGTCGAATGAACTTTCTATCTTTACAGTGCATATTGATAACAAAAACCTGATAATGTCAATTCTACAGCAGTTAGAAGAAAAAGTGTAACAACTAGACCCGGCCTCCCATACTAATGATAGCGATGACAGTGATGCAGATGATAATGGTCTTAATAAATGGGTAATGGCTCCAGGCGAAAAATAAAGGAGACAAGACAAGCAAATCACTGTTTTAACAACAGCCTCATTGGTTAAGGAATTGGTGCAGTAGAGTGACAAACTTAAGCCGCTTTCATACTGGACGCGAAACGAATTTTTCGCACGACAGATTACATTTAAAGTCAATGCAAAGACGCAAATACACGTCTCTTACGGCACTTTGGTCGCGTAAAAAGTGGCGTTTTACAGCTTCCTGCAAAAGTGGCGCTTCATACAAGTAAAACACCGTTTTTTACGCCGCTTTTACCCAGAAATACGCGTTTGTTTTTTTTTTTTTTTTTACCGCGTTTTAAGATAAGACGCGTGCAATTAGTGGCGTATTCTGGCACGTTCGGCTTTACATAACTTCGAATGTAATCTGCCGTGCGGAAAATTCGTTTCGCGTCCGGTGTGAAAGCGGCTTCAGACGCTGACAGGAGAAGTCACAAGGGGCCAAGAATGTGTATTATTACAGAGTTAGTTTGAGTGATTGTCATTAAGGCATGCAGGCGGCAATTATCCAGATATATGGATACAAGAACTCAAGTCCACAGTCACAAGGGAACATTTGATCATAACAACTACTGACAAATCCGTACAAACAGTAATCAGAGAATGACTCTCTGTACTCCTATCAGAGCAAGACCCCTACAATTTAATGCTCACAATACAGAGTGAAAGTCAACATGATCTTTTCCTAAAAGGACTTTTTAAAAATGTTTTTTTGAAGCAAATTCTAGCCTACCAAAATAATAAATTCTGCAGCGAGGGAATGTGAGAGGGAAAGAGTTATTTAGACCGGGAAAATTACACAGTCTACCTCAAACGATGGATGGATCTCCACGCCGACAAAGTGAAACAATCTTAAAACATTTTTATAGAGGTGACCCATCACGCTCACTTCTAAACCCAGGCGCAATTTTATGAGCAGGCGCCGAGAAGACACTTCCGCAGATTTAAACTGATTCTGAGGCTCTTATAGGAGACCAGCCAACCTGCTTCAGCGGCTGAAAGAAAAGGAACCCACTTTTCACGGAGATAAAGTCGGATATATCTGGAAACAGCCCACCTCCGCTACTCCTCCTCTCCTCTCCGGATCCCCTCCTAATTATGTCTCAGGGGTGTTCGGCAGCCGCGGCCTGAACCTAAGCAGAAACGCCACCCAAAAAACTCCCAGCTAATGAAGTCACATGACCAGTAATCATTCATGCTGCAGCGGTCCCCAGGTATTTAACCGACCCAAATGGGAACATGGCGGTGGAATCACATCAAAGTCGAGATTTCATTCTGCGCCTGGTGTTGAGAAAATTGCACGCGACGGAGAACAACGCCTCGGCATATAGGGACACATAGAGCTAAGCGCTGAAATAAAATGCGTGGTCGGTGTCCAAAATTGTGTGCATCGAGAAAAATAACACTGAGCTATATGTCATTGTGACTCAACTGTCCCCCGTGGTAAATAATGAGCCTTGCTTGTCTACTTGAGATAATGGTTCAAATTACCATCTTCTTCAGACAAAGCGTCACACACTTTACTTGCCTTAATATGAAAGGTGAAATTTTGTCTGATTTGGGTAAGGTAGGCTCAGGTCTGCTCTCATTTTAAGAGCTTTGGCAAATTTTGATGAGTGCTAACTGGATAAATAATTCAGGAGCGCACGTTATATTCGGGATACATTAGTGTGCTCCTTACATTCTCAACTTTTGAGCAGGTGTGGCCAATGAAATATAAACTAGGCATTGTCTGATTTAAACAAGGTAGACTTAACTGTGTTCCCCTTTTAAGAGCAACTATGAAATGTAATAATACTTATTGAGTGAATAAATAACTTAGAGGTGTACACCGAGGATAGTCTCAATGAGGCACCACAAGGGCAGTTTATCTATACTAAATTAAATGGCTTTTTTCAGTGTCGAGTAAATATAGTCTTTGTCTGCTGCAGAAAGTGGAAAATAAAGTCGCCAGCTCCTCATTGTGGCTGAACAATCGGTCTTCATGAAAGAGGTTGTAAAGGCCTCTTCTATGTCGGATTATGAGCCAGAAGTTGTTTCAGTGAAAATGGGGCCAAAGGTGTGGCTAAACTCAATTTTGTTTCCAGAATTGCTCTGTGTGCGGCTGGGCTGTGTATGCCTTCGTATTTGTAGACATTAAATTGTGCAAAAACTGCAAGAAGACCGTGTATACATGCATGTAAATGTGCTTACTCTCACATATTAGCTCATAATCATGTGTGCAGTAAGGCAAGCTGGGAGATAAAATAACATGGAACACGATTACAAATTATGTGGCAATGCTTTACAATTAGGGTACGATAATTAACATTAGTTAATGCAGTAATAAGCATTTACTAACAGCTAATTAACATTTTACTAATGCATCTGGTAATCATTTACAAATGATTTTCACATCAACTACGGGATTCATTTATACATTATGGTTTAACAGTTTGAAGTGCTGCATAGGGAATACTTTAGGGATGTATTCAATTTCGCAATAAGGGAACCGCAGAAGATTAATAAATGGTCAATTATGGTTGCATAATGCATTTTCAGCTAACAAACGCATAAGTTGCCTGCAATTTACCTGATAGTTAACAAACTAATGTTAATTATTGTACCCTTAATGTACAGTGATACCAATTATGTTAGACATTTTGACATGGAAGGACAAGTTAATTATTTTGCACTGTGATGGACAATGATCACATGCTTTCAATTCAATATGCAGAAGGGCGATATGAGAGATTGCAGGATTGCGGTCCAGGATTACAGGAGGGCGAGTTCATATCCGGCGTAACTGCAGGGAGAACAGCACCAAACATGTGATTACATCGCTTCCTTCGGTGGACCAATCAGAGTATGAGTCACAGTGAGATTAAAATGCACTAACAGCCTCTGGAGCAGGACGATCATTATTGCTAACAAAGCTCACGGTGACTGATTAGAAACGGTGTTATCATAAGCCCAATATGGACATTATTGGAGAGAGGAGGAACGAGCAGACCTCGGCTGACTCAACTCTGATTTGAGCCACACAGTATCGTGATGTGGATGTAAGGCAGGCTATATCCAGGTTCTCCTGCTTAGCAGTTCAGAGGGGGAGAGATCATTTGTCTAAAACCCTGGGGTTTATGGAGGAATAGGAGGCTCTGTTACCCCTGCAAACCAAAAGAAGGGAGTTAACACTCTTTGAAGAGAGAGCATTTTGGAATTTTCATCCCAAATTCGATGTCAGTGGTCTATAACTCTATTGTTCTCAAGTGGTTACATCAGCATTAGAGTGTTTAGGAGAGAACACTCTTATTTGTGGCCTCAAACCATGAAGGGTTCTAGATATCTAGAAGTCAGGAAGTGCTGAGCAATGGCTATCTTTCAGTAAACAGCACATGATGAGGCTGACTGGACCTGGCTTAAGATGAGGGCATTTGCCCAACCAGGCAAATTTTCAACCGCGGAGAAGCAAATGTATTTATACAAGCAGACGCACACAAACTAGCGGTGAGGGAATTTTCCAGCTAAAAGTCAACATTCATCACTGCCATTGCGAAACAATGAACAAACAAACGTGCGTACGTACGCACACAGACACACCCCTGCATGGTCGTGCAGTACTGCCAGGGGACATTATTTGACAGCTGTCGAGTCGGATATGAACATGGTACATACTCAGCTACACTGCTGGAGGGCTAGAACAACTGCCTGGGGATGGGGCCTTATTTGGCAGCTGCAATATCAGGCCCTCCTGGCCGCTTCTCAAGTACGGCTCTGGGGGCCTGGAGAGAGGAGGCGTTAGGCGGAAGAGTCACTTTCCGGTGGGGACACAAGCAGGCGTATTACACTAGCAGCAGAGAGGCGTCAGTATGAATTATAGGCTATGGAAACATTAAGAGACAACTGCCAGCGGCCAAAACCTTATCAAAACACTTAGAGGGATCACAAGAGACAACAAACAATTGGCAGCATACAAACTGCCAACCAACTAAACAACTGACAAGAACCAAAACAACGGACAATCAACAAAACAGCAGACAACAAACAACTGACCGACAACCAGCAAAACTGCAGACATCAAACGAAACAACTGGCGACAATCAAAGCAGACAACAAACAACAGACAATCAACGCAACAGCAGACAACAATCAAAATGACGAACAACCGACAAAACAACTGACAACGATCAAAACCACAGAAAACAAACAAAACTGACAATTAAAACTGCTGAGAACAAACAAAACAACAGACTGCAAACAAAAAAAAACAAGCACAGCTATAAATGTACATCAGTCAGGGTGAATGCTCTGGGGGTGCAAAGCCTTACAATTAATACAATACAATGAAATCATTGGTAATTAAAATTAAACTGAAAAAGTTGCTTTAGGGAGTCAATTACTTTTTGCCACACATTAACAGCACAGATTCAGCGTTCCATCTCCGCAGGGGGGTGGGTCTGGCTTGGTGGGGAGGGGGGGGGAATGGGGTGGGCGAGAGACAAGCTTAGGCGCTATAATGGGAGACAGATAGGGAACCAACAGGGGGCGCCGGGCGACGGAGCGAGCGGAAGCAGGGAGACATGTAATGAGGTAGCAGTGAAATGGCTTGTGAATGAGGCTCCAGCTGTCAGAGTAGCACAAAGTTTAGTGCGTGCGATCCTAGCCTTCCCCCGTCAAAATTACAGCCTTACTGCCACGTCGTCGCGCTCCCCCACGACTCCAAAGTCGTTTCGGCCTGGGGTTCAGGCGGAGCTCAAAGGCAAGCTATCAAAGGCCTATTTATACGCGCGCAGCATCCATCAGCCACGGCCCATTGACGGTCCCGAAAGCCTTTGGGGGGGTCGATGGGTGGGCACTAGGTGCTGAGGAGCTTTTCGGCATGTAAATGCGAGAACTGGATCCATACGCCGATGGTGAATACCAGTCCTCAATATGACTGCAGGCGAAGATGTCAAAGCAGAGGAATGGGCGGGGAGGGGGGGTGGGGTGGGTGGAGTGCTTTGCGATTGACAGGTCTGACCCTGAACCGCACAGTCATCCATATTCCACGCTCCCAACTGGCAGCAATCAATCGACTTCACACTGAATCCGCTCACCGTGTTTCACAACGGATTTCGCACGATGTCCATTTGCCTACACCCTGGTTCAAACCACCCCATAGAACAAATCAGAGACACCAGTTGTCAGGAAAACTCTGAATGAAGGCACACCGGAAGAAACAGAATAGTTCCCAAGAGCCTCACCCTCGGGGGGGGGGGGGGGGGCTGTGAGTGGGGGTGTGTAGGGGCAAAGGACGTGTCCGAAATCATTCCCTATTCACTACTTAGCTCTCCATTTACAGCAGAGATGTCAGGCTCCAGCCCTAAAGGGCCTCAGTGTCCGCAAGCTTTAGAGCTCTCCTTTCAATTAGCGACTAATTAGTGCCTTGGGAACAACGTATGCAAACCCTTTAGCCAATCAGGGACTCAAATGTATTACTACAGCAGAAACACAGCAAAAAGCATCAGACACTGCAACCATCCAGGAGGGCAGTTTTTTTCACCTGATTTAGAGAGTTAGCTGTAACGTTACTGTAGTGTGGTCCGAATTCTCCCTGGACATTTCTCATTCCCAGGATAGTTCACTATAATATTACATTAAATGCTCCGTAAATGTAGTCAACAGCTGATGTAGAGTAACTGGACGTCAAAAGCAGATTCCTAAAATCATGATACTGTGCAGTAGTGGAGCCAGAATTGCTTGTTAAACTTGTTAAACAAATGTAACTGCAATTGTTTTTTTTATTGATTAAAATTCTACATGTAGGTATAGTATAACATAAAGCACAACACATACATTCAAGCATTGAAATCATCGCTGAAATGACGGCACCAACTACTGGTAGCGCTGTATAGTAGCGTAGCCACAGTAGTGATGAGGTTTCAGAATATTTATGAGACAATATTTGCCAGCGCATATCACAGTTTGCCAAGTAGTGCCGTCCTAATTTGGTCTGTTATTTCACTCACTGCTTCCCAATATAGTGTCACATTTAGAATTGTCCAAGTTGGAAATAAGGAACGAGTGATTCGGGGAAAACTTCGGACACCAGTGCAGTCAAGTGAATTGTCTATTTGAATGACACAGCTGGAGGTTTTATTTCTTTCGTTTACTCTCTGGATCTCAGTCTCTCCATAGTCTTCTACTCCTTCACTCTCTCTTCTCTTTGCTCACTGTTCTACCTTTCTATTCCCCCTCTCTCTTTCTTGTGCTCGTTCTCTTGCTCTCTCTGCCTCTCCCATTCTCTCCCACTTATTCTTTCGCTCCTGTTCATCCACACTTTTTTCTGGGTTTCAAAACAAACTGTGGATGAGGCTGCATTAAAAAAAGATAAAATTCAGGTTATATTTTATTCATAAATTATTTCCAAAAATAAAATAAAAAATTCAGTGCAACGTCTTTTTCCGAAGGCAGAACAGCATGGTATTGATGTCTGTTGACAGGAAAGCCGTGACCAATCCGTAACCCCGTCAGCAGGTGCCTCCTCGTTGCCGCACCGCTGTTCCAAACATTGGTTTGATTAGAGGTCAAGTCATCCAGGTGTTATCGCTGTTCATTGGCTGGGAGGGGCAAGCCACAACACCCCTTTGGCCGTGTTTGGATCATAGACTGTATAAAACAATGGATGAAGCAACTGTGATGTCACCCATTGGTTTCAGCGTACCATAAAGGAAGCCTCAATTTTGGCTATTTGAATTGCGCCATGTTGTCATTTTGAATCTGCATGTGATTTCTATTGGACAAGAGCAAGAATCAAGATCCGGGGAGGGACGTGAGAGGTGGATCTGACCGTATCGGACGAGGACCAGCCACGCCCCTAAAGCATATTCTGGCTTTATCCTTTATTCTAGTCTACTTGCGACCATAATTTACAAAAATGAACATGATATATCAAATGAGACCTGAAAATTTCTATAACTACCATAAAATAATGTGAAAAGTCATTATTTAAATGAAAAATCATGTGGGAAAGTAGGGTCATTTTCTCATAGACTTCTATAGCATTGAACTTCTTTCTGCAACCACCGATGTCGCCATCTGCTGACCATTAAATAGAATGCCACTTCACGGTACTTCCGCATGGACTTCATTTTTTCAGACCAGAGTGCTGCATCCATCTTTTTATACAGTCTGTGGTTTGGATTCATACTTATTTGTCAATTACTGACTATAACGAAAAGTAGTATACCGTATGTGACTGATGTGAAATTCTGCAACATGCCATAGACACGTGGATGAAATTCTACACTGGTCTGATGTCACGGTACAAAGCCAAGCCAATTTTGCTGTGTACTGTATCCCACAAAGCAGTGCGTTGAAGATATCATCCCACGGAGACCCAGGTAATCGTATTAGCCGGGTGGACTCATGACTGTTATCACATACTAGCTACTACATTGCATACCAGTATGGAAAGTAGCATGTGGTATCTCTATACTCACTTGTGCAGTAACCAGTGTATAACAAACAAGTATGTGATTCGGAGCACGGTCTCCTGCATCGGGACAGGGATTGTTATGTCCCGGGACATCTGCGCTTGGCGAGTCAAACGGTCGAGGGCTCCCCTGATGCTATTGGCCGTTCTAATTTTGGCAGGAGGCACTGGCTGGATGGCTGGCTGTGTTCCTGCTGGTTGGCGGGATTAGGAGGACCAAGGGTTAGCCTGGCGCTAACGGCGAATCTGCTATTGGCGACTGTCATACCCACGGGGACATTAAACAGACCCCGGCTGTGTGGGGATGGTGGAGCGAGGCCTGTGGGGGATGTGGGGACTCTATATTTTGACTGCGTCCCTGTCGCTCAAAGCGGCGTTAATGCGTTGCGGTGTTCGCTCGGTTCACTGGTGCATGAAAAGCATTAACCCCTCTCGCAAGGATATCGACAAGCTGCGCCTAATGTCTAGCCGGCGAGCCGCATAGCGGGTGTACATACGCTCCCTTATCCACGGTTTCTGAGTGGTATTGATGTTCTGTATAATGCACTGTCCAATTAGCATGGATCCCTCTATACTACCCTCCGCAATGTCAGAGGTTAGAGGGATCAAGTGAGTCTATACCATATGTGTGCTGATCAGTGTATATTCAACTGAGCTTAAACTCTGTAAATTCTGGTTTAAGGGAAAAAAAAATCTGCCGTCTTGAAGTCTAAGAGCACGGGTGATTGACACAATACTGTGTGTGTAGGCGCGCATGCACATGCGTGTACATTTTTTTTTTTTTTGACAATGTCAGTGTCTCACAGTCTGTGTGAGAGTCCAATAAATGAGAGCTCTCTGGTCTTCGTAGAATACCTTTGTTTATTGATGTGTGTACATATACCTGTGTGTGTGTGTTTGAGTTCTCCGGTTTTGAGTCTGTGTATATCTCCTTCTCTGCAGGACGTTGACAGAACTGATGAAACAGCCGGAGTCAGGCATGGATGGATCAGGGGGCCATGCCCCCATAGGCAGCAATGGAATTTCTACCAGAGGGCTGCGCAATAGCAGCGGTGAGTTGGGCTTGAATATTCGACCAATGACCATCCTGCTACAATTTCACCTTTAAATAATGGACTAATCAGTACCCGATCACCTTTAACTGAGTGACCAGCTCCCATGAAATTCCCTTTGAGCTAAAAAAAAAAAAACATCAAGTTTAAATATAGTCCGGGACCAATAAGTTGACTGCAGATCTCAAACCCCCAGAGTTGATTGTGCATCTTGCATTGCCTTGCAGGAAAGTTTTCGCTAAACCCAGCCACGCCATCACTGGAGGTGTGCTAATCTGACAGTCATTTAACCTTTCCCAGCGAGCAAAGTTTTTCCTCTCGCTAATTCTCCCGAATGTTATCAGGAAGAGAATTCTGCTGATTGCGCATTCATTCCTCCTCTGCACAATTTTGAGCCTGAAGAAAAAAGCGACAGGTAGACGTGACTGGATAAAGCTAACGACTGATCGCGGAGTAACTTGGATTACCCAAAGCCTCAGAAGCATGCGACTCAAGCTTACGACAGAGACTTTGATTTAGCTTTCAGCTTTGTACTAAAATCAGCCTTGATACTGTTAGCACAGGGACAAAATCCCAAGTGGGGTCCAAGCTAACTGTAAATACATCCACCCCCTCAGACTCAGTCAGACTGCATGATTAGCGCAGGGAATTCGACAGGAATGCACTACAGGATGAGCTCACAGCAGATTTCTGACATCCCACATCTCAAGTGCCACCGTGACAAAAATGTACCTTTTATTTTTTTACTTTTTTCTGACTTCAAGTTACCATATAGTGCTACAATCATACAGTTTGGTAGAATGTACAGCAACTGGAGCAAAAATAGCTGAAAAAATAGCTTGAAAATAGTTACTTTTCCCCAAAATGTGGGGAATACAAGTCCACCAATGCTAATCTCTCAAAAATGAAGACAGGGGATTGGATGGAATGCAAAGCACACCTACAAGGAGGCCATTTTGTCTCGTCATATTTATATAGAGAGTCGCACTCAAGTTTTGTGTTGAAAAGTAAAAGTGGAACGTGTTTTGGAATCTTAACCCTTTGAGCGCCACAGGCAACTATAGTTGCCCAATGGTGCAAGATATCAAAACCAGAGGCTGTTGAAAACTGCAGGGGAGCTCTTTTGAACAAGTTGCCACATGATAGGTTTTCAACAGCTCAGGATAATTGCATTCTTAATTCCTTAAAAATTTATTAGGCCCTCAAAGGGTTAAGATGTCCTCATCATCAAATTAGTCTTCCAGTTTGATGACAAAAACTGATCAAACTGATATGACATCGCCTCGCC
This sequence comes from Gymnothorax reevesii, assembly GCA_029721435.1. Classification (NCBI taxonomy): domain Eukaryota; kingdom Metazoa; phylum Chordata; class Actinopteri; order Anguilliformes; family Muraenidae; genus Gymnothorax; species Gymnothorax reevesii. Next base: position 70,251,134 of record CM056584.1, read on the forward strand.
CATGACTTCACTTCCCGGCTCCTTTGGTTGCGTCCGGGTATTTTTAAATTCGGCGAGCCAAAGTTTGAAATTATGCTTGAATTAATTGCATTTGCCGTTGGAACCACCTAAAATTTACCATGGATACTACTCGTAACCTTAACCTCTGAGGAAGGAAGAAAAAAGTGGAGGTATGTTTGAGATTATAAGGGCTCTTTAACAGAAGGACATGGGCTTGATTCCCATCAAACTGAGACTCAGGTCTCAGCTTCAGGCCCAGATTTCACAGATATTGGATATGTAACGGAGCAAAGCTGTACAGAGAATCCTTTACTGTGCACATGGAGTCTCAAATTCAGTTTCTCTTGTTCTTACCTCCTCTAATCCATTTTTTAACGGGGTACTCCACAACCAGAAAGAATGGCCTTTTCATAAAACCGCTGTATAGGTGGTAGAAAGGTGAAAATTTTTTTGAAATTGGTGCCTCATGACCTGAGAAAACAGAGAAAAAAAGGACTGTGGAACTCAGTTTCGCACACAAGGTAGAAAACGTACAAAACCCAAAACCAGTGAAGTTGGCACGTTGCGTAAATAAAAACAGAATACAATGATTTGCAAATCCTTTTCAACCTATATTCAATTGAATACACTGCCAAGACAAGTTACTTAATGTTCGAACAGGTAAACTTTATAATTTTTTGCAAATATTAGCTCATTTGGAAATTGATGCCTTATTCAAAAAAGCTGGCACAAGTGGCAAAAAAGACTGAGAGAGTTGAGGAATGCTCATCAAACACTTATTTGGAACATCCCGCAGGTGAACGGGCTAATTGGGAACAGGTGGGTGCCATGATTGGGTATAAAAGCAGCTTCCCTGAAATGCTCAGTCATTCACAAACAAGGATGGGGCGAGGGTCACCACTTAGTGAACAAATGCGTGAGCTGATTGTCGAACAGTTTAAAAACAACATTCCTCAACGAGCTATTGCAAGAAATGTAGGGATTTCATCATCTACGGTCCTTAATATCGTCAAAAGGTTCAGAGAATCTGGAGAAATCACTGCACGTAAGCGACAAGGCCGAAAACCAATGCCCGTGACCTTCGATCCCTCAGGCGGTATTGCATCAAAAACCGATGTGCGTAAAGGACATCACCACATGGGCTCAGGAACACTTCAGAAAACCACTGTCAGTAACTACAGTTCGTCGCTACATCTGCAAGTGCAAGTTAAAACTCTATAATGCAAAGCGAAAGCCATTTATCAACAGCACCCAGAAACGCCGCCGGCTTCGCTAGGCCCAAGCTCATCTGAGATGGACTGAAGCAAAGTGGAAAAGTGTTCTGTGGTCTGACGAGTCCACATTTCAAATTGTTTTTGGAAACTGTGGATGTCGTGTCCTCCGGACCAAAGAGGAAAAGAACCATCCAGACTGTTATAGGCGCAAAGTTCAAAAGCCAGCATCTGTGATGGCATGGGGGTGTATTAGTGCCCAAGGTATGGGCAACTTACACATATGTGAATGCACCATTAATGCTGAAAGGTACATACAGGTTTTGGAGCAACATATGTTGCCATCCAAGCAACGTCTTTTTCATGGACGCCCCTGCTTATTTCAGCAAGACAATGCCAAGCCACATTCTGCACGTGTTACAACAGCATGGCTCCGTAGTAAAAGAATGCGGGTACTAGACTGGCCTGCCTGTAGTCCAGACCTGTCTCCCATTGAAAATGTGTGGCACATTATGAAGCGTAAAATACGACAACGGAGACCCCGGACTGTTGAACAACTTAAGCTGAACATCAAGCAAGAATGGGAAAGAGTTCCACCTTAAAAGCTTCAAAAAATTGGTCTCCTCAGTTCCCAAACGTTTACTGAGTGTCGTTAAAAGGAAAGGCGATGTCACACAGTGGTAAAAAGGCCCTTGTGCCAACTTTTTTGCAATGTGTTGCTGCCTTTAAATTCTAAGTTAATAATTATTTGCAAAGAAAAAAAAAATAGTTTCTCAGTTTGAACATTAAACATCTTGTCTTTGCAGTGTATTCAATTGAATATAAGTTGAAAAGGATTTGCAAATCATTGTATTCTGTTTTTATCTACGATTTACATAACGTGCCAACTTCACTGGTTTTAGGTTTTGTACAATAAACACAACGCACTGGGCCCTTTGCTTTCCCAGAGCTGAAAATTGGGTGGGCACGGAACATCCCTTTACAACAATTGCTAGTGCCGACTTGTTCTTGGTCATTTTCCTTTAATAGCACGTTTTCCAGTGATAAGAATAATCCATCGGCAATTAAAGACAGCTTTCCTTTTAATACGATCTCAGGGCGATTAAATAACAGGCTAAATTCAGTCCAGAAAGATAATTTACTCATAATGAGGCCAACGCTGTACGAAAGGCAAATTGCTGTGGAACTTCTGTGCTACCTTATTGGCAGATCAGGTGATCTAATCTGCACTTTATGATCCTTAAAATTAAATCAAAGACAAAGATTTGAAACACATTTGCTTAATTTGGAATAAGGCTAATTGAAATGCACCAAATTTTGTATCCAAATGAATGATTATCATCTTATCACAACGAGGAGAACTTGCAACAACCGATGGTGTGAACTGTTTTTGGAGTGAACATATACAAAAAAATGAGCGGACCGATAATGTCATGGGTTATAGAAGATTCTCCATTTCGTCCAGCAGGTGTCTGTGTCTCGCTCTGAGTGGCACACCTGGGTCGGATCTTGCCCAATCTAATCTGCCTATAAAAGCCAGCTCCGCCTCCCTACCCATGCTGGAGTGTTTCACTTGAGTCGGTAAGGAACAGACTGGTTTTTATCTGAGGTAACTGCTCGCTACAATCTGTAGCTTCTCGTCTAGTGTTTAGTGGTTTGTATTCCCATGTGAGCATAAAATTGCCATGGGATTAGGTCTTTGCTTATTTCTCGCTCTGTAGTAGGTTCCCATCTTGGGGACGGAACGTTTGGAGCTCCTCTCCTCTTGCCGTCTCGGCTTGTCCAGATTACCCCAGTATTTGTGGACCGGGAGGTTCTTTTCGTTTTGCCGATTTCCCCGAGACCGAGTATTAAGTTAAATAGCTAGTAACGCTTCGGCGAAACGTCGGAGATCCTTTAGGTATATTTCCCTTTGAACGGCGATAGAGAGCTCAGGGTTATCTCCCTCGCCTCACTTCTCCGTGAAGCATCAAACGCTTCATAAGTACCCAAGCACCACACGCCAACAGTATAAGGCAGCCAAAACCCGTGTTCGGACGGGAGTGTTTGAGTTTGGATATTTCTTGAGTTTTCTTATTGTGACGTTCTGACTATTCATCCGCTCGCCCTGTTTTATAAAGGGTGGTTTCTTTATTTTCTCAGAACGTTTTAGTGGTTATTCTCCGCGTGTGCGGGGGTAACTTTCAGTCCTCCATTCGATCGCTCCTGGTCCTCTAAATTCCGCCTCCCTCACAGATAATTGTTTCAAAGGGATGTTCTGTGCCGACCCAACCTTCAGTTCTTGGTACGCCAATGTTACGAAGTACCAAGATAGTTCAGGTCTCATAAACAGAAATGTGTATTGGATGATTTCGTGGACTACTGTAGTACTGCCACGTTAATAAGAAAACATTAACGCTACCGTCCTTACTCCACCAGCGATGTCAGTTTCACCCAGCCAGCTTTGGTGGTTTATTCTAGTTTCCATTTGAGATCCTAAAGTTTCAGAAAATGGGGAAGAAGAATCTGTAGTTTGATCAACCTCCCAGGAGCCAGAAATTGTCTGCCAGACACGAAATACATCATCCAGCAGATAATTTCTGATGAATAAACATAAAATTCTCAGTCCTGGCAACGCTGGTGAAAATTAAACATCTTTCATTTGCATTAACTAACCACAATGTAATTATACAAAGCCGGATGAAAATGGGAAAAGTATCTGTTTAATCCTCTCTCCAATCAAATTTTCTCCCCGTCTCCACCGGTTCTCTTCTCAGTGACGCCCCCGGTGCTCACCTCTCTCTGTCCTCCTCATACATCCCTCTCTTCCTCCGTGCGCCCGAGTCTGAGCTCCAGACTTTAATTAGTCCTTAATTAAACGCTCATTAGCAGAGATCTGCTGATGAAGCGAGCAAGGCGGGGGGCCGAGTGAGGTCAGTTCATCGACATCACGCTCGGCAACCCAAAACGCCCCCAGCGCCTGACTACACTACACACTGCAGAGAGAGGGAGAGAGAGAGAGAGAGAGAGAGAGAGAGAGGAGAGGGAATGAGCTAGAGATGGACAGAGACGGAAGGAAAGATGGAGAGAGGAAGTGAGAGGAGGTGAACCGTGACATAAAAGATGGAGAGAGGTGTAGAGAAGGGGGAAAGACGGATTGAGGGGGAATAACTGAGAGAGGGAGGGGGGAAAGATGGAGAGACCGGGCAAAAGATGGAGAGTGAGGGTGAAAGAGAGAGGGAGCTAGGTGAGGAGAGGCAGATAAGGGAAAATGCAGAGAAAGAGAGGACGAGAAATCGAGAAGATGCTGAAATCCAGGAAGCGGGAGGAGAGCGATAGAGAGAGTGATAGTGGAAAAGAGGTGTGAAGATTGAAAGAGCAGAGAGAGGACAGGGGCGGTGTATAAGGTGGGAGGCTCCCCCAGTTTGACCACCCCCCCCCCCCCCAACCCCCAAAAATGAAAAATCCCCGCATCAGTGTGCAACACACACTGTGTGATCCTGTCTGCATCTGCAGCTCCCACAGTCACCGCCGTAACAGTGATTACAGAGGGGCTGGACTCTGCGGTGCCACAGGGGTCACGGCCACACCGCTGTACAGCAGAGCAAAATAATATAAACAACACAGCACATGTGATCAGCCGGCAGCCCGCAGCCAGATTACACCCAAACACAGAGTGATGCCAGTATCACCACTCAGAATGGAGGCATGTCCCAGCCTCCTCGGCGCACTGGCGTGCTCATGTTCCCCTGCACGTATATGCATGCGCGTGCAATCTAACAAAACAGGCCGAAAATGCTGCACAAGCTTAGTTCGTTTTAATTTACCATTTGCTCGACAAGCCAAATTTTCATACCCCATTAGTGACCCTAGAATTGAGTCGAAGTGACTGATGTCTTAGTTATATTTTTGCTTGCTTTTATTTAACGAAGTGACAAAGTAATAGATAAAAAGTTTTATTAGCAAAAAAAGTAAGACTAAAACAATGGTTATGACTAATGAAAAGCTCATTATATGTTCTGGTGGTCTATCTGGGTATTCAGTCTAATCCTTCCAAATGGAGTTAAGAGGACGGTATTAGTCAAAAATATTCAGCACCACGGACAGTTCTAATGCGTAAGCTCCAGAACTTAGCTGCAGAACTGAGCGTTAAGCAAAAAATTCCTTCTCAATTTTACAACCCTTGCAACGATGGAGTGGATATTTTACACCTTTTAAGGTAATGAAAATTTTTTGCTGATATGTTATGGTAAGCACTCGACAGGAGGGAATACAGATTTAATGTGTACTAGATATACAATGTAGCACCACCCAGAGGAATTCCATTTTTGAGTAGTGTTGTTTGTGTGTGTGTGTGTGTGTGTGTGCGCGTGTGTGAGTGTGTGTGTTTCCGTGTACGTGTGTGTCATGCATGTGTGAGTGTATCTGTGTTTGTGTATGTTAGCGTTTATGAGTGTGTTTGCGTTGTGCGTATGTGAGAGAGTGTGTATGTGTGCATGTATGTGTGTGTTAAGTATGTGTGAGTGCATTTGTTGGTGTAATTGTGAGTGAGTGTGTGTGTAAGTGTATGTTTGTATGTTTGTGTGTGCGTGTGTTGTGTATGAGTGAGTTTATCTGTGTGTGTGTGTGTGTGTGGTTTCGGTGCAGTGGAAATGTTTAATCACAGCTCCATCAGCCTACACCCCTCCTCTTGACCTCCCCATCTGTCTTTACAAAGCATATGCACAAACAAACACACACACACACACACACACACACAAAGCGGTGTCTGTATTTTCCAGCTGCAGCAGGGATTGGTCCGTCTGTAAACACTCCTCCTGCTGCATCTGCAGGTTTACTGCAAAGCCCAGATGTGCACAGTGCGGCGATCAGTCCAAATCCTTTAAACAGAAACTCACTCAGAAGCACAGTAAGCCCCGCCATGCTGACACCCATCAAACCCCCGTCTCTACGTTTGTAAAGATCCGGCCTGATCATCCATTACCACAGATTACGCCCATAACCGATGCGCACTCTGAACATCGATGAAAACTCAAGGCATAAAAGCTGGACATCGACAACTCTGATGAGCTGCCATAAAACGTTTGGGCTCAACGGCGACAGACAGGCCGTAAGGACATTTTTATCGACCCGGACGAGCTCTGATGAGAATGTGCCGCTCCGATCAGACCGCGATCGCGCAAACATCGCAGGCAGGATGTAGTGATGTCCCTGGTGCCGTAATCGCAGAATAATGAGCTGAATCCCCTCAGCAGACCCCCATAACAACAGCCCAACCGCTGGCTCTGACCCAACGACAACCCAACTAGACAGGCCAAAAGAAAGTCACCCAACAGCCCTGGGTTAATAGGGGATTGTTCAGCAGGTAAATGCAGAACAGCTGGTGGGGAACCATAACCACATCCGAAATTGTCAACAAAAAAAAAAGAAAGTTTTTGGCTTCTCTCTATTAACCAACCCATTTTAGTTCTGTAAAGTGTAAATTCAAGTGAGTTTTAATTTAGTCAGTTCTGCTGAGGTCGCTTGTGCAAAGACCTGCAGTCTAAGTTAACGGGCAGCTTTCCCAAATAGTGTCGTCTGCTTGTTTACAGTGTAGTATTTGTATAAGAGCAGATGAATGAGAACTCCCTTATTCTCTAGACAGACACGAACTGGCCCACATAGATGCAGAGAGATAGACACAGACCGACATGCAGAGACGCAGACCGATCCACATAGAAACAGACACACACAGGCACAGACAGACCCACAGACGATCCTCACAGATAGAGACAGACACACACAGGCCCATAAAGATCCACACAGACAGACCCACATACACACAGACAAACTGGCACGGGCACAGACAAACCCTCGAAGGCACAGACAGACCCACACATGCATGGACAGACCCTTATACATAAAGAAAAACCCATTCAGATGGAGCCGTACAGATACGCAGACGCAGACAGATCCACACAAACACACACTCAAGCACAGACAGCCATAAACAAGCACGGAAAGATGCACTCAGACACAAACAAATGCAGACAGACCCACACAGACACTGACAGACAGACCGGGAGAGGGAGGTGTAGCGAGTAAAATCAGGGAGGCTGATGCGCCATTTGATGGTTCAGCAGGTTTAGCCAGGCATGGCATCCATTAAAGCAGCGGAGCTGGGAATGCTAATTCTGCCGCAGAGGCAAGTAGCAGGTGATCCGCGAATCCAGACTCGAGCCCGTCAGTCGTGAAGCACGTTTCAATGACAACGACAAGAGCCCGCGCGTCTCCGAGCCTCAAGGCCTCAGAAGATGGCCCATTTCGGTTTATCTCTCGGAGAAAAAAGTCACAGCGTGATGGACGGGAACGGCTGTACTATCGCTGGCGACTCAAAGACCGCTCAGAATGTCAATCGGAGCACCGCTGCTGTGGTCGAGGCTTTGACATCGAAGAGGGCATCGAAGCTGTCAGTAACAAAAAAAGGGCCAGTGTAACTTAAAGAGACGAGAGAGTAAGTGATCGTTCATTGCAGGTTATTGACAATTAAGCCGCCAGAAAAGGCAACGCCTTGTCACAAAAAAAAAAAGTCAGTCTCAGTTAGAATTTTAATCTCGCTTGTAGACTTAAAAAATATTTCCAATGGGATGACACATTTCTACTCATTTCCATATTTGCTGATCACTGATGTAAATTTCGCTTGTCAAAAAATATGTTTAAAAAGCCTAATATTTTTCAACTCAAAAAAAAAACAAGATATCAAATCTCTTCAGAGACTGGAGTTCAGACAAACTTTTTCTGAACTTCAAGCAACTGACCCGCGCGTCACAATGACAGCGCCAATTGAGCTGTATGCTGAGCCCCGGATGTTTCCGAGAGATGGGTGGGGCCACGCTAATATGCTAATGTGAGCTGAGAGGTGCTGCTCACGTCTTCGCCAGCTCGCACAAACACACAGCGCCCCTCTACGTCCCGCTTTGAAATTACAAAACAACGTGTTGCAGAGGAGGTGCTTTATTCGTCAATTTCACCAGCTTAGTCCACAGACAGGGGAGGGAGAGAGTGATAAATTTAAAAAAGAGAGATAAAAAGGAAAAGTGCAGGAGGGAAGGGAAGAGAAAGAGATGAAAACAGGATAAACCGAAGGTGCAGGAATGGAGAGAGAGAGAGATAGGGAAGGTTTGGACTGAATGCTGATAAAGGAATAAGAAGCGAGAAGGAAAAGTGATTTTCACCCCTCCCTGTACAGACTCGCGCTCTTTCGTTCCCTCGCTCAGTCAACCTTTGAGCGCTTCCTCCCTCTTTTCGTCTCCTGAAGTGAAACGGAAAGGTCAGACAGCTTACATACAGGGGGGTGAAATGTCAAGCATGTCACAGGGCTATGAGTCTGCCTGTGTCATAGGGCGAGTGTGTGTGTGTGTGTGTGTGTGCGTGTGTGTGAGTGTGTGTGCAGCCAACCACGTGCAGAGCTTGCATGTCCGCGCATGAGGGGTGCGCGAACGCGCGTATAGTGTGTTTCAGCCTGTATGCGCGCGTTCGCGAATGTGCTCGAAAGTAGCGAGCGTCAGCCTGGCAGTAAATTAGCCGCAGCGCTACATCAGCTCGTACGCATTCTCCGTGTTACCCAACTTCAGTCCGTCCCTCTTAACAACGCGTGAAATATGACGCGCGCACACCAGCGAGAGCGCGTAAGCTTCGGTTTCGCCCGTGCGCGCCGGATAAACTCGGCGCGAGTTCGTCTCCGCGCTTCGTTCTCATGGAGGGGTCCTGCCGATGAGTCGGGCAGAAGCTTCGTTAAATAATGAGGGGGGATTACGGCCCGGAGAGGAGAGGAGAGGACGGGACGGTGCTTTACACCTGACGCGCACAGAGAGGCACTGAAACACAAAGAGCAGGGCTGGTCCCGCAGCTCAGCGCCGCCACTGCGTATTACGGAGGCTCCGAGCAGCGCAGACGGGCGACGGCCACAAATCACGGGCCCCAATGCAGCAGGAGGGAGGGAGGGAGAGATTAACAGGGAGAGATGGAGGCAGCCGAGATTAAAAACAGGGAGAGTGAGAGAGCGAGCGAGAGAGGGAATGAGAGAGGGCCAGAAAGAGTGCAGAGGGAGGGGAGAGAGAAAATGGGAAAAGGGAGAGATGGAAGCAAATGAGAGAGAGAGAGAGAGAGAGAGAGAGAGAGATTTGATTTTCAAAGTCCCAATTTATTAAACCATTGGATCACAGAAAGAAACAATGGATCACTCAAAAATCACCAAACGAAAACACAAGCCAAAAAAGATAGTAAAAAAATCAATAAAAAACATATACTGAATATATATGAGAGAGAGAGAGAGAGAGAGAGAGAGAGAGAGGGGGGGGGGGTGATAAAGCAGGAGAGAGTAGAATAGTATATATTACTATATACCAATAGTAGAGAATGAGAGGAAAAAAGTAACAGAGAGAAGAGAGACTAAAAAGAATGGAATGGAATGAGAGGGCAGGAGAGGAGAAGAAGAGGAGAAAAAGAGGGGAAAGTAATGAGATGGAGAGCAAGAGAGAAGGAGGGAGAGAGAGCAAGACAGAAAATACAGAAACAGAATGAGAGATGTCAAAGAGAGCGATTGAGAATGTGAGAGAGGGAGTGATAGAGGAGGGATAAGGGAATAGAGGGAATAACAGGACGGAGACGGAGGAGACAGAGGAGAGAGATATAAAAACAGGAGACGGAGAGAGCCTGAGAACATTTGCGGGAGGGAGAGAGAGAGAGAGAACGGATCCATCTGACAAAAAGAAAAAGTGACTGTTATTCTTTATGACAGGAGAGCAGCTGGTCACTGTGATATACTCTCCTCCCGTTCTCACCCCTGTATCCTTTCACTCCACATCTCTCTCTCTCTCCCTCCCTCCCTCAGGTCTTTACAGATACACGCATTTTGACTGTTACAGTTGTCAATTACAAACCAGCGAAAGGACTTCTTAACCCGATGCTCCCTCCCCCTCATACCCGACTCAGCCCCCCGGTGGAACGTCCCGGTCTGTAACGCTGAAAATCAGGTTTTTGCTGGGAGATACCATCTAAGGAAGGAAAATGGGGGAGGGGAAAGTGGGCGGGTTTGAGCGGGTTTGGCTCGTGTTTGAAGGTCAAAAGATAGCGGCGGTTTAATGGGGCTGCTGCAGCTGGATCGATCAGCGTTTGAAATGGGGCAGTGGTTTGAGCCCCCTGTGTGGGCACTGTCTGCTGCAGCTGGATCTGTGCAGTGAATGAGAGTTGCCTGCAGTCCTCTCGGTTCCCCAGCTCAAAGCCGATGCAGACCAAAGCTCTCCTGCTGGGGAATGTTATGACCGGGGAGCTCTGGAACCACATTCACTCTCTGCATTTAACTCGCATTCGCTACTTTACAGTATGACAGCATTTTAGGATGCTGGCATGCAGTCATGGAAGCATAGCACTGGCTAGCATGCTAACTCTAGTCACATCTTCAGGAGGAAATGTGGACTCTAGAGCGGGCTAATGCGCTTACACAAGTGCTACCACCAGCTACAGCTTCCGCAGGGAATGAAGACGTTTAACAGCCTAATACGCTAACACTAGCACAAACACCAGTCATAGCATCAACATGAAATATGGACTTTGAGCAGACGAATATGCTAGCACATGTGCTACAACCACCTATAGCTTAAGCAGGGAATGCAGACTGAACAGTTTAAAGCACTAACAACAGCACAAACACCAGCCATACCATCAACATGGAGCACAGATTTCGAGCAGGCTAACGCGCTGCCCAAATGCTATCACCTGCTATAGCGTCAGCAGGGAATGAAGACGCTTAGCAGCCTAATACGCTAGCACTAACACAAACACCAGCAGTAGCATCAACATGAAATATAGACTTCGAGCAGACAAATGTGCTTACACAAGTGCTAATACCACCTATAGCTTCAGCAGGGAATGAAGACGCTTAACGGCCGCAAACACTAGCGCAAACACCAGCCAAAGCCTCAACACAGAACATGGATTCTGAGCGGGCTAACGTGCTTACACATGCATTATGAACAGCGGCATCTACAGCAGGGAAGACGAATTGCGATACAAGGACTGCACTCGAAATCTCCTCATTAGTGCTTCAGCACCCATTCAAAGAACCCACTTGCCTTTAACAAGAGGGTCTCAAAATTTCAGGGCCCCATACACACATGTATGAATTGTATATCCCATTTTTTCACTTTAATTAGGTCATTTGTCATATAAACTATTTTTAAATATGCAAATTAAGCAGTTTTTCTACACAGGAAAAGCCAGCATGTATGCCGATGAGCGCAATGATTGGTTTGACTGACTGAATGGGAAACACTGGAAATATAATACATCTTCTTGACACTTTCAACCTCCAAACCATTGCGTTATCGCTTTTCATGTCACAAGAAGAAAATTAGATGCAACGAATCTCATCGTAGTATGCGGCAAATGCAAAACAGAGCGATACTTGCTACTCGGGGGGGGAACAGAATGCAGTTAAACACTGGGAGCAGTGACCTCTTTCTCAAACGGGCTCCACCCGTTGCCTCGCAGAGGGGGAAAACAGAACCCCTTTCCGATTTGATGGCGGTTTGGCCGGCGGTACCGTTCCCGCCTCCCCTTACAACCATGGCAAGAATCCCAAACTACTCTGCCAGCCGGGACAGAGATCTATACCAGCATTCCTCGAGCTGATGTCCGGAGATTTGTGCCAAGCATTTCAAAGAACAGGCTGAGTTAGAGAAAATTACGCTGAGGGGCAAGGATATGATTACGCAAATGTATTCCCAAGCAGAAATTAAAATGCATGTAGCCTACATACATATGAATGCGAAATGGGACGTCACACTGAACGCGCCGATACAGTTTATGCCGTTCCCAAGTTCCCCATCTAGACTCATGAAGACCCAAACGGAGAGAAGCATAAGTATTTGGACAGCAGCACAAGCTGTAATTTGCACACACATTGTGAGATATGGATGCGAATATCCTCAAAGCAGGGCTGGCACCGCACTTTAGTTTTTAGGCATTTACATCCCCACAGAGTGAACGGTGCAGGAATTTTATCTCTGAAAATAAATCCTTGTCAAAATACTTACAGACTTTGCCGCTAACTGGAGAATCTGCTGGTTATCAAAATATATTCATCTTTATTTTGTCATTTAACACATGCTCTTGTGAGGAGTGACTTATGCAGTTAATATTCTTTGCAGGCAACTGACTTAAACTGCAGAGGTACATTGCTTAGGGGTTGAACAGCAGTACCCAACTGAACAACTGACACTTACAAGCTTAGTTACAAGGGAAAATCTCTGGCCACTACAAGGTATAATGTCCCATCCCTCATTCTTAACCAGCAGCCAATTTCCGCATAGACAGCAAAATGAGTGGACTCACCAGCCAGAGAATAACTCCAATTCTTCACTTGGACACTGACCCCTTTTTAAAAACACAACACCATGTGGCCCTCGAGGACTAAAGTCGAGCACCCTTCCCGTACACCACCCCGACCGGGCTGCAAGAAGCCAACTCAAAACAAACATGAGATGGTGACATCTACCGCCATGGGATGGCTGATATCTGCCCAGAAACAAAACACGGAGGACGGACCGACAGATGGACAGGATGACGGACGAAAGCATGAAAAAGGCACACCTACATACTAAGACGAATCCATATATGAAATTTTGTGAAGAAAATTGGTCAGTTTAGGAGTTCTGGTCCAGATAAGAAGAGTGATGGATAGACGCAAGGACGGACAGACAGACAGACGGACATGCAGAAGGACAACATTCATCCCACTTTGTGGTCCTGGGTAAAAACTAAGGAGGGTCCTCATTCACAAGGTCTTCCTTCTCGCTCACGAGCACCAAATCCGGCACCCCAAGCCAGCAGTTCAGCCGGTTTTTCACTGTCAGTCTTTAGAGTGCGAGATCTCAATAGAGTCATTTTATTTTTTTTTAGTCGAGCATTCTAATGACCAAGTACACAATTCCTGCGGGCAAGTGAAAGCAATGGAGCCCATTGGTTTACAGTTTTTCAAACGTCAGAGAAACACCACGCAGAAAAGATAATTATCATTTATCTAACTGAATTGCAGCCTTGGACTTGTGGTTCAGATGTGACTGACTAGGACTTGATGTATCTACTGTTAAGTGCTGCAGTCAGAGTGTGTACGGAGTGAGCATTTCATCATACGTGAATTTGTGTGTCACCGTGAAGGCCATGCATTCATGGATGTGTGTGTCTCTGTGTGTGCTCAGCGCAGTAAGCTGGGCTGTGCCCAGATCAGTGTCAGAGATACAGGATCTGGGGTGGCTGGTGGTGCGATGCAGTGACAGCATCGTCAAAGAGCATGAATACTTGCCGGCAGCAGCACAGCCTAACGATGGAGGCTCACTGAAGGGGGTGGGGGGTGGGGGACCAATGCTAAACTGTAGGTAATCCCCCCCCCCCCCCCCCCATGTCATCCTTTATAAAGTATCAAGTTACATCACAAATGAAACTCAGCCCAAATCAAAGAGACATGGGGATTGCTCGAGGCTAATAGAACGGACAGTGATTGCACAAAGCCACAGCGATTGCTAAGGCTCAATATCCACCGCTGCTTCGATGCGGTCTGTGGACGGAGCCGTTCCCGAGTTGTGTAACGAGGTTTGCGTTTCTATTCTCGCCCATGAGTGGGCCTTGTCGCTAAAAGGCTGGTAGGTCAATGCAAAATTAGCAAGCGCTTCAGTAGCTATTCTGCTGCCGTCCACTGGTAATAATTTCTCAAGCGGAGTTGTGCTTCAGCAACTTTTTTGTGGGGTAATAAAAAACTGAATTGGGGTGAAAAAAGGTCCACAACCCTGAGTGACCGCTCAGTCATATTCTTAATGTCTTGTATTATCAGGAGCTGTTTGGCTGACATTCAAAAAGAGACAGGAGCGTGAGAAATTAGCTAGCAGAGTTAGCATGAGGCACAGTAATTAGCAGTAGCCTTTACCACTTTGGGATCATACAGAGCTAGTGTAGCAGGGTTTGCTGGGCTGGTTTGCCTGTGAAAATGAAGAAACCCTTGAATTAGTGCTGTTGCCCTTAGCTTGGGGCTATTTTTCTTTCAGCAGACTGAAAAAGCGTTACCCTGATAATCAGATACTAGTGAGAGGGTAGGGTTCAGATCCCACCTCAGACTTGGTAAATGGCTGACTCATTAGGCAAGAAAGACTTGACGGCACTATTTAGCCGTGCAGGAAAGCTTTTCTCTGCCAATCACTTACACGCACTCGTCCGCACCCACACACACACACACACACACACACACACGTTAGCTCAGCAATCCGTATTAGGACATTGCATTGACAACAGGTATTGACAAGGTCAGTGTTTATACCAGTAAAGCTACCCAATAGGTAACAAAAACGCCAACACACACACACACACACGGACGCACGCACGCACGCACGCACGCGCACACTCAAGGGATGACGTCAGGCCTCACATCTATGCAGCAGATGTTAAATGCCCGTGTTAATATCCTGATATGTGAACCCACAACTGGGAGAAATTGTTCACGTACCTTCCCTTCTCAGCACATCTCATAACTAATCCATCATCCATGATAAATTTTTAACCATTTCTCTGGAAGATAATTTTTTTGAAGATGCTAAAATATGCAGAATGAACAATCATCAAGCGTTTTAATGCTTATTACACCCTTTGAAGCAATCAGCTCTTTTAAAAAAATGCAGTCTTTTGTTTTTAACCGATTTTCTGAAAGAAATTTTACTGTCCACTCTACTCTCCTAAGAAGAAAACAAGCTGCTGGCATTGCATTTTTGAATAGAGAATGTTTATATGCATTTAGATTTCTGAAGAACTGTACTAATCGCAAAGCTGTTAATTTCCTTGCAAAAAAAAAAATAGGCCGGAGAGTATGCATCAGAAAACTCGGATAATTATACCAAATTGTTGTCATGACGCACCCTTATGTCACCTCGATGCCAAATATGATCACGATCGGATGATTAGTTTCAAATTTATAGCCAAGACAGGACACATTACAGATTTCCCACAAATCTTACGCTTTTTGACCCAAAACGCAAACAATTGTAAAGATATTTTAAAAATTGTTTTTCATGACACATCTTTGTGTTTTTACACCTTGATGCCAAATATGATCAGAATCGGATGATTAGTTTCAAAGTTATAGCCTGGACAACAAACTTGTCTGATGGACTGACAGACGAACTGAACGTTGTTGCAAGGGATATAAAAATGGGGTCCGTCCGTACGTCAGTTCGGATTAAAAAATTTAGAATCAACCATTTCAGCAATAATTTGGGAGGGTTCAAGAGGAAGAAGTAGACTCTAAGTCATAAAGCTGGCCCAGTGTAAAGACTGGCTCTTGACCAAAAGACGGGCACTCATGTAAGCCCAGGCAGTTAGATCAGAAATGGGCCCAAAGATTACAATCAGCCTATAAGGTAAGAAGTATGCACTTGGATATGAAGAGTGGACTCGAGGACATGTAGAGGGCAGTAGTGGGCCCACGTCTTAGAAGGCTCAGCAAAGACGTTAGTTTGGGAGCCCTTCGGGTGTTCAAATCCCAGCCATGTCATTACTGGCAAGGGCTGGAGGTCCGCATTGACGAGGCAACAATTGGTCCAACCACCTCAGGATTGACAGGGGTTAAGCCAGTTAAAAACAGTTAGTCTTACAGCTCTCTCTCCACCACTTTTGGTCAGCCGTACTTCCAGCTGCATGAACCAAATGTACGCCGACATACATGTCAACCCCTTCGGGTTCTCAACTGTAATACCTTCAATAAATATCTGTAAAATCTTTTGAAAATCCATAAGATTTTTTTTTAAGATGTTTTGAATTTTTAAAATTTATCTAATCATACATGGAGTGGGAAAATTTCATAAATATGTTTTTAAAAGCTTATAAAAGCTTTTTATACAAGTAATTAAATAAAATTGCCATGCTTACATTATGCACGGGCATGTTAAGGGTCCTCGATTTCGCTCCACTCTCTGAAAATCTTGACCAAAAATGCCACTCTCCAATTCAAATTCTTACCATTCCACAAGTCAAACACAAGGCATAAGAATGACTACCAGGAATAGCCAATGCTGTGCAGCCTCTGGAACAAAGTTCTTCTTGATAATTTGCATCCATTTGTACATTTGCAACTACTTGTGGGGATTATGCAGACCGTGCCTTGTTCTATAGAGTTGATGGTACGTACACATGAGTAGTAGAAGCCTCAGAACGTGGTTCACTTTGGCCAAGGACAAATCATTGTAACACGAAAACATGCCTCAGGTTGTTGTATGTTTACCGTGGTGTGTGTTCATGTGCTCTTACATCGTTGTCATAGCCTCCAGGAACTAATATGTTGAACAACTTTTTTTTTTCATCTGGAAAACTTTATTGGTATGCCTATGAGAAAAATCTGCATAATTTACCGGTATTCTATAGAAGTTAACATGTTTGTGCTGACTGAGTTATCCTCAAACGGCATAGGCAGTGTCATTCACGGGGCACGTACATAGCAGAAAGAGGGAAGGGACAGTCATCACGTGAGTCAGAGGGATCACGTACCAGGGCTTCCGTCTCCTGAATAAATGGGAGTAGGTCGCTTCAGTGGACTAGGCAGATTGGCAATGTTCAGGGTGGGGGGGGGGAATCCCTTCCATCCCAAAAAACGAAGAGAGACCCTTATTGCAACATTAGTCCGCCCAACACCATCATCTGAAATCCAACTAGCCATTAGTAGAGAGAAGGGGGTAGGGGGTTGAGGACGGGAGAACATTTATTAAAACCCTCAAATTGCATTGACAAATTTCCATGGCACCCGTCCAAGCAACCACGACAGGCCGCAGCGGTGAAATTGGGGTGCCCAAGGCAGTTAGCGCACTGTCCAGTGGCGGGCCCATCGATTGGCTGGCTCAAAGTACACCCCCCACTGCGGCAGCATTGTGACATCACACCAAATGGTGTTTTTGTCCGAGCTCAGGAAGAGAAAGAGGTTAAGAAACGGAGTTGTCAGGGACAATTTGTTCTATTGTGTCGCAGCAAACCAAGACCTCGCTATTGCCAGACGAACGGCGCAGCATATAAAGGAAAAAAAACACACACTTTTTTCTGGCCGCGTATCTTTGCCTCTCTGCCTCCATCTAATGCAATTCAATTTAAAAGTGCTGCACTGGCAGCGCACATGAAGAAGGGTTGCCACGCGCAGAGCCACACATATCACAGGGGCAGTAAACATTTCGTATGGAAAACCAACAAAAAAATTATATTAGCACTGTTATCGTCAATATACGATAATAACGTGCTTTCATTATATCCATTTCTCTAAATCCTGCTCCTCTTATTTCTTCTCCCCCTTTCTCTCTTTCCATCCTCATCTTCATTTCATCCCGTAGACCTCTTTTTCGCCAAACCCGCCTCTCAGAGCAGTTTGGTGCAGTAAGCTACTTACGTCCAGAAAGTGCTCAAACGCTCTCTCACACTGAGGATTACCGCACCTCACTGCAGACATGAGGACACTCAACAAATTGCCTTCTAATTTTACAAATTACGCTCGGTCCTGAGTACTCACACACACACGCGCGCGCGCACACACGCAACACATACACGCAAACACGAATACACAAAGTCACATGCATGCGTGAATGTACACACCAAAACGCAGCAGCAAAGCCAAAACTGAAGCACGTAAACACTCGCACACGAGCATGAACAGAAGTACGCGCACACGCATGCACACGCAAACACACACACATGCGCACACACTCTCTCTCTCTCACAAAGAGCTTAAATTATGGCCCATATAAATACAAGCTATACCCTGTCAGAGCTCTGACCCCTGCTCACTCCCTCTCACTGCACCAGCGCAAGTCAGAAGTGATCAGGGCTGAATCCTGCCCAGGGATCCATCCACCACACAAACATCCCTGCAGGACTGGCCCCTCACATCCTTCTCCGCGTGCACACACACACACACACACACACACACACACACCCTTGTACTTATATCTTTGTGAGGACATTATATTGACTTCCATTCATTCTTCCTGTGTCTCTACAGCCTTTCCCTAATCTTAACAATAAGCAATGTTAAGTAACCTTAACCTATCCCTAATTCTAACCTTACCCCTAACCTTAACCAATAAGTCACAACGAGCCTTTGTAGTTGTGAGGACCGGCCAAAATGTCCTCACTTCCCAAAAATGTCCCCACTCTGTAGGAAAAGAACGCTTTTTAGTTCTCCCTTTGTAGCAAGTACCAGAACACACACACACACACACACACACACACACACTCATAAAGAGGGTGGTAAAAAGAGAGTAAGAGTAGGAGAGAGAGAAAAAAGAGTGCGATATATGCTACAGCAGGATTAAGAAATCAGCCCGTCTGAAATCTGGGACAGGACGGCGACAACTAACGCACGGCACACCATTCCCAACAGCGTCTGCCAGCTCTGGAATATAAAATCACCGAGCTTTCGCAGAAAAGCCGACGCTGCACTTTCTTTTTCTGAATCAGAAGTGAACTGTTTCCACACCCCACCCCACCCCACCGCCCCACACTTCCCTCAACGTCTCAGTGCCTTCAGGGTCAGAAAAAATAGCACAGGTTGGCCACAAACATCCGCGCACGGGCAAACGAGCTGACTTGATACAATGCATCCAACTCAGTGGAACAGCAACTTATAAGATTAGCCCCCGCCGCAAGATGGACGCGAGACCAGACTAGGACGAGGCAACGGCACAGTTCGTGCCCATTTTTCAGGCCATCTGAATAATCGACGGACACTATGAAGAAGAGAGAGCACGGAGTTAAATAAAAAACATCAAAAAACTGGGAGCGGCTGGAAAACCGCCGGCTTAGGAAGGAGCGAAAATGAGAATCGCTGGTGGTTTTAGCCTTTTGATATCACTGCTTATGAGGTTTGCGGTTCCAGCTTTGAAGCACAGTATGCGCGCGTCACAGAACTAAAACGGCGTGCTGTAAGCCCCCATGACATCACGCGCTGAAAAGCGGCGGCAGATTTCTATAGCTCGCTAATCCCTTTCCCGATTTTCTCCTTCCCGTAGATCATAACCACCTGAACAACGCGGCTCTCCCGCCACTCGGCCCGGCGATGGCGCTCTCTCACCCGCACAACAACCTCAATATGCCTGGCCTGGGCTTCAACAAGTACACCTCCCTCAAGACAATGGGTAAGAACTGAAGCTAATACAGCAATCCCTCATACACATACTACCTTGTTTCCAGAAAAGCTGGGACATTGCGAAAAATGTAAATAAAAACAGACTGCAATGATTGGCTGATCATTTAAACCCTATAATAAATTTAAAATGGTACAAAGACAACATATCAAATGTTGAAGCTGAGAAAGTTCATTGTTTTTGTAAATTATCTGCTCATTTTGAATTTGATGCCAGCGACACTTTTCAAAAAGTTGGGACTGGGCCATGTTTACCGCTGTGTTTAATCATCTCTTCTTTAAGCAACACCCTGTTAGTGTTTTGAAACTGAGGAGACCAACTACTGTAGTTCTGGAGCAAAATGTTTTCTCATTCTTGCTTGATTGTAGATTTCAACTTCTCAACACATTTGCAGACTTCTTTGACACATTTGTTGCTTCATAATGCTCCAAATTTTTTATTGGTTGACCTGCGTGGACTGCAGGCAGGCCAGTTTAGCACTCAGACTCTTTTACTACGGATCCATGATGCTGTAATACACGCACGATATGGTTTGGCGTTCTCTTGTGGAAATAAAAAAATGCCTTACCAGAAAAAAGGTGTCTGGATGGCTGTATATGTTGCTACAAAACTTGTATATATTGTTCAGTATTAATGCTGTCTCCACAGATGTGCAAGTTACCCATGTCACGTGCACTAATGCATCCCAATACTATCATGAATGCTGGATTTGAACTGTGCACTGATAAAAAGCTGGATGTTTCCTTTCCTTCTTAGCCTGGAGGATGTGGTATCCTTGAGTTCCAAAAAAACATTTTTGATTTTAGTTGGTCAGACCACAGGATATTATTCCACTTTGTCTCAGGCCACCATAAATGAGCACAGGCCCAGAGACAGCGGCAGCATTTCTGGATCTTGTTGATTTA
Source organism: Gymnothorax reevesii (assembly GCA_029721435.1). Lineage (NCBI taxonomy): Eukaryota > Metazoa > Chordata > Actinopteri > Anguilliformes > Muraenidae > Gymnothorax > Gymnothorax reevesii. Next base: position 70,271,429 of record CM056584.1, read on the forward strand.
TAGTTTTTTTCTTTACATTGCAAAGTTTTAACTTGCATTTGTTGATGCAGTGACAAATTGTGCTCACTAAGAATGGTTTTCAGAGGTGTTCCTGAGCCCATGCATTGATTTCCACCGCAGAATCCTGTTTATTTTTAATGCTGTGCCACCTGAGGGCCTGAAGATAATGGCCATTCAATATTGGTTTTTGGCCTTGTCTCTTGCATACATAGATTTTTCTGAATTCTCTGAATGATTTTATGATATTACATACTATAGATGATTAAATCCCCGGTTTCTGTGCAGTTTCATTCTTAAACTATTGAACAATTTTCCCATGCAGTCTGTCACAGAGTGGTGAAGCCCTCACCATCTTCTGAAAGACTCCACCTCTCAGAGATGCTCTTTTCAAACCCATTCATGTCACTGACCCATTGCTAATTAATCTATTTATCAGTGAGATGTTCCACCAGGTGCATTTTTTAGCATTATAAAACAACTTTTGTTGCCCCTGTCTCAAGTTTTGTGAAACATGTTGCTGGCATCAATATCAAAACGAGCAAATATTTTTTTAAACAATACATTTATCAGTTTCAACATTTGATATTATGTCTTTGAACCATTTTCGATTAAATATAGGGTTTAAATAATGTTTGAATAATTGCATTGTGTAGCCTATTTATTTACTTTTTACAAAGCGTTCGAACTGGGTTTGTACACGTCCCACACACACATGCTGCAAAAACACACGTGGACACAAAATCACTTTATAACCGTGCTTAAACAGTACAAACACGTATACTTATAGAATACGTGCGCACATGAATGATAGATGACAGCCGAGACCTTCAACTGGAGACAGTTTTCTGCCAAAGCGACTGAGTGACTTTTCTTCCTTCAGGGTGTAATTCTGTGCAGTGACGTGCACATAAATAGTACACATCAGCGATATCTTACCAACCGGCTAAGGTGCTTATCAACAGGAGCATGCGTGCACCGATCATTATCAAGGGCACATTAGCGCTTGTTCAAAGATATTCAATACCCGTACCACAAAAGTCTATGCAAAAAGCTATGAACCACTAGGATGTCAGAATCCATATTTAAATGTTACAATATCACGCGAATAAATGGCCTACATCATTACACAATTCTATCAATTTTACAATAAAATAGAACGCCTGGGGACCCGAACCCAGTTGTTGTGCCCTTTATAAACAAACATCAAAAACTGCAAGCCTAATCGCAACCAATCAGGCTACACTATGCTGGAAAGAAAATACGAAATGTGCTTAAGACATTGCTCGCTTTTCTGATATTAAAACAATGAACTTGAAAGAAAGAAAAAAGAAGCTTTATCTTGCCGAAAACGTTTCAGCTTTATTCTTCGGAGTAAAACATTTGGCTAATCTCATAACGGCCAATGAGGCATCAAAATGCTTTTGTTTAAACAGAATTTCACAGTTTATAAATTCAGACGGCCCCTCCTCTTTGATGTCTAAGCAGAAGCAAACCAACTGCTGTTCAAGCGCTAGTAACGATCACGTTGCTCAGTTCTAAAGACAGGCTCGCTTTAGATAGATTTTAGGATACCACATTTTAGGAGGAAAACACAGACAAACGAAAGCTTTCGCCTGCTTCAGAGTAAAGAAAGTGCTAATCAGATTAGGGGCACAGAGGCTTCAAAAGGTTTATTTTTACATTTCTGACGGCCCCTCCCTCTTTGTCTTCTACGCACAAACAAACCAACTTCTGTTTGATGGCTAATATTAGAAACGCACAACTCTCTGAGCTGGAGGTGTTAGAGGTGGGAAAAACGAGAGACGTCACTGTTATCTGACTCAACCTCATCGTGTAACGCAACTTCGAGTAAGAGTATTCACGCAATTAGGACAGAGACAATGAGACTGCGATATATAATATAACTGCGACAGTGATGGCGCGGAGACATACCTATGAATGGACAGGTTCATTCACAGTGCAGTGGGCTTCTCTGCCACTGTCAGAGATAGAGAGAAAGCAGTATCCTGTACTATAGCCAGGGTAGAGAAATGCAAACTCTCCTCTGCTCTATGGTTATTCCCAAGGCTCATGAAGTACTGACACTTCATGTTGACATTTGTGCAATGTGCATGTCAATCTATTGCTGGAAATCCAGGTGACTTCCAGTGGAGATTGCGGTGCGTTGTGGGAACAGTTGGTCAATAAAGTGCGGTAACTTCCATCCTCTGCTGAATACGTGTGAACATACAAACACTAATTGGGATGACAGGTTCAAACACACATGCGTTTGTGCACATAGGATGGACGGGCTCGCGCACACACACACACACACACACACACACACGCACGCACAAATGCACATGTACTTGTTCCACATTCATGCACGACCACCCACTTGCACGAACAGTACCTAGCCCAAACACACTCAGATGCGCACACTCTTTCACATACACAAGCGCACATTCTCTCTATCATATGCGCAAACACATTTTCTACATTTAAATGCACCAACACACATGCGGGTGCATATGTGCGCATATCCATGCACTCGTTCTCACACATTCTCTCTCCACACGCACACAGACACGGGCTAACATTCTCCCTCTCGCACTCATACACACGCAAACACACACATCTCGTCCCGACCTTTTGCCCTTCCCCTGAAATACCTAACAGGGGTCAGCGATAGACAGAACTGCGCGGGCAAAGTCGCGGGAAGGGCAGCTGGGAGCGGGCGGGGGAAGGAGAGAAAAACAGAGGGGACGTGCCAACTTCTGCCAGGTGCAGCAGCAGGGCCTGGATCAGGACGGACATAATTAAATCTTAATCAAATGCTAACGACCTGCGAATTTCCGCTTGGGCACGGGTACGAGAGAGAGAGAGAGCGAAGGAGAAACTGGTGAAGTAGAGATGGTGAGAAATGAGACTGAGTGAGTGTGACTAGTGACCTGCTGTTTGACACACACACTTACACACACTCACCTCGTGGGAACTTCCTGTACTATTGGCACAGACCAGCGTCATGAGTCACTGTAAGAACGACTATTTCCATATCCTTAAAAGCCCTCTGAAGCCAACTTTTGACCAGAATTAAAGAGAGCGCTCGATCTTTGTGGTTGTAATTTCTGACCGCAGTGAAGGTGCCATTACCGCGTGTGTGATATATACTCTCGCGGAACAGCCCAACGCGTATGGGTGCAGTTAATCCGCCCGCCACCATTCACTTCCACTCAATTAAACATATGCGGAACACCAACTGCCCGGCCCCAATGACAGCTGCTGTGGCCTCTCTGGAGCTGACTACGAGAGCTGCGTCCGAAGTCACAAAATAACGTCCCATTATCTAATTCCTAACCGCTTTTCTTCAACCTTGAGGGAAAATGTCATAAGGTTAAGCGAGGGTGTAAAGGGATGTTAAAAACATCTTCGGAAGGCGACCGTGATGCTTGAAGAATCCGAATGCTCTTGCATCAGGCAGCGGGATCACGAGTCTCTCGCCCGTTATGTTAGTTTGCTTTCGTGACTGGCTGGATAGATGGTCATTGCTTTAAATATTGCTGCCGCGTGGAACTGCGAGTCGGCGTTGTCTGCTGTCTATTCATAAAGTTTAGTGTACCGTATGCCGATAAGGTGATAAGTTAGGAATTGCATTGAAGCACCTTCCCTCAACATTCACAGAATTCAAACACACTTATCTTGGCTGCCACATAAATACTTCCGGGTCATTGTCAAGGAGTTATGAACTTAAAAAGGCTATTTGAACATAGCCTCTAGTCTGTCTCAGGGACTGACATCAGTCCCAGCATGCTTTGGGGCAGAAGCAGGGATACATAAACCCTGGTCGTCAATCCGTCACGGGGCGCACAGCATACTCTCACTCCAGAGAAAAAACGTAAGGGAGGGGGGTGGGGGGGAAACCTGTTAAATTATTTAATAATCATAAATGACAAGAACAGGCAGCCAAACAAGGTTCTTCATGACCAAAAGCTTGAGGCTGGAGGGCTTGACCTCAAGAGAGCAAATCCTCACAGCTCGTCTACTAATTTGACAAGACACTTCAGCCCAAGACCATTCTCGCTCTGAACACAAACAAAACAAAACAAAAAATATCCCGGTTCTTGGCATGACGCAGTTGTTGCTTCTACTCATTTCTCCCCATCCAGAGATGGTTATTCAGACATGTCTTATTTATTTTTCCTCTTCTTTTTGAGAGCAGGGCTTTTTCAGATGCCCGCTGGCATGCCACGCTCCGTGTTGCTATCTTTAGCAGTCCAGCTTCCCTGGCACCCAAAAA